>OZ008364.1:0-1200000 GCA_963931975.1 Cataclysta lemnata
AGGTAAATAAATAAATAACAAGAATAGCCACCAGGTTCGACATCGACCAACCTAATTTCATTCGTACGGTTAGTTTCTGATTCTCCCGATTCCCGTTTTCTCGTTGACACAATCTATACCGATTTTAGCAAGGCATTTGATACCGTTGACCACAAAATGTTGGTGTACAAGCTGTTCTGTTTCGGCATTTCGGGTAATTTCTAGATTGGTTTGGATCTTATCTCACCCAGCGGATGTCATGTGTTGTGATGAATTTTTTTTCATCTGATTCTTTTCAATCAAATTCCGGTGTTCCCCAAGGCTCCCACCTTGGTCCGATCCTCTTTAACGTTTTCATGAATGATATAGTGGCTGTCTTTAAACATGCCACTTGCTTTCTGTACGCCGACGATATGAAACTCACTATGCCTATTAGATGTATTGGGGACTCATTGCTATTGCAAGAGGACTTGGATAGGCTTGCTAAGTGGTGTGACCTTAATAAATTATACTTGAATATCCAAAAATGTAAGCATATGCGATTCTCAAGATCTAAAACCATCGCGTCTCCTCTGTACTCATTAAACAACCAAGTACTAAAAGAGGTTGATCGATCCGAGACCTGGGAGTGGTAATGGATCAAAAGCTACGCTTTCACAAACACAGACCAGGGGGCCTACCGCCTAACTCGATTGCTAAAGCAAAAGCTATAGTTTATGACGTCATGCTGTCATTTCGCACCAAATGTACCTAAACTACTAGCGATAGCTTTGAACGAATGATCACTGAATGATTTTGTATGAATTTGGCACAAAATCCGTGCCGCCTAAAAATTCAGGATGGCTTCTATAGCCGTAAGCAGTGCATTGCAATATAGCTATCATCAGCAATCGAGTTAGGCGGTAGGCCAACAGATCGTATCCAAAGGCTTTCAATTATGAAGTTTTGTGTTGCATAACTCAAAAGAGTTCAAAAAGCCTTCGACAACAATTTTATTGTATTTGGCGCTGGTCCGGCCCGGTCTTGGTACTGTAGTCAGGTTTGGTCTCCGCATTATGACGTACATATAAAGCGAATCTTTCCTATCAGTTTTACAAAGCTAAACAATTACCTTCTTATGCACAGCGCCTAGATTACTTCAAGCAAGGATAGTCTACAAGACCGTAGGCTTTTATTAGATCAGATGTTTTTTTTTTTACAAAATTTTAAATGGTTCTGTGGACTGTCCTAATGTAACCTAACTACCACGATACTATAACAGGCAGATTAGTAAAGAGTGTGACATTTAAAAGAGGTATATTAAACCAGTTTCGCTCTAGTAGAGTGGCTGTTTTACCAAAAAAGAAAAATAAATAAAGATAAAGAAAAAATTAGGTTTAACAAAAAAATATTTTAACGAAATTATAATCTTTACACATGAAATTATATCATGTGTCTCGTATATTATTATATAAAAATAACGATCAAGTGTAGTAAGTTAAGTTTAAAAAAATAAAATTCGTTGTGATTTTCTATTACTTAGTAATCATATATTTAGTTTAGTGAGTGTATTAAACTTTTTGCATGGATAGTTAATTATTAATTTAGGAATAAAATAATCCACATTTGCATGCCGTGGCAACCTGTGATTAAGACAGCACTTAGCTTAAATTTTTAATTTATATAATGGTATTATGACATGTATTAGTGTTAGTTTTGTTGGTTGTCCTAATAAATAAATTAAAAAAATAGGTACACAGATAGATTGTCATCAATACAATTCAAAACGATTATCTCAGTAACAAAGATAAGACAACGTTTCCTTATTAGTGTACATACACATTATATGTGCAAAAATAATAATAATATGAGTCACTCTTAGATACATAAGTAACTATTTACAGTAAACAATAAACACAATCACCGCCACCTAAATCAGTTGTCACATTTCGTAATAGGGGCGAGGACGAGCATTTTACTGTGTCAAGCGCAAAGGAATAAACATATGGACCAAAATGAACGTGCCAGTTGGATGTTCTATGGCATTCGACATTAAAGACAGGGACAGATAAATGAGAGCGATGGAGAGAGGCAGAGAAAGAGTGATTTAGGATATTAGTGAGTCACGTGTTATGTTCGGCCTATTGCCAACAGAGCGCGACGTCGACGGGCAGCTCGCCCATCACGCTGAGCTTCAGCCGCGCGCGCAGCCCGGCCAGGGACGCGCCAGGTAAGGGGGACGGGGGGGCTCACTTTATCGCGTTCTTTCTTTCACTTGCGATGCTCGTGACCAAAATAAAGGAGATGTCTGCCCGCAGGAGCGGAGGGCGCGGGCCGGCCGCGGGCGCGGCACGCCGCCTTCGCCGACGACGACGACGCGCCCGGTAAGGACATCTCGCACTCGCTCCGCCGGGAGGTCGTTGGCAGAACTTGCCTGCCCGTCCATTCTGAAGCCCGAGGCTCGAGTGCATCGAAACGTAACACAAGTGATAAAAACGAGGTGACAGATAGGACAAAAAAGTTGGATCTGTCCTCCTGCCAGCGATGAGGGGACAATTCGAACTGTATTTAATTGATCCCAGTTTTGGTCGAACGGTTAGATGCGTTGGCTGTCGATCGAGGTTCGAATCCTGAGTCAAACGTCTCGTTTGTGCTTGAGGTTATGGTTTTATTGACGCGAGCAATGTATACCTAAACTAGTACTCTGGGTGTTGAATTTGTATTGAAATTATGTTATTTTGGATTTTGAATTAAAATACTTTTTAGAGTGCCATACATGTTTCTATCGAATGTTGCTAAGAAACATTGCCAAGCCTAGACAAAAGGTGTGATATACATTTTTATATAATACCATAAAAATAGGTCGGGTTTTGGTTTGAAGTAATATTTCTTAAGCTTGCGTTGAAAGAGACAATCTCGTGACTTGCAGCCAAGGAGAAGGAGAAGAAAGAGAAGGAGAAGGGCAAGAAGGGCGAGAAGGAGGCCGACAAGGAGAAGGAGAAGGAGGGCAAGAGCGCGGAGGAGAAGCGCAAGCACATCAAGAGCCTCATCGACAAGATCCCCACGCAGAAGGACCAGCTCTTCCAGTACAAGCTGGACACGGCGCAGGTACTGATATCATCACGCTATACCCCATTCACTTGGGCTTGGGACAAAATGTAAACGATCTATCAAATATGTGTAACACCAACATTTCAAAGCAGCTCACAGTTTTATTTGTCTACAATTGATGATGTATTTTAGAATACACGTCTCTTTTTCATTCTTGTTTTTTAGAGCATTTTGTAGATAAAGAGACATCAAAATTGTCTACATTTTGTCTTGTCTCAAGCCCAAGTGAATGGGGTATAATGGATATGTCACCCCATTGTACCTTATTACTACAATTACTCTAACTGCCGCACTCAGAGACGTCAAATAACTTTAATGAGTACCTAATGTCAAAAAATTTCAATTAAATCTACACCATAGACCCGACAAGAATAGCGACTAGTTTTGAATTGTAATTTTTTGACGTTAAGTACTCATTATCGTTATTTGACGTCTCTGAGAGCGGCAGTAACAGTGATTATTTCAAAATTAAATCTCGCATATCTATACTAATATTATAAAGCTGAAGAGTTTGTTTGTTTGATTGGTTGGTTAAACGCGCTAATTTCAGAAACTACAGACTCAAATTGAATATTTTTTTTGTGTTGGATAGTCCATCTATCGAGGAAGGCTTATTGGCTATATAATAACCAACATCGACGCGAGCGAAGCCGCGGGTGACCACTAGTTTGTATTATGATTCGTCATCACCATCTGTTTGGTGCTTGTATTCGGTGTTGAAATCATCTGTGTTCAACATCAATTGTTATTATTCTCTCGTTGGCTGACGACGTTGCTGAAAAATGCTAAAGAAAGTCCAGTCAATCAAATGTTGTGCTATCTACTTGCGTGGCAGATACAGGCGTGCCAGTTAGCGTAGACACGTGATGGTAGGTGACATGTTCAAGGAGCTTATATGCAAGTGTGCCTGTGTGTATCGCCACCTATACAGTAAGCGGAATGCACCAATCTACTAACATGTAGTATTTTATATAAGATCAACCATATACTAAACTCGAATTTCAATCAATTTGCAGACTCAACGTTGCTTGGTGGACTGTACTTTTGTATAGCTCAATTGGACCACAAATGGCATGACTTTGACTATGTTTGTACTGCAATGAAATAATAGTATTGAAAGTGTTATCATGATGGTTGCAGATCGACAACACGCTGATGGAGAAGAAGATCCGGCCGTGGATCAACAAGAAGATCATCGAGTACATCGGAGAGCCAGAGCCCACGCTGGTGGACTTCATCTGCAGCAAGGTGCTGGCCGGCAGCCAGCCGCAGGGCATCCTGGACGACGTGCAGATGGTGCGTATCATCCATTATCATCCAACTCATCATCCTCACCCACTCTGGTGGACTTCATCTGCAGCAAGGTGCTGGCCGGCAGCCAGCCGCAGGGCATCCTGGACGACGTGCAGATGGTGCGTATCATCCATTATCATCCAACTCATCATCCTCACCCACGCTGGCGTTCCGAAGCCTATTCAGCGAACATACGGCGTTGTCTATGGTCATCAAGTTTGAGCTCTTGGGTCAGTTGGATGTTGTACGGATGCAGGCCCAATTCCAGCCGCAAAATTGTCCAAGCCACGTACAGCGGCGATGCTCTCGGCCGATCTGGCGTTCCTTTGGCGTAAAGGCGTCGGTCGGTCGTTTACCGAACCGGTGCTCTCAAATCTGGTCACCAATTGCCTTTGAAGGGCCACCGCGGCTGCCGCGAAAAGGCCGTCACGTGTGCACTAAGGAACACTCATTTTGATAACAAAGTTGTATCATTTGCACGTGCTGGTCGACCGTGCTACTTGCCATCGTGATTCGGCATCAGTGACTGAATTTGAAACAACAGGTTTGACAGTTGCCGCCGAAACCAAATGGCCGCCACAAATTATTAACATCGACCCGCTCTATTTGATAGACCCTTTTTAATGGCTAATAAAATAATAATTTATTTAAGAATGGTCAGTATCATTAACTCCTTTGTCTAAATAAAAGTATCTGATATGACAATGACAGATGTTTGTTAGTTTGACAATTTACGTATTTGCTGTAAATTTAAAACTGCCACTTAAAATTAAGGGGACCGAAAATCGGCCCCTATCATCCCTTACGAGCTTAGGTGTCCACAAAGTGATGGTGAAAACGAAATTACTGTAAGTGTCACCTAAAATGTGTATATGACCATATGTGTGATGACCAAACGCGTATATGAGCTGGGCGAACGCAGGTGCTGGACGAGGAGGCGGAGGTGTTCGTGGTGAAGATGTGGCGGCTGCTCATCTACGAGCTGGAGGCGAAGCGCGCCGGGCTGGCCAAGTGACCGCCGAGCGCAGCCGAGCACGGCCGAGCGCAGCCGAGCGGGGCCGAGCAGGGCCGAGCGCAGCCGAGCAAGGCCGAGCGAGCCTAGTGCCAGCAAGCCACGGACTGTTAGGCCCGTTAGCTCGGCCTCTCTCTCTTGACTGTTCAGTAGTATATTGTGACTTTATGTACAGACAACATCGGATCGAGCTGTGCAGAGCGATAGGTTGATTCTCTTATATTATATTATTATTATCGTGTAACGAAGTGCTTAGGCAAATTGAGAGTACGATCGAATTCATGATGTGGTGTTTTCTGTACTTAAAACTGACGGTTTATTCGCTTCCAGTCTGCGGCGGTTGGAGTATACCTTGTATGTATACATAGATACACTTTGTATGGACATCAGCTTTGACCACAGGCGGTCAATCTTGACAACTTTCGAGAGCTTCTTTTTGTAATCGTTTTTACTCTGCGGCGCTCATCCTTGTGCCACGTGCGCGTCACTTGTGCATCTACGTCGCTTTGACGTATACGTCACTTGTACGTGTACGTTATTTGTATGTATACGTTACTGGTACGTATACGCCACTTGTACGAACATCACGTGTCTGCGGCCGTGCCCGTGCGCGCGTACAGTACGGACAGCAGGAAAAGATGATCATATTAATTTGTAAAACGAATTTTGATACGATATATTTCAAAGAAATAGCCAGTAAGCGAACCGATATAATTCAAGTTACATTAGAGATGCCGCTTTAGTGGGAATACTAGCTGCATTGTTTTGTATTCCACCAATTTTGACATCGCCCGTACCGCGAGACATGGAGAAAATCTCCTCGGGGAAAGGAAAATGTTTTCCTCTCGCTCCAACTCCCACTGAATCCCGAAACAAAACACTTAAGTGGTGGCATGGAGAGAGATTTTGTCCACGTCCCGTGCTAGGCCTATATAGATCTTTGATTGTTGATGTTGTTGTGCACGGCGTAGTGTGCAGTCGGCATCATAAGTAGATTAACACTTAAGTATGGACCTTGTCACAATAGTTGTTCGTACAAACTTGTGGCGATTACTACTGCGCATGCGCTATCTTTGGTTAGTCTTAGCCAAAACCTAGAGCAATCCAATCCATACGATTGGAATGTTCACATTCCAATCACTCTCTCCGTTCTTCGTTCTCTCGACATGGTCCGTTCCGTCTCTTTTCGATACATTTATTCATCACTAGCATCTTTACGATGTGATGGATGATATGAATCAAAAGGGAGTGGATGGCTTGATGACGTCTGACCGATATGGATGGAAGAGGAAACATACTGTGCCGAACCCAGATAGACTGGGAACAGGGCAGGGAGAAGAAGATGCGCTCTCTTTGGTATGGCAGAGTGCTAAAGTGGTAATCGACTTACGACGCTGACGGCCGCCGGTACCCTTGTTGATATAAATAAATAATGATTACTATACGATGTTAACGCGCCGTGCGACATCTTAGCGGCATGCCGCGGGCCGCTAACATGTGCCACTGCCTGTGTAATGAGCACTGACCTCTATTACACAAGTGCGCTGGACTGAATACGTCTACTAAAATGACAAATGTTTCTTGTGCCGATTTGAAGCGCTCCCTCGAGCGGCAAGGGTACTGAATTTGACGTTTGTTGCTTATATTTGACATTACAAATGCATCTCTAATATTAGTTCCGTGGACGTTCACCTTCGCACACCAGTGCCATCAGCGCCAAGATGGCGATAATCAGATTGGTTTCATTTTTGGATGACAACCTTCAATCCAGCGTACCTATATAATAAAGGTCAGAGGTAATGAGCAATATACATGTATTTATTCTTGGCGTGCGGACTCCACCAGTGTTCTGTTGAGTATTGTACGCCGTAAAAGGTTCACATTCCAAGCGTGACGCGTCGTACTCAGTGGAATACTCTGCGCCTTCCTCCGAGAGAAATGTAAGGAGAAGTGGAAGAAGTGGAATGGCGGCGGCGGGAGTGAGCGAGAGCGAGAGGGCGCGACAGGCCGCCGCCGCTAGGAATTATGTTTCATAAGTTTAATTGTACCTCTAGTGTTAATAAAATGTAATATTGTCTGAGAACCGAGTTTTATTTGCCATTACTAGGGTGTTGACACGAGCTACAGTGATAGTAGCATTTGTATGTCGTATTCGTGCTACGGGTGTTAAAACTCCAGCGGATATTGGTTCATTACCAATATTCTGGTAGACACGAATATTTTATGAGTCAGCATGGGTAGTGTTTAGGGTATGCGTTATTTCTGTTAATAACATCGAAATGACACAAAATCACTTTTACAAATACAAATCGCACACCTAGATCTAAACAGAGTGAACTCAAAAAAGCAGTTTTTCGTAAACGCGAAGAAACTTACTACCGTGTCCTTGCACACTGCAGGAGTTTTCTGAATAGATATATGCTTTACAAATCGAATAGTGTAATTTTTTTTTAATCTGTTATTGGTCGATAGGTAGTGATTTAAGGAATACGGTGGTGAGCATAAGTCAAAAAAGGAAATTTTTGAGTTAGCTCGCTTTAGATCTGGGTGTGCGAAATGATAAACTCCTAACTTTGACACCAACGGAAGAGGTAGTAGTTTTTTGAATCAACAGTTCGAGACAAATGGAACGAATTTCCAAGTAATATTAATATTTGAATTGATTTCAATTACTGCGGTAACGATACAATGGTGGTCAGTTAAAAGGGCATGTAATTGTTGATAAGAAATGTGGAGTTGGGACACCGTGACAATCGGGAAATTGATTTAGCCTGTGGAGAAACGGCAATGGTATGTATGGTGTGGCGATGCGAGGCGCTAACCAATCGCCATGGGTAAGTGGATCGACATGTACCCTCTGTGTGTGCTCGTCGCTTTGTTGGTGAGTCTCGTACTGGCACAATCATTGAACAATGAAAATATGGTTTATTGATATAAGGTATCATTACATACACTCACGAATCGTCAAATAAAAGCGTTGAACATTGGAATTGTGTGTCAAAGTCAAAAGATTTCCATTATTAACGCTTAAGCTGCTAATAGTTTTCATTTCGCATTTAGGAACAAAAAGACATGCAGTTTGGTATTTACAGTAATACAAGCCTGCTTACTGTACTTTAGATAGGTACTTGCAGTTACATTTAAATTCTAACAGCTTGTTTAGAAGAAGTATAAAAATGTGCAGCCAGCCCCACTATCAATAAGTAGTCATTAGCCGTGTGGTGACGGAAGAGCAGAAATTGTCACCACCCCCATCTCTCCTGTGGGTGTCGTACAAGGCGACTAAGGGTTAGGACAGCAATGAAAAATGGGACTAACGGGCAGCAGCGTTCCTCTTACGCCACCTAGCAATGTACTGTGCGATTTTCATGCCTGATGAAGGGCAATAGGCACGCCCCTTATTAATGGGACCTAATCTAATTGGCGAAACGTGGTTGTTAATTCACCTCTGCCTACCCCTTCGGCGATATAGGCGTGATTTATGTATGTAGTATGTATTAGCTCCTGCAGTGTTTAAATAGCAATGGTTGCGGCATGGGGAACGTTCTATTTAATTTAAGATGCACGTAAAAACTACCTACGTCAAGTATTACCGGGTATAGATAATTAAAAGCTTAGGTACCAAATTTTGTCTTAATATTATACACATTTTATATGACAGTGATCAAATCAAAGGCTGGACACAGATTTTTGCATTTTTATACTAAACACTTTTAGCTCGATGCCCGTCACAAATTTATCAATAGATCAAACAACCCCTTGAGACCATTTCCGTGTGATATCCACAGGTGTACCACGTGTCCGCTGTCCCACTGCCAGCGGACGAGTCCCAACTGAAGAAGGTAATTTGCATTGGCGGAAATCAATAATTAGTACAAAGATTTTGGTGTTTAGAAAAAGTTCGAAAAATTATGGTCTTCATGCGGGAATCGAACCCGCGTCTACTGCAATCCGGGCAGGTGCCTAAACCGCTCGGCCAACCAAGACACTAATTAACTTGTCGAAATTTTTTGAACTTTTTCTAACCACCAAAATCTTTGTACTATTTTTTCTAACATTAATTAAATTAAAATCGAATAGGTAGTTTGTCAATAATTTGAAATGAATTTTGTCACACACAACCATTTTGTTACCAGTTTTCCCCGATTATGAATTCGGGGGAAGATGCGACAAAAATTCCCGGTTTCCAGTTCAGTCGGGGGAACCTGGGAATGGACCCCATAATACCTGGGGGGTGGCAAAATTATTAAATTACATCGGGTGATATTAAAAAGAAAGCCTCAGTTATAACGCCTTCTTCAGGGCGTCAAATACTTGCGATATGAGACGTTCTTTGTTTTACCGCCCTTGGTAATAAATGTACTAATACTAATATCATCATTCAACAACAGTATACCCGAAGAGGAAACGTACTGCGCTGAGCCCAAATAGACTGGGAAAAGGGCAGGGAGGAGAAGAAGGTAGTAAATGTACTATTTATTATTTTCTTAACACCCTCAAACGTTCCGTAGATAACATCAGACATGCAAGTGGCACCACCGACCGTGCCCAAACCCGCCGGCCTGAGCCTCGACTACCACGACTACCCGTACGAGCCGATGCCGGACGACGATTTCAGCCACCTCCCCCCCAAGCCCAAAGCTTTCCGCCGCCAGGAGGATATGCAAGAAGACGGTTATATGACAGAGAAAATTTGAAAAATGCGCGCGCAACGTTTTTAAATAAAGTATAAATGGGAAGGGTTTATTTATTTTTTATTTGGTAAAATTTGGTATTTGCACGGGCGTTCTTTATTATAATAATAAAACCTAATTGAATTTCCAAGATTTAAGTTAGGTAACGCGCCACTTATTCCCGTGCATTTGTTGCTACGAGACGGCCATCACTAAGGGCGTGCATTAGGAGAGACCTATGTCCAACAGTGGACAAACATGTTGATGATGATGACGAATGCTTGTGCATCAAAATAACACCACTTTCACGGCACAAAATGCGCTCTGAATAATTTTGGGAACTATCGAAAAAAAATCTGACTGACACCATTGGAACGCGCCAAACACTCCAAAAAATTACGTCTTTCAATAATAATTAGGGCACAGAAAAAGCGGCTGCACAGCCGAAGCAGCGCAAAATAAAAAATAAAATTAGGTAGAGTTTCATGTTAAATACATACATACATGTTAAATAACATCGAAAATACACAAAATCACTTTTACATTGTTGCTTATTGTATATGAATAGTTATTTGTTGTACATGAGTGCAAAGTTGTTTTTTAACCGCGTGCTCAATTTTGATGACCGAGCTAGCGAAGGATTCTAAAATTGAATCACGAGCGTAGCGAGTGATTCAAAAATTAGAATCCTGAGCGATAGCGAGGGAATCAAAAGAGCACAAGGTGAAAAATCTTTGCACTCGAGTGCAACACGTAACTTTTCATCCCCCCCAACGAGGAAATTGCCAAATACAAAAAAAATACAATCACAACAGTTTCTGTTTTCACCCAGAAACTTCCACAACACCCTCCCACTAACCCAAACACACTCTCAACACCCACCCAGAAACACCAACAACATTCACACCCGCAATACACACCCATCCACTCAGACACACCCAAAAAACACCCATTCACCCAGAAACACCCACAAAACACCCATTCACCCAGAAAAACCCACAAAACACCCATTCACCCAGAAACACCCACAAAACACCCATTTACCCAGAAACACCCAAAAAACACCCATTCACCCAGAAACACACACAAAACATCCATTCACCCAGAAACACCCAAAAAACACCCATTCACTCAGAAACACCCACAAAACACCCATTCACCCAGAAACACCCATTCACCGAGAAACACCCACAAAACACCGATTAACCCAGAAACACCAAAAAAACACCCATTCACCCAGAAACACCTACAAAACACCCAAAAAACACTCAATCACCCAGAAACACCCACAATTCTCACCCATCCATTCAGACACACCCACAAAAACCCATTCACCCAGACACGCCCACAAAACACCCATTCACCTAGACACACCTCCAACAGCCACCCATCCACCCAGCCACACCCGCAACATTCATCCAGACACACCTGTAAGTACCTAATAAAAATTACTCCGAGACGGTCAATCAGCTTGAGTCAAGCACGTTGATTTTCTGTATGTTTTTGTTCCGTTGCCAGCGTAAACAAATCAAACAGACCTAAAAAGCTTTTAAGTGCTTGACTCAAGCATCAAGCAAGCGTTGTCGACGATCAAAATGTTTAAAGCAAGATTGACGCCAAGCTGATTGACCGTCACGGAACTCCTAGGTTTTAACAAATTTATGACATGAAAAGAAAATAGCGCGCGCAAAGCAAATTACAAAAAAAGTACACCAAGAAGGTTCCGAGTCTGAGTTCTTAACAAATTAAAATAGGTTGCATGACAATTTCGGCACCATAGAGGTAGAAATAAATATGTATAATGATGTTTTGAATTCACAAACTCATTGCACACGATGTTCTAAATTCAAATTTACTTTAACCTCTAGAGGATAAAAACGGCTTTTGCACTCAGATATCGAAGAGCAAAAACGCCTTTTCCGAGATGGTGGGATGAAAAAACATTTATGGCATGGTAGTAGTTTTTTGAATCAACAGTAGGAGATAAATAGAATTAATTTTCAAATATGGTGGTCAGTCTGAAGCATAGAATAGTTGATTAGAAATATTGATGAGCTGTTGGACACCGTGACAATCGGGAAATTGATTAGGCATGTGGAAAAGCGGTGATGATGTGAAGCGAGGCGCTCAGACAATCGCCATGGGTAAGTGGATCGACATGGACCCTCTGTGTGGGTTCATCGCTTTATTGGTGAGTTATACAGTGACATTTCGTCGTTGATACTTCAATACTGCGTAACAAACAGTGGTCAATACCGCGAAACTATAAAAAATTAAATTTCAGATTTTCCGCGTCAAATTATTCACAAAATCGCGTCAAAAAAATTAAATATTAAAAATTAAATCTCAAATTAGACTTTTTTGTAGTTCCGTCCCACAGATATATCTGTGATTTGACCACTGTTGGTTACGCGATAATGCAGTATTAACGACGATTTGTTCTAATACTAATTCAGCTAGAATTAATTAGTATTTGATTAAGTAGAAAAGTGGGTGTTTACTTCTCTGCCTACAATATTGACAGGTGTACCACGTGTCCGCTGTCCCTCTGCCAGCGGACGTGTCGCCCCAACTGAAGAAGGTAATTTACAATAACGGAAGTCAATAACTTGAAATAAATTTTATGTCACACCTGACCATACCTACTGGTGGACTTTTCGACTAAATTCCACTTTCTGGTCAGTGAGTGATATGAAACTATGTTCTTACCTCGCCTTCGGCTCTGGGGTCGAATACTTGCGATGTGAGACTTTCTTTGTTTCATCGCACTTGGTATATAATCTACAATTATAATCTTAACATCCTCAAACGTTCCGTAGGCAACATTAGATCTGCAACTCGGTCCCGTGGAACCACTGACCGTCCCCCAACAAGACTCGTACCCGTACGAAGAGATGCAAGACGGCGATTTCAGCCAGATCCCCGCCGAGGCGTTCCTTTCGGATGACTTAGCTCTAGACGTCAAGAAGACGGTTAAGAAAGACCTGGGTCGCTCCAACAGACAGTTGTCTGCGCCTAGCGGCTTGGTGAATTGGTACAAGAGCACCGACAGACAGTCTGCGGCTCACAGACTGATGAATCGGTTGGTTGGCACCGAAGCCGAGCTGAAGCCTGGTTCCTTGACAGCGGTGTGCCTTCAATACTTGCAGCAGGCCCACCAACTCAGCGATCACGAGCTGATTATAGGTCTGTGCAACGAGCTGTTGGGACATTCGAATTCGAAAGATGGTGGTACCTCGTTCAATGGTGCCAACAAGATCGCCCCACACCGTTATCCTGCGAATCACTATGCCAATTTTCGGTACAGAGAAGGAGCAGACGCCGACAGAACTGATTATAATGCAGACAATGGCAGAAACCCTAGATATTCTACAAGTAATGGAAACGAGGAAAAATCTGATTTATATAGTTATTTGATCGACGGCTGGAGGAGTGATGGGGAGAGAGGCGATTGTGCTTCCGCATCCAGCACGGACTATGTAGTTTTACGGGAACATAATAATAATATTATGTTGCCCAAACTTCTTCAAACATTGATTGGCGGGGTAAAACTGGACGCTATCGAAGATACGAATGCAGTCAATGGTAATGAATATGTGGATGATGACTTTGCAATAGGGAATCTGGTATCTGGAACGTGTGAAGGTGTTCCCTGCTTTATGGTTAAGAGCTTCCACATCATTCCCTATAAAAATAGACATGTACAGCACAAACTGAGATTAAGGGGAGGAACGGCAGTTACAAAACAATCCAGCACGTCTGATCCTCAGTCGGTTGCGACGAATGCCTCGACCAAGTCCGAGACAAGCACGACAAGAGGTGAGCTTAAATATAATACATTGGTCTTTCTAAATATTAGCAATGGCGGGTACTTTACTAAAAAACAGAAATGTAGGAAGATTTCGATAGCGCAGGGGCATAGGGCGCTCTGCCTGCGATTGCGTACACTAAGCAATGTATACTAAGGCCGATTGGATGGGTGACCATATGTTATCTCGAGTTCCTCCGTGCTTCGGTAGGCATGTTATTAAGGCGTTTGTCCCGGCTGCATCTGCAGTCGTTAATACCCACCAACCCGCACTGGGCCAGCGTGGTGGGTTATGGCCCATTCTCCCTATATTCTTCCATCCTAAGGAAGAATATCATAGGGAAGGTCTGTGTCTCCGCAGTGAAAACATTAAAGGGCTGGTGATGATGTACGTGTAATCTATTTTTGATAGTGTGTTTCTGAGGAATATCCCTAGTCTTGCCCAGTTGGAAAAGTGATCGATGCAATGATTTCGTTGAGCCGTGTGTGTCAACTGTATGATGCAATGGTCTACCGTGTAGCGCTAATCGCTAGCTGGCAGGCCGTCGGCTTAATAATTTGGTAAATTTTATTATAAAAAATGTGGTTCCGAGTATGTGGATCGTATAGTTCAAACTAAATTAATTTTAAACTTTTATTTATAGACTACAGCAGTACGTCAATATAAAGTGAGTACAGGATCAATATTATAATAATAAAACCTAATTAAATTTCAAGATTTAAGCTAGGTAACACGGATAAATAGGAAAGGAATTTTGTACCATTAGCTAACGTAACGAAGGCATGCAATATTCATCTATGGAATTGCAATATACAGAGGTCGCCATCTACATCTACCACCGTTCCGTCTAAGTTGGACAAGAAAAGAATGTATAAAGTCAGCCTATAACCATTTTACATTTAAACATAACTGTCAGGCAGCCTGGGGACTTAAAACCCAAGCCAAACCCTTGAGCAGTATGGATTAGAATATATTCATCTCTCTACGTGCATTGGTCTATGTGCATTCACTACTTTTCTATACATTCATTAATCACGTACGTGATGGATGATATGAATCTAAAGATGAATGGAAGAGGAAACATAATATACTTCGTCGACTCCAACAGGTACAGCACAGGACGACGATGATTATTATTTATTACGCATATTTGTCCGTATTTAGTTTTATCGCTTTAGCAGTTTATCTGCTTGTGGTTAAATTATTGTGTCTGTGTGTAATGCGATAATTATTTCTTTTACAGGCAACCATGGCTGGTTGTATAAATGAAGAAACCAATATAATGATTTTGTAATCGTTTAATTTTTAAAGCATTAAATTGAATTCAATTAATCAGCATAAGTTCTAAGTTGGAAACTTTCCTGTCATCATCATCATCACTAGTCTAAATAGTCCTATTGTAGGATATGAACTGGAGAAGCGTTGCGGCTTGATTACACTTCACTGCACGACAAATAACGCATACGTACGTATGCCCGAAATAAGCTATTCCTACTGCTAGTCCTGCTGATGTGGGGGTCCTGCTGGTGGGGGGTCCAACTGGCGGGGGTCCTACTGGCAGCCGAGCACGGACTTGCTGCAGCAGTTGCAGCACCTCGGCAGCAGCAGCCTTGGCCGGCGCGTGCGGCCGAAGTCGCGGCCCCCGGGGTGCTGGAAGGCGCGCAGGTAGGCGCGGCCCCGCGCGTCGTACTTCGGCCCCTCCGGCTGCAGCACGCTGCGCTGGCACAGCCGCCCCTGCGACGCCGCACACGCACACACCATGCCACCTTCCGCTCAATGCACACAGTACTGAGTACTTCGGCCCCTCCGGCTGCAGCACGCTGCGCTGGCACAGCCGCCCCTGCGACGCCGCACACGCACACACCATGCCACCTTCCGCTCAATGCACACAGTACTGAGTACTTCGGCCCCTCCGGCTGCAGCACGCTGCGCTGGCACAGCCGCCCCTGCGACGCCCACACGCACACACCATGCCACCTTCCGCTCAATGCATACAGTACTGAGTACTTCGGCCCCTGCGACGCCGCACACGCACACACCATGCCACCTTCCGCTCAATGCACACAGTACTGAGTACTTCGGCCCCTCCGGCTGCAGCACGCTGCGCTGGCACAGCCGCCCCTGCGACGCCGCACACGCACACACCATGCCACCTTCCGCTCAATGCATACAGTACGGAGTACTTCGGCCCCTGCGACGCCGCACACGCACACACCATGCCACCTTCCGCCCAATGCATACAGTGCGCGCCAGATAAGTCTGTGCACGGTCAAAATTGGAACTAAAACTCCGTCTGCTATTTTGTTTGTCTGAAGTGTTCAAGTGAGTGAGCACCACGCATCGCGCGCAGAGTTATCTGGCGCGCACTCTGTAAGGTCTCACAGGGTCCCAAAAACCTATTCATATTTCAAAGAAATACTTGAGTGGTGACCGACACTATGCGTCCCTTAAAATGAACGCACAGCCAAGGTAACCTGCTAGCTGTATTATGCAATGCATAGTGCATATTATATGCCTACCTACATTACCTACTAGCTGTGCCCGCGACTTCGTTCTAATTTGGAAAATAACACTAGGTCGTACACCTACGAAGGTGGTTAAGGATTTATCATGTTGTCTCACACCCCGCTGGAGGTAGATTGCCCGGTGTGGACCAATTAGCTCCTTGGGGCACCCGAATGGTGGAGACCAGACCACCAACAACAGCATCCCCAAAGAGGGTTGGTGTCCGGCAGGTGGCCGGCTGTAAAACCTAAGCCAAAACCTTGAGCAGTATGGATTGGAATGTTGTCATTCCAATCACTCTCCATTCATCGGTCTATCGACATGGTCAGTTCCGTCTCTTTTCTATACATTCATTCATCACTAGCACCTTTACGGTGTGATGGATGATATGAATCAAAAGGGAGCGGATGGCTTGGTGACGTCTGACCGATATGAATAGAAGAGGAAACATAGGTACTGCGCCGACCCCAGACAGACTGGGAACAGAGCTGTGAGTAGAAGATTACCTACTAGTTGGCCCGGTCCTGCGACTTAGTTCGCGTGGAATTTGGAAAATAACAATAGGTCGTACACCTACTTAGTTGGTTAATGATTTAAATCATGTCGTCTTCCACCCCGCTGGAGCTTAAAAGGTTTATAGTTCTGATCTTGAAGGTGGACTAACGTACCTTGAGCCTCAGCGAGTGCACGGCGCCTCCTCTCGCGGGGGCCATGTCGAGCTGGTCGGTGGCGGGGAACTCCCCGGGGGAGTCGCGCGCCCGAGGATGCCGCTCTGCGTTTTCCCCGGGGGAGTACCACTTGCGCCTGGGGAAGGGACGCGGTTTATATGAGTACACTTACAAACATACAAACATAAATCACGCCAATATCCCCGAAGGGATAGGCAGAGGTGAATTAACACCCAGGTTTCGCCAATTGTAGTTTGTTCTGCCGTTACCACCCGGCTGGATGGTAAAAGCGGAGCGTAAAGCAGTATTTCGCAGATAGCTAAGGCGAGGACTAGTAGCCGCTTCCGCTATAACACTCCATCCACCCTTAACACCATACGAGATGGAGAGAATAGGTCATTACGCATAAAATTAAAGTAGGTATATTAGTGAATTAAAATAGGTATATTAGTAAATTAAAGTAGGTATATTAGTAAATTAAAGTAGGTATATTAGTAAATTAAAGTAGGTATACTAGTAAATTAAAGTAGGTATACTAGTAAATTAAAGTAGGTATATTAGTAAATTAAAGTAGGTATATTAGTAAATTAAAGTAGGTATACTAGTGCACAATAGTTATTTGTTGTACGTGAGTGCAAAGTTGTTTTTTAACCGCGTGCTCAATTTTGATGACCGAGCTAGCGAAGGATTCTAAAATTGAATCACGAGCGTAGCGAGTGATTCAAAAATTAGAATCCTGAGCGATAGCAAGGGAATCAAAAGAGCACAAGGTGAAAAATCTTTGCACTCGAGTGCAACACGTAACTTTTCATCCCCCCCAACGAGGAAATTGCAAAATACAAAAAAAAAAAAAATTCATACACAACAGTTTTTGTTTTCACCCAGAAACTTCCACAACACCCTCCCATTAACCCAAACACACTCTCAACACCCACCCAGAAACACCCACAACATTCACACCCATCCACTCAGACACACCCAAAAAACACCCATTCACCCAGAAACACCCACAAAACACCCATTCACCCAGAAACACCCACAAAACACCCATTCACCCAGAAAAACCCACAAAACACCCATTCACCCAGAAACACCCACAAAACACCCATTTACCCAGAAACACCCAAAAAACACCCATTCACCCAGAAACACACACAAAACACTCATTCACCCAGAAACACCCACAAAGCACCCATTCACCCAGAAACACCCACAAAACACCCATTCACCCAGAAACACCCACAAAACACCCATTCACCCAGAAACACCCACAAAACACCGATTAACCCAGAGACACCCACAAAACACCCATTCACCCAGAAACACCCAATCACACCCAAAAAAAAAAACCAATCACCCAGAAACACCCACAATACTTACCCATCCATTCAGACACACCCACAAAAACCCATTTACCCAGACACACCAACAAAACACCCATTCACCTAGACACACCCTCAAAACACCCATTTACCCAGACACACGTCCAACAGCCACCCATCACTCAGCCACACCCGCAACATTCATCAAGACACACCTGTAAGTCCCTAATAAAAATTACCGTCCCTAATGGAGTTCCGAGACGGTCAATCAGCTTGAGTCAAGCACGTTGATTTTCTGTATGTTTTAGTTCCGTTGCTAGCGTAAACAAATCAAACAGACCTAAAAAGCTTTTAAATGCTTGACTCAAGCATCCAGCAAGCGTTGTAGGCGATCAAAATGTTTAAAGCAAGATTGACGCCAAACTGATTGACCGTCACGGAACTCCTAGGTTTTAACAAATTTGTGACGTGAAAAGAAAATGGCGCGCGCAAAGCAAATTACAAAAAAAGTACACCAAGAAGGTTCCGAGTCTGAGTTTTTAACAAATTAAAATAGGTTGCATGACAATTTCGGCACCATGGAGGTAGAAATAAATATGTATAATGAAGTTTTGAATTCACAAACTCATTGCACACGATGTTCTAAATTCAAATTTACTTTAACCTCTAGAGGATAAAAACGGCTTTTGCACTCAGATATCGAAGAGCAAAAACGCTTTTTCCGAGATGGTGGGATGAAAAGAATATTGTGGTTAGAAAAAGTCTTGGTTGGCCGACTTGTTTTGGCACCTGTCCGGATTGCAGGGGACGCGGGTTCGATTCCCGCATCAAGACTATAATTTTTCGAACGTATAGTAGGGCCTGTTTCATAGCTTACATGGCAGTTCGATTGACATAATATATTTCATATTAAAACTGTCAAATGATCTGCCAAGTAAGCTATTCAGAACTTTCCCGTCGATTGTGAAGCAGGCCCTCAAAAGGTAATGTTCAAATTAGTAATTATACTAGTGCAATCTGTACCCTTACTTGGTGTCAGAGCCAGGCGCGGTGACCATCATCTCCGACGGCTTCTTAGTCAAGAACGCGCTCAACTTCTCCTGATTTCCGTCGAAGAAACTCTCCATCATTTTCAACTTATTCGATTGGTCACCATCGTTCGTTCTCAGCATTGCCTCTTCGTTTGGAAGGTAACCTTGGGTTGGTTTGATGGTGTCTTTGGAGGGTACGGTATTACTAGCCATGTCGATAGAACTTCCCTTCTTCACAACATCCTGGAATGCTCTGTTGTTGATATCGTCTCCGCCTATGTTGTTGAAGGATCGCCGTTTGTTGTTTTCAACAGAACTGTTGTTAAGACCGGATTGAATAGGAACTTTTGTGTAGTGGAGGCTTCCATCTTGAAAATGAATAGTCGCTGCAGATTGTGTAGCGACAGTGCTCGAGGATTCAGCGTAGTCATCGTTGTTTTTCCTCAGATTATTTTTCAAGACATCTACGAAGTCTGCAATTATGAAATAATACATTAGAACCATTACATACATACCTACATAAATCACGGCTATACCTATCCTCGAAAGGGTATGCAGAGGTCAACCTATGCTAAGCTAATTAAGTCAGGTCCCAGGTCCCATGTCATAGGTGCCGAGCCTATCTATCGGGCACGGTGTTTGCAGTAGGTACATTGCTAGGTGGAGAAACGCTGTTGCCCATTACTCATTGCTGCCCTAACCCTTGCTCGCCTTGTACGACACCCACGGGAGAGAGGTGGTTGATGACGAGTGCATTCTGCTCTGCCGTCACCACACGGAATTAGGAACATTACCTACAGAATCCACCGCCTGAAGGATTATCAGCTAGACTGGACCCTTTCGTTTATTCTATGTTTTAAAAGTGGGTTTTATATTCCGATATATCACTGCATAAAAAGGAATTGGTAATCTATATCTGCATTTCCAAAATTTTTCAAGTAAGGCATGACGGTAAAACCGGGTGAGCTCACTCTGTGTTCTCTAACAAGAGAAACAAAGATTGTAGAGAAAACAATTGCCTTTGAATTTAAAATCAAACATAACATTACAATTTTAGTGCACTCTGGCATATTCACCAACATAAATTTCGATACACTGTACAAGCAAGACTTTTGTTAGTTTTTTGGATGCATTAGTTAAGGTTAAGTCAACCAATTGTTACTAACGGTTAAATATCAGACTAGAGTAACAATTTTTAACAATTGGTTGAGTTAACTATGCATCAAAAAACCGGCCCTTAAACATCAATTCTTAAACAGTGCCTCCCCGAGTTTATTTAGCAATAAAATTAAGGGTGGGTACTTAAGGTGTCCTTCCCATTTGCCCCGTTCGATACCAGGGTGGTCAACAAAACTGCCGGAGGCACTAGCTCCATAGGTCTCCGCAGACGGCGAGCGACGTCCGACTGCGTAAAACTTATGTGCCATTTTTAGCGAAATTGAGTAATACATATATAATCAGGAAAACAAGCTCTATAACTTTCCCTTAGAGACCATTTCAATATATTGCATATTCAAGTGTTTACATCAATAACTAGCTCAGTTTCGGTTACACCTACAATACTAAGAAAAAAACTTAAAACACGTTTTTCTCATAGTTGTAAAAAGGTAGATAATGCGTTTTTCGTAAGCGCGGCACATTACTGTGACGAGGCCTTGCGCAATAATACCTACTGTGTGTCTATAAAGTCGTAGCATTAGTGACCCCGACACATTATTGAAACGTGACGCGACTCCACGTGTAGACACCGAAAAATCCGTCGTCGCGTCTGATGTTGTTCATAGTGTGTTTCTGTGGTCATAGAAAACCAACACATTTGATTCGACTCCACACGCGTCACGTTACACCGGATCGCGTCGTGTTTTAAAAATGAGTTTCTACCAAAAATGAGGCCGTTTTTATTATGCATTCGTATAGGGTGCATTTAGTATAGGGTGGCTGGGTAGCCAGCCATACAATCAATTGGTACCTTCTAGCAGTTTTTTCAAGTAAAATAAGTAATTACGACACATTATACAGACATAAAAGGAGCTCTCTGGCGCAATGGCATAGCGCGCTTGGCCTGAGATTGCGTATACTAAGCAATGTTCGCTAAGGCAGGTCTTTGGATTGGTGACTAAAAATCGAGTCGAGTTTCTCCGTATTTCGGAAGGCACGTTCGTCCCGGCCACTCATCTGCAATCTTTAATACCCTCCAACCCCTACTGGGCAGCGTGGTGGGTTATGGCCCAATCTCCCTATATTCTTCCATCCATAGGGGAGTAGGCCTGTGCCCTAGCATTGGGGACATTAAACGGCTGGTTATGACATAAATGACTATTCATCCTCCAACGGTTAGACATAGGTAAATTAACACCTACGATTCGCCAATGATATTAGCGCCCCTGTAGTAGGAGGCGAGCCTATTGCCATGTATCAGGCACGTAAATCACAGTATATTGCTAGGCGATATAAGAGGAACGCTGTTCCCTATTACTCATCGCTGTGTTAACCCGTAGTCGCCTTGACACCCGCGAGAGTGATTCTGCGGTGACAATCGTATTCTGCTCCTCCGTCACCACACGGCGCAATAATGCTTCGTCAATAAACTGTGACAATGCAAGCTTTTAATAAACAATGTTTATTCTTACCGTTCTGTTTGGTACACAGTATTCTTATAAAACAGCTTTGAACCTGTCGCTCGAGATGTTTAGCCACTCGAGCTGAGCGAGGATACTTGAACTATAGCCCGAGCAGGACTATAGTTCGAGTTTCTTTATGGTTGTGTATGCCCGCGTTACATACTGTACTTTTCACTTTGAATGCGAGGAAGTATTGATTACATATTCCTGGGGTGCATATTTATTGTGCCGTACTATATCTTCTTTATCTTCTATACTTATAAAGCTGAAGAGTATGTTTGGTTGAACGCGCTAATCTTAGGAACTACTGTCTCAAATTCGACCACTCGTTTCTTCATTCATCACTAGCACCTTCACGGTGGGATGGATGATATGAATCAAAAGGGAGTGGATGGCTTGATGACGTCGGACTCATATGAATGGAACAGGAAACATATTGCAGCGACACCTGATAGACCGGGAACAGGGCAGGGAGAAGAAGATATTTATTATGAAGTGTATTGTTTATGAGGTTGTGTATTTTAAAGCAAAACTAAAGAAATGGCTCATTGTGAAATGTTTTTACTCTTTGCATGAATATTTCAATCCCTACAACATATTAAAATAAGATTTCGTTTAACTAATATATAGCTCCACTTTGTTAAATTTTGCGTACCAGATTCTGGTGAAATATGTGAAACATATAAGATTGTAAGATCTCATAATGTACCATATTTAGGCGAAATAAAGTGTCTTGGCCTTTTGTCTTTATTGTTGATAAGAAGAGTCGAGTGTGTCAGTCATGTACTGACGCCGCGAGCGCGGCAGACGGAACTGCGGGACAGGCGCCGAGTCCAGCCCCAGCAGCCGCCAGCCGACGACGCCGCCTCCGCCGGCGCGCGCCGCCACCAGCCGCGCCTCGCCGCCGCCCGACCGCCGCTGGAGGCACCCAACGTACTCTATACTCACCAACCTTAGCTGAGAATATTTTATTTGTACCTATGGGCGATCTAAACATACTGACCCAATGTACTCAATGTTGTGACGGATGACCATTAATAAGTCGGTAAGTCATTGAAAAACTACAAACAATATGTCAGTATAAAAGTCAAAGTCAAAATTCGTTTATCTGTAGGCCTATTCGCTAACTTTTTTTGACAGTTGAAAGTGATGGTCACCGAACTATTTACTTATCCATTACTGTTTTCGCAGGACAAGTGTCACAATAGCGTTATAGTAAAGTAGTAATGGATCAGAAAATAGTTTGGTGATTATCACTCTCAAGTGTCAAAAAAGTTAGCTGTTACTGGTACGATTACAATACACTTATCAATCGTCAAGACGCTAGATACCGAAAACCCGTGTGGCCCAGAAAAGATAGGGGAGTGCGCAGCATGCCTCAGTCGTCTATAATGATAGGTCTCCAAAACCTACCCACGCCCCGATCCGACCTCGACGCGTTCAATGCCTATGTGATACCAATTAATCACGCCTATATCCCCGGAGGGGTAGGCAGCGGTGAACTAACACCTGCGTTTCGCTAATTAAGTTAGGTCCCATGTAATAGGTGGCGAGCCTATTTCCATTTGTCGGGCACGGAAGTCGCAATACATGAACGCTGATGCCCATTACTCATTGCTATCCTAACCCTTAGTCGCCTTGTACGACACCCGCGGGAGAGATGGTAACAATTGTATTCTGCTCTGCCGTCACCACACGGCAACTATTTTTTTAGTCCCATGCAATTCTAGTTAGATAGGAGTACCTAGCATTGTTGTCAAAGAGTTAGGAGTTAATACACTTCTGCCAAACCCTTCTAGATTGAAAAGCCATGCACTATATGCTCACTCCCCCTATGTATTTTTTCCCCTAAGAATATCTCGTGTATTGTTACCTTGATAATCTTATATGTAGATCGAGGCGTGGCTTCATCAGACTGCGAGCGAGGTGGTAGCGTGGCGTATTCCGACCGTAAATCTCCCATTCTCCTCCCGAGTCCTCCTCCGTCGATGTCGACGTGATACAACAGATCTTTCTTCGACACTATGTCATTTTTGTTTAGAGCTGTCTCGTTGTGATCTTCGCGTTGCGTCGAATCGTCGCCTAGAGTTGTGTCGCGTCGCGTCGTGTCGGGTCCCGTATTGTCGCGTCGCGTCGTGTCGCGTCGCGTCGTGTCGTGTCGCGTCCCGTTGTCGTAGAGGGCGGTGGTCGGAGCGTCTTCATCGCTCGGCTGGTAATCGTAATTGTCTTCCATCAGCTGTCTCCTGATTTTGACGACCAACGGCAAGCTCTCGTTGGACGATGCGATGGCTTCTGACGTCTCTAAAAACATAATCATAAATAAAAACGTGACAATACTTCAGTCAGTAATATTTTACACATTTTCGGGGGTGGGGGGCAATAATAGTACCTACATTTATTACCAAGGGCGGTAAAACAAGGAGGGTCTCGTAACAAAATAACATAAATAAGTCTTGACGACCGGCTAGGTCCAATGCTCAGATTGCTGGGTATGGGCCAAGAGGTCCCGGGTTCAAACCCCGAGTCATGGTCAACATTTATATACATCTACATAATTATTATCAGTTAATCCAGCCCAGTCTACCCCTTAAGGGATATAGGCGTGATTTATGTATGTATGTATTATTATCATATTAAAAATAACAATGTCCGTCATCTTGTATCCATAACACAATAAGTGCTTAGGCTACTTTCTTTGCGCTAGATGATAGGTGTGAGTGTAAAAAAAAGTCATACCCAGCTCTCCAGGGAGAAAGATGGCCATTGCGAGACACGCGAGCCACGCTGCCATGTCACAGAGCGCGGATTAAAAGTTAACTCGCTCCCGCCAAATTGCTCCAACATTCCAACATGGCGGATCCAACACGCTTCACTGGCAGTTATTTAGTTACGGAGCGATTTGTAAAGGGTTTATAGCGCGCCATTGACGTCCATTCGATCTATACTCGGTGGTCTTTCCGTAAATATGTCGTGGCTTTGTAAATGTTATAGGAGAACTAATAAAATTACAAACAATATTTAGTTAAACCAAGAATATAAAAAGTGTTATTAATTTTTTTTTAATTCTCTGGTATTAGGTAATGTACGATTTTAATTTCAACATTATATAAATGTTTGAAAAATTAGTAGAAAAATGAATGATTTTAAATCGAACATTATATGTAAATATGCTAGAAATCGCATCGCAGCGGACGCGGGTTCGATTCCCGCATCAAGACCATAATTTTTCGAAATTCTTTTTCTAACCACCAAAATCTTTCTATTACATTAGGTACCTACTTATTACAATATTCCGGTTAGAAAAAGTTCCATTAATTATAGTCTTGATGCAGGAATCGAACTCGCGTCCACTGCGATCCGATTTCTAGCATTTTTACATATAATGTTCGATTTAAAATCAAAATAGTAATAGGTACATTTATTTATGTCAAAAAATACCAATTTTACTTATTCTACTCCTATATTCCTTTTAATTTTATGTGACGTATTGTTAGTAGTTATTTTAAGATAAGGTACTACAGCAAACAAAATGGCCGACCAGCTATCAGTGAATATAATAAATACTACGAGAATGCGCGCAAGCAATTGTAGGAAAATTTTATGAGTGTGCACTTACAAAGTGTTTCGCAAAGTCAATTCGAGACACTTCAGTTAGTTATTTATCGGATTACCAACATAAGAGTACAGCAGTTTTACAGATTTAACTTTACTTTGGGTATTACAATTCTTGCTAACTGTTCTTTGTTAGTAATAGGCAGGTACCTAACTACTTATATAACCAAAGTGACGACTCAATTTCATCTAATAATAGGTGTATTGTAAACTTCATACATAAACTACATCCTTGAAGGGGTAGGCAGAGTCCAGTCTCCCTATTTTTCCACCCATAGGGAAAACCTGTGCCCCGCAGTGGTGATGACATTGAATAAAGGGCTGGTGATGATGATGATTTGCCCTTAAAAACTAAGCAGTCTTTACATACTGATCTATCGATAGACAGTAAATCCAAACCATTTTCTCATTGAAGAGCAAAGTCACAAATCAAATTATCGAGGCTAGACCGGGCCAGCATCGGTCGCGTACACACAGGCAGCTAATTATCCGAAATCACTCCCGACATTCTGGTACACCAATGCCACATTAGTCAGGTACATTAGGGGTCACAACCCCCCATCACGACACTTATCGACGAGCGCGAATGCACTCTCTCATTCGGATCGCGTTAATAAATAATACGGCCAGCATTTCCAATGGCGGAGACAGTGTTTTGTCATATTACTGCAAGAGAAAATAGGCTAGAAAAAATTAAATTAGCTGAAAATTCGTTCGTGATCATTTTTAAAGTATTGTGATTTACTTACATCACACCTTTCTCCTACAGGGGTAGGCAAATATAATTTCTTTCCACCTGCTACGATCCTTACATACTTGTTTCGCTTCATCTAATCTCATATCCATATCTCTTAATGTCGTTATGTATGCCCGTCGGTTTCGGGTACTCTTGACATGGCTCTTTTTAAACACCAAATTATACGCGAGTCTTATTCGTAAAAGTTGTTTTATTTCAAATGGCCCTTTTTTTAAATACTTTCAATTTGATTACGAAAGATCCGCCGCGGCTTTCACCTGCCTATGCAATCATTTTTCTAAAGCTTACCAACTGCACTCAATAATTTTTGATAGCAGATGAAAGTTAAGGATGATTAGGTTCGAAGATGGAATCGAGGGAAACATGGAATCTTCTAAAACAAAGGAACTGGCTATCTTATCACAAATTGTCGGAACACAATAATGCTGTAACATTATTATTATGGCGACAGATTTTGATAAGATGGTGCTAGTCAGGCGGACTTAAAAACACCCCTAACACCAACCAATCTGAGTACAAATTTGTACTCCCCTGGGCATCGAACCTGGCACCTCGAGATCTAATTGCGGTGGGTGAACAACTTAACCACGGAGGCGGTTTGCAATAGTTTGCATAATTATTGTTACATCCCAGCGCCATAGTGGCAGTTGGTCTACTGGCTCAGGCTGCACTGTGGCCGCAGACGATATGGGATTTTAAAATGGTATCGCCCCAGATTGCAGCCGGTTAGCGGGATTTCTCACGCACGACGACCGCTTACCCCCGACACTTGACAATTCACCCTCGGAGCTATACACGGCTGCGCGTGGTCGCACACCCCCAGGCAGTCGCCTTGCACAGCCAGCGATGGAGGGCAACCGACCGTTAGTTTCTGTCATGACTCATACATGAGGCGTCCAGTTATACAGCATGCTCTAAAATGCAATTCAATTGTAAAACGCTATTTGTGGACGAAGTAGTTTATTGAATCTTCCATTTTCACGTCTGACGGCTATCTGGGGATTGCAACTTTTGTGTCGAAGATATCAATCTCATACTGATATATTGAGCTATTGGAAATTCATACCTACATAAATCAAGCCTATATCCCGAAGGAGAAAGCAGAGGTGAATTAACACCTACGTTTCGCCAATCAGGTGAGTTCCCATGTAACAGGTGGCGAGCCTATTGCCATGTATCGGGCACAAAAGTCGCAGTACATTGCTAGGTGGCCTAAGAGGAACGATGCTGCCCATTACTCATCGCTGTCCAACCCTTAGTCGCCTTGTACGACACCCGCGGGAGAGGTGTGGGGGTGGCAACTGTATTCTGCTCTGCCGTCACCACACGGCGGCATTCCAAGAATGTCACACGTAAATACTCAAATCGCTTCTCATTCATTGATATCCAGGAATTGCTAAAATGAAATTGCCTTATTAAATGTTTACTATCTATCTATACTAATATTATAAAGCTGAAGAGTTTGTTTGTTTGGTTGGTTGAACGCGCTAATCTCAGAAAGTACTGGTTCAAATAGATTTTTTTTGTGTTGGATAGTCCATTAATTGGGGAAGGCTATAGGCTATATAACAACCGACATTAACGCGAGCAAAGCCGCGTGCGATGACTAGTTGTTCAATAAATAAATAGATTATAATATATCCTTGACTCCATCACTAGTCACTGCACATCATCCTTTATCCAGAGCAGTAAAACATCTGAAATGACATAGCACCTCGTAGACCCGTAGTTGCTACGGCGTAGCAGCTTACTTGGCATGTAGCAGCTGCTAATGTGAGCATTAGTGAAACTGTAATTGATCAGTTTACAAAAATAGGCTAGTTACAAGTGTACGTTAGTTAATTTACTAAGCCAGTGACTGTTTTGCGGATTAATGGTAGAGAGAAATGTAAAAAAATAAAAATAGACAATGAGTCAAATTCAAAACATTTATTGCATGGGTATTATGTTTGTACGGAGGTAGGTGATAATACATAATAGGTATCAAGACCAAGGCAGCAAAATCAATTATTTAAATATAAAAATTTAAATGGCCGTGTGGTGATGGCAGAGCAGAATACAATGGTCACCACCCCCCCATCTCTCCCGCGGGTGTCATACAAGGCGACTACGAGTAAAGACAGCGATGAGTAGTGGGCAACAGCATTCGTCTTATTTACGTGCCCAACAGAAGACAATAGGCTCGCCTAATAATTTTCGAATGGTGGGTGTTATTTCACCTCTGCCTACCCCTTCGGGGATAACTTAGGCGTGATTGATGTATCTCCTTCTCCCTGCCCCAGTCTGTCTGGGGTTGACGCAGTATGTTTCTTCTACCACTCATATGGGTCAGACGTCATCAAGCCATCCACTCCCTTTTGATTCATATCATCCATTACACCGTAAAGGTGCTAGTGATGAATGAATGTATAGAAAAGAGACGGAACGGACCATGTCGAGAGACTCATGAACGAAGAGACTGATTAGAATGACGAAATTCCAATCTATACTGCTAAAGGTTTTGGCTTAGGTTTTACAGCCGGCCGCCTGCCTGACACCAACCCTCTTTGGGGATGCTGTTGTTGGTGGTTTGCCCTCCACGATTCGGGTGGCCCAAGGTGCTTATTGGTCTACACCGGGCAATCTCCCTTAGTCGACTTTTACGACACCCATGGGATGAGTCGGGGCTGGCCTATTCTACGTTATTTGTTCGCTCCCAGACCAGCATAGATGATTGATGTATATCGATCTCAATAAACCGTGAAAGTGTGACGTCACAAGTCGATTAGTGCTGTGTATGCCCACCATAGCCACACAGATGAATCCGCCCTTGTAATGTATAGCGATTTTTTTTTATGCTAGACAGGGCTAGCTCTTGCCCTTCACCTCACCTGATGGTAAGTGACGATAAGGGCCGAAGATGGAATCGAGCTTCACCTAGAACCCTCAACCACAGAGGGGCTGGCTAGGACAATCATTCAAATTATTTATTACATGGAACACAATCATGTTGTTATAACATTATTATTATTCGAGATTTTGATAAGATGGTGGTAGCTAGCTAGGCGGATTTGGAAGAAGTCCTAGCACCAACTAAACCGAACACAAATTTGTACCCTCCTGGGGATCGAACCTGGGACCTCTGGATCTTGATTCCGGTGGGCGAACCACTAGACCTCGCAGGCGGATCGACAGCTGCACACATCCGAATGTAGCGAATGTGTGTCGCTGTTAGGCCCGCACGCGTGTGCCTCTGAGTCGCGACTCAATTATCCGACGGCGAAGCACCCTCGAGCCTCTTCACTATTTCTTTGAATAACATTTACGTAACTACTAACGGTGCGCGTCTCCACTGGCTTCCGACATTCCCGTGTGAACAACTCGGTAGCGGTAAATCAATAAGTTATTCACACGTGAATGGGAATACCTATTGTACACTTGGTAAGCAAATAAAAGTTTGATTGGATTTGAATATTTACCGTGTGGTGACGGCAGACCAGAATACAATTGTTACCACCCCAATCTCTCCCGCGGGTGTCGTACAAAGCAACTAAGGTTTAAAAACTGTAATGAGCAGAAATGGGAAGCAATTTTTTTATTATATCACCTAGCATTTTACTGTGATTTACGTGTCCGATAGATGGTAATAGGAGCTCGCTTACGCAGTGGCATAACGCGCTTGGCCTGCGATTGCGTAAACTAAGCAATGTCGCTGAAGCCGAGGGGTGACCAAACATTTATTATCTCGAGTTCCTCCGTGCTTCGGAAGGCACGTTAATGCGTTGGTCTCGGATGCATCTGCAGGCGTTAATACCCACCAACCCGCACTGGGCCAGCGTGGTGAATTATGGCACTCTCTAATTTCTTCAACCCATAGGAAAGGCCCGTGCCCCAGCAATGGGGACATTAAAAGGGCTGGTGATGATGATGATGAAGAAGATGGAAATAGGCTTCACCTATTACATGAGATCTAACATAGTTGGCAAAACATGGCTGTAAATCATCGACCACATAATCGATGGTGTATACGCCTCTGGCTACTCCTTCGGTAATAAATAGACGTGATTTATGTATGTATCTCCGTAAAAAGATTTTGGGGTTAGAAAAAGAATTTCGAAAAATTATGATCTTGAGGCGGGAATCGAACCCGCGTCGTGTCGTCCCGTGGAGCCGCGCCGTTCACGGTCCGGGTCCCGTCGTAACGACCATCGCGGACCGCCTTCAGCCTTCACTAAACATTATATTTTAACGCCCTTAAATAACACACGGTTAGCAAACACCTAGGCGTTAAACCTCTCGACTGCCACACTCGCTACTAAACTTCAAGTAATGTTCATTTGCGCTGGGTGTAAACTAGGCACAAGTCGCGACATCGGTTCGTCATTTTCAACACAAGACGCTACATTGGTTCGTCATTTTCAACACAAGACGCTACATTGGTTCATCATTTTTAACACAAGACGCTACATTGGTTCGTAATTTTCAACACAAGACGCTACATTGGTTCGTCATTTTCAACACAAGACGCTACATTGGTTCATCATTTTTAACACAAGACGCTACATTGGTTCGTAATTTTCAACACAAGACGCTACATTGGTTCGTCATTTTCAACACAAGACACTACATTGGTTCGTCATTTTTAACACAAGACATATTATGTTGTGGTCATCTTTAAAAACCCGCGCGGTCCCCCCGGTGTGCCCCGGCCGCTCGCTAGTCCCCCTCATTATTCCCTCATTGGACAAATTTCATTTTTCCCGATCGAACGGCTGTGATATACCCAAATAAAGTGTCGACTCATTTCTCCATTGACGCCGCTCAATGCGGGGTGAAATTACCCCTTTTGTGGGAGCCCAGACTGGCGGAGGGAAGCGGTGATGGTATTCATTAGTTGTATATGTCGTGGCCAGATCATGGAATTGATCACTTCTTGATGTGGCCGAACATTTCATGAAATGGTTGCATTTCATGAAAATTGGCCAGCTAAATCTGACCATATTGTTTAAAAAACTTTATCGTTTGATGATATGTTGATCCACGTTTGGCCATATCATTAAATGTAGACAATGCTCGTTTTTTTTCGTAGCGCATGTTTTTCGAATGACTTTTTAATTTGAGTAATTTTGTGTCGAAACGACATTTTACTTAATTTTTTTCTTCTATTATAACATTGCTAATAGTATCTTTATCGCAAATAATAATTGTCTCCGCTATGATGCATCACAATAACAAATCGATTTGAGCGCTTCTAACTGTAGTGTAACGATTTTAGATATGATTAATAATTTTTGGCCATTATCATGAAATAGCCATGCGTTTAGCTGTTCTTATCGTCAAACGTTGATTACTGATTGGTCTGGCCGGACCGTATCTAGATGTAGGCAGCAGGCATTTTCCATTTCATGAAATGCAACCATTTGGTTTCATGAAATGGTCGGCCACATCATGAAGTGATCAATTTTAACATTTGGCCACGACATAAATATATCATTGAGGCTGTGCAACCAAACCTCATTTTATACGCGATTGTTGTTCGCGATCGCTTCTCATACATCACTCAAAGCGAATAGGCATCGGGCAAAGAATTATTTGCCGGAAAAGGGTATCTGACGATATAGCCACGTGGAATTATTGGTTGTGGTATCGATACCTTGCTTTCTCGACTAATACTGGCATTGGCTATTTATATTGCTTCAGTACAGTGAATCATTCTTTGATTTTTATCCGCCATCACGGATTAAAATACGGTTACGGCTCAGCTCGCCCCTTGGATCTTGCCCTTTGCCCAAGCATTCCCAGTTTGGAAACTGGGAATACACCATATTAACTTGCCCCCTTGACAATTAAATACCTCAAATCGCCCCCGATTGTTAACAAGTTAAATGACAGCCAGCGGTCTAGTTTCCAAATATGTTATTTTTTCTCATTTTCACTGTACTAAGTCAACTCTGAAACAATTTTTGAAACGAAAATATGACTTAAGCCACTGAAAGCGTGCCAATCACAAATACTTCTGATCAAGGACTCGCACAGATTATACCTATTCAAAGATTACTCCGAATCACTGGAAACAAAGAGGCCCGTTCAAAAATAATTAAAACCCAAAGCGTCTAAGCGACAACAAACTTTAAGGTCCGTTTATATCTACCGACATTGAGCGTGTCTGACACCGTCGGGCGCCGTCGGACGCCGTAGCTTTTTCGCCGTCAAATTCTACGGTGAAATCGCCGTGTGTAGGCACGGTCGTCAGTGTTGTATCACTATGGAAGCTTGCAGACGTGCACGGCCGCACCACGGTACGACGCCGTCGCCGTGTGCAGCGACAACAACCGTGTTATACAATTACATAATATTCGATTTTTAATTTCAACATTATATAAATTTGAGAAAAATTAGTACAATTATTAGTAACCAAGACACTGGTTGGCCGAGCGGTCAGTCACCTGGATAGCAGCGGACGCGGGTTCGATTCCCGCATCAAGACCATAATTTTTCGAACTTTTTATAACCACCAAAATATTTGTACATAATATTGATTGTACCGCCTTAGGCCTTGTCTACCTCAAGGTTGTGTTAGTACGCATGCCGTACGGTTAAACAACCGTGACGTGGACAGGAGGCCTTACTCCACACTGCCCGGCAGGTACCCACCGACACGTACCGACATGAACCGCGCCGACAAAATATTCTTTTTCCCAGTCTATCTGGGGTCGGTGCAGGTGTGTTTCTTCTTCCATTCATATCGGTCAGAAGTCATCAAGCCATCCACTCCCTTTTGATTCATATCATCCATCACACCGTAAAGGTGTTATGAATTAATGTATAAAAAAGAGACGGAACGGACCATGTCAAGAGACCGATTAACGGAGAGTCATTGTAATGACAACATTTCAATCTATGCTGCTCAAGGCTTTGGCTTAGGTTTTACAGCCGGCTGCTTGCCTGACACCAACCCTCTTTGGGGATGCTATTGTTAGTGGTTTGCCCTCCACCATTCGGGTGCCCACAGGTAGATATGGGACTACACCGGGCAATCTCCCTTAGTCGACTTTTACCATTCTACGTTATTTGTTCGCTCCCAGGCCAGCATAAAAGACGTACGTGTCTGACACGTTCAACGTCGGTAGATATAAACGGACCTTATTATTAGTCGGCAAGCGAGTGCAAAAATGGAAATCAATGGTAGGCAGAAGAGGCGCAAGGCGATGACGGGCCGGCCCCCCTCCCCAGGGCAAGGGGGGGCACTCAAATAATTAACTAGAGAAATAAATACTGTCGCCTTGAATTAGGCTCGGCCCGCGGCACCATTAGGAGATGTTTTTGATGATTAAACTTGCCTGATTGATTAGTCGAGGACCGATCTGAGCGGATGTTGGATGTTTCTCACGGAGGAGATGAAGAGGAGATAAGGGAGATAGGGAGCAGATGTCGCTGGAGCAGTAGAGTGGAGAAATTCTCTTTCCAATCGTTTTATTAATGAGTATGGCCATACGTATACCTCTGCCTCCTACATAATATTATTATAATAAAACTTGTCACATACATGGTTTGCAAGAGCGAACTTATCTCTAAAAGAGATCTCTTCCAGTCAACCCATAACGTGTGCAATAATGATAATATTACCCGTTAATGTAAGAACGCGTGACCCGAGCACGAACTTTTCGAACATTCATATCGCAATCGTATCGAGAAAACAATTTTGGAATTTGTTTTGTTTTCGTTTTAAAACAAAATAAATTCCAAAATTTAAATCAATAATTGATTATATTTCTTAGTAATTATATTTAACTAGTGATCGCCCTCGGCTTCGCTCGCGTTAATGTCGGTTGTTATATTTAAAGCCTATAGCCTTCCTCAATAAATGGACTATCCAACACAAAAATAATTATTCAATTTGAACCAGTAGTTTCTGACATTAGCGCGTTTAACCAAACAAACAAACTGTTCAGCTTTATAATATTAGAATAGAATCAGATGAATATTAACATTCAGTAGAACACATATTTAATTATAATTTAACTAACGTGAAGTGTAAGAGTGTAACGTACCTAACTTACCATCCCACTCAGAGAGGTCAATTATCTTTAATGAGTACTTAATGCCAAAACCAACATTTTAATCTAGACCAGTCATTTTTTTGTATTAAGTTCTCATTAACATCTAATTGACGTCTCTGAGTGCGGCAGTTAGTGCTGAAGGGGTGAAAAGGTGCGACTTACGTATTCATAGAAACCGTATGAGCTAGCTTAACTAACGTAGGTTAGGCGTACATACATGTCTAATAATCAACCTGCCCTGAATAAATGATAGGACGCCGCCTAGACCGGAGGCGTAGCGACAGTTGTACCCAAATAATGCAATTCAAAATTAATTTCGTCTAATGGCGTCGCACCGTCTGCCTCTGTTGATACGCGGAATATTACCCAGAGAGATGCAGCCGGGACAACATGGCGCGTGCACCGTGCCGCTGAAGGCACGTTAAGCAATATGATATTCTAAAGTGCCAAGGCTGGCGTTCTAACAATAAACATGATATCGTCTATCTAATATAATCCGCCGTGTGGTGACGGCAGAGCAGAATACAATTGTCACCACCCCCATCTCTCCCGTGGGTGTCGTACAAGGCGACTGATGGCAAAACAGGGATGAGGAATAGGCAGCAGCGTTCCTCCTATACCACCTAGAAATGTACTGCTACTGTTGTGCCCGATAAATTGGAATACATTACCACCTATTACATGTACCATTTTATTTAATATGATATGTCTGTAATTCATAATTGTGGAAACTTTGCTGATTTATGTATAAATTTTATATTGTTATTTTTAGTGTGATAATAATTGTTTGTTTTCTTTGTTTCCCAAAGATTAAATAAATAAAAATGAAATAAATGGGACCTAACAGAATTGGCGAAAATTCACCTCTGCCCTACGGGGATGTAGACGTGATTTATGTATGTATCTATGTAATTTACTACTCTTTCATACTTGTATTCCGTTCGTTGGAATAGATTGGCACCATCAGTGGAGTGAACGCGTAGAGCAGACGAACACAGATGCAGCCTCCGTCCGAAGCCGACGCGTCAATCGTGCCACAGCACGCATTGTTGCCTCCCAGCGCCGGACACTCAATTAGATCGTTAAGCTGACAATGGCCATCCTCATATACCTACCTACAGGATTTGCGCTATAAGGGGCCATTCATAAAGTACTTCACACCTTAGGTAGGTCAACCTTGGTTGGTTGGTTATACTCTTATACGAATATAGCAATATACTGCGTTTTAGGTGCCCGATACATGGCAATAGGCTCGCCACCTATCCTATTTGGCGACACGTAGGTGTTGATTATAGGAGCTATAGGAGTGAGCACGGAACAGAGAAAGTTTTACTGTTCTGTGGGAGCGAGTTAGGTGTAGTAATTAGGTGAAGGCTTTATCTATATCATTTTCATTGATATTACGATTAACTACACGGTCCCTTGCTCTCGTTGTAATTTTATTTCTCACCTCCCAAGTCAAGGGAATTAAGAAATGGAACAGCTTACTTATAATTTTTACAAACGATCTAAAAATACTGTACCTACAGCTTTTTAGAACAAGTCTATTTAGTACAATTTTTTTCTTGAAATCCGTATTTTTCATTACGTTAGTTTGCGAAATGACAACTGTAATGCGTTGCAAAGAAAAATAAGTTTGAAAAAGTTGGAGAAATTATAGTCTGGATGCTGGAATCGAATGCGAGTACTTATATTATGAATTGCAACTCTATTTTACTAAAAGACGGTGGTAGCCGCCCTGAGAGCTCACTGAGTGGATTCTCCTCCAAAATATACCAGTTACTGGTTTATATTCAGGCGACAAGTTATCCTGTGCATACAATATTCATGCCAGTGCCTCCTCCGTTCGACGCTTATTCTACGAACGAACCCTGTAGACATACTGAGCATATAGATACATTATATCACGCATATATCCCCGGAGGGGTAGGCAGAGATGAATTAACACCTACTTTTCGCCAAATAAGTTAAGTCCCATGTAATAGGTGGCGAGCCTATTGCCATATATCGGACACATAAATCGCAGTATATTGCTAGGTGGTATGAGAAGAATGCTACTAAACATTACTCATCGCTGTGTTTACCCTAGTCGCCTTGTACGACGCCCACGGGAGAAATGGGGGTGGTGACAATAATTGTATTCTGCTCCGCCGTCACCACACGGCATACTGAAACGTTCTCAGTACTCTGTTGGACCCCGTTCTTTCCATGTTCTAACTAAAACTATAAATGCGAAAGTGAGTTTGTTTGTTTGTCACGCATTCACGCCTAAACCACTAAACTGATATCAAAAATTATTTCACCATTAGACAGCCTGCATTAAGAGGGTATAACATAGGCTGTACCTACTTCTTTTAAATTACAGATCTCTATGATAATTACAACAATGTAACCCTAGGTCTCAAAAGTTTGCCTATAAAGACATTATTCGAAAAGTGCGCTGTCATTTTGTTTTTTAATGATTTGACGTCGGCAGTTACTTAGAGACACCAACGCGACCAAAGCCGCAGGTAAAAGCTAGTATAAACTAAAACCATTTAAATCTTTCCATTATTCGCGGACCCCTAATAAAACGGGGCAAGGTCAAGAGGGTGCTGATTTCATGGGAAATTACAACGAATCGTGCCCTGTTCGAAGCTATTATTTTTCCAGTTCTTTATTTTGCTTTTTGACAGCTCGATCATTTATAAATATTAGTGAAGCACCAACGCGTTGCCGGTTCGATTTCATAAAGACATTTATTCATAGATACTTACAAATTTTTGATTCGCTAATTATATTAGGTACCAAATACATTATAAATAGGGGCGAGCCTATTGCCATCTATCGGGCACGTAGATCACAGTACATTGCTAGGTGGGAAAAGATAAAGGCTGCCTATTTATAACTTATTGCTATTTAACCACACACCACACACGGAAATTATGCCCCTTAAGACTTGATGAAGATTGTACTACATTTCGTCGGTCACAGGTTATCAAGAAATCATCATCACCAGCTCTTCAATGTCCCCACTGCTGGGGCACGGGCCTTCCCTATGGATGGAAGATTATAGGGAGATTGGGCCATAACCCACCACGCTGGACCATGCAGTGTAGGTAGACGGGTATAAACGATGCAGCTGGGACCAACGGCTTAGCGTGCTTTCCAAAGCATAAAGGAACTCGAGATAATAAAAATGTATGGTCACCCATCCAATGAGCGGCATTAGCGAACATTACTTAGTTTACGCAATCGCAGGCCAAGCGCGCTATACCACTGCCTTAGCGAGCTCCTCAAGAAATCGCAATAATCATAATAAGGCCACGTTAGGGATGAGTTCAGAGAGAAGCGTGAAGGTCAATGCAGCGAGGTGAGCTTATGCCGGCCCTGGAATGAGCAATCACAGACGGCATTTCAATTTACAGCTGCCAGGGCCGCGCTAAGGAGAGCCGGCCATTTATTCACGAAATATGCCACTGCTAGCGCGGGGCATCAGGTGCTCGCTCTGCGATTGTAAAATCGCTAGGGCACGTCATTGGGTGGGTGACCAAAAATGTATTATCTCGAGTTCCTCCGTGCTTCGAAAGGCACGTTAAGCCGATGGCCCCGGTTGTATCTGCAGCCGCTAATACCCTCCAATGCGTAATAGGAGTGATGGGTTATAGCTCAATCTCCCTATATTTTTCCATCCATAGGAAGGCCCGTGCCCCACCCGGGAGGACATTAAAGGGCTGGTGATGATGATGGCGCTATAATAATAATTACAAAGATTTTGGTGGTTAGAAAAAGAATTTCGAAAAATTATGATCTTGAGGCGGGAATCGAACCCGCGTCCGCTGCTATCCGGGCAGGTGCCTGACCGCTCGGCCACCCAAGACACTAATTAACTTGCCGAAATTCTTCTAACCTTTACACTTCACGTTGTAAGCCAACGGGTATCCTCGCAATGTAGAAATTAAAACATTTATATAATGTTAAAATTAAAATCGAACATAAATGATCATTAATGGGAGGCCGGCTGTTAAACCTAAGCCAAAATATAGAGCAGTATGGATTGGAATGTTGTTATTTCAATCACTCTCTTCGTTCAACGGTCTCTCGTTTCGACATGGACCTTTCCGTCTCTTTTCTATACATTCATTCATTACTAGCACCTTTACGGTGGGATGGATGATACGAATCGAAGGGCGCCAAAGCTGTGTCCGCCCTTGGGTAGGCCTTTACATTTGCAGAAACACACTGCGTCAGCTGTTAAAGTCCCCGGCTCCTGGGTGCGGCCCTGTGCGACTCGAGCCGCTAATCTGGTTGACACAATTCCGCCACCACCGCACACCCCCCACATGCATTCCTACCAGTTTAGAATTACGACGACACAATTGGTTTCGCTCGTTATTACGTACATACATACATACATTACACACATAAATAAATTAAAATAAATACATCGATGTGCTCTGATTTTAATTCTCAAATCCTATAGGAGTCTCCTATTAGTTTCATATTTCATAACCATCACCAGCCTTTTAAGTTTCCCCTACTGCTGGGGCATGGGCCTTCCCTGTGGATGGAAGAATAAAGGGAGATTGGGCCACCACGATGGCCCAGTGCGGGTTGGTGGGTATTAACGAATGCACAGAGGAATTCGAGATAATACATTTTTGGTCTTAGCGACATTGCTTAATTTACGCAATCGCGTAAACTAAGCGCGCTATCGAGCTGCTTCTGCCTTCTAAGATATTTATTTCAAGAAATATTTTATTTTATTATGAAGAAACTTTGTAATAGCGATTCGGGTCTTGCTAATCTTGTTCTGCCTTATCTCAACAGTCATTAGGTCTATATTAATTTGACTCCATTGTTACAGTTAAACCATTTCTGGGTTACTTGAAACTTTTATGTGACGTTATGGCGTAGTCATCCATCACCATCCCATTCAAGGGAGACCAGGGGCCTTACCACCAGCTCTAAACGCGACTCAATTCCCATTGATAAAGTGAGACAACGCTAGAAGCCGAGTTTTGTCACCCGCGTTTGGATCGCACTAATACTTCATGGTACGGCCACAGTAAGGAGATTAGGGGTTGCGACAAAGAAGTGTGTCAGCATTGTAGCAATGCGTCTGGGCTTGAAAACTTGCCTGAGTGCATGCTCCCAACAAAGCCTGGAGACACAAGGCCGGGATAACATCTCAAATGGACCGTGCGTCGCATCGAACGCGATTCACCGCGAACAAACACCGCGGCAGATATACCAGGGGGCCTACCGCCTTACTCGATTGCTGATGATAGTTTTAAAGCAATGAATTTCTTACGGCTATGGCCTTCTATGCGGGAGCGAACAAATAACGTAGAATAGGCCAGCCCCGACTCATCCCATGTCGTAATATTCGACTAAGGGAGATTGCCCGATGTAGACCAATAAGCACCTTGAGGCACCCGAATAGTGGAGGGCAAACCACCAACAACAGCATACGCAAAGAGGGTTGGTGTCAGGCAGGGCGGCCGGCTGTTAAACCTAAGCCAAAACTTTGAGCAGTATGGATTGGAATGTGGTCATTCCAATCACTCTCTCCGTTCATCGGTCCGTCTCTTTTCTGTACATTTATTCATCACTAGCACCTTTCCGGTGTGATGGATGATATGAATCAAAAGGGAGTGGATGGCTTAATGACGTCTGACCGATATGAATGGAAGAGGATACTGCGCCGACCCCAGATAGACTGGGAACGGGGAGGGAGAAGAAGTATTCCTACGAATGCAATAAAAATGTCTGAAACTGATGCCCCTGTGGTGACGACAGAGCAACAAACAAAATTAAGTTTCACCGCCCCCATCTCTCTCTTGGGTGTTGTACAATACTAAGGGTAAAAACACTGATAAGTAATGGGCATTCCTCTTATACCACCAAGCAATATACTACGATTTTATGTGCCCCATGGCACATGGGACCTTATATGATTGGCGAAACGTGGGTGCTAGTTCACCTCTGCCTACCCCTTCGGGGATATAGGTCTGACTTATGTCTGTATGTATTCATAGTTAACTATAATATTCCTAGTGTATATGCCATCGACCGAGAAACATAAAGACGCATAACATATAACTTGTGCGGCCAGAGCTAATATTGATGTAATCAATTAGTGAGAGCGCGCTATATGCTGAGCCCGCGGCGTCACCTGCCTCTGTTGACACGCGGAGATTACGTCTGTGTGCAATGTGATTTGTCTCGTTGTGGTATTATGCTGTACTGTCGACCACATCTTAAGCTAGATGCGTTAATCTGTAAGTTAAGGCGATCGTGTTCGCTCTCTCATTTAGCGAAGGTGGGAGGGAGGCGGCGAGACTGGAATTGGAAAATTTTAATCGTTTATTTTCCAACATTTATACTATAATGTTCTTATTAAAATAAAAATAGTAATTTTAATCTCATCCTAGGGCCTTCCCTATGGATGGAAGAATATAGGGAGAATGGGCCATAACCCACCACGCTGGCCCAGTGCGGGTTGGTGGGTATTACGACTGCAGACGCAGCCGGGACCAATGCCTTAACGTGCCTTCCGAGGCACGGAGGAACTCGAGATAGTAAAATTTATGGTCACCTATCCAATGACCAGTCTAAGCGATTGTGTGCTAAGCCACTGCGCTATCGAGCTCCTCATTATTTGCCCGTTAGATGGCAATAGGCTCGGCACCTCTTATATTTGCCGTGTGGTGACAGCAGAGTAGAATACAATTGTCACCACCCCAAATCTCTGCCGTGGGTGTCGTACAAGGCGACTAAGGATAAATCAGTGATGAGGAATGGGCAGCAGCGTTCCTCTTATACCATCTAGCTATGTACCTACTGCGACTTTTGTGCCCGATAAATGGCAATAGGCTCGCCACCTATTACATGGGACCTAACATAACTGGCGAAACGTGGGTGCTAGTTCACCTCTGCCTACCCCTTCGGGGATATAGGCGTGATTTATGTATGTATGTATGTATGTACCTCTTATATGGGACCTAACCTAATTGGCAAAACATGGGTGTAAATTCACCTGTGCCCATCTGATATAGGCGTAATTTATGTATGTAATGTATGTACATATATGTACTCAATACTAATTATCTACTGTTCCGCACCACGGATGAGTAATAGTCATAGTCACATCTTTACTCGCATAAAACATGGTACAAAAGGTGTTACGAGTATTATTACTATATAGTTCACACGTTTTGCAAATTTCTATTGCATGCAAATGTTAAAGTGCCAATAATATGAGCTAGGCCAATATCATTTTTGACCCACCCAGAGGCAGCCTCCGCCAAAACCGCTTGACCCTCGTAATCGAAACAAAACGTACGCCATCAAACTAAATTCCTGATTATCAACCTTCCACCGGTCCCGTGTAAATAGTTAGTTAAGTTAGGCAGGTGCAAACTTGAACACCGAAACCTGCCTTATGTCGTCGGCACAGAGCTCCTTTTTGTTTGACAAAAAGAGTTTGTTCCAGCAAAACACTGAACGTTATGATACTATTTTAGTGTTATTTTGCTTATTCTATCAAAAACGTGTCCCTTCGCGACGCAGACGTCGGCTATTCCCTAATAGCCCTCAGGCACACCCGCCTTGTACCACAAAATATTTACTATAAAGAAAACACCTCAACATCCCACTTCCAATGCTCGCTCAACAAGCACAGTCCTCTTTCCCAGTGGTGCAAAAGCAGCGTTGGATACGAAAGGAGTGTAGGCGATTTTTTCTGTCGATTCCCTAGTAGGCCCTTTCGGCCCCCGCTATCCGCCTCTTCGCTGTAAGGGTGTGGTTATAAACAAATGCACAGAAAGTAATATTGTCATTAAGTGCCAAATATATCTGCCGCTTTGCGTCGCTGTAGCGGTAAATATCGTCCGGTTGTACTGATCTATGGTTTCAGAAAAGATACTCCATGAACCAATAGGGAATAATATGCATTAAATTCAAATAATGCTCTTTTTTTATAATTTACCTATGTTACTTTAGAATTGTCCTTCTTCTTCCTCCTGTTCCCAGTCTATCTGGGGTCAGCGCAGTATGTTTCCTCTTGCATTCATATGTCAGACGTCATCAAGCCATCCACTCCCTTCTGATTCATATCATACAGCACCACCGTAAAGTTGATAGTGATGAATGAATTTATAGAAAAGACGGAACGGACCATGCCGGGAGACAGATGAACGGAGAGAGTGATGGGAATGACAACATTCCAATTCGTACCACTCAAGGTTTTGGCTTAGGTTGTACAGCCGGCCGCCTGCCTGACACCAACCCTCTTTGGGGATGCTGTTGTTGGTGGTTTGCCCTCCACAATTCGGGCGCCCCAAGGTTCTTATTGGTCTTCACTGGGCAATATCCCTAAGTCGACTTTTACGACACTCATGGGATGAGTCGGGGCTGGTCCATTCTACGTTATTTGTTTGCTCCCAGGCCAGCATCGAAAACTACGGCCATTCCTGATCACTGTTTTATCCTTAGTCGCCTTGTGCGACACCCACGGGAGAGATTTGGGGTGGTGACAATTGCATTCTACTCTGCCGTCACCACACGGCTGACAAACAGTGACGTCGAACGAGCATTAACAAGTGACCATTAACCCCATAAAGGCGGTCCGACGAAGACAATGGCACGTTGGCACTAATTAGACTTGCAGATGGCATGAACAGTTGTTCTGTGGGCAGTGTGTCTAACGAGTAACTGGTGCAGTGACGCGCGCTATCTCCATCGCGCGCCAATTGTATCTTCACGGTGGCTTATCTGATGCCCAGCGCGCTGGCGGGCGCGCAAACGCCATGGTGGGGCAGACGCGACACACGGCGCCTCGCTTCGTTTTCTGCCTATCAGCTTTTGTACTGTGAACAGGACCTATCATACTTATACTTATACTACATGACCAACCCCCAGATTGTCTGGGAACATGACAGGGAAAAGAAGAAGTCGTTTTGGCAGACCTTGTTTGGTGTCAACCCGACACTGCCTAAAGAATTCTGAATAGACCGAAACAGGTGGAAATCTGAAGGTGCAAGGTCAGGGCTACACTGCTGAACAATGTCTGAGGACATTTTATTTGCACCTCCTTCATGTCCTATCAGCATCCATTCTTGCAGTTCTTTAATGACTGACTTAATAACATGATCATCCGTCATTACATTAAATAAATTGCATAGAAATCGTCCGTTTTTTAGAATCATCGGTAAAACATAAAGTAATGTAAATAAAATATACCTACTTAGATAAAATTGATGAGTGTAAATGGCGGATGCATTAGCACCTCCCAGCTAGACTCTCTTAATTTTTGCTGAGTGGCTAAATATGCCTTAAAGATGTGTGTGGTTGTGATGTGTGAGGCGTTATCGTGATGAAAGTTCTATTAATCGATTCCGCCCGCTTTCTCTCAACTTTTTGCTTTATGCAAATGCTTTATGCTCATCAGCAAGGCTAGCATCAAAAATTATTAGCTTTTTGACAGTTCAAAGCGATAGATGACCACAATAAATCCAATAATGTAAAATTATTGGATTTTTAACAGTTCAATGCAATAAATGGTTAGCCTATATGGCTATTTTTTTTTGGCTGGCTTTGTGATTGAGTGAGTGATCCGCTTAAAGTACCGTGAAAGGTATTTCAGACTACGCAAAAATATCAAATTTCTATAATCGATTGTCAACCTTAACTTGTTTACAGTAACACAAGCACAAAGTCAATTTAGAACATTTGACATTTTGTGGTACCTTACGTGCTGTTGATTGTACAAGACTAGACTCCTCTAGTTTTTCCAAGCTTCGTAATGAATGGACGGCGCTTCTTGTGTGTTTAATTAAATTCCTTCGCATTTCTTTGTACTTAATAGTTATTAGTTCAGTGAAAAGTCTGTTCAAAAATTGTCTTGTTATGCGAGAACAGAATTTGTAATTGCTTCTGTTGGCGAATCTTAAAAACAGACAATAGGTACACAACTGTCTGTCCTTGAAATCTGTCTGTATTACATTATTCGCCTTTTCTTAAAGAAATGTGTACTAAATATGTAACAAATTTATTCTACATACTTTGCTTTATCAGAGATATAACACACATATTAAACGTGGCCTCATGAAAAAATATTCAGGACAATGATGACGAATTTGACGGCCGGCTTGGTCGAATGCTCAGATCACTGGGTATTGGCCAAGAGGTCCCAGGTTTGGATCCTGGTCCATTTGAACGCTTTTTAAACTCATTATTCATTGAAAAAGCGTTCAAATAGAACAAATGCATCTAAAATTATATGTTCATACGTCAGCTCTTTTAAAACGCGACGCTTTTTTATCGAGCAGTGTTGCATTTTGAGCGCTGGGTGTTGGATGTTAAGGCCTTATTCGCATGAACATTTATAGGTACTTGGAAATGATTTGAACGCTTTTTTAACGGACGTTAAAAAAGCTCCCGTGCGAATGGGTCCGAAGTTGGCAATAAAGTATTTGAGTCAAGTGTCCGTTCTGCAGTCACTTGCTCTATGGCGACACTATCTAAAACTAGCTTCTGCCGCGTCCGACAGAATGACAATTAGGTTCAGGCATTAGGTCACCACGGGCCATTGTTCCATTATAAACCCTATTACCTGCACACCGAAGATCGATTTCACGTCAAGCGCCCCCGTTGTAACACCTTGTAAAATTACCGCGGCAAAGCCATTTCTGACTCCATTCCGGTAAACGTAAGAGTTGTTTCGCCTTGCACTGGTCAGACTGAGCTCTAATTAATAGTAGATTTTCCATCAAGTGCACAAAACGAATCATTTTTGTCCGAGACTTTTAGCGGCCCGAGCCGAAGGCGAGGGCTGATAGTAATGTCGAGGATAAAAATGGTTTTGTGGACGAGTTAGAAACTCTGCTTTTCACTTCGATTGCGAGGAAATAAACAGTAATTTAACTTAACATTTCTTAAAATTCAAACTAAAATTAGTACAGTTTTGAATACTAAAGGAAATTGTTTTTCCCATTGATATTAGGCTTGGGCTGCAGACCTATACAGCCAAGTATTAAATTAATTTTTCACTTCTCATGCTCTGAAAGTGCTCATTTGTGCAGGATATAGGCTGCACAAAATCGAATTTTGTGCTCTAGAGCATTAACGTATCTACTCATAAATGTGTCTATATTAAGGCAAAGAAGATGAGCCATGCAGCCAAACACAATGAGAAATTCGGAGAGAATTTGTTATATTTAAATATTTACTTAAATTTATTTGCCTAATGTGTTTTTTAAGATATAAAAGATATTAAAATTTTAATTTAAGTAGGTACGGCAGGTTATTAAAATAATTAACGAAAATTATTATTTCAAAATTAATTTAATACTTGGCTGTATAGGTCTGCAGCCCAAACCTAATATCACTGGGAAAAACTTTTCCTTCGGTATCCAAAACTGTACTAATTTTAGTTTGAATTTTAAGAAATGTTATGATAAACTACTGTTTTATTTCCTCGCAATCGAAGTGAAAAGCAGAGTTTCTACCTCGTCCACAAAACCATTTTTATCCTCGACATTACTATCAGCCCTCGCCTTCGGCTCGGGCTGCTAAAAGTCTCGGACAAAAATGATTCGTTTTGTGCACTTGATGGAAAATCTACTATTGAAATAATAATTTTCTTAAATTAATTTAATACTTACCGTACCTACTTGAATTAAAATTTTAATATCTTTTATGTCTTAAAAAACACATTAGGCAAATAAATTTAAGTAAATATCAAAAAATAACAAATTCTATGTCTGAATTTCTTATTGAGTTTGGCTTCATAGCTCATTTTCTTTGCCTTAATATAGATACTTTTATGATTAGATACGTTAATGCTCTAGAGCACAAAATTCGATTTTGTGCAGCCTATATACTGCACAAACAAGCACTTTCAGAGCATGAGAAGTGAAAAGTTCATTTGTGAGTTCGTGTTTGCAACTTCTTCTTTTCCTTGTTCATCAGCGATTTCGTTTTCAATTCACTTGTTAAGGAAGTTTTGTGGAGCTTTATTTGTATTACATACATACATACTTTGTCTTCCATGCTGGTCTGGGAGCGAAAAAATAATGTAGAATGGGCCAGCCCCGACTCTTCCCATGGGTGTCGTAAAGTCGACTAAGGGAGATTGCCCGGTGTAGACCAATAAGCGCCTTGGGGCACCCGAATGGTGGAGGGCAAACCACCTACAACAGCATCCCCAAAGAGGGTTGGTGTCAGGCAGGCGGCCGACTGTAAAACCTAAGCCAAAACCTTGAGCAGTATGGATAGGAATGTTGTCATTCCAATCACTCTCTCCGTTCTTCGGTCTCTCGACAAGGGCCGTTCCGTCTCTTTTCTATTGGTACATTTATTCATACTAGCACCTTTCCGGTGTGATGGATGATATGAATCAACAAGGAATAGATAGCTTGATGTCGTCTGACCGACATGAATCTCGAGTTCGTCCGTGCTTCGCACAGATATATCAATTTAATGATATATCTGTGGTGCTTCGAATGGCATGTTAAGCCGTTAGTCCTGGCTGCATCTGCAGTCGTCAATCACCACTAACCTGCACTGGGCCAGCGTGGGTTATGGCCCATTCTCCCTATATTCTTCACTCCACAGAGAAGGCCCGTGCCCCAGCAGTGGGGACGTTAAAGGGCTGGTACTGATGATGCATCTGTGGGATAAGAATATATAACACATTTTTGAGGGTATGAGGGATTTAACTGCTGGTTTCCTAAGAACAATTCGACCACGACTGGCATTAAGGCCTTACCGAACAATCAGGCCGAAGCACGAATGTTAGAAGCGAAGCAAGATTAGTGGGGACACGCCCCGGGAGATTTGTTGTAGTAATTATGTTGCTTCGATGCTATCTGGCCGTAATGGACGCAAGGGAGGACGCCCAATGGAACAAAACACTGAATTACTGGCCCTGCACGGGCACCGCCCAAATACACCCTAAGTCTTGAGCGGTAGAGTTCTTTTTGAGGTTAGTAAAACGGCACAAGCCTTAATTAAGAATTTGCGTCTTCAGCGGTCCGAGTTTTCTGTAGTTTTCGAAAAATTCTCCCCATTATCAGGATATAGGCAAAGTTCCTATATGGCTGTTTATAATGGCACTATAATTATGAACAGCCATACTGGTCCTAATATTAATGAATGGAAGTAGAAGGTTGTCGGAACGACAGGGGAAGCCCCCGGCGGATATTTCATAGTTAAATTGGAAGTATTCCGGTTCGGTATGGGAAAAGAAGCATGAAAGTAGAATAAATGCAGTGAACACAAAAGTGTTGTGGAGCATCGCTGGGGTAAGGCTGAGCGATCGCTTGTAAGTACAACAGTGTGTTAAGAGAAAGGTGTGGTTTGAAAGAAGACGTAATGACAAGAGAGGGTTGAGAAAGGAATGCTTGCGTTGTAAAAAAGATCAGTGGAAGGAGAGTGACTGCAGATGCTGCCGAGATTAACGGCTTAAGGTGCCTTCCGAAGCACGCAGCAACCCAAGATAATGATTACCTTGGTCACCCATCCAATGACCGTCCTTAAAGAATATTGCTTAGTTTACGCAATCGTAGGCCAAGTGCGCTATGCCACTGCGCTAGGGAGCTCCTCATATAATTTGTTAATTAAACACAACATTTTTGGTCACCCATCCTATGACCGGCCTTAGTGAACATTCCTTAGTTTACGCAATCGTAGGCCGAGAGCGCTAAGAATAGTAAACTTCATTTGGAAATCACCAAGTACCGTAGTAGATTTAACTAGCTATCTCAAGGACGCGAAATCTCCACTATCGCCTCTAGACATAATATATCGTCGATTGAATAACAGATTTATTATTCAGTGTGCAATTGGTAGTCAGTGGGCCGTGAAATGAGACGGGTGACCGAGCTGGGCTGATGCGGATCGTGGTGCTGTGGCTGGTGGCGGTGGCGGTGATCGGGATGGGTGGCCGTGCCGTGTGAGCTCGTTGCCTTTTGTTTTGGTTTCAACTTATTGTCTGGCACATATAATGCAATGGTGTGCCGTATCAATGTATAAAATGTGTGTGTCGTGTGGTGACGGCAGAGTAGAATACAATTTTTCACCACCCCAAATCTGTCCCGTGGGTGTCTAACGAGGCGACTAAGGATAAATCAGTGATGATGCAGCAGCGTTCCTCTTATACCACCTAGCAATAGTACTGCGACTTTTGTGCCCAATAAATAACGTAATTGGCGAAACGTGGGTGTTATTTCACCTCTGCCTACCCCATCGGGGAGAAAAGGATTATGTATGTATGTATTTAATAGATGTATAAAACACGCTTATTTATCCCCGAAGGGACAGGCAGAGGTGTATTAACACCCACGTTTCGCTACTACACTTTCACCAGTGCTACGAGCGTGTGTGCATATTTTCAAGCAGATAACATAAAAAAATGAAAGATGATGATGGAGGAGTGAAAGTGTGTATGTGGAAACATGTAAGCGTGTACGTGTGTAAGCGGGGAATTCACTACATGGACGTTTCTACTAGGTCTGTGCGATTTTTGCCCGTCACAGTCAATCTGGACTATACAAACGAGGTCCGCGCGAGCGGGCATATCTGGCGAGCATGCCCGTGTAGTAAATTCTTAACACAGCCTCACCAGCGAGCTATGCGTGGAAGACGCTTAAGAAGTCAGGCCTCAAACGACATTTGCGCGGGCATGTCTGGTGGGCATGCCCGTTTATTAAATTCCCAGCTCAACCTCACCATCGAGTTATGCGTGGGAGGCAGTTAAGAGATTCACAAGGTCATGCAAAAGGTCCCGAACTTTATTCTCGACGCCTACGCCTCACCGTAGCTTCAGCCACGTTTGACTCGCAAATGAGCTCAATTAAAATTACTCCAATAAACATACCTAAATGTTCTTAAAAGACGAGTATTCTTATGTACGGAGCAACTATGACCTTGTACGCTATGATTTTTCAATTCGTTGCCCGGTGTAGACCAATAAGCACCCTGGGGCACCCGAATGATGGAAGGCAAACCACCAACAACAGCATCCCCAAAGAGGGTTGGTGTCAGGCAGGCGGCCGGCTGTAAAGCCTAAGCCAAAACTTGAGCAGTATGGATATCACACCGAGAGCACTGCTATCATTACCTGTATTCGGCTTAGCAGTGAAGCGGTATTTTTAAGTAACAATGCCACCCAGTCTAGGTCCATAAAAAAAGCTTACGTTGTTACAGGAAACCCACATGATCTCACTGGAGAGGGACTTCAAGAATGTCATGACAAACCAGAAACTTGCTGGGCACGTAAGTTGCTACATAAATTAGCGTTGAACTCTTCACATTTGCCAAATCACACCAGGAATAATATAAAAGCTAGCAACTGCTTAAAATCCACTCCCTTTTGAATAATATTACCCATCACATCGGAAAGGTGCTTGTGATGAATTAATGTATATACAGGCAGTGTGATGTTGCCGTTTCTCGCAGGCACAAGGGTTGGTGGATAGGAACTGCTCCAGGGAGCAGCCCTGGCTGGCGGCGGGGAGGCAGGAGCAAGATCCAATACGGTCGATTGGAACCTAATTTATAATAGAAATAATAACATATTTATATGGTTTAGTTTAGATCGACCTAGAAAGAGGTGGAGAGACGATCTGGAGGCATACAGCAGAACATGGACGGAGTTGGCTCGGGATCGCTCGCGATGGAGGGTTGCGGGGGAGGCCTTTGCCCAGCAGTGGGATCTTTGGACTTGGATCTACTTTGGACTGTACACATTGAAAGCTATTTGTATGTCTCTCGTAGGTGTAAACTGCTGACAGTGTTGTTGATCGACGTCCGGTGTGTGTCGGTGGCCTCGCTGCTGACTCTGCTATTCGGGTTGACTCCAATGTTCGACTGGTGGCTAGAACACACGGGATGAGTCGGAGCTGGCCTATGCTACGTTATCCTTTCGCTGCCAGGCCAGCATGGCAAAGAGGGCTGGGCTATTCTACGTTTTTTTTCGCTCACAGGATGAAAAAGAAATCTCTTCCATTCCATTCAATGGTTGCGCATGCGCTATCTTTTGTATCTCAGAGGGCTAAATGGGTGATCGACATATTGTATGATGCTGAGCGTACATATGTGTTGTGTATTGTGTTTATTTAGCTGTGTTGTTTTTGTAATTACGGTACTGTCTCACTAGTTGACTGTATTTAATGATATGCTTGAGTAGTTGCTTTATCCCTATAAAATATCGGTAGTCTTTTTCTTACTATCACTGCTGACACAATCACAGATCGCTGACTGTCACATGACACCTTTTCTGCACACAAAGATATAAAAGTGTTTACCCCTTCCCCTACACCTCGCCCGGCGTACCCCGCGTGGTCACGTATGCTATAGCATGCGTCAAATGCTTAAGAAGTCGACTGCTAGAGCATTCGCGTCGCACTTGATGGTGTTGGTGGGTACGTATTATGACGGAAATGCTAGAGCAATCGCACAAATCTCATACAAAATAAATAGTGCTTAAGTAGAGTGACTCAATGCCTGGTAACTTCTTAAGCAAGGTCAAAAAATGCATTTCTTTCTTCCTTGCTTTCAGGTCGATGGGGTCGTGAACAAGCTGACCAGCTTCAAGATGCCGGTGCACCCCCGAGTGCGCTTATTCCACTGGATGCTGAGGAACAGCGTGAGGGACTACGCGGAGAGGACCGCCGACACCATCTTCATCACCAACAAGTATTAATTACGAAACCATTTGGAGCTGCGGTCATCTAGAAAGCGATACTAGGTGTAACAGACATGTGCAGTATATTTAGAGGGGTTATTCAGGCTATCAAACTGCACAACCTTCACTACCTACGGGACCACAATCGAAATCTCAGAAAAAAAATTCACTTCCCCATACTAAGCTGAGTACCTACCAGCTGACGTCAGTTTGTATGGGGAGGTGTTTTTTTTGAGATTTTGTAATTGGTCTCATTGTAAAAGTTGTTCATTTTGATGGCCTAAATAACCCCTTTAGATATTACTGCACCTTTATTTTACACCTTGTATATTTTTTTAGCATTTATTACGTGCTAAAATAAGAGATGTTTCAAAAATAAAACTGAATGGCCCAAAAATGGAACTGTAGCATTGCTTACAGTAAATGCCTTTGCCGGCCATCTTTTTTTTAAATGATCTAGATGATTTGGATTTGACAGTTGTGATGAGATGAAGAGGGCCTATGTATTCAACCCATCAAAATCCTACAGTTGCAATTACGTAGTATTAGAATGAGTTAGTTTTGGAATTTAAAATTAAAAAAAAACTTAGAATGGAAATTAAAGAAAATTAAAAAAATACTTGTCGAGTCTTTTTATGTCTATTTTAAATCTTTTATAATAAAAAATACCCTCAAAATCTGTAATGTTGTCAATTGCGTTTGCTTTTTGAAATCTGAGGAAGGAGACTACTCGTACTGGTAGAAATAGAAATAGAAAAATATTGATTGTTCCCAAAAATATAATTTACAATTTGTTGGGGGAATTCTCTCTTTAAGTTTATAATAAACCTGCACTGACAGGTTTCCGCTCTTCAATCGGTGTGCAATAATTAATATTTATATGGGTGCAAGCGAGCAACAACCAAAAATCCCATGAAAAATGTGACAACATAAAAAGTCAACTGTATGTCACGATAGTATACAATACAATTTACCACTTAGATTGTGTTCACGTACAGAATCATCATTAGCTTAAACTATTTTGCCACAAGAAACAACACAAACCACAAAACAATGCAAAAATATAACAAAATAATAATTTGAAAACTAACTATATCACAACGATTATCTTTACTTTTTAGCATGTTGCGTCAAGCAACGGGAACAACACAATACAATATTAAGTGCATAAAAATTTATGCTTACACGAGATAGTTGCATTTTTTTTTACGTTACATAAGCCAACGGCGGATAATAATCAAGTTATCTTAGAAATTTTAAATCCCACAAATAATTACATTATTTTTAATATATCAATGAACAAAAAACTCCGATATCAACACTACCCGGTGACACAATTAACAATACGTTTGCGGGTTTCCAAGAAGTGCAATCACGTTTGCGAATGAATCAATTGAACAATGAAACAAAATTAACAATATCAAAAGACTTATACAATAATCATGTCCAACCAGAGCAGAACATGTTTGAGCACTGAAACTGGAGACTTAACACATTTAAATTTACAATGTATGAAATTAATTTGTTAGTTACTATTTTGGTATTTTGGTGTGTGAAAAGTAAATGAATAATCCAACTCACAGTATAACAGTCCAAAGCTTATATTTTTGGTTCTCCAGTAGAGGAATAACATATACACACACAAATACACAATTTACATTAAAAAAGAATTTACAATTAATATTTAAAAGAAAGCAACGTGCACTTCGCGTCGTGGTGTAATTTCGAGACCTTGTTGATTCGTTGCTAGGCAACGCGATGCGGCGCGGGGTGCACGTCAGTTACATAAATAGGTTGTATAGGTGATTATTTATTTTATGTGTAATATATAGATACAATGATAAATAGTTTAATAATATATGTAATTATTATAAATAAACTAAATAAATGTAGGAGAGTAGCCTACATCACCCCCCTCCAAAGACCGTCAGGGCGATAAAAAATCAGGAAATTTAACCCGACGTCCAGAACGAGTGATGTAATTTCTTTGGACATCAGGTGAGGGATGATGGGTGTTGTTGTGATCAGTCAGTATGAAGGAAGGCTTGATGCGGTCTATTGACACTGTGACCTCTTTGCCTTTCAACACGATTTTGAACGTTTTATCCCCCCTAATTAAAACCTTGTGAGGTCCTGAATATGCAGGTTGAAGAGAACCGCGTGATGCATCTTCTCGAAGGAAGACGTAATCACTGGTAGCAAGGTCTTTGAAAATGAAAGTTTTAGGATGACCGTGGTGAGATGCTGGTGTGGGGCGCAAATTTTGAATTATAGCCCTGAGACGAGCAGAGAAATCCGATATGTCGGTAGTACCATCCGATGCGTTGTGGAAGAACTCGCCTGGAAGTCGAAGTGATTCGCCGTAAACTAAGTGCGCAGAAGATGATTGTAAATCTTCCTTGAAAGAAGATCTGATGCCCAACAAAACTAATGGCAAGACCTCTGTCCACCTGTCATTACTATGGCAAACTATAGCGGCTTTTAGCTGTCGGTGGAACCGTTCCACCAAACCATTGCACGCTGGATGGTATGCTGTCGTTCGCTTGTGCACGAATCCGGATATCTTAGACAAACACTGAAATAAAGCCGATTCAAATTGACGACCTCGGTCTGTGGTTATGTCAATAGGACATCCGAATCGAGCGATCCAGGATGATAAAAGGGCCTTAGCGACAGTTTCTGCCGTTATGTCGGCTATCGGTACTGTTTCCGGCCACCGTGTAAATCGGTCAATAGCCGTTAGACAATACCGATACCCTTCAGAGACCGGGAGAGGACCAATAAGGTCAATGTGAATGTGCATGAAACGTGCACGGGGCAAATTGAAATTGCCAAGAGGAGCGCTGACGTGGCGATTCACCTTGACCCGTTGACATGCCAGACAATTGCGAGCCCATTCCCGGCAATCTTTCCTCATCCCAGGCCAAACAAATCTTTCTGCGACGATCTTGGCAGAAGTGGTAGTGCCTGGGTGACTGAGTGAATGCAAACTACGAAAAACTTGCCTACGGTAAAATTTTGGGATATAAGGCCTGGGTGTCGGTGTACTTATGTCGCAGTACAGAGGTATACGACTACCAGGTACCTGAAGTTTTTCGAGGCGCAGGGAAGAACTACCAGAAAAGAGTTGTTGAAGTTCGGGGTCGGATGATTGACCCTTGGCTACATCCTCGAGGCTGACAGGCGATTCCAGTTCTTCTATCCGAGATAAGGTGTCGGCAACTACGTTATCCTTACCGGAAATATGCCTGATGTCGGTGGTAAACTGGGAGATGAAGTCGAGATGTCTATACTGCCGTGGCGAGCAGTTCTTTTTCCTTTCGTGGAAAGCGAAACTGATCGGTTTATGGTCAGTATAGACGATAAAATGCCGAGCCTCGAGCATGTGCCGGAAATATTTGATTCCCTCATAAATCGCCAGCAGTTCCCGATCGTATGGAGAATATTTGACCTGGGATGGGCTGAGCTTACGGGAAAAGAATGCTAAGGGCTGCCACGCACCATCTTTACACTGTTGGAGGACCGCGCCAAGAGCCCTATCGGAGGCATCAGTCACCAGGGCAAGTTTGGCGGAACAGTCGGGGTGGGCAAGCAAAGCAGCGTCAGCAAGACTCTTCTTACACGCATCGAAGGCTGCTAATGCTTCTCCTGTCAAAGTTACTGGATGAGAGCCTTTGACTGCACCTGTCAACAATGCATGTAATGGAGCTTGAATCGCGGCAGCTCTAGGAAGAAAACGCCTGTAAAAGTTGATCATACCAAGGAAAGCTTTAAGTTGTTGTACCCTGGTGGGAATGGGAAACTCGTTGATCACCTTCACCTTAGAATCCAAAGGTCGAGAGCCGTCTTGTGAGATGGAATATCCTAAAAAAGTTACCTCCTTTGCCCCAAAGACGCACTTGGAAACGTTGATGAGCATACCGTACTCCTGCAGCTTGTCGAAGACTTGGCGCAGGTGCTCCTCGTGCTGAGACTCATCCTTCGAGAACACCAGAATATCATCGATATAACAATAGACAAAATCTAGGCTTCTGGTGATCTCGTCCATGAAGCGTTGAAAGGTCTGACCCGCATTTCGAAGTCCAAAAGTCATAAATGGGAACTCGTACAGACCGAAAGGGGTAGTGATCGCCGTCTTCGGGATGTCGTCCGGACTGACAGGTATCTGATTATATGCCTTCAAAAGATCGATCGTGCTAAACACTTTACATCCCACCAAATTATGCGCGAAGTCGTGTATATGTTTAATCGGGTACCTGTCAGGCACGGTTCGGGCGTTGAGCATGCGGTAATCACCACAAGGACGCCAGCCGTTGTCCTTTTTTGGCACCAGATGTAGCGGCGAAGACCAAGGACTCTCGGAAGGTCTGGCAGTTCCACTGGCGATCATTGACTGGAACTCCTGTTGGGCTATTTTAAGTTTATCCGGAGCTAAGCGACGAGGTGTGCTGGAAACCGGAGGGCCTGGTGTTGTGCGGATGTGGTGAACGGTGTTGTGTGGTATCATGCGGTGTATGCCAGTGGGTCGAGTAATATCAGGAAAGTCATCAAGCAATTTGTGAAAATGCGAATCGCCAGTCATAACCTTGACAGAATACAAATTACAATTAGCTAGCTTAGCAATAGCAGAAACAGATGTCGTATTATCTAAAAGACGTTTGTTGCGAATGTCTACGATAAGGTTGTAATGATTTAAAAAATCTACGCCTATTATGGGTTTGGTGACATTGGCAACAACAAAACGCCAGGTAAAAATTCTGCGTAAGCCAAAATCTAAGTTAAAATACACATAGCCATAAGTACTTATACTAGAACCGTTTGCGGCACACAACTTATAGTCCGTACAGGTACGATGATCACTCAGCATGGAACGGGGGAAAACACACAAATCGCTACCGGTGTCGATTAGAAATTGCGTCTTCGAAGTTCGATCCACAATGAAGAGGCGACCAGCAGCAGATGTAGGGCAATCGTCAGTCGCCATTACTGATCGCCCGTGGCGTTTCCCGCTTTGTAGTCGCAAGGGCGGATGCACTTGCGGGCATCAGCACCGAAGTTGTTGTGGTACCAGCATACTGGAAACTTGCGATAACTAGACTGCGATCGTTTTTGCCTCGGCGATGATGTGCTTGAGTCACGAGTACGGCCAGTTGAGCGGGACTGTTGTCTGCCATTCCTCTCTATAGCCAAATTACTAAATTGCCTTCGTAGTTCGGCAACCTCTTTGACCAGGTCGCTTAATGCCGTCGCCTGGTTGACGCTAACAGCAGATGTAGACGGTGATGCAGCAGCTAACTCGTTAATTCGATCGGCCAGGTCCGCCAGGTCTTCCAACAGCGCGGTAATTGGCTGACCAGCAAGGACGGTTTGAATGCTGTGCGGCAGTCGGCTGATCCAAATCGTCCTCAGGAAATCGTCCGGAACATTGGCGCCAGCGAGACTCTTGAGGTGGCGGAGAAATTGTGAGGGTTTCCTGTCTCCGAGCTCCTCGTGCATGAGCAGTTGCTTCAGCTTTTTCTCATTGGAAGCTGACAGACGCTTGATTAGCTCGGACTTTAGCTTCTCGTACTTGTCGGTTGCTGGTGGACATATTATTATGTCTTTGACCTCCCTGGAATACTGGTTATCCAGTTGACCGATGACGTAATTAAATTTGGTGGCGTCACTATTAAACCCAGCTAAAGCAAACTGCCCCTCAATTTGTGCGAACCAGATTTCGGGTTCCTCCGGCCAGAAAGGCGGAACTCTGACGCCGACTTTAAAAACATCGATAATCTTAGTCGACACTTGTCCCTCACTATTGTCCAGATCAGAGACGCGTGAACGTTGTTCATTCTCCATATTGAAATTTACGGGGTCACCAATTTGGTATTTTGGTGTGTGAAAAGTAAATGAATAATCCAACTCACAGTATAACAGTCCAAAGCTTATATTTTTGGTTCTCCAGTAGAGGAATAACATATACACACACAAATACACAATTTACATTAAAAAAGAATTTACAATTAATATTTAAAAGAAAGCAACGTGCACTTCGCGTCGTGGTGTAATTTCGAGACCTTGTTGATTCGTTGCTAGGCAACGCGATGCGGCGCGGGGTGCACGTCAGTTACATAAATAGGTTGTATAGGTGATTATTTATTTTATGTGTAATATATAGATACAATGATAAATAGTTTAATAATATATGTAATTATTATAAATAAACTAAATAAATGTAGGAGAGTAGCCTACACTATGTAATAATGATTTCATATTCCTATGGTATCAGTCATATAGAGCTAAAATTACACCAATTTAATTATGTATAATGTATCAAGATTATTTAACACCTACGTAATATAAACATAAGATGGAGCATAACATGATCATACGTTGTTTCTTACTATTAACTAAGAAAGTCTAACTACTGAATCTAAAAGGGTAGGCGAGTTCTGATCGGACTCATGTAGTAGAGGACGAGCCTGTTGCCATCTAACGGTCACGAATACCGTCTTACTAGGTTGTATAAGAGGAATGATGCTGCCGCGCGGATTACTTGCGCAGGCATGCTGACAGCTGAAAGGAACAAGACCCATACATAAGTACTCGCCCGGGCTGCAAGCACGTGTAGCTTACCAAGTAACTTGCGCAAGTAGCCGCGCCTTTGTTTATGCACTGATCAACTACTTAACGTGCCTTCAGAAGCACTCAAAAAGTCAAGTCAAAAGTCAAAATTCATTTATTCATATCTGGTATGATTACAATACACTTATGAATCGTCAAGACGCTAGATACCGAAAACCCGTGTGTCCAAGAAAAAAAACAGTGGAGTGCGCAGCATGCCTCAGTCTGTAATGATAGGTCTCCCAAACCCGCCCACGCCCCGGTCCGCAACGAAGCGCCGACCCTGCCGCGTTCAATACCAAGATGGTACTAAACGCATCAGGGCCCAACGCTCCGCTAGCAGAACGGCACGCAAGTAGGCTGTAGAGAAACCCACCATTGTCAACGAGTTATGACATTGCAGGTACATTGTAAATTATGCACCAAATACAATCCCACAACTCGCCAATCACATAAACCGAAACATGCCGCGCACTACCAATCAACCCCCCATCCCCCACCCTACCTATACGGACACACAAGTTTTCAATATCTAGCGAAAAATCTACGCCATCCGTTCGTAAGCTACCGGGAGGCCCTGTTCTGAGAAGAACGGGCAAGAAACTCAGTCGGGTATTTTCCTCCCTTAGTTACATATATAATATATAATCTAAATTCAATGAAAATTTAATGAAAGATGTCAATAGCTTTAACGTCAAGTAATAATAATTAGAGTCACAATTTCTGAAGCTATCAACATCCTTCATTACAGACAGAACAGCATATTAATCATCGATTATATAAAAATAAAAGTTATTTATTCCAAACATCCTTGTCATCTAGATAATCCTGAATTTTATAGTATCCTTTTGCCATTAGTACTTTTTTTACATAAGGCTTAAATTTGTGTTGAGGCAGTTCAGTCAAAGATCCTGGTATCTTATTATAGAAGAGTATACATTTCCCCATAAAAGAATTAGCAACCTTGTGCAATCTGAATCTAATAACTCGAACTCGAGATACAGAGAACAGAGTAGAATACAATTGTCACCTCCCCAAATATCTCCCGTGGGTGTCGTACAAGGCGACTAAGGATAAATCAGTGATGAAAAAATGGGCAGCAGCGTTCCTCTTACACCACCTAGCAATAGTACTGCGTCTTTTGTGCCTCATAAATGGCAATAGGCTCGCCACCTATTACATGGGAACTAACATAACTGGCTAAACGAGGGTTCACCTCTGCCTACCCCTTCGGGGATATAGGCGTGATTTATGTATGTACTAAGTAATACAAAGATGCAGTCAATCAGAACATACGAGATCGTGTCATTGTGTCAGCGCCACTCAAACGGCACTGATGTGGCCACGGGGTGGTGCAAGCCACGAGCGTTTGGAAACTAAGCGTGCTTAGAATTTATTATATTTTATTTTATTGAGAAAACCCACAGCGTTTTTACAATTTCAGCTTATGTAGTACTTAACTATGAGTAAATCTAACAACAGGTTTCCCTAGTATAGAAATAGAATGTCTAGACACCCACAGGGAAGATAATGGGGTGGTGACAATTGTCACTACACGGCAAATCATCTTTAGATCTTTAGTATTATTTTATTATTTAAATTTACCAATTTGAACGTACCTACTGACAATATAGCGTATTGATTAATGCAAAAATAGTATTACATACATACATACATAAATCACGCCTATATCACCAGAAGGGGTAGGCAGAGGTGAACTAGCACCCACGTTTCGCCAATTATGTTAGGTCCCATATAATAGGTGGTGAAGTGTTGAATTTGTAATAAAATTGTCATTTATAGGGCACAAAAGTCGCAGGTATAAGAGGAACGCTGCTGCCCATTCTTCATGACTGATTTATCCTTAGCCGCCTTGTACGACACCCACGGCAGAGATTTGGGGAGGTGACAATTGTATTCTACTCTGCCGTCACCACACGGCTTTAGTATTAAATATCAGTTAAAACAAATTGATATATCTGTGGTTAAAACGCTCCCCCGCTCCCGCCTTTGGCTCGCACCACCCGTTTCTACGTCACCGCACCGCGACATGACGTCACACGACTGACATCTGATGTGACGTCACTCGGTGGCGTATTGAGCAGTCAGCTGTTGGCGCCAATACGCTGCCCACAGGAGCAAATAAACGGAACAGAGAACAGCCTTCATACAACCTCACGAATCGGTTGCACTACTACAAGCGCGCGGGGCATGTGTGCGTTGCCACTGGCCGCGGTCGCGCACGCGGCGAGACCGGAAAAAACCGGTTTATGACGCACAGCCAGTTGCATAATGTCAGGGTTGGTGCGACGGCGTTCTTAGGAAGCTTTTATGTTTTAGTGCTTTTACTCTGTTCGGTTTATCTACTCATGTGTCGGGACGGTCTAATTGGCAATTTGATTAATAATTACTGCGAGTCAGGATCTGGAGGTAGTTACTGTCTCGAGATTTGGTTGCGACATTATTCGCTACGAGTGTAATCCCTTTGTATACTATATTATCTTATAGTGAATAAGCCTGTAGGGCCATTCACCAATAACTGAGAGACTGCGGAGTGATAGACTTGGATGGTTTGGTCATGTTATGCGAAGAGTTAGATATAACCGCCTCCGTGGTCTAGTGGTTCGCACACCGGAATGAAGATCCAGAGGTCCCGAGTTTGATCCCCAGGGGAGTACAAATTTGTGCTCGGTTTGGTTGGTGGTAGGACTTCTTTGAAGTCCGCCTGTCTAGCTACCACCATCGTATCAAAATCTGTCGCCATAATAATAATGTTAACAGCATTATTGTGTTCCGACAATGTGTGATAAGATAGCCAGCCCCTCTGTGGTTGAGGGTTCCAGGTGAAGCTCGATTCCATCTTCAGCCCTTATCGTCACTTACCATCAGGTGAGATGAAGGGCAAGAGCTACCCTGTCTAATATAAAATAAGGTTGGAAGCTATGTTGGCAGAAGAATGTTAGGTTTGAACGTGGAAGGACGGACGAGAGGAAGACCGAAGAAAAGATGGATGGATTGTGTAAAGGAGGATATGATAGCGCGAGGGGTGGATGAGAAATTGGTGAAGGATAGAGAGGAGTGGAAGAAGGATACATGTTGTGCCGACCCGCCTAGAGCGGAATAAGGGTAGGAAGAAGTAGAGTGAATGGGCGCTCGCGATTCCTGAAACTAAGCAATGTTCGCTAAGGCCAGTCATTGGATGGGTGACCAAAAATGTATTATCTCGAGTTCCTCCGTGCTTCTGGAAGGCTTGATGAGGAAAACTTGATCTTAGTAATATCTTAAATCAATTTGAGGTGCTAGCCTTGTAAGCCTCTAATCTTTCTCATATATTATAATATGAGATTGCTGCAAATCAAGGCATAAGTATACATACATATACAATATTATATGTATTTTTCCACAGAACCCTCATTTAGATAAGACCGTTCATTACTACGTAATAAGAAGAGAAGTGGGCGCAAATTATCCCAAGCTCGGTTAGCGGCTGTCCCGCTCGCGCGCACCCGTTGTGCGTAGGTGTGACGGGGACGGAGGGCGTTCTGGTTAACGTTTTGCGAGATCATAGGATCGCGTGTTTTTTATCTGAGCCATCTCTCTGTAATGGCGCCCTGGACCTGTCTTGCAATAAATCCAAATTACATAGACACGATTCGCGACTCTTTACATGTGACTATTATTAAATGAAGATTTTGGTGGTTAGAAAAAGAATTTCGAAAAATTATGGTCTTGAGGTGGGAATCGAACCCGCGTCCGCTGCTATCCGGGCAGGTGCCTGACCGCTCGGCCACCCAAGACACTAATTAACTTGCCGAAATTCTTCTAACCTTTACACTTCACGTTGTAAGCCAACGGGTACCCTCGCAATGTACAAATAAATTTCAAACATTCCAAAGCAGATATTTTTACAAATACCGTGCGTTCGGTTAAGCTTGGGTTTGCTTTATAAACTAGGTATTCGATATTAATTTTAACATTTTATAAATGTTAGAAAAATTAGTACAAAATGCTTTGGAATGTTTGAAATTTATTTCTCTATCTACACTATGATGACTACCCGGAAAGCAGCGAACGCGGGTTCGATTCCCGCAGCAAGACAATATTTTTTCGAAATCCTTATTCTAACCACCAAAATCTTTGTACTATTTTTTCAAACATTCATCATCATCATCGCCCTGCCCTTATCCCATCCTATTTGGGGTCGGCGTAGTATGTCCTCTTTTCCATTCTCTTCTGTCACTCGTCATCTCCCCATTCACATCCATCACCTTCATATCACACCTCACACAATCCATCCATCTTTTCAGTGGTCTTCCTCTACTTCTACATCCATCAACATTCATGTCCATAACTTTCTTACTCACATTCATGGCATCCCGTCTCATAACATGTCCATACCAAGCTAAACGGCTCCCTTTCATCTTCTCTGTTACTGGCGCCACTTTCAGACTCCCTCTTATGGCCATCTCAACATTCTCATCTCTGCCGCATGCAATTTTCTTTCATCCGTCTTTTTCACAGTCCAACATTCCGATCCGTACATAACGACAGGTCTTATAATTTATTTTAATTCTGACATTTATATAATGTTAAAATTAAAATCGAATAGATAATTACTATATGTTCATATATTCATTTATTTTCTCCCTGCCTTGGTCGACAGTATATTAGTATGTTTCCACCTATTCGGGTGCTTATTGGTCTACACTGGGCAAACTCGCTTAGTCACCCTGTACGACACCTCTGCCCCTGCACGGGACGTGGACACATCTCTTTCGCGGGACAGAAGATCTTTTAGAAGAAAAGATCTCCCACTAAATGCCGAGACAAAACACTGTCAAGTGGTGGAGAGAGACTTGTCCACGTCCCCGTGCTGGCCCGCTGGGGTGAGTGGGAGCTGGCACATTCTATATTTTTCGCACCGGTCAGCATAGAAGAATTAAGCTAAAATCTAAATTAAACATATACTCATAAATTATTAAATAATTTTATTAAACTAAAACAATTTAATTTTTTTCATAAATTCACCTCTGTGTAGTGCGGTAATACCTCTTCAATCCATAGGTTAGGCCCGTGCCCCAGCAGTGGGGACATTAAAGGGCTGGTGATGGTGAAGATGATGATGTACCCCTCGGTGATAAATTAGCGTGAATTTAATTATTGTCCTGTCGATTGCAATTGAAGGCAAACGAAAAGCCTTCTATTGAGAGCCTAAATCAAAGAGGACATGAACATTGGTATCGCATAATGTGTTTTTTCACCCGAATTCCCAATGAGCAACAAATCCCACTAAACCCCTTATCGCCGACACATTTGTCTCGGCGCGAACGTCACGGCATTACGTTTCGATTTCTTTGCCTATCTCCAGCGTTCGATATTTATTACTCAAAATGGCTGAACAAAATGGCGGCGCGTCTCTTGACAAATCGCGCTCCCTCTCTTGCCCGCTGAACCCTGAGATATTAATTTGATCTTTGTTGAAATATCAATTTGTTGTGTATTGTTGGCATTGTTCGCCAATCGACTTTGAACTTTATTGTCAAAACAATCGGTCTGTTTTTAAGCACGCACGACTGATGGTGAGGCAGTATTGAAAAATGGGTATTTATAAAGACAGCAAGGTCCGGACGATGATGTCAGATGCCTTTAAGGTCTAATGGTATATCTAAATAATTTATACTTATTTTATAAGGCTGAAGAGTTTGTGTTTGGTTGGTTGGTTGGTTGAACGCGCTAATCTCAGGAACCACTGATTCAAATTGAAAAAATATTTTTGTGTTGGATTGTTCATTTATTGGGGAAGGTTACAGGCTATATGGATGGAAGAATATGGAGAGCTTGAGCCGTAACCACCATAACCCACCACGTTGAGTTATTTTTCGTAGAGTTCGCTCGTGTGGACTAAACTTTTGGACTACCTTGAGGAGTGACGGCGGTGGTTTAGCCGGTATGTAGGAAATATATACTATCTATATCTATCTATCTATTACTACGTCAAAATATCTACTATCCAACTGTGAGTGTGTTCTGTCCGTTCGCCAGTCAATAGTCCCGTCAGCACCGTCAACAGTCATTGTGTACCTCCCTTAGGGGTATTTTAGTCTATTTCGGCCCATCGCTCTCCCCATAGTAACGCGTGGTGGGTGAAGATGCGTTGGGCGTTTTTCCACTCACCGACGCCGGCAACGGCCCGGCGTTGACTCCCACCGGTGCCGTCGCGTCGCCGGCCGGTAAAACTGCATGTGTATTGTGTATGTATTGTAGCCGTGTGCGTGTGTCCCCAATAACAAGCGTAAACTGGTCGCGACACCGGCCGTTGCGAACGAAGCTCTGGCGCCGGTGCCGGTCCCGGTGCCGGACCGGTGGGTGGAAAACGCCCATTGTGTGGGCTCCAGCGCGCCTCGGCCCGCTAGTGGTCGCGACGTGGAATAATTTTGATGCTATGCTAGTAGGGTGACCACACTTCGGACTGTATAGATCGCGTATACTTAAAATGCTAAAAAGGGAGACTGGGGTAGTCCCCAGTGTCAGTCAGTCCCCGTGGTAATTAATGTTATTATGTACTGCCCCAATATCAATTCGATTATATTTTTAAGATCTTTTTCTCTAGAGTCTAGATCTTTCCTTTTAATTTACCAATGTTTTTATTTTGCTAATTTTGCATGTTTTGATAAATATGTGATAGTATTTATGTCTATTTTGTATTTATTCTATACTTTAGTTATATACAATTGTTTGTTTCTTAAATAAATAAATAAATAAACTTTGAACTAAGGCATAGATTTTGCCAAAAAATAGTTGCAATAATACACGATTTAACATTGTAGTAGTGGTGTACTTGTAATAACTGCCTTCTGTCTTACGATCTACGGTGGTTTGATTTCCTGTCCCTGTTGGGGCGCCAATAAAGAAATATGTTTTGTATGTACCAGCCACATACAAAACATATTTCTTTATTGGCGCCCCAACAGGGACAGGAAATCAAACCACCGTAGATCGTAAGACAGAAGGCAGTTATTACAAGTACTACAATGTTAAATCGTGTATTATTGCAACTATTTTTTGGCATCGTAAGTCTTGATCAAGCTAATTGAGAAATATATAAAGTCGTAGTAGCAGTAGTTAGTAGTATATGCAGTCGCCCTGATTACGGAGGACGGACCACGTTAGGACAATATTTTTTTTCTTTGTTAATAAAAAAGACTGGCTTTGATTAACTTTTTTGTTTTGACTGCATAATAAAATGCATAAATCATTACGTAATATTTAATAAGTATTAATTTTTTTTCCACAAAATACAGATATTGGGGGGTATTTATCGAACTTCCATTTTTGTGTGTTAAATCACCCACCAATCCGCATTGCGTGGTGTGTTATGGCCCAGTCTCCCTATAGGGAACGCCCATCAGTAGTGACATCAAATGGCTTCTCGGTATATTTTGTAAATTTTATACAATATTGCTTTCCGAGTATCCCACAGCTGCCGGCGACGATGTCACCCTACAACAGATATTTAGTGTAGTGGTCCGATTGATATTCATTCGGATTCGGACGGACACTGCTGTTCCGCTGACCGCGCGAAACACAGCCATGGCGGAGGCCCGTTCATAGCACAGTATGGAACAGTAATACATCTTAATACAAACTGGTCGCTGCCCATTAGAATGTGTGCTTCCGTACTCGGCGCCGTGTAGGCACGCACTGTGGCGCACACATTGACATAAAATACGGGGGCATAAGGGTTCGGTGTGATGGCGCGTGAACAAGGGGATTGCACGTTCGCTCGCTGCTCGTTCCCGCCTGCCACATTCGCGCTCGCAGCCGTCGCTTTGGTTACAACGCTAGAGTAGGCTTATAACTCGCCGACAGGCCGCAGATAACCTACTGTTCTGGGTATACTGTGGTTCGTAGCGGAGGCTGCGATCGGTTTCAATTCACTTGCCCACACGGCACTATGTCTGTTTTCAGTTCGACTGGAAAAGCCGGCGCTATTTCTGTCTCATGTTTATGCGATTGTCGGTGAGGGATAGACGCGAGATAGACTAAAATTAACAAACCTACAGTATACGTCTTCCACGCTAGCTTAGCACCGAAAAGACGTTTACGTGAGACCTAACACAATTGACAAAACGTGGGTGTTAATTCACGCCTGTCTACCACTTCGCGGATAGAGGCGTGATTTTCATTGGAGCCCACAATAAAAACGGTATATAAGTGTGTATCAACTTGCATCTCTGATCTATCACCTATAGATATTTATTTATATTTTTATTTACACTCACACCTATCATCTAGCTAGTCCAAAGTAAGTAGCCTAAGCACTTATGTTGTGGAGACTTGATGACGGACATATTTTTAATATCATAATAATTATGTATTTATATGTTGAAAATATACTAAACAAACATTGTGTTCATCACAAAATTTGCCTCTACCAGGGTTCGAACCAGGGACCTCTTGGCTAATACCCAGTGATTTGAGCATTCGACTAAGCCGGCCGTCTCTGATCATCGTAAACCTCTAGATGTTTCAATACATCTCATCATCATCATCATGATGATCAATACATCTTCCAAACGTCCACTAGGTAATGGTAGCGCCAGTATCAATATTTGATAGTCGCATCCTAGATTCTTAGTAGAATTGCCGCGAGGCAGATCCCAGATTTTCCCCTCTTACAGGGCTAGGAGGAACACCGGAGTGGTTTAGTGGGTAGTGCTGGCCGCTTCGTGCCTTGGCGAGTCCCACACACGCCAGTCGCCTAGCTAGCGGCTGGTATGGTGCTTCAAAGCATTCCACTCCGAGAAAAAAAAAAAAGATTCTTAGTAGAATACGATTGTCACTTCTCCAAGTCTCTCCCGTGGGTGTCGTACAAGGCGACTAAGGATAAATCAGAGATGAGGAATGGGCAGCAGTGTTCCTCTTATACCACCTAGCAATGTGCTGCGACTTTTGTGCCCGATTAATGGCAATAGGCTCGCCACATGGGACTTGACATATTTGGCGAAACGTGGGTGCTAGTTCACCTCTGCCTACCCCTTCGGGGATAAAGGCGTGATTTATGTATGTGTATGTATGTACATCCTGGACCACTCATATTTCCGTTGGTGTGTGGCGGCCATATTTCTTGCCGTACTCGGAAACAGTTTCAGCGGCGGACAGGACAGTAGCGGGCTGGCCTCCCCGCGGACCCGTATTAATTCAGAGCCGCCGATGGCGATTGGCTTGATAGTAGCTAGGGCTGCCGGTTTGAGAGTAATTGTATTCAGTTCTTCTTCTTTTTCCTTCCACTACGAACTCGTACTTGGAGGCGATATTAAGGAAAAACTCGCTTTTGAAGTTTGAAATATTTAATTTTCAGCTCTTCTGACTTCGGCTTCAATGGGCGGCGTGATCGTGACACCATATTCTATACTACATACATCTTCTCCCTGCCCTGTTCCCAGTCTATCTGGAGTCGGCGCAGTATGTTTCCTTTTCCATTCATATCGGTCACACGTCATCAAGCCTTTCACCCCCTTTTGATTCATATCATCCATCACACCGTAAAGTTTTCGGTGGTGACATGTTTATTCTGCACCACACGGCTAAATTGTAAAATGATCAAAACTAAATCAAGAACATTCAGTTATTTTAATAGTCAATGAAAATACAATAATGTCATCTAAATTCTGTAAAAGCAAGAGTGGCAAAAGGCGCTCGCAGTACAAACAGGGATGATGCCAATTAATGTATGGCGCCTTGTGGTCCCCAAAGTGCATCATGAAATTTAGTTGTCACCTGATATTTGTGGCGACAGCCCTATCGTGACCCGGCTGCATTGACACCATACTCTGATAGTAGCCCGAAAGGCTCGTAAACACGTTGAAATATTAAAATGTATTTATTAGGTGTGCAGTGTTTTAAGCCGAAATTTTGGATATCTGAACTTTAGTAGCAAAGTGGTTCTCCGCCAAAAACTGCGGTTAAATGCATGTCTACTAATTACCCTTTGACCCCATCACTAACAGGCTTTTCCCCATGTGTGAATGGAGACAGAACCTGATATATGAAAGCACTTACCACCGTATTACAGTTGTTGGAACTTCTTAAAATTTGTTATTGTTTGTGGTCATATTTTGTATTTCGACCAATATGTTCGCAGTTGTAATGTTTTTCCAATATGTAATTATATTTTATATACATATGCACAACTACAATTAAATGTATGTATTTACCAATCTTCATCACCATCAGCACCAGCACCTTTCGATGTTCTCTATGGATGCTAGAATGGAAAGAGAACCCATATAGGAAAGCAATGATTACTTGCTACAATTATAATGCATCCATGTCGTAACTAGATAAAACCTAAGCTAAAGCCTGAGCAGTATGGATTGGAATGTTGTCATTCCAATCACTCTCTCCCTATATTCATTAATCACGAGCACCTTTCCGGATCTTAGCCGTGTGGTGACGGCAGAGTAGAATACAATTGTCACCACCCCAAACCTCTCCCGTGGGTGTCGTACAAGGCGACTAAGGATAAATCAATCACGAGGAATGGGCAGCAGCGTTCCTCTTATACCACCTAGCAATAGCAATGTACTGCGATTTTTGTGCCCGATAAATGGCAATAGGCTCGCCACCTATTACATGGGACCTAACATAATTGGCGAAACGTGGGTGCTAGTTCACCTCTGCCTACCCCTTCGGGGATATAGGCGTGATTTATGTATGTATGTATGTACCTTTCCGGTGTGATAGACGATATGAATCAAAAGGGAGTGGATGCCTTGATAACGTCTGATCGATATGAAGGGAAGAGGAAACAAACTGACATACATCCCAGACATACTGGGAACAGGGCAGGAAGAAGAAGAGGAAGAATTTGTAACTAGGTAATCATTTAACAGATAATTAATTGTAAACGAGCCAGGCCAGTCCACTGTTTTCTAGCAAACGTGAAATTGTCAAGAAACACGAAATAATTATCTTATAGATCGCGAAACTCGCTCTTTGAAGAATCAGATAGTGACGGGTGCCGTATCTATGCGGACGATCTGCGCCGACAAGGACGCTTCACACCATCCGACAGTGACGCGAAGAAGACACGAGTTTCTATTTAAAAAAAAATTTAAAATAGAAACTCGTGTTTTAATTTAGTAATTGTAATTTGAATTTTAGCGTGTGGTGACTGCACAGCAGAATTGCCTAACATAATTGGCAAAACTTGGGTGTTAATTCACCTTTTCCTACCTCTTCGGGGATTAACAGACGTGATTTATTTATGTGTGTATGTATTTTACCCTATTCTACCTTCATATGGGCTTTTAATTTGAAGTTCCTAAATATTTGCTTAACACGAATATTAAAGAAACTTCTTCCTATTTAAAGCTCTATATAAAAATAATTTGTTTTAAAATTGTATCACGAATATGCGAAGTACGAAAAAAAGAACGTATAGATCGTATCGGACGGTCTAAAGAGCACGGCCGACTACTCAGCGTTATACACTTATTTAGTTCCCTGTATACACTCGAGAACTTTTGATTTCCACTACGACCTCGTACTTGGAGGCGATATTAAGGAAAAACTCGCTTTTGAAGTTTAAAACATTTTCTTTTCAGAAGCTCTTTTGACTTCGGCATCCATGGACGACGCCATATTAAATCTATACTAATATTATAAAGCTGAAGAGTTTGTTTGTTTGTTTGGTTGAAGGCGCTGATCTCAGAAACTACTGGTTCAAATTGAAAAATTCTTTTTGTGTTGCATAGTCCATGTAATAAACCCGTCACAGACGTAGCTATAATATATATTAATATGAATCATAGCAAGACATATAATATTACAACATATTTTCAATAAAAATATTCAATAAAAACAACATGGTGACTGTCGTGTCAAATGTAAAAGAAGTTTGACTTGTATTTTTGAGATGAAGGTCAGAAGCTTTCCTGTATAGCATAAATAGTACATTACATACCAAGGGCGATAAAACAAGAATGTCTCAGATCGCAAGTAAGAGGTGACGAGGTGCCGAGGTAAGATCATAGGTTTATTATTTATTTCATTGTTTTATGTCACCCTCTGACCATGAAATAGGATTTTCTGTACGCGTAGCGGGAGGAAAAGTCCACTTTATGGTCAGGTGTGACGTAAAAAATATGATCTATTTAAGTTTAGTGGGACCAGACCCCGTTATCTGCCGACCACCGATCCAGGCGCCATATCACCCAATAAACACCAAAATCCAACATAAAACGTAATCTAACTCTAAATTCTTATTCACGAACCTAAATGCCGCCTCTCCCGATATTCCGGCGATGCGAGTACAAACGAAAACGAACTCTGTGTCAATAGCGTTAGGCGCGTGTGTTGTGTGAGCGATATTTGGAGATTTGGAGGGATATCGTGAAAGAAGCCGGAAATCAGGGAAGGAGTCTCGAAGACACGGCGGCGGCTGTGACCGCTGCACGAGCGGCGGCGGGCATTTTAAACTTAAGTGTAGTTATGAACAGATGTCATTATCGCGTGGCGAGGATAATTAGGAATAGGTAGAGTTTTATGACGTGTGGTGAGGGCAGAGCAGAATACAATAGTTACTATGCCACACTTATGTCATTCACGGGTGTCGTACAAGGAGACTAACTGCCGCACTCAGAGACGTCAAATAACGATAATGAGTACTTAACGTCAAAAAATGACAATTCAAAACCAGTCGCTATTCTTGCCGGGTCTATGGTCTAGATTTGAATGAAAATTTTTGACATTAAATATTCATTAAAGTTAATTGATGTCTCTGAGTGCGGCAGTAAGGGTTAAAACAGTGATGAGGAATGGGCAGCGGCGATAAATGGATTGTCATTTATGCTCGCCACCTATTACATGGGACCTAACAAAACTGACGAAGCGTGGGTGCTAGTTCACGTCTGCCTACCCCTTCGGAGATATAGGCGTAACTTAAGTCTGTATAATGGTGGAAACACACAGACAGTAGATACCGAACATCCCTCGTCGCGTCGGATGTTCATAGTGTGATTCTGGTCAAAGAAAACAATACATTTGATTCGATTCAACACGCGTCGCGGTACATCAGGTCACGTCGCGTTCTAATAATGTGCTGGCCTCTTGCTTGATACACGTGGTTGACTAACGGCGGGTTCCCATATCCTATCTTCAGTTGAAGATAAACGTACTACAGCTAAGTTGCCTAGCAACTTCTGTTATATATCGGAATATAAGAAAAAATTCCAGGCAACTAAACTTCAGTAAACTTACAAAGATTTTGGTGGTTAGAAAAAGAATTTCGAAAAATTATGATCTTGAGGCGGGAATCGAACCCGCGTCCGCTGCTATCCGGGCAGGTGCCTGACTGCTCGGCCACCCAAGACACTGATTAACTTGCCGAAATTCTTCTAACCTTTACACTTCACGTTGTAAGCCAACGGGTACCCTCGCAATGTAGAAATAAACAAACATTCCAAAGCAGATATTTTTTACAAATACCGTGCGTTCGGTTAAGCTTGGGTTTGCTTTATAAACTATTAGATTTTAATTTTAACATTATATAAATGTTAGAAAAATTAGTACAAAGATATTGGTGGTTAGAAAAAGAATTTCGAAAAATTATGATCTTGAGGCGGCTTCAGTAAACTTACTTTCAACTGTAGATAGAATATTGGTAATACGGCTTCGGAGGGTGGACGGAGAAACGCTATCGCTCGTGCCAGTGTCCCCACCCCGCTTGGCAGGCGTGAATACATTTAGCGCTTTAAGCCGGGGTCAGCGCCGCTGCAATAACTTGACGGTGTCGTTATGAGACCACACGACATGAAGAAGGCGTTTAGAAAGAAACGCTTATTGAGACAATACAACAAAACAAACAAACATTAACGCCGCCTTGGTCGAGTGCTCAGATTGCTGGGTATTGGCCAAGACGTACCGGGTTCGAATCCTGGTAGGGGCAAACTTTGCGATGACCACAAATGTTTGTTTCCGAGTCATGGTTGTGTATATGTTTATGTAGTATATTTTTAACATTTATATACATAATTATATTAAAAATATATCCGTCATCTAGTATCCAACAAACACAAGTGCTTAGGCTGCTTACTTTGGGCTAGATGATAGGTGTGAGTGTAAAAATATTTATTTATTTAACTATTTATGATCATCATCATCCGGGTCATCCGCCTGATGGCGGGCTGTGGGCATCGAGCGGTAGCTCATGGCCCGGGCATGAACTCAGGGGACATCAGTCCCCCTTAACTGATCTTAAATGGTTTTAGGCCTCTGGTGTTCTCTGTCTCAAGTTGTCTCCGATACGATACGGCGTCAAAATTATATACCTAATAGTTGTTTACAGGGCGTCCATGCTGGGTTGAAAGCGGAAAAATAAAAGTCTGCTGATCACGTGTGAGTTCTGAACGCTGTTGCCCATTCCTCATCACTGTTTTAACCCTCAGTCGCCTTGTACGACACCCGCGGGAGAGATTTGGGGCGGTGAGAATGGAATTCTGCTCTGTCGTCACCACACGACCATATACATTAACATATTAAACATAATAATAACAGTCCCGAAGGTTGAAACTTAGATCGCGAATGGGAATCCGAAGAGGACGAGAATTCGTTATGTGTTTTAAGTATTTTGGTTACGACGCGTGTTTACGGCTTAGCCCTCGGCCTAACTCCGAAACCGAGAGCCAAAGAACAAAGACAAACAGAGGCGCCACTCCGGCGGAGATTAGTGGACCTACTGGCCTCCCGTTTCTTCAGTGGCTAGGGCTGCCGATCACAGTGTCGCTTCTTAATAAATAATGAAATGAAATAAAATTTATTTGGCAAAAAAAAAAGAAATTTACAACAATAAACACAAATTTCAATATTATTATTAGGCCAAATAGGTCAGCTTATGCCGAGGCACATAATGCTTCGACGCTGGTATTCTGCGGATGCTATCTTTATAAGGTCGCATGTCGCGAGACGTGCCCGGGCTGCCACGAACGTGGAAGCGATGTGGACACTGCGCAGCACACGCTGGAGTTCTGCCCAGAGTTCTGCCCGCCGGAGGAGGACCGGGCGCAGGAGGCGGCAATTCGCCGCCCTTCTCCAACCTCCATAGTCCGGGGCGGTAGGTGGTAGGGTGGGGCCCTGTCACCTACACCCAAACGTCCCACCGAGAGGGGGTGTCTTTGTCAACCCGCGGACACCCCCCTGGCCTCAGGCCCTAGAGGAGCCTTAACAGGCATCAGCTGCTGACTGCGCGCTGCGGATGTTTGCGTTGAGTTTCCCACTCGCGTAGTCGTACGGCAGCCTAGCGGAGCACGTTGGTTTTTAGTGGGTAGGCCCAGCACTCTGCTGGGAGAGTCCTACATAACCCCGGACGGGCCCCACCCAGGCCGGGGTATTTTATTTTATTTTATTTTATATTAAAGGAAGACTAACAGCTATTAATACACACTAGTAGCATACAATAGGTAACATACAGCTAATAAGAAGTCTCCACAAATAACTACAAGTTACAAAAAAAAAACTCTGAGCAAAAAAACACCCTTAGTGACACAATAAATACACTAACTGCCGCACTCAGAGACGTCAAATAACGTTAATGAGTACTTAAAGTCAAAAAATGACAATTCAAAACTAGTCGCTATTTTTGCCGATCTATGGTCTAGATTTAAATGAGACTTTTTGACATTAAGAGTAGATGGTTATTGGGAATTCTGCCCCACCTCCGTTCGTCGGGCTCACGCCCTCACTCACTTCGGTTGACCAGAATTCCCAATAACCATTATGTATGCTAGAATCCTCCGGAAGATCATGCAACAAATACTTCTAAACTGTTCGGCTGGAAGCACCGTAGTTAACTCCCTGCGAGCCCGTGGTAAGATCACGCACTGAACAGACTCCTAACAGGTGTTGGCTGAGAGAACCGTGGTAAGTATCCCTCTGCGAGCCCATGGTAAGATCACGCACCAACACCTTCTAAACTGTTCGGCTGGAAGCACCGTAGTTAACTCCCTGCGAGCCCGTGGTAAGATCACGCACCGAACAGACTCCTAAACTGTTCAGCTGGAAGCACCGCAGTAACTTCCTGCGAGCCCGTGGTAAGATCACGCACTGAACAGACTCCTAAACTGTTCAGCTGGAAGCACCGTGTTAGAGTAACTCCCTGCGAGCCCGTGGTAAGATCACGCACTGAACAGACTCCTAACAGGTGTTGGCTGAGAGAACCGTGGTAAGTATCCCTCTGCGAGCCCATGGTAAGATCACGCACCAACACCTTCTAAACTGTTCGGCTGGAAGCACCGTAGTTAACTCCCTGCGAGCCCGTGGTAAGATCACGCACCGAACAGACTCCTAAACTGTTCAGCTGGAAGCACCGCAGTAACTCCCTGCGAGCCCGTGGTAAGATCACGCACTGAACAGACTCCTAACAGGTGTTGGCTGAGAGAACCGTGGTAAGTATCCCTCTGCGAGCCCATGGTAAGATCACGCACCAACACCTTCTAAACTGTTCGGCTGGAAGCACCGTAGTTAACTCCCTGCGAGCCCGTGGTAAGATCACGCACCGAACAGACTCCTAAACTGTTCAGCTGGAAGCACCGCAGTAACTTCCTGCGAGCCCGTGGTAAGATCACGCACTGAACAGACTCCTAAACTGTTCAGCTGGAAGCACCGTGTTAGAGTAACTCCCTGCGAGCCCGTGGTAAGATCACGCACTGAACAGACTCCTAACAGGTGTTGGCTGAGAGAACCGTGGTAAGTATCCCTCTGCGAGCCCATGGTAAGATCACGCACCAACACCTTCTAAACTGTTCGGCTGGAAGCACCGTAGTTAACTCCCTGCGAGCCCGTGGTAAGATCACGCACCGAACAGACTCCTAAACTGTTCAGCTGGAAGCACCGCAGTAACTCCCTGCGAGCCCGTGGTAAGATCACGCACTGAACAGACTCCTAACAGGTGTTGGCTGAGAGAACCGTGGTAAGTATCCCTCTGCGAGCCCATGGTAAGATCACGCACCAACACCTTCTAAACTGTTCGGCTGGAAGCACCGTAGTTAACTCCCTGCGAGCCCGTGGTAAGATCACGCACCGAACAGACTCCTAAACTGTTCAGCTGGAAGCACCGCAGTAACTTCCTGCGAGCCCGTGGTAAGATCACGCACTGAACAGACTCCTAAACTGTTCAGCTGGAAGCACCGTGTTAGAGTAACTCCCTGCGAGCCCGTGGTAAGATCACGCACTGAACAGACTCCTAACAGGTGTTGGCTGAGAGAACCGTGGTAAGTATCCCTCTGCGAGCCCATGGTAAGATCACGCACCAACACCTTCTAAACTGTTCGGCTGGAAGCACCGTAGTTAACTCCCTGCGAGCCCGTGGTAAGATCACGCACCGAACAGACTCCTAAACTGTTCAGCTGGAAGCACCGCAGTAACTCCCTGCGAGCCCGTGGTAAGATCACGCACTGAACAGACTCCTAACAGGTGTTGGCTGAGAGAACCGTGGTAAGTATCCCTCTGCGAGCCCATGGTAAGATCACGCACCAACACCTTCTAAACTGTTCGGCTGGAAGCACCGTAGTTAACTCCCTGCGAGCCCGTGGTAAGATCACGCACCGAACAGACTCCTAAACTGTTCAGCTGGAAGCACCGCAGTAACTTCCTGCGAGCCCGTGGTAAGATCACGCACTGAACAGACTCCTAAACTGTTCAGCTGGAAGCACCGTGTTAGAGTAACTCCCTGCGAGCCCGTGGTAAGATCACGCACTGAACAGACTCCTAACAGGTGTTGGCTGAGAGAACCGTGGTAAGTATCCCTCTGCGAGCCCATGGTAAGATCACGCACCAACACCTTCTAAACTGTTCGGCTGGAAGCACCGTAGTTAACTCCCTGCGAGCCCGTGGTAAGATCACGCACCGAACAGACTCCTAAACTGTTCAGCTGGAAGCACCGCAGTAACTTCCTGCGAGCCCGTGGTAAGATCACGCACTGAACAGACTCCTAAACTGTTCAGCTGGAAGCACCGTGTTAGAGTAACTCCCTGCGAGCCCGTGGTAAGATCACGCACTGAACAGACTCCTAACTACCTAATATATCAAAACTGTACTAGCTTTCTAAATATCTCTCTTTCTCTCTCTCGCTCTAGAGACTTCATATACTTACTACTTATACTTACTTTTGTTACCTTTTTAGCAAAACCAACCATTAAAACCTTTAGCTATCACATACTAGGCAAACTTGTATGTGATCGCTTATTACCTTTTATTACCTTTTAATACCTTTTACTACCAAAACTTCGAGTACCTTAAGCTATCACATACAATAAGTAAACTGTATGTGATCGCTTATTACCTTTTATTACCTTTTAATACCTTTTACTACCAAAACTTCGAGTACCTTAAGCTATCACATACAATAAGTAAACTGTATGTGATTGCTTATTACCAAATAATCATACTATCTCTAAGGGAATGGGGAATATGGGGTAGCATTTTTTAATAAAATTTTACATTGTTATCGTGCATACTAAAATTCTACGTTTGCTGAACATCCCTGTTGTCTTGCAATGAGCAGGAACTCACTCTCTGACCTGAAATCAACAACAATAAAAAATATTACATTAATTGAAAACTTTTCCTCATAATGCCCTTTGTTGCAGTGGGATACTTACAAGTTACATAAAGCAAACACCTTGTCGTTGTAATCACCAACACCCAACTCCATTATCGAACAAGTATCCTAAAATTAAAAACATGTATTAACTTTTATTACTAGCTAAAAATAAATAGATAATAATATGTCAATTTCATAATCATAATAATTATGCACTTTAATATATTCATTAGGAATAAAGAGGTTAGTGTGTCGCCTTTTTGGGGAAAACTTGGAGTAAGCGTTTGGGGCTCTATGAGAATTCAATAAAACTAACAAATAATTTTTTCTGCTTAAATCGTTAGGTAAAGTTGTAATAATTTTTGGGTCTTTAAATTTTTGAGATTTTTTTTCCAATTGCTAATTTTAACAAGTTAGTATCATCGACCCAATAAATGCATTTTATTAACCTTTGACTCATAATTTTCAAGAACATTTAAAAAATAACAAAATATATAAATCTTTGAAATAAATTACCTTGGTAAATATGCATTTTATGAAAATAGTTTATATGATGTATATTGGTCTAATAGATGTCCTGAATCGATTGAGACCGAAAAAGAGGTTGTCTGTTCGTCGATTATTTTGTCGAAATTTGTTCCTTACCTTTATATTTAAAGTAATATGACAAAACTATTTAATCGTTATAGATTATATTACTACCACGTGTTGCATTTACAAAATTTATTAGCAATAAATAGTACATTAATACATTTTGATCAGTTTCAAAAATATACTATTCTGGATTTTGAAGTATGTCATTAGTTAATTTAAAGTAATATGATAAAACTATTTAATCGTTATAAATTATATAACTACCACGTGTTGCATTTACCAAATTTATTAGCAATAAATCGTACATTATTTTGATCAGTTTCAAAAATATACTATTCTGGATTTTGAAGTATGTAATTAGTTAATTTAAAGTAATATGATAAAACTATTTAATCGTTATAAATTATATAACTACCACGTGTTCCATTTACCAAATTTATTAGCAATAAATCGTACATTATTTTGATCAGTTTCAAAAATATACTATTCTGGATTTTGAAGTATGTAATTAGTTAATTTAAAGTAATATGATAAAACTATTTAATCGTTATAAATTATATAACTACCACGTGTTGCATTTACCAAATTTATTAGCAATAAATCGTACATTATTTTGATCAGTTTAAAATATATACTATTCTGGCTTTAAATTAATAAAAGATAGGTTTGATAGGAAAAAATTAAAATAAAGAATAATTCTTGAAATATATTTTTTTTATAACCAGAAATACCTAATTGGACAAAAAAAGTAAGCAGAAATAATTGTGAGCACTTACCTGATGTTATTTATAATATTTCACAATTTTCTTCGTTTATTGTAATTAACATTGAATAGAAAATGTTAATTATTAATACACTGAACACGCACGTGGTCGATAGCTAGTTGCCGAAGTCGTCGCCGTTCCCATTGCAATGGACGAGAACGTGGGAACAGAAACTCGAGCTTCGCTTGCACTCCCCCCGCGTTAAAGTCTGAGAGCTTAGCACTATTTTATCAACACATTAAAACATACCAATAAGTCAAATTATAATAAAATATGATACGTTAGTTTTCATAAACTAAATGCTCTTAAATAATAATGAAATATTTTTAAAATAAATATGAAAACAAAAAAAAATACAATTCTAATTATACCATTGTTTTCAGTCATAAATCTTTATTTTTCTGTCACAAACAAGAGCATATAATATTTTTTTTAGTTTTTTAATTGTTTCATGTTGTTATAATGGATTTTAATATGAAGGTCCTAATTATTTGAAAGAATATTGCTACTTACACAATAACCTTTAAAGCTAGCTCTCGAACTATAATAGTGATGTTAAAAATTTAATGTGTTCGATGGTGTTTTATATTTACTCGATATTCCAATACATAAGGGTTAAAGTTTATGCAATGTTTTCTTTTACTTACAACTAAATAAATATTGGGTAAAACATTGTTCCTGCGGTATTTTGTTACAAATTATTAGCTTTCAACTACTGGTACTAGTTTTATAACTAAACTATTTTAGTATTAGATATATTGTTAAACGATAGAGAGGAGCCCTCTCAACACAGATTGTTAAAGAGAGGACACCTTCAACAATCTGTAAAATTGTGATACCAAAAATACATTCATTACTTAAGTTAAAACAAAAATACCCCGGGATCATTTAACATTCACAAAATTGAAATAACATGTCTTGAAAGTTTTATATGTAAGTAAGTACATTGTATTGAAAAACGAATGAAAAAATCAATGTTTTTAATGGGCTTGATAATTTACGATATGAATCGATTTATAAATTAACTCGATGTTTATTTCTATTGGAACGTCCCTAAGCAATAAAACGCAATCATAGCGTTTTCGCAACCAGCCACTGCAGCTTAAATTACAATGTAGTAGAATTAATAAAATGTTACTTGTAATATGATGTATTATAAAATGTCTTATGTGCAGCTGTCAGTTTCAAACAAATAATTGTTCTATTTAAGTTTCAGCAAAGTTTGGATTCAGAATTAATGAGTCGTTCTATGCTATAATAGTAATGATTAAACACTGTTAAAATCTTAGCGACCTTATTCTATTTACAATAAGAGTCATAAAAATGATCAGATTTTCATAAAAAGTATTACTTTATGCTCTACTGATTTTGACTGATTTTATTTAATGATGACATCTACCTTTTTCAACATAAAAACACAACAATTGAGGAAATTTCGTTATTTCCACAATTCACTTCGGTGGTTCAACATAATCGTGACTCCATCATAGTACCCATCAGTACCCGCCAGTGCTCAACAGTCACCATCAGTTTCCATCAGTGTTTGATTCCATCAAAGATAATATAATTAAAATGTGCGTAAGTACTTTTAGTTTTTTTTCAATAATTTACTTATTTTCCACAGATGGATAGCAAGCATATCGTACACATGTGTTGTTGAGGATAGCACATAATGTCTATGTTATAGATTGTTATGAAAATTATTAATTATTTGTGTGTCAGTGTTTCAACTGTAAATGATACATGTATAAATATTTATTTTAACAGGTCTGACTCAGAGTTTGAATCCACCGTGTTCGAGGCGCCCGAAAAGAAAACCACTACGAAAAGGAAATCGGTTGCTGTCAAGAGTGCCAAGCCACGCATTCGCCGGACGTCGACCGAATCCACGTCATACGAGTCTGTCTCTGCTCAGAGGTACATAATCATATACTATACCATAGTTACATACATACTATCTCATTACATAGTTATTATAAACTGAAGTCCCTCACCCCGTTTTTTCTTAATAAAAACACTATTACAACTATGCTAATCTTAGAAAATAGTTCAATAAGAAATGTAATTTTTTATTAATATTATTAATCCATCAGGCAGCACCACCGGCTTGCCTGCGAGCCAATCCGTATACTTGTTTCTTACATTATTATCCTAAAATAATAGTATCTGTAAATAACAGTATTTACGCTAACATAATAAAATGAACTTAAACTATAAATATCTTTTTTTTTACAGAGTAAACAAGAAACCACGCACTGACTTGTTCAACATATTACGGTCAGAGGAGGTCGTCAGCAACCAACCTAAGCAGGGTGGAGTGTTGACGTCAAGCTTCTCTAGCCGGGTCTCAACTGGTACCTCTCGTCGGACTGCCGTGACAACTGGGGACTATGTTATAGACCTTAAGGTCTATAATAAACGTGACTATCTAACTAAGCCGATCGATGTTAGATACAAGGCTGCGTTAGTGTCCGTCCGACTACAGAGCGACGACCAATCACCATCGTGGGAAGCAGTTCAAGGCTTCCTGAGCCAAGCCTGGAAGGAGTTCGAGCTTTCTGAGCCCACGCACTACTCGGATAAAGTTAATTTTAAATAATTAAGTTCATTTTAATTAAATTTTTTATATATGCTTATTATTATTATTATTTTCCATATTGGTAGGTAGGTATTTTCAAACCACGTAATACTTATATTTTACTTAGGTAACTGATAATAATAGAATATTAAAGTATTTTGTGGTATTCAATAACATGCCTTTCTGTACGACGTGTAACATATCTGTACAGAATAAATCATGGGTGGGTCATTTGAGAAGTAAATTGCACAAGCAAAACAACCACTCAATAAAACATAGCGATGGTGTGGAAATTATAACATCCGCTTTTCGCAATCGTATAATAACTTATAAAATAGTAGCAATCAATGATTACCAACTAACGTCTGTTGATAGATTTTTTGATGAAATACATATCAAAATAAAGTCACTCCTAGATGAATTCCTTATTAAGCACATATGTGTGAAAGTCAATTTTGAACTATTTGCAACATTTCTGCAATTTAAAAATAATTCACAATCAATAAAATCCTTTGGGTCGAAAAATAAACTTTTGTACTTTAATTATAACTTCGAAAATTTTTATCTCGAAGTGGTTAATTATCTAAAAAAACGTATCGAAGAATTTGAGCACCGTGACAGCGGGTGGGCTTTTTTAAACAATTCACATGTTGAGATCAATCTAAATAAATACCAGCCACTCGGAGGTTCTAGTTTTATTGAATTGCCTAAATCAATTCAACTAAAAAAGGCATGTCTAAATATCAATAATAAAGATCAATACTGTTTTTTATGGTGTGTGTCGGCAGCTCTCTATCCAGCCAAAAAACACCCAGAAAGAGTTACATCTTATCCAAATACTTTTAAAATGTTTGATATTTCTGGAATGCGTTTTCCTGTCACTTTTCGCGACATACAGACTTTCGAAGGTAATAATTCGAATATTAAGTTTATAATATATGGCTTAAAAAATAATAAAACTATAATAGGTCCGCTGTATAAATCAGACTTTAATAAAGATGACAACAACAAAATTATACATTTGTTGTATCTCGATAATGGTAATACTGCACATTATTGTTTAATTAAAGATTGTTCCAGACTTTTTCGAAGCCAGGTTACTTCACATCACAGCAGGTTATATTTCTGTGATTTATGTCTTATATTTTTTAATACGCCACAAGAAGTTGATTATCATATATGTAGCGGTGTAGTGACGGTGCTACCTGAAAAAGGTTCAGTAATTCAATTTAAAAACTTCCATCGTAAACAAAACATACCTTTTTGTATCTACGCTGATTTCGAATCGATGCTACAAAGATCTGATGTTGACTGTACCGCCACTGGCAGCAACACGTCTACGTTACATCAACATATACCCATCGCGTTCGCGTATCATATTGTTTGTTGCGAAGATCCGAGCTATAATCGATACGTGTCATATCGAGGGCCTGATTGCGACCAGCGGTTTGTGCGCTGTATATTTGAGGATGTGAAAAAAATCTATGAAATAGTGAGTTCAATCTCTCCCATGATATTTAGTGAGATGGACAAAGTAAATTTTGAGAAATCAACACGTTGTCACATTTGCCAACATTTAGTATTTTCAGACAAAGTCCGCGATCACTGTCACTTGACGGGACGATACCGTGGGGCCGCACATCCCTATTGCAATTTGCAATATAAGCGCCCTTCATTTGTTCCCATATTTTTCCATAATTTAAGTGGATACGATTGCCACTTATTTATTAAAGCATTAGGTGAAGCCGATGGAGATATAAAAATTATCCCAAAAACGAAAGAAAATTACATTTCTTTTACTAAATTTGTACCAGTTTCCAATAATAAGTTTTTTCAGCTCCGTTTTGTCGATTCATTCAAATTTTTGGGTACCAGTTTAAGTCAATTAGCTGAAACTTTAAAGCCAGAAGACTTTAAATATTTAAAAAGTCACTTTCCCAATGATAAAAAATTTCAGTTGCTTACTCGCAAGGGCATCTATCCTTACGAATATATGGACTCATGGGAAAGGTATCAAGAAAGATCCCTTCCTCAGAAGGAATGCTTTTTTAGTGCGCTCAATGGTCACGGAATTTCTGACGATGATTATCAACATGCTCGTTTGATATGGTCAACATTTAATATTTGTGATTTAGGAAGTTATACGGATTTATATCTGAAAACTGATGTGCTTTTATTAACCGATATTTTTGAACATTTTAGAAAAACTTGCAGACAACATTATCAATTAGATCCGGCTTTCTACCTAACCGCACCTAGTTTGTCTTTTGACGCGATGTTGTTAAAGACGGGAGTACAGCTTGAACTTATTGATGACTTAGCTATGTTACGAATGTTACAAAGCGGTATCAGAGGCGGTGTGTGCTTGTGTTCTCACAGATACGCTAAAGCAAATAACGTATTTTTATCAGATTATGATCGTTCTAAACCTAGTTCTTATATTGCTTACATTGACTGCAATAATTTATATGGACATAGCATGTGTCAATTTTTACCGTTATCGAATTTCAGATTTTTAGAACAACACGAAATTGATAATTTGATAGTATCTGATATTTCAATAGATGCAGAGTATGGTTTTATTCTTGAAGTAGATTTAGAATATCCCAAACATCTGCATCACTTGCATAACGACCTACCGTTCTGTCCCGAAAAATGTATCCCACCGGGTGGAAAGAATCATAAACTCGTTCCTAATTTATATGACAAATTCAATTATGTTATACATTATATACATTTGAAAACCTGTCTTAAACATGGGTTGATATTAAGGAAAATTCATCGAGTAATCAGTTTTAAGCAAAGTCCATACTTAAAACAGTACATTGATTTAAATACAGAACTAAGACAGAAAAGTACCTCAAAATTTGAACAAGATTTTTTTAAGCTTTTAAATAACAGTGTGTTTGGAAAAACTTTGGAAAATACTGAGAAACGTGTTAACGTTTATATGGTTAATCAGTGGTCAGATCACAAAAATGTTACCAAAAAAAGGAAGAGCGCACGACAACTTATTGTTAAACCTAATTTTCATAGTGCGTCAGTATTTACAGAAAATTTAGTTGCAGTACAATTAAAGCCAGAGCAAGTCATTTTAAACAAACCAATTTATATAGGTTTTACGGTCTTAGAATTATCAAAAAGTCATATGTATGATTTCCACTACTCTATAATTCAACCTTATTACAGCACGAACGTACAGATGTGTTACACGGATACTGATAGTTTTATATACCACATATATACACATAATTTTTATAAAGATTTAAAAGAAAATTTCCTACGATATATTGATACAAGTAATTACCGAGAGACTAATAAATATAACTTGCCCATACAAAATAAAAAAATTCCAGGCTTGTTTAAAGACGAAATGGGGGGTAAAATTGTTTCTGAATTTGTTGGACTTCGTTCTAAGCTATATTGTATAAAAACTGTAGACAACACAATAAAAAAAGCAAAGGGAATAAAAAAAAATATTGTAGCAAAATTGGATGTAGCGGACTATGAAAAAACACTGTTTGAGGGTGACATTGTCCGCAAAACCAACGTTTTATTTAAATCCATTAAACACGACATTTTCACATGTGCAGTGAACAAAATAGCTTTATCCGGTGATGATGACAAGAGGTTGATACTAAAAGATAAAGTTTCTACAAGAGCATGGGGACATACTAACATACTTAATTTTTAAACCTCTTTTTAACATGTGTGTTAAGTATATTAAGTTATAAGTTTAAGTTGGTTGTAAATTTAGTTAATACTATTAGTGTCTAAAAACTTTTGAATTTTATTATAAATGTACTTATATAAATATCAAATTTATCATAATAATATGTAATATGAAACTGTGTATACCTACCTACATTTATATGAAACAAAAATTACTTAATAAAACTATATGAATTATTATTTTTGTTTTTTTTTTTTCAATTAATACTCAATATTTGCTTTAGATTACGGTAGAGCCTTGTTATAATAACCCAAGTGAATAAATCACACTTAAAAATCATGTTCTAACATGTTCATAGAATAATGCAATCCGATCCACAACGTTCCGCCATGTTGCGTTGTCAGCGTTAGGTTTTTACGAACACACACACACACCACACCACAACACTCGTGTAATGAAATACCTATATATATGAAATATTTTTATGAAATAAATTCACTTTTGTTTGCATACAAAACGGATTTGACGTTATTATGGTAAGTTCATTTGCGAAATTTAAGATTTTGATAATAATAAATCGATTTTGTCTGTAGCCATCTAACAAAATATACATTTCAGGATACTCCACCGCCGTCCCCAGTTTTGGCTCTACCAGATGAAGAACTCCAATATCTGAGACCAGCATTTTATCAACAAGATGCTCAAGACCTGAATCTATACCTTGAAGAAACGAATCACTTTGAACCACAGAATACACGCACGAAGCCTTATGTTAGGAAGTTAAAAAAACATCGCAAGAAAAGATGTTATCTAAAACATTTCCACAACCAACAACATTCGTTTGTTTTAAAAAGTGCTCCAAAAAAAGGTCGATATTTAATTAAAATTAAAATTGTGGACTTAGAAGCACCAGTGCCTTGTGATTCCGATGAAGATAACACGATGCTGCGTGCACAATACGTGGTTGAAGACAACGTTGATGGTATTATGGACCAGACTGAATGTCTCATTAGTAATATCTCCAAAAAGTTGTGTGGATATAGTTATAATAGTTTTTAATTGAATATCTGCAATTAACTTAAATATTAAAGGTCTCAAGAAGGTTCAGTTTATGTGTGATTTATCATAATTCATACAATAACACCTACCGAGATACATTTCAATAACCAATCTTAAGGTTATAGTTTCACTGTGTGAAAAATTCTGTATTATGTATAAATTAAATGAACTTAATTAATAAATATTTTATTATTTCATTTTCAAAATACCTAGTTTTTTTTCTAACATAATCTGCTTTTATAAGAGAAAAACAATAAAATAAATGTTATCAATATTTATTAAAGAAAGAAAATCATTACAGACATGTAAAAGTTACACTACAATAGTTACTTAATATATAAAAAAAAAATTAAATAGTAATGTTATTATCTACACACCACTTTCTTATACATATAACATTTTTTAAAGCACAGTATTTTAAATGGTTAAAACAATTATATGCAAATATATCTTTACAGTAGAGTTCAGTTAAAGTATTTAAATTAGGAATGCCCGTGTTACATATATCCAAAACATTTTTATGTCCACATAGCTCTTGCACCCACATAACTTTTTCTTCGCCTTTTACAATGATTTTTCTTTGTTTCAAGTAGGGTATAATAAGCCTTCTAAATTCTCTGTAATCAATATAACCCTCACTCCATCGATATCCTCTATTTCTTTCTATCCACCAAACATGTTTTCTTTCTTCAAGCGTTAATGTAGAGAATGGATAGGGTGGTTTTATTAAGAATACTTGAGTATGCTGTTCAGTGGCTATAACTAATTCTTTAACAATAAACTCATTTTTTTCATTTTTAAATCCCTGCACGTCCACTATGATTGTATCCTTATTCATGATATTTTTTTTACAATATTACTTAATGGTTTATATTCGAATATGCAATCATTAAAAATGAGACAATATGCAGCGGTCTGATCCGGTATTTCTTGATCAGTTTCTATTTCAATTCTCACGTCTATAGAACCTTTTAACATTTCTTGTTGACGGGAACAATCAATAACGAACAAAGGTGCAATGTCTTTGAATTCTTTTGGGCTCAATAATGGTTCTGGTCTACGTCCATAATAAGACTGTTGAAATCTAACATATTCTTCATACAATAAGCTAAATTTGTCTTCCGAAAAGCTAATATTTAAGCTTTCATAAGGAAAATATCTAGAATTTAAATATACTTTTACGTCGCGTACATTGCAATGATCAAATTCAGCCATTGATAATTCAGCTTGATTTTTTCTATTAGTTTGAAGTGCAAGAACAACAAACCTTGGTTTTTCTGTTTGTGATGAAGTCTTAATAGACCATGTATGCTTGCGTGTTTTTGGTAACAAAGGATATTCATAAAGATCCCAATTTCTAAATGCTAGAGTTATTGGACGATCTTTTTCTAAATGCTTCAGTAAATGAATCCTCTCCCGGTCAGATACTTTTACATGGGGTACACGCCATACCACTTTGTTGATTATAATATCATCCACTATTTCACCCTCATTTAATTTCAAAGCATTGAGGTCTGTGTTACTTCTTAGTAATACCAACTCGTGTTTGCAGTTCATTATAATTTTATCATAATCTTCTGCGAATCCTAAGATTTTATTCAAAGGTATAGAAGCTGAGAACATACCATCCTTTATATTGTTTATACCAGTAGTAGACCAACCCCAAACTTTCGCAGACTTAGATTCATTTTCATTTAACGACAGATAAGATTTAATAGTAGCAGAAACACCAACATTCTTAATTTTGTCTATTTCAATTCCATTTAATTCATACCGAATATCTTGAAATAAAAATAGCACTGGATTATTTACAAAATGTACATTTGGTACTTTTGTTTTAGTAGTGCTATCATACACGATAACCTTGCCCTCAATATACAAAGTGCTGAGCGAGGGTAATACGTATAAGTCTTGTTGGTTGATAGGTATTCGTATTTCATCATTCTTGTTGAAACTTGTCACGTATGGTTTATACGAATGATATTCGAAACTTTCTATGCTGTTATCGCATTAAGTTGATTGAGATATGTTTAAAATGTTCATTTTAATAACCCTACTAGTTTAAGAAATTCCTTGTTGGCTTTTGTCAGTTTCTTCTTTATTTGTAGAGGTCTTTCTTTTTTAACTGTTCTCTTAGAACTTATTTCATTACAAGATGTAGTATAGTTTTTATTGAAATTTAACATTTTTTCTTAAAATGTAAATACAACTGTACCTCTTCGCCTCGTAAATTAATTAACTTGTTTTCAGAGTCTAATAATCTTATATTGACTGCACTTATTGAGGTTTGATTAACAGGAAAATAGATTAAGTTCTTGGGTATTTCAATGATTCGATATCCTGGTGGTACGTTAGGCACAAATTCATAAATAATGTGACTTGCTCTTCCATTCACGAACGATCCACTTACAATATCACATTCTATGCGCACGATGGTTGTTGATAAAATGTTTACAGGGTACTGGGACTCGCTACTTATATTAGCCTTTACTGTTTCTATACCAAAACCCAAAATTTTACCTATTGAATCATTTTTGTTAAAGAAAATATCTTTCGAACAGAACATATTTGTCTTCAAAGTATTATTATTACAAGTTAATTTCAATGTGGCATTTTTTATATTATTTCTCAAGTAATCACAAATATCTTGAAGTTCATATGATCCTTCAGGAATCTCAATGACTTCATTGTCACCATAGTAGAACTTGTTATTTCTCTTATCTATATTCGGAATGGAATTAAATGTCGAAAAATATAAAAGTCCACATTCATATTCTCCATCTAATTCTAAGGTTGGTGAATAATATGTTGTTAAGGAGGCTTCTTTTCCAGTTATCGACACAGTGAAAGACATTTTTGTACTGATAAACATTTTAATTGAATTCTTCATTTAAATGCAGTTTCCAGAAAGTTTTTAAAAATTTCAAACAAAGATGTCCACAGTTTACTGATCCAAATTTCTGATGTTGTATATAATTGTAGGTTATAGGAGTCCCTTTTAAGTATTTTAATAGTTCTAATGGCGGTTTTAAGTTACCGAAACTATCAAAATATTCAGCGTAATTAAATTTCTTAACGTAGGCTACCCAATGTGTTCCAGAGTTCTCAGAGCTGTCCAAATTTACTATCGCACACTCTATTTTTCTTGGTTTTGATGGTAAAGTATCTCTCATAAAAACACCACGGAAATATGGAATAGTGCTTGCATGCTCTAATATATCCAAATTAGTTAACGCTCTTCTGGGCAGCCGACGTATTAGTTTTTTGAAGGATTCAAGTATAAACCTGCTCCTTTTTTATAAGGTTTGATATATACGCCTTTTCCAAGAGCAACCGCTTCCATCATTCTATTATGTCGCTCAGATTCCTGAAGATTTTTTTGAGAGGCCTTATAATCGTTTACAGCTTTTGCTATTCCTGCTGCGCCACCCGCTAATGAACCCAAAGCTGACAGTCCAGCAAAGATTGGAATCAAAGGTAATATTCCACCACTTTTTGGGAGGGGTATACAACGTGGCAAACGAACTCCTTTTTTATTAGTAAATAATTTTTTAGCAGCTGCATATGCACATTTAATTGCGACATGATTGTTTTTCGATTTTAGTTTTTTTATTTTAGATTGTATTTTTTTCACAGTTGACATAAATGAGCGTACACCACCACCAGCTCTGAGTTTTGCTTTCATTGCATTTTTTACAATCCACGAAGCAATCTTTTCTCCTTTTTTAGCGTCTTTAGATTTTAGTCTTCTCTTAGCCATGTTCAAAAGTTCCAAGTCAGCTTTACGTCGAACGTTTAAATCGTTATCGTTGTAAGCAATATCGTGATTCATACATGCGTTGTCTAATTGGTTTATTCCTCGATCACCCTTCAGTAAACGTTTTTTAAGCTTTGTCCCAGGTCCACAATATTGATACCCAGGTAAGTGTAATTCAAAAGGTATTTTATTTATTAAACTGTTAATGATACCACTTCCTTCCTTCATTGGTACAGGCAAAGTGATTTTATGGATAAATAGTATCTCATTTATATTAGAACACCAATGCTTTTTTTTCAACCCAGCTATTTTCATTATCTTTAAGACCTAACCATTTCACAAAAAGTTTGTTTCCCTTTCTTTTTATAATTTTCTCAATGAGGTAAAGGTCAGGAAATTTCGTTTTCTGCAATTCATACTCATAAAATGATCCTAAGATTATTTGTTTATTCTTATCTTCTATTTCATAACTTGGTGGATTGGTATGTTTTACTTTTACCACGGAAAATATTTCTGTTGACCAATTAGGTGTATAACCTTTGTAAAAATCTCCTTTATATTTACTAATACGAACATGATCACCAACATTAAATTTAGATATCCTAATTTTCTTTTGTTTTTGCGTTCTAATAATGTTAGACCTAACTAACATCTCATTAAATTTATTTACTTCTTTTGGTTTAAATTTTGTTATACGATGAATTGTGTTGTTATAACTTTGTACAGAGGTTTCCAAATTTTTCCCCAACCATCGATACTCACCACATAGGCTGAATAGTTTATAAAGTCGACATTTTAATGTTCTTATCACTCGTTCTACAATAGAGGCTTTTTTTATAGAATATGTAGAATAATGATTTATTTTATACTTAGTCGTTAATTGCTTAAATTTTTCATTATAAAACTCCTTCCCCCCATCCGTTTGCAGATTTTTTGGTTTTCTACATGAATCATCTAATATACATTCCATTGCATTCGTAACATCATCTTTGGCTTTAGATTTCAGAGGATGGACCCATACATATTTCGACAAAGCATCAATAACTACTAATATGTATTTATATCCTTTATTGAATTTTGAAAACTTTTGAAAATCTATTAGGTCAGCTTGCCATAAATCATCCATCGTTTTTATAATTGTACATCGACGTGGGAAATTTTTTCGCACAGCTCTATGCAGTTCATCAACAATATTTTGCTTACTCATTTTTGGCTCGCTTTATCTTGTATTAATTGATCTATTTCAGTTTTTGTATAATAATCGGTATTCAAACGATCTGAAACACTTTTTCCTAAAACGGTATTGAAACGATCTAAAACAATTTTTTCTAAATTATTTAGATAATGTTTAACATCACTCGAAACTTTTTTCAATTCTTTTTCCATGTGCTGGATTGATCTATCCAGATATCCTTTATTCACAGCTTCGTCGTCGTTATCTGGAGGCAGTAATCCTTTCAATCTTGTTGATTTTAAATCGTAGTCTCCTGTTTCTGATTTTAGTAAACAACTGTTGTTGGTATCAAATAATTCAGATAATCGTAAACGCTTATGAACGTGATGACCAAATTTGTCTATATTCATTGCAATGCCAATGTTTCTCAGCTGCTTACTGTAAGTATACTGCTTAATTATTCTTATGTAGTTTGTTTATATTTTTTGTTAATGATGCCTGCTTCATATAGTTCTTCAATTATTGCAATAATTTCATTATCTAAACCAGTATTACCTGCGTCTCGCGATGCAAATAATAATTTTAGTCTATCTACTAGCTCGTTTGGGTCATCCCAATAAATTAAGTCAGTATTTTTTTTTACTTCCTTCAAGAGTTCTAATCCTTTCCCCAGTGAAAGATTCTCAGTACTTGTTGTACTTATACTTCTTGAGTACTTGAATAATGGTTTGATAATGTGTGTATATTTGTACCCTTTATTGCTGTTTATGGTTTTAGTAGAGTCAAAATTACGCCTATGAGCATTCGTGTCAATCAACAATATTTTATAATTTTGTAAATCTTCTTCCGTTATCACATCCATATTCGGTGTTTTTTTAAATAATAATTCTTTTAAACCGAGGGTTTTCATAACAATACGATTTCCAATTCGCCAGGTGCAATTTCGGTCGAAGACACGTGTTTTACCCAGAAAAAGTTTTCCACGCTCAAGTTTAACTCCGTATGGTATGTTTTTCTCAATTTCAGATGATCCAGACCAGATAGACTGATCTTTTATGCTTGGTGATGATTGAAAGGACTTAAACGACTCTCCGCTCACGTTATGATCCACAAAAGGCGAGACCGTAAGAGTTTTGTTAGATTGGTTAGTACCAGCACCATCCAAGTTATCATCATCACTAAGAGGTCTTTCAGAGTCTTCGTTGGAAGAATACGACTCTTCACTCTCACTATCCTTATTTTTCTTTAGTACAGGTTTATACTCAAATTCTTCTTCTTCAAATTTTTCATCGTTTTTATTTACCAATTGATTAAGGGGGTTAACTATTGGTTGAAAAATTGTTTCCAGAGCCATGTTGTTAGCATTTTTTACATCTTTTATCATTTTCACCTTCCTTTTTACTGCTTCCGCAGATTTTACAATTTGTTCTTTAAGATTTCTTTCCATGTTTAGAATTCTACTCCTTTCGAAATCACAAATGAAAGTGATAGTAAACAATGTTACAATCACTTATGAACGTTAATCTAACACTATAAAGGTATCAAATTTCATTCTGTAGCATCCTTTGTTTCGTTCACAGTCCTTATTTATTACAAGATAACTGTAAGGTTTGGTCCAAACAGTAGAACACATTTCACGAAATTGGAGCCATGACATGTCAGGACCTACATGTTCATCATAAACGTGTTTTAAATTTATATCATCTTGTTTAAATAAAATTATTAGGTTAGAGTTGTCCCTCACAAGTTGTTTTGGAATTTTAGAATATGTCTGATTAATATAAAAACAATCAATATTCTTGTGACGTCCCATAGCAAAATAATCTCGAATGTTGTTTTGGTTTTCACAAGCAACGTCATCAAAAATAATAATTGAGTCGACCAAAGCTTCATGAGGACTCAAAATCTCACTGTTGTTGTTGTATTTGTAAAATGAAGTACCAGGTACTAATTGTAGAACGTCTTCTAGAAATCTATACTTAGGTTGGTACAAAGATTTTGAATACACATACAAATTACGGAAGCGAGGACCGTTTTTATGCAACAACAAACTAATAACCAAGTTAGTTTTTCCGCAATTTGACGGACCACAAACAAGACAACGAATAGTGTTAGGTAATAAGTTACCATGACGCTTAGCTTCATTAGATGATGTTGGACTAATGCATTCTAATTTTAAAGTATCTTTTTGTTTTATAAACTTCATAATTAATTATTAGCTTATTTGCAGTGTATCAAAGGCACACACACAATGACTTCAAATTATTATGTTGTTATATTTAAACATCCTTCACACCTTCCTCAGAGCTCATGATAAGGTTAACCACCGAAACTGCTCGACTGGAAAAACTATGGTACAGGACGTAAGGAACAATAGCATACATTTGGTTATTGGGAATTCTGTACAACCGAAGTGAGTGAGGGCGTGAGCCCGAAGAACGGAGGTGGGGCAGAATTCCCAATAACCATCTACTATTAAGTACTCATTAACGTTTTTTGACGTCTCTGAGTGCGGCAGTAAAAGTATTAAAATTTAACTTTAAAAATATTAACTTAAATATGAATTAGACTGACTCAGCAATCGCCTGGTGTGGATCACATTTGTATTAAAAATGTCTATGTCAGAATTGTTAACAATCCTATTCATCCTACCGCACGCCCGGCCTATAAACGCGTTCCGTCTGTAATTTGTTCCTGCATACGGAATGCTCAATAAGTTGCAATGTCGCAATTGTTTGACTGGTGGGACCCTTAAAGATATTAGAGACAGCAATTCAGGACAGTCGAGATGACCACTTGTAATTTTTAACATAAATATAATGTCAGCTATATCACGGCGTTTAGAAAGAGTAAGAAGGTGATGCTTCTCACATAGCTCATGGTAATTTTCAGAGTTATATTTTTGATTGGTATGACTAAATCATTTTCCAACGATAAAAAAAAATGGTATTCTGCGGATATCATAATTACTTATTTATAGTAGTAGATTATATAGCAAGGGTGATCAAACAAAGAATGCCTCAGCGATAACTATGCGATCTGAGGCTTTCATTTTTATCGCCTAAGGTAAGATCATAATTTCATGTCTCCCCCTGACCAGAAAGTGGGATTTTCCGTAAGCGTAGCGGGCGGAAAAGTCCACCTTATGGTCAAGTGTGTGTGACATAAAACTCTTTTCTTCAAATAATTTAACAAAGATTTTGGTTGTCAGAAAAAGAATATCGAAAAATTATGGTCTTGATGCGGGAATCGAACCCGCGTCCGCTGCTATCCGGGCAGGTGCCTGACCGCTCGGCCAACCAAGACACTAATTAATTAAAATCGAATAGTTAAAAAAATAAGTCTAACTGCCGCACTCAGAGTCGTTCATTAAATTAGTGATAATGGGTATTTTACAAATTATCATTAAAACATCTAATTGACCGTTCCTCTCAGAGTCGAAAATAATTGATTGATTAGTTATGTGACAATTTTAAGTCAGGTTAGTGCAGTGCGTGTGTAATCCAGTGTTATCGGTAAGTGCGGAATTGCCACATGCAAAAAGCCATTAAACAATATTATTAGTTACACTAGTTTTTATATCACAAAAGTATTGTTTTCCATAAGAATTAGTTACTAATATCTATTTAATATAATATTTACGTAAAAATCCATAATAATAATTTAATTTAATCAAACTTGAACGGTAAATGCCATGACTTTTTAGATTTGGCCACACCGGACCAAAAGTCATTTATTATAAAATTAAAAAGTCAATGTCAACAACAAACAAGAAATAGGTACCCCAAATAATTCCATGGAAATACCAAACAAAAACATATAAATATCAAATTATTTATTTTGTGATCAAAATTGATCAAATAGATATTAAGCTACTGCAAGTGGAGTCAGCCTGGGAAATCATTAACATACAAAAGTCTCAGCGGCACACTCAATATTGGCGAAATCATATAGGAAACGCCATAGAAAAAAGAAGAAAAAGCCACACGAACCCTATCTTCATTGAAATAATTGATTAGTACTGTGATTGTCTTGGTAAGTATTGATGATTTCTTTGTTACATGCATGGGGTTCGATAGTTCCGGGAGTGGAATGACTGAGGAATTTAATTGTAATGCAAATGTGCACAGTAATTAGTATTTTCTTATATTGTTTTGTGCTTAGATTATAGAATTATCCTGTATTAAAAAGTATCTAATATTTCTTTGCAATTTGCAGTGTGATACAATAACACCATAACCTGTAAAACTACAGAGCTAGGGAGTTAATCTGGAAGTGGTCCATAAAATCCACCACTTTCCCCACTGCAAGGAGCTATCCATAAGCAGTAGAGGAGGTAACATTTATTTTCCACTAATTAAACTTATGAAAGTATAACAATTTATATAAATTATCTGTAATCTATATGTAACCTATTCTTATTATCTTTAATAATTATTATTCAGGCTGCACCTTCAATTATATGTGAAGTGCAGAACCCATTTGATAATGATGGTATTGCGCTGTCCATATAGACAATAATCAAAATAAAACAGTATAAAATATTTGGGACAATGAGTTCGACCTAGACTTTGCTATGGGTACCTATTATATTTCATAAGGTTTTATATAAAATGGCCACTTGTTTAAAAACTTGTTAATATGAATCAAGTTGTTATTATGTTACTTTAAGGAAAATTGTAAAACTTGGTGCAACTGGCTATTAATGTATATAGTTCAATCATAACATGCAATTAGAAAAATGATTTAAATTAATGATATTATACTTATCTTTTTTTCAGATCACATAGATATATTATCAAACAAATCTAAAGACTGACAATTACACACCAAGTCAATTTTGAATAAATATTTTATTACCTGGAGATTCAAGTTAAAAAGAAATGTGCTGCTGAAATGGAGGAAGAGAGGAGTAAAACTCTTTTGGAAATTTTCAAATTACAGTTCAAGGAATTAAAAAGAAATTGGAACTCAAAATAAAATATTTCTTTTAAATCTACTAGTTTTATTCAAAAAACAAAATAAACCCCACGCAATGAAAATGAATTAGCAGAAAAATAAAGAGATTAGGGTTAGAAAAGAATTTCACTATATTATTTTAATTTTACAATTATTAGTTATATTTATTGTGACATTGCTTGATTAAATTTTGCTTTATTCTGTTTGTGTCCTCGTCGGTAAAAGGCAATTTTACAAAGTATTTCATTGTTCTTGCTTGGATAGACACTTTGGTGACAATTTGTGATACTGACTGTCGACCTAATATTTATCCATATTCCATCACATCACCACCTAGTTTCTGAAATAAATATATAGACAATGACAGATATTGAAAGTACATGCATACATACATAAATCATGCCTATATCCCAAAAGGGTAGGCAAAGGTGAATTAAACACCCACTATTCGCCAATTAAGTTGGTCCCGTGTAATACGAGGCGAGCCTATTGCCATCTATCGAGCACGTAAATCGCAGTATATTGCTAGGTTGTAGAGAATTGCTGCTACCCATTACTCATCGCTGTTTACCTTCAGTTGTCTTGTACGACACCCACGGGAGAAATGGGGATGGTAACAATTATATTCTGCTCTGTCTGAATGTAAAGTAATATTTAACTAACCTGAAAAATCCCAGTTGCTAAATACCGCAATGTTATTACTTCAGGGGCATTGGCAAACCTGTCCTGTTTCGGTGCTTTTTAAATCAGGTTCCCAACTTGGGAGTAAAGTATTATTTACTGCCTGGAGTGTAAATCTGTACCTTGCATGAAATTCAAGCACATAGTGAAAGTATCAGAATATTCGCGTAAATAGAATCTAGGTTGTGATTGTCTGAACCTTCTTACGTAATCTGTAAGTTCCACAAAATCCACAACGTAATTTATTATAAATTATTATTGAAAATATCACTATGAATGCACTGAAATATAATTACAAGTATTACAACAAAAGATAACCCTACTTTTGAAATGTCAAATAGACGTCACATAAGACCTAAGTAAGGGTCATCGGTTACTCAAAATTTAAGTTTCATTAGCGTTACTATTGACCCATTATCTGACTCTGAGAGGGAATTTTATTTTAAGTTTACTTAAATGTCATTTAATGATCATTAAGTCGACTCTGAGTGCGGCAGTAACTGCCGCACATTCAGATGTCAATTAACGTTAATGAGTACTTAATGTCAAAAAATGACACTTCAAAACTAGTCGCTATTCTTGTCGGCCCCCGTATTGTCTATGCCGATTCCAGTCGCTTTGGTCTACCCGTCACTCTCACAGTTCGCTATAATTCTCAGCAGAGACAGAGAGACAAGACGAAAGTCTAACTTACATGGTCTATGGTCTAGATTTAAATGAAAATTTTCGATATTAAATATTCATTAAAGTTAATCGACGTCTCTGAGTGCGACAGTAAGATTTATAACTGCGATTATTATGTAAAAATGGTATTCTGTAAAGGTCACTTATAAATAAATTAATAAATTAGTCTTGTGTCAGCCCTGCGCGGGGCGGTATGCGTAAGCATGAGGGGGAGGCGCTTGTATGGAGTTTTAAGTGCGATAAGTATTCTAAGGGCGATCTGACATACTCATTAGGTACCCACTAAGCATCCAAAGTTGCCGGATTTGATTTTAGTCGTAAGAGAAGAGTGTTTCGTAGTATTTATTAATTATTGAGACTGATTTTACCAACCACATATAATTTGACAATTAAATAATACATATCATTTAAAATTACAACGAATAAAGATATTCCTTTCTTTGAATATCGTATCAAAGTCAAAAGGATTCCAAAATTCAACGCATAAACTACCACGAGGCCTTGTTCTGAGAAGAACAGGCAAGAAACTAAGCAAGTTTTGTTCCTCCCTTTTCATCTCACCTGATATGATAGTAAGTGACGATAAGGGCTGGATATCTTATCACACATTGTCGGAACACAATAATGCTGTTAATATATTATTATTACGGCGACAGATTTTGATAATATGGTGGTAGCTAGCCAGGCGGACCTAAAAGAAGTCTTACCACCAACAAATTTGTGGGGATCGAACCCGGGACCTCCTGGATCTTAACTCCGATGGGCCACATAAATGGCGGTTAACAAATAAAATTGAAGATGTCATCAACTTTTACAAAGTTGAGAGTTTAGATCCAGTCCTTTTAATGTTAATCTGAACAAACATCCCATTAATTACCAACACCGAATGATTCATAAGAATCACTGAATGATTCCTTCGCACAAACACATCAACGTAAAGCCTTCAAACAACCGAATTAAACTCAGCGGAGCGAGCGAATGACGCTTTGTAGTGGAGCAGTCACTTATTACGAACGCTATCCGCTAAACAAATACAGCTGGCTTCCACGCTGCAAGAGGTGGGTAGTAGGGCATCTTCTAAGGCATCTAAGGGCTATTTTTGATGCGTAGTTAACTCAAACAATTGTTAAAAATGCAGTCTGATTTCTGATAATCAGTCTGATATTTAAACATTAGTAACAATTTTTAACAATTTGTTTGGGTTAACTATGCATCGAAAAACCGGCCCTTAGGAATGGCTGCTCATTTCCTCATCTTGATTTAGAGCTACCTTTGTCGACATACATACATACATAAATCACGCCTATATCCCCGAAGGATATTGAGGAGCTTGATAGCGCAGTGGCATAGCGCGCTTGGCCTACGATTGCGTAAACTAAGCAGTTTCGCTAAGGCCGGTCATTGGATGGGTGACCAAAAATTTATTATCACGGGTTCCTCCGTGCTTCGGAAGGCACGTTAAGCCGTTGGTCCCGGTTGCATCTGCAGTCGTTAATACCCACCAACCCGTACTTGGCCAGCGTGGTGGGTTATGGCCCAATCTCCTATATTCTTCCATCCATAGGGAAGGCCCGTGCCCCAGCAGTGGGGACATTAAAGAGCTGGTGATGATGATGATGATATCCCCGAAGGGGTAGGCAGAGGTGAACTACCATCCACGTTTCGCCAATTATGTTAGGTCCTATGTCATAATAGGTGGCGAGCCTATTGCCATTTATGGGGCACAAAAGTCGCAGTACTATTGCTAGGTGGTATAAGAGGATCGCTGCTGCCCATTCCTCATCACTGATTCATCCTTAGTCGCCTTGTACGACACCCACGGAAGAGATTTGGGGTGGTGACAATTGTATTCTACTCTGCCGTCACCACACGGCTTTTCCGATGTCGACATGTAACGCCTTTGTATACTACGCTAGTGGTCGCTTGCGACTTCGCTCGCGTTAATGCCGGTTATTATATAGCATATAGCCTTCGTCGATAAATGTACTAGTAGACACAGGACAGTAGTTCCTAAGATTAACCTTCTATGCTAGCCAGGGAGCGAAATAACGTAGAATGTTCTAGCCCCGACTCATCCCATGGGTGTCGTAAAGTCGACTAAGGGAGATTGCCCGGTGTAGACCGATAAGCGATTGGGGCACCCGAATGGTGGAGGGTAAATTAATCACTAACTACAGAGGACCCAAAGAGGGCTCGTGTCAGGCATGGGGTCGGCTGTAAAACCTTGAGCAGTATGGTTTGCAATATTGTCATTCCAATCGCTCTCTCCGTTCATGGGTCTCTTGACATGGTCCGTTCCGTCTCTTTTCTAAACATTCCTTCATCACTAGCACCTTTACAGTGTAACGGATATTATGGATGGCTTGATGACGTCTGACCGATATAAATGGAAGAGGAAACATACTGCACCGACCCCAGATAGACTGCGAACAGGGTAGGGAGAAGAAGACGTTGTATGAGGCTGAGAGATCTGAGATGTCCTACTGCATAGCAGCCAGCTGCATCGCTCTAACACCACGCGACGGATGTTCGCGGTAACAATTATTTTCAGCGTTTTCCAAAAGGTCAGACGTCTTTGTCTATTGTATTATCGTTTGATGTGTGTGAGCGAGGCAGAAAATCAAATGCTTTGTCGATTACTTGATTTCCTCGCGCCTCGGGCGCTACCTGCGGATGAGATAGGGACGTCGGCACGTCATCACAATATATCGATAATCTGCAAAATATCTTCTTCTTCTTCTCCCTTCCCTGTTGACAGTCTATCTGGGGTCGGCGCAGTATGTTTACGTTACTCTTCCATTCATATCGGTCAGACGTCATCAAGCCATCCACTCCCTTTTGATTCATATCATCCATCACACCGTAAAGGTGCTAGCGATGAATGAATGTATAAAAAAGAGAAGGAACGGACCGTGTCGAGAGACCGATGAACGGTGAGAGTGATTGGAATGACAACATTCCAATCCATACTGCTCAAGGTCTTGGCTTACGTTTTACAGTCGGCCGCCTGCCTGATACCGTATGCTGTTGTTGGTGGTGTACGCGATGTGAGGGATCAGGGAAATTAAGAGGCGGAATCTGAGAGTAAATTTACCACGAATTTATTGTGCAAAACTGCTAAGCTGATATTTTACAAGACGTATGAACAAAGTGACGGAAAATGACATATATAAAATAGACAAAACAAGTAATAAAATTAAATATGATATAAAAGTGTTCGGTTTGCCACAGGTGGTTTGCCCTCCACCATTCGGGTGCCCCAAGGTGCCTATTGGTCTACACCGGGAAATCTCCCATAGTCGACTTTTACGACACCCATGGGATGAGATGGGGCTAGCCTATTCTACGTTATTTGTTCACACCCAGGCCAGCATAGAAGACAAGATAATCTACAAAATATATGTAGATAAAATTATGGAGACGTACGCTATAATATTGTTACCATTCCTGTCCCGAGGGTGTAATACGTAACTACTATGAGCTATCATCATCACCAGCCCTTTAATGTCCCCCGTGCAGGGGCATGGGCCTTCCCTATGGATGGAAGAGAGAGAAGATTGGGCCAGTAAGCTAAGCAGTTTTCTCTAAGGCCGGTCATTGGATGGGTGACCAAAAATATATTATCTCGAGCTCCTCCGTACTTCGAAAGGCAGTCGTTAACCGACCAACCCGCGCAGGGCTATCGTAGTGGGTTATGACTTAACCTCCCTATATTCTTCTATTCATAGGGAAGGCCTGTGCCCCAGAAGTGGAGACATTAAAAGGCTGGTGACGATGATGATGAGACTGCTGAGGCTAGGCTAGCAGTCTGATATAATATTAAATCTGATACAGTTCAAAACGCGCTCGTAAAAGCTCGACACGAAATCCATCGACTTGTCCCATCCCTACGCGGGCACATCTGCGCCTCTCCCCGCGTCGATTTGTTTTACAAATCTCATCCGGGGACTGCCTTAGCTGCTCACCAGCGTTATTACGTCGCCTCTCCCCACCCGGGAATTATGTCTTAATAATATATGTTTCGACAAACACCCGAGGCGTTTATTGTTTGTTGGAATAATTATGCGCTCCAATGATAAGATACGTTTCGCGGCCTACACGCAAACACAGTGCCAGGCTCAAAGTGGTTGAGTGTTTATTTTAATGACACGAACGCTACAGGAACGAAATTAGGCTAATACGAATGGAATTGAGTTTTGCAAATTCTACCTTGATAAAGTATTTTAATGAAGTTCTGTGATGCGTAAAACAATTGTCATCATCCTATCTCTTAAGACTAAGGATAAACAGTGATGAGTAATGGGCATTAGTTTTATACCACCTAGCAAAATGTTGCGATTTACGTGCCCGATAGATGGCAATAGGCTTCAAATCAAATCAAAAAAATCGCCACCCTATCTTAATTGGCGAAACGTAGGCGTTTATTCGCCTCTGCATTCCCCTTGGGGGATATAGGCGGGATTTATGTATGTTTTTTTGCGCAGTAAGGAGGAACACGATAGCGCAGTGGCTGAGCGCGCTAAACCTGCGAGTCGCTAAGGTCATTGGACCAAAAATTATATCGACACCGGCAATTTATACTACGCTAACCAATAAAAGTCTTACTGCCGCACTCAGAGACGCCAATCAACTTTAATGAGTACTTAGAGTCAAAAAAATTCATTGAAATCGAGACCATAGACCCGGAAAGAATAGCGACGAGTTTTGAATTCTCAGTTTTTGACATTATGTACTCATTAACGTTATTTGAAGTCTCTGAGTGCAGCAGTTAGTGAACTTCACAGTAGAGCCGTTTAAAGGAAAAAACGCGATAATATTTATATTAAGACACTTTTTTGATATTGAGTACACATATAATAAGTTAATTTATTCATTACATCGCACAAGTATTCATTCTTCCTGAGTTATTTATTATTTTTTTATTTAGTGCAAGTAAGCCGTATAATTATACACGTAAATGCTCACTAAGATGAAGCACCTCAAATGTAAGCAAGAAGAAGCACCTTTGCGATACTATTATGATGGATGATATGAATTTAAAGGGAGTGGATGGCTTGATGACCTCCGACCGATATAAATATAAGAGGAAACATACAACATAGAAACGTTGTATCGTTTGCTTGGCTATGCTAGAATAGGTATTTCAGTTTAAAAAACATTTCTGCTCCGTGTGGCTAGTTTTGTTCTTACTTAGTGTTTAGTTGTCTAGTCGAGTAACTCGGCCGGTCGAGTTGGGCAAGTTTTAGGCGAGTACCTAACAAGGAACCGCCCGGGGCGACCGGGTAAATTCTTTGGTCCGGTGTCCGGAAACTTTGTGTATGATTCTGGAGTGGAATGCGCTACTTTTTGCGTCTCTAAGGAGCACAAAGTACAGGTTGCTTTTTCCTGAGACAGAGCTGTAAATACGTAATGCGTTTGAAATAGCAGAAGGACGTTAGAAGGATGTTATTACAGTTGAATAAGAATTGGATTGTAATGTAAGCTTATAAATTTTGTAAACTGTGACAGTTAATGATTCAGAAAAAATGGGGGTTTAGATTGTTAATTATGATATATATGAGTTATTTCCAGAATATAATTGTCACCACCCCAAATCTCTTTCCTGGGTGTCGTACAAGGTGACTAAGAGTTAAAACAGTGATGTGGAATGTGCAGCAGCGTTCCTCTTACGCCATTCAGCAATATACTGTGAAAACCGTGCCTGATTAATGGCAATAGACTCGCCACCTATTACATGGGACCTAACCTAATTGGCGAAACATGGGTGTTTATTCACCTCTGTCTTCCTTTTCGGGGATATAGGCGCGATTTATGTATGTATATTAAAACATAATCATGCCCGCTAAAAAGTAGTAGTAGCAATTAGGTTAGTATGAAAACATCGATATCGACACTACACAACTGTCAAATGCGTTGACGTCGCCAATTTCCGTAAGATTGTTTTACGATTGTTCCGTGGAACGCATGGAAATGAATTAATACGGCATGCTGTTTCTCACAGATTGAATCTAACAATGCATATTGGTTTTGCGCTCCATCGACACTGACGGTTTTTTATTGGTTTACCGTAAGGAATTACATTATAATTACAACCAGATTGTATTAAGTTTGGTTTGAGGGTTTTAAAAAGACATTGATAATTTAAATACATACATACATAAATCCCGAAGGGGTAGGCAGAGGTGAACTAGCACCCACGTTTCGCCAATTATGTTTGGTCCCATATAATAGGTGGCGAGCCCATTGCCATTTATCGGGCACAAACTTCGCAGTACATTGAAAGTATTTAAATAACAAAATAATACTACAGATTAGATGATCGTATAGCGGTGGGTCAACAGAATACAGTTTCTGCTATCCCATTTTACACCCATGGGTGTCAAAATCACATTATCAATCACAACATGCATTAAGATTCCGAAGTACTCGCTTTGGTTGGTGGTAGGGTTTTTTTGAAGCCTGGGTATATAGCTACCATCATCTTATCAAAAATTTGTAGCCATAAGAATAATGTTATTAACAGCATTATTGTAACCGTTGGCTTACAACGTGAAGTGTAAAGGTTAGAAGAATTTCGGCAAGTTAATTAGTGTCTTGGGTGGCCGAGCGGTCAGGCACCTGCCCGGATAGCAGCGGACGCGGGTTCGATTCCCGCCTCAAGATCATAATTTTTCGAAATTATTTTTCTAACCACTAAAATCTTTGTAGCATTATTATGTTACGATGTTACAATTTGTGATAAGATAGCCTGCCCCTCTATGGTTGAGGGTTCTAGGTGAAACTCGATTCCATCTAAGGCCCTCATCGTCACTTACTATCACAGGTGCGGTCTCTTCCCAAGAGCCCCTAGATGTCTAGCATAAAAACAAAATATAAATGTTGTCGACTCGGCAACATTTACACATCTGCGCCTCTCCCCGCGTCGATTTGTTTTACAAATCTCATCCGGGGACTGCCTTAGCTGCTCACCAGCGTTATTACGTCGCCTCTCCCCACCCGGGAATTATGTCTTAATAATATATGTTTCGACAAACACCCGAGGCGTTTATTGTTTGTTGGAATAATTATGCGCTCCAATGATAAGATACGTTTCGCGGCCTACACGCAAACACAGTGCCAGGCTCAAAGTGGTTGAGTGTTTATTTTAATGACACGAACGCTACAGGAACGAAATTAGGCTAATACGAATGGAATTGAGTTTTGCAAATTCTACCTTGATAAAGTATTTTAATGAAGTTCTGTGATGCGTAAAACAATTGTCATCATCCTATCTCTTAAGACTAAGGATAAACAGTGATGAGTAATGGGCATTAGTTTTATACCACCTAGCAAAATGTTGCGATTTACGTGCCCGATAGATGGCAATAGGCTTCAAATCAAATCAAAAAAATCGCCACCCTATCTTAATTGGCGAAACGTAGGCGTTTATTCGCCTCTGCATTCCCCTTGGGGGATATAGGCGGGATTTATGTATGTTTTTTTGCGCAGTAAGGAGGAACACGATAGCGCAGTGGCTGAGCGCGCTAAACCTGCGAGTCGCTAAGGTCATTGGACCAAAAATTATATCGACACCGGCAATTTATACTACGCTAACCAATAAAAGTCTTACTGCCGCACTCAGAGACGCCAATCAACTTTAATGAGTACTTAGAGTCAAAAAAATTCATTGAAATCGAGACCATAGACCCGGAAAGAATAGCGACGAGTTTTGAATTCTCAGTTTTTGACATTATGTACTCATTAACGTTATTTGAAGTCTCTGAGTGCAGCAGTTAGTGAACTTCACAGTAGAGCCGTTTAAAGGAAAAAACGCGATAATATTTATATTAAGACACTTTTTTGATATTGAGTACACATATAATAAGTTAATTTATTCATTACATCGCACAAGTATTCATTCTTCCTGAGTTATTTATTATTTTTTTATTTAGTGCAAGTAAGCCGTATAATTATACACGTAAATGCTCACTAAGATGAAGCACCTCAAATGTAAGCAAGAAGAAGCACCTTTGCGATACTATTATGATGGATGATATGAATTTAAAGGGAGTGGATGGCTTGATGACCTCCGACCGATATAAATATAAGAGGAAACATACAACATAGAAACGTTGTATCGTTTGCTTGGCTATGCTAGAATAGGTATTTCAGTTTAAAAAACATTTCTGCTCCGTGTGGCTAGTTTTGTTCTTACTTAGTGTTTAGTTGTCTAGTCGAGTAACTCGGCCGGTCGAGTTGGGCAAGTTTTAGGCGAGTACCTAACAAGGAACCGCCCGGGGCGACCGGGTAAATTCTTTGGTCCGGTGTCCGGAAACTTTGTGTATGATTCTGGAGTGGAATGCGCTACTTTTTGCGTCTCTAAGGAGCACAAAGTACAGGTTGCTTTTTCCTGAGACAGAGCTGTAAATACGTAATGCGTTTGAAATAGCAGAAGGACGTTAGAAGGATGTTATTACAGTTGAATAAGAATTGGATTGTAATGTAAGCTTATAAATTTTGTAAACTGTGACAGTTAATGATTCAGAAAAAATGGGGGTTTAGATTGTTAATTATGATATATATGAGTTATTTCCAGAATATAATTGTCACCACCCCAAATCTCTTTCCTGGGTGTCGTACAAGGTGACTAAGAGTTAAAACAGTGATGTGGAATGTGCAGCAGCGTTCCTCTTACGCCATTCAGCAATATACTGTGAAAACCGTGCCTGATTAATGGCAATAGACTCGCCACCTATTACATGGGACCTAACCTAATTGGCGAAACATGGGTGTTTATTCACCTCTGTCTTCCTTTTCGGGGATATAGGCGCGATTTATGTATGTATATTAAAACATAATCATGCCCGCTAAAAAGTAGTAGTAGCAATTAGGTTAGTATGAAAACATCGATATCGACACTACACAACTGTCAAATGCGTTGACGTCGCCAATTTCCGTAAGATTGTTTTACGATTGTTCCGTGGAACGCATGGAAATGAATTAATACGGCATGCTGTTTCTCACAGATTGAATCTAACAATGCATATTGGTTTTGCGCTCCATCGACACTGACGGTTTTTTATTGGTTTACCGTAAGGAATTACATTATAATTACAACCAGATTGTATTAAGTTTGGTTTGAGGGTTTTAAAAAGACATTGATAATTTAAATACATACATACATAAATCCCGAAGGGGTAGGCAGAGGTGAACTAGCACCCACGTTTCGCCAATTATGTTTGGTCCCATATAATAGGTGGCGAGCCCATTGCCATTTATCGGGCACAAACTTCGCAGTACATTGAAAGTATTTAAATAACAAAATAATACTACAGATTAGATGATCGTATAGCGGTGGGTCAACAGAATACAGTTTCTGCTATCCCATTTTACACCCATGGGTGTCAAAATCACATTATCAATCACAACATGCATTAAGATTCCGAAGTACTCGCTTTGGTTGGTGGTAGGGTTTTTTTGAAGCCTGGGTATATAGCTACCATCATCTTATCAAAAATTTGTAGCCATAAGAATAATGTTATTAACAGCATTATTGTAACCGTTGGCTTACAACGTGAAGTGTAAAGGTTAGAAGAATTTCGGCAAGTTAATTAGTGTCTTGGGTGGCCGAGCGGTCAGGCACCTGCCCGGATAGCAGCGGACGCGGGTTCGATTCCCGCCTCAAGATCATAATTTTTCGAAATTATTTTTCTAACCACTAAAATCTTTGTAGCATTATTATGTTACGATGTTACAATTTGTGATAAGATAGCCTGCCCCTCTATGGTTGAGGGTTCTAGGTGAAACTCGATTCCATCTAAGGCCCTCATCGTCACTTACTATCACAGGTGCGGTCTCTTCCCAAGAGCCCCTAGATGTCTAGCATAAAAACAAAATATAAATGTTGTCGACTCGGCCCATCACTAGCCCATCGATATCCGGCGCGGCTTCTCGCGAGATTGTTTTATTATTGCATTGTTAGCGTATCGACACAATCGCCGGGGAGGGATTAGTTTAGTCTGCTTTGGTCTGGCCTGTCCGACGGGGACAAACGGATTTATCACTGTACGCTTTATTCTGCACTTGTTATATGGGGCCTAATATGGTTAGCGAAGCGTGGGTGTTAATTCACCTCTGCGTACCCCTTCAGGGATAAATGGGCGTGATTAATGTAAGTAAGTGTGAAAAGGATGAACCAACAAGTGTATAAGTGTGATGGCTGCCATAATTCTGTGTTTTACAAAAACTGTAATCGCACCTAGGGGACAGATTGGGGGTGGTGACAATTATGTTCTGCTCTGCCGTGACCACACAACACACTTTCACACTATTCTCACTTACAACAACTATTTGTTGCCTGCTCTGATAAGAATAGTAATCTCTTTTACAAACTATAAGCGTTCAAATTCAAATTGTTTATTAACATTGAGCAGTAGTGTATCTACACAAAATCCTAGTGTTAAGTTCTATATTTGCAGAACGAATGCCTTTGTTTGGTGAACATGAAAACATAATTGGCTAACGGATGCAAGACGGAAACGAGCCGTCTCCGCAGTTCGGGTTTGATTGTACGGTTAGCAACACAAATAGATAAACAGTTACCCTAAAGTCTTAGAAACTATTCGTATCAGAAACCATTCGAACTATACCTTCTTATTTGATACATCATTGGTGAAACGTGGGCCAATTCACCTCCGCTTATCCATTCGGGGAATAGGCATGGTTTAGAAATAAAATAATAGGTATTACAAATAATAAAAGGTTAAAAATGTTTAAACACTATTGCCAGGGTAATGTAAGTAGTAGTAGGATAGGCGTATAGGGTGCAAGTCCTATATCAGGAAACTTAAATTGTTTCATGTTTTCCAATAACACCATCGCAATAGAGACGCTAAGTATTTTTATTGGTAGTAGTAAAATAAGACTTATAGCCTATTAATATAGGTATAATCGCCAAAAAATGCCGTTCCATTTGGTCATATTATTATTATATGCAAAATAATACTGTCGTATTGAATATTTTCTACGTTTCATTTTCAATAGTGCCTTCAAGATTTCTCAATAATTTAATGGCTTAACCTGTAAAGTAATGAATTTGTAATTATTATATTCTGACCTATGGCCACAGTATTAGTATTACCACTGACAAGAACTCCAGTAAAGTTAGTTATTGTAACATAAAAAATCTGAAAGAAACAAAACCTCATTATCAAAGGACCATAATTAAATAAAGGTAGGCGGACGATTACACGTTTTTATTAAGTGATGGTGCTACGAAAAATGTACTTAAATTACAAAAAAAAAGAAACAACAGATTGGTCATATTAAATAAAATAATCTAGCATGCAGATTTTATCGATACAACATCATCGACAAGTGCCTCTCCCTAGCGCAACGTCGGTGCCATCCTAAATCGCCGTATTAATACCCATCCAAGATTCGCTCTGTCCATGAATCGGGAATGTAATCCGAGACGGTGGAAACACGGTCACAATGCCCCCCTGTAATTGGAGGACAAGGGAATTTAATTGTGGCACATATTAAATAATATTTGACGCACCGTCGCACGGATCCGTTTGGGAATCTTAATAAAAATGCCCAGCGTGGCTGTGGCCTGGCGCTTTCCGAGTATTTGTACACACCTACATTTTTTATTATTAAACGGCGCACAATTTGAATAATGGAAATCTGATTTCGCAGAAACGAATGCAGGACTTTCATGTTTTTATGGCGACGACGGAAGACAGGAAGATGAAATATTTTTTTTAATCGCGCCGCGCGGTAGATTAACATACAGGATCCGGCGTGGATTTTGTTAGAGGTGCTTTCGAAACATTGAGGGTTAACAATTTAGTATTGTCATCGAAAGGACTATCCCACTGCTGTAGGCCTACCTGAAAAAAATACAAGATGTGTGCGTCGTTATCATCGTCTATTAATGTGACTTAAAATACCACAGGTTCCTTTAGAGGACTGCTTTAGTCGCGGTATCTAACTTTTAACAGATTTAACTTGCAAAACATGCTAAGTTACGATTAATTTGAAGTGAACCATTTTAATTTACAGCCATAGTTTTAATACAAACATACATAAATCATGTCTATATCCAGGGGTAGGCTGAGGTCAATTAATAACTCCCACGTCACATGTGGAGAGTCTATTGCCTTTTATCGGACACGAAAGTCGCAGTACATTGCTAGGTTAGTATAAGAGGAACGCAACAGCGTTCCTCAACTACAGCCCTTGTATTCTTTATTCGTATTCTGCTCTGCCGTCACCACACGGAAATTCAATTCATCCATTATCTTATGAGCGTTGGGCTCAAAAACTAAGGTGAGGACCTAACAAAGAGCATTGTAAAAAGCATCAAACTATGTGTAAGGAAAAAAAGAATATCGACAACATATTATTATTATCATCGACAGCGCAGCCCAACCCCTACTGCTTCCATTGTGAGTTTGCTAAATTGCTGTATCGATATCCAAGACTACACTCGGATCGGAGCTGTGATTAATGCAATACTAACGCTGAGGCAGAACTGGTCTAGCGTTGTTGACTTGGAAGACCTTCCTTAATTAAATTGATGATCACTCCGGCTGCGAGAGGGCTCTGTTTGTTTTAACCTTTACATTGCTTTGATAACTGGTTGCGTAGGAATATTCTCATTATCATCAGACTTTGCCCTTTTTAAAATACTTCAATTGAATATGAAAGATCCGACGAAGCCTTCCCCTGCCGTTTTTCCGAAGCTTGAATAAGACGGAGACGATAACTCAGCATTCTATGGATTGACCTTGCGGGTGCCGGGTCCATCGTGTGGTGAAATCAGTGGCATCAGTTTGGGACTTGGGACCCGAGTGTAGGTTTACGGGATCCCTTCAAAAATGTGAGAGCCTCCTTAGACACCCGTTCAGTGTCGAACTTATGAAAGCTCAAATTAGCAAATTAACTCTGTGACGAATGTACAACAACCCCGTGTGGTGACGGCAGAGTAGAATACGATTGTCACCACCATAAATCTCTCTCGTGGCTGCCGTACAAGGCGACTAAGGAAAAAACAGTGATGAGGAACAGGCAGCAGCTTTCCTCTTATACCAACTAGCAATGTACTGCAACTTTTGTGACTGATAAATGGCAATAGGCTGATACATGGGACCTAACATAATTGGCGAAACCTGGGTGCTAATTCACCTCCGTAAACCAACGATGTAGCCATTTTGTTATTTGGTTAGTCAAATCAAAGAAGTTATTGGTTTTTAGTTTTTATCCAAATAAATTCTATCGATATCGACAGCACCCCGTCACTAGACGGACCTAATGCTAAATTACCGCACTGATACCATAGATTTGCTTCGTCTCCGCTCCGAGTGGAATTCAAACAGACATTAGGGCAACACTGACCGCTCCAATAATATTGCCAGCGTTTAATAACTGGAGCTTGGTATTTAATTAACGAAAGTTTACTGAGCAAAATGGAGTTAGGTATAATTGAACATTATTTTAATATTCTATATCCTAATAGTTGGGAGGTGGAGCTTTGGTTTTGTTATTGAATAATGCTTCCATAAAGTGGATACGCGTAGCCATTAGGTATAACGAGATAACAACGTAAACAATGTTGACGAGTCTTTTATTTTAAAATACAAAAATAAAAAGTTGTAATACCGAAATCTCAAAGTCGCTAATCATTTTCATGATAAAAAATTGATGATGCATTTTAATACTTATTATTATTAAATGCACGCCGTGCGGTGACGGCAGAGCAGAATACAATTGTCACCAATCTAAATCTCTCCCGCGGGTGTCGTACAAGGCGACTAAGGGTTAAAACAGTGATGAGGAATGGGCAGCAGCGTTCTTCTACCGCCTGCAACCAATGTACTCACCTCTGCCTACTCCTTCGGGGATATATAGGCTTGGAATTTTTCTTTTATTTTTTAAGAGACGATAACTGTTAGCATTGTATGGATTCACAGTGCGGGCGCCGGGTCCATAGTGTGGCAGAGAGAGGAGTCAGTGGCAGCGCCTGGGGCTTGCGACCCAAGTGTAGGTTTAAGGGATCCCCCTTGACAACTAGTTAACACTCACCTTCGTCACCGCGATTCTCTCCCTGCCTGCCTAGCCATATTTGATAACATTCCGTGAGAGCCCCCTTAGACACACGTCAAGGTTCTTAAGTAAATATATACATATTATAAAGTTGAAGAGTATGTTTGTATAGTTAAACGCGCTAATCTCAGGAACTACTGACTCAAATTGAAAAATTCTTTTTGTGTTGGATAGTTTACTAATCGAGGAAGGCTACAGGCTATATTATAACCGACATTAACGCGAGCGAAGCCGCGGGCGACCACTAGTTCCTTATATTATTAAGAAAACCAGCGCGTTATTTCAAAACCACGCAAGCTAAGAAAGAAACACGATATACATACTTATAAATAGTGCTTACTATATTCAATGTTAGCCTAACCCCGCAATCTATCAATCTATAAGCCACAAGCCTGCCTGTCTGACCCACAGTTAAGACCTTGGGAGACATCATTACGAATCTAGACGCGGCGCGGTCGACCGCAGCCTCGGAATACACACCGAGATATCTCCGTTTTCGGCAAAACCAAATTCCTACGTATCTGGACTTACCTACACTGAGTTACGTTTCAATATTAGAGAAGCTCGTTAGCGCAGTGCCCTAGCGCGCTTGGCCTGCGATTGCGTAAACTAAGCAATGTTCGCTACGGCCGGTCATTGGATGGGTGACCAAAAATGTATTATCTCAAATTCTAGCGTGCTTCGGAAGTCACGTTAAGCCGTTGGTCTCGGCTGCATCTGCAGACGTTTATACCCACCAACACGAACTGTCGTGGAGGGTTATGGTCCAATTTCCCTATATTCTTCCATTCATACAATTGTCACCACCCCAAATCTCTCCCGTGGGTTTCGTACAAGGCGACTAAGGTTAAATCAGTGATGAGGAATTGGCAGCAGCATTCCTTTTATACCACCTAGCAATGTACCTACTGCGACTTTTGTGCCCGATAAATGGCAATAGGCTCGCCACCTATTACATTTGCCACCTATTACTGTGGGCTGTAGGTGTTGTAGCCGCTGGTGGTAGAATCAAAGATGGGTTTGATTGTGGAAGTTTTATATTGTTTACTTAAACACACAGTACAACGGTTGGTTGCTAAGAAGTAAGAGAAGTTAATATGGCCGCGGTCCAAGTGACCCATAGACAACAAAACAATAGTTTTAATTATTAATATTTTAGTTTATGCTTGGTGCTACCAACATGCTGGGGGCACGAGACACTTAAAGAATATCAGGTAAGATTAAATATTTATTACTATTACTAATTGTATGAATACTTGTACCAGCATCTTGATAATAAAATGAACAGAATCATACTATTGTGTTTTATTTTTACAAATGTTTACTTAACTTTTTTACTAATAATGTTGTACTAAATAGCCTTTAAGTAAGTTACATAGTATTTAGGTACTTATTATGAAATGAATTGCCTTGTATTGAGATATATTAAAGTAATTACATTACCTACAAAGTTTACAAAGGAACTAAAGATTAGAATCTTATCACTTAGTTACATAAGAACAATTTAAGTTACCATTGAATATTGTTTACTTATGGAATTACTATGGCCAAGAAATAAACAAATTATATTTCACTTTGAAACAACAAAAATAAAAACTTAACTGCTTCAATGTTTTAACAGCGTTGACCTTATGCTAGATTAGTTAACATAAAAGGAATAACAAATATATGTTTCACTTTGTATCAACAAAGATTATTTAAAAAGCTTATTCTAATAGTAGCCTACAATGCTAGGGAACTTAAAAATAATAACATAACTGTTTAAATTTACAACAAAATAATAATTACTAAACCTATTCTAAAGGTAAGACACATATGGTAGACAATGACCGCCTATAACATTTTTTATTGGATGTCATAACATCAACCACCCGAATTTTGTCATCTTTACCGGGATACACTTTTATAATTCTAGCCATTGGCCATGTTAAGGGAGGAGCATTGTTCTCTTTTAATATAACTAAAGTTCCTACTTTAATGTTAGGAACACTATCTCGCCATTTGGGGCGACACTGTAAGGCATTTAAGTAATATTTATACCAAATACTCCAAAATTGACTTCTAACCTTGCTACATATTTCCCAAAATTTTAATCGATTTGTTGGAATATTTGTTGAATCTCTCTCAGAAAAGGAAGTTAAAGCTTCGCCGATCAAAAAATGACCAGGTGTTATATAACTGAAATCATTTATGTCATCAACAGTTACAGGTAATAGCGGTCTTGAATTTAATACAGCTTCTATTTGACATAATATTGTATATAATTGATCATAAGCTAAAACATAATGTTGCAAGACACGCTTTAAATGAAATTTTGTACTTTTCACTGCAGCCTCAGCCAGGCCAGCAAACACAGGCGAGTAACTAGGCACAAAATGGAAATTAATTGCTAATGAAGCAGTGTACCTTTGGATCTGTGTTTGGTGGTCTCGCGACGTCTGCATTTTGTATAATTTGTCTAAATCGTTCCTTGCCCCCTTAAAGTTACTACCATTGTCACAGAATATGTCTGTGGGTAATCCTCTACGCGCTACAAAGCGCTTCAAACTAGCTAGAAAACATTCAGTGGTCATGTCAGAAGAAAGCTCCAAATGGACAGCCTTCGTGGCGAAACAAACAAATATGCATATGTATCCTTTGGATATGATAGCTCGCCTAACTCGTGAGTTTTTTATTTGCAATGGCCCTGCATAGTCAATTCCAACATTTTGGAATGGTCTGCATGCTGTTACTCTTTGAGAAGGCAAGGAACCCATTAGTTGTTTAGCACACTGAGCTTTCATCCTGAAACAGATTAAACATTTGTATATAATCTTTTTAATCTGTCTATAACCATTAACAAGCCAGTATTTTTGATTAAGTGAAGATAATAATAATTTAGGTGCTGCATGTAAGAGTTTAATATGTTCATGGTGAATAATTAATTCAGTTATTTTAGATTGCCTTGGCTAAATGATTTGATGTTTTTGTGAAAAACTAATATTAGAGTTTTCAATTCTGCCACCTACTCTTAGTAAATTATATTTATCAATAAAAGGATGAAGTGGTTTCAAAACACCTTTAACATTTTCCTCACCAGATAATAAACTATCAATCTCATGCCTGAAATGAATGCCTTGTTCATGTGATATAATTTTATTTAATGCAGTCTGCAATTCCAAATAAGTTAATGAGACACTTGTTATGCGTGAATTTTTACTTTTAATGTTATGACAAAATCTTAACATGTATGCTGTTACATAGATCATTTTATTTAAATCAGAAAACCTATTTATTATATTATCAAATAATGAACTTTTTTCTTGAATTATTAAGGATACCTTGGCATTAGAATTTGCAGTGTCCCTCTTTAGTTCAGGTAAATTCTCTGTAAGCTCGATAAATGTATTTTTACGCATATACTCACTGTCTAATAAGAAATCTGGACCATGCCACCACAATTTAGATTGAGCTAGCTCATTAGGTTCTACTCCTCTGCTTACCAAATCAGCCGGGTTGTCCTTGCTGGTTACATATAGCCAGTGCCATCCAGATGTACCTTGTGTGATCATCTTCACTCTGTTTGCAATATAAGCTTGAAGCCTTATCGGTTCTATATTTAACCATGCAAGGGCAATTTGCGAGTCGGAAAACAAATAAACGTCATGTATTTTTATTTTAAGACACAAAGTCTTATGAACTCTAGTAATAAGCCTTGTGAGTAAAACCATGGCATTCAACTCTAAACGTGGTATAGTGAGAGGGTTATTTTTAGGATTAATGCGTGATTTAGCACAAAGTAAAGAAATAGTAGCCACACCTAACTCATCAAGCACGCGGAGGTAGACACAACAACCATGGCCGGCAGTGCTAGAAGCATCAGCAAAACCAACAAGGTGTACTACTGTTTTCCCTAAAGGTATATTTATGTTTCTATCAATTTGTAATGGTTGCATTTGAGATAGGCCTTTAGAAAAACTGAACCATTCAGCTGTTAGTGAGTCTGATGGTGGATCATCCCAATTAAATTTTTGTGACCATAACTTTTGCATAAATAATTTTGCCTTTAATATCAAAGGAGCAATAAATCCTAATGGATCATAAAACTTAGATATATAACTAAGAATTTGTCTTTTTGTAGGTTGCTCACTTTTAAATGATTCTGGACATGAGAATATAAAACAATCTTTTTTAACATTTAATGTTAACCCTAATGTCTTCATATAATAATTATTTTCTTGAAATTCTAATTCATCAAAGTGCTGTTTTTCTAATGGAATATCAACTAAAATTTCTTGAGAATTGGATGCCCATTTATGAGTATAAAAACTACCTTTACCTAACAATTCACATAATTGTTTCTTAGCTTCAATTATAATATTTATATCTGAATTTGAATAACATACATCATCCACATATGTACAATTATTAATAATATATGAAGCTAGTGGTAGACTATCTTCATTAAGACTAGCAAGTTCTTTCAAGCAGCGTGTAGCTAAAAAACTAGAACTTTTTTGGCCGTATGTGACAGTTGTTAAGCGTATGCATTTGACAGATTCATTGACATTTTCTCGCCACAAAATGTTTTGTAAATGTGCATGCTCAGGATTGATGTCAATACACCGAAACATTCTCCGAATATCTGTCGTAAATGTAAAACCACCAAAACGAAATAAAAGCATGATATCAAATAACTCCTTTTGCACAGAAGCTCCGTTAAGCAAAAAGTCATTCAAAGATAACCTTTTATTGGTGCGCATGGATGCATCAAACACCACTCTTGTTTTTGTGCTCTTGCTATTTTCATTATATACAGCGTGATGTGGCATGAAATATAAAAGTTCTTTATCTAAATCCAATGAACTTAAATCTATGTAATGTCCATGTCCCAACTCTAAGAATTCATGTATGAACTTTTTATAGTCGGATAAGAGATTAATATTTTTATGTAATTTTCTTTCTAAATTATAGAACCTATATAAGGCGATATCAAAGGAATCTCCAATAGTCTCTTTGATTTCTTTTAACGAAAATTTTAATGGTAAATCTACTTGAAATTTATTATTTTTGAGTACAACTGTATTTTTAAAAATGTTCTCACATAATTCATGTTCTGGAATTTTGTCGTTACAACTTTCTGGTACATTTTCTGTTGACCAGAATTGCTGTAGGGTATCATTAACCTCAGAGTTGCAACTTGTACATAAAAGTGAGACCTTACTTGCTTGTGTAATTGCCTGTGTTGGCAATGCTCCCGCTATAACATGCCCAAACCTCGTGCTAATGAAACATGGCTGGTGAACTGCATTCTCAGCAGATTGCGAAGCACCTTGCTGCAGTGACGCTGTTTGCTCCAGTATCACCACCTGGAAGAATATATCGGCTCCAATTAGCATATTTATTTCAGACGGAAGGTTAAAATCTGCATCTGCAAGTTTCACGTCTGTAGGTATATTTATTTTTGACATGTCTATTTTAAATTGAGGAACCTTGCATGTAATTTTTTCTAGCACATGACAATTTACAGTAATTTTATAGGGTGTTACTAATGAACAAACTTCTAGAGGCACAGAATAGTTCGTCATATTTTTATTATTATTGACCCCCACAATGTTAGTAATGTCTCTTTGAGGGGTGATGCCCAAGACATCTATCACCTTACTTGTAACTAATGAGACTTGAGAGGCAGAGTCGAGTATTGCCTTCAAGTGAACTTCTCGGCCAGTCTTCGAATATAATTTGACCCTAACTGTGGGTAATAAAACTTTATTAGAAGTTGTGTTTGAAATTAATGAAACTGGCTGCTCTGTGTCATCATGCAACAGAGTGTTATGATGTTTTTTACACAAATTACATCTAAAATGAAATTTACATTGCCCTTTATGCTTATTAAGGCATATAACACAAAGAGAATTTTCTTTTGAATATTTTATTCTATCCATAGAAGGTAATATTTCAAATTGCTTGCAAGAAAATAATTTATGTTCAGTTGACTTACAGTATGAACATGTTCGTTGACCAGCTGACGTTGTAGCTACATTTACTACTGCCCTTGATGTAGTTCCCTTTACTGAAGTTGTGGGCTCTGCACTTTCCAATGCCAAGGCCCTTTTCTCTAGGTATTGAAGAAAATCAGCTACCGTGGGCTCTTCAGTCACATTCCGGTCCAATTGGTAGGCTCTTGTAGTATACGAATCTATTTTACGATACAAAATAGCTAAGATTATAGGATCCCAAGTATCTATATTCACATTTAAATTTACTAATGATGACAAACACTGTTTTATTTTAGAAACCAGTTCTCTCATGTTGCTGGGTGTAGATTTACACATAACATTCAAATCAAGCAATGAGTTGATATGTACATTAACTATTTTGAACTTATGGTTATACCTTTCATCGATAAGCCTTAGTGCATTGTCATAACTGTCTGAGACTAGTGGTAGATTTTTAATTAAATCAAATGGCTCGTCTCGTAGGAACGACCTAAGATAGTATAACTTTTGAATTTTATCTAACGTTTTATCTTTATTAATTATTGCATTAAATAAATTAATGAACGGTATGTACTCACGGTATTTTCCGGTGAAATTTTGAATTTGGATAGTTGGTAATTTCGCAGTAGAGGAGGGCACCGCTGGGGTGTCTGATAATGTAATACGCATTTGTTCATCTAATATATTTAGGATATAAAAATATTTCTCCTCGCATTCATTAATATCTTCTTTATCATTTTCGTCTAATAAGAATATTTGCTTACAATATTCCTCGTAATCTTGAAATAACTTACAGAGCCTCGCTCGTTTTGCTTGCAACATACTAACATTAAAACTTTGGCTTTCATTAACCACATTGTGGTATAACCTTGTGATTGAAGCCTTTGTATAGCCCCTTGAATTTACCAAACTCTTAAATGCAGAGTTATCTTCACGTGACATTTTTGTTGTAAAGCTAATTACCACTAAACTTATATTTAATTACACTTATGGTCTATAATGTAAACTTTAAATTAAATATAAATTAGCACAGACACACTTGCGAAATTAATTGCGTTCGCGCACCGAACGAAACCACACGAATGAAATGAACCAAGATGGCGTAATGGCGTCGTATTTTTGACAAGTGTTCACAGCTCCCGGCGCGTGCTCCTTGTCCGCTAGCTTCCGCGCGCCGCCATGATGTTTGGAACACGTTCTATCCTCTCGCTCGTTGGGTATCCCGTCCCGCTCTCGCAAACGTAGCTTGTTGAGGTGGGAAAGTGACAAAAAATTGTCTCTCTTGCCGGAAATGGCGCCTTTTAATATGCAATCGAGTAAATTGTAAAATTGCTTTTTCTTACTTGTTTTTGAAGAAATCTCGCCGTATTTTTTCAACAATACGTATTTTATTATTTTCTTCCTATTGCAAACCTTTTGCAGGGCAGGCGGCACCACGCTCGTTTATTTGCACTAGGCTTGAAAACGTGGCTCTCGCACCGAAACGCCTCGATTTTCTTGATCGCCTCGATGTATACCAATCCTTTCCTGATCTTCGTTCTTCCTATTTCCACTTGTCGAAGGACCAAAATGTGGGCTGTAGGTGTTGTAGCCGCTGGTGGTAGAATCAAAGATGGGTTTGATTGTGGAAGTTTTATATTGTTTACTTAAACACACAGTACAACGGTTGGTTGCTAAGAAGTAAGAGAAGTTAATATGGCCGCGGTCCAAGTGACCCATAGACAACAAAACAATAGTTTTAATTATTAATATTTTAGTTTATGCTTGGTGCTACCAACAATTACCTATTACATGGGACCTAACATAACTGGCGAAACGTGGTTGCTAGTCCATTGTAGGCGTGATTTATGTATGTATGTATAAGCTAAAAGTGCCTTCCGAAGAAGAGAGGAACATACGCATGCTAGATTACTTGCTGAGAGCTACATGAGACCCATATATCTCTCTATGATAATATAGTCGAAAAACAACAGGCACCGTGTCCCGTACAAATGTTCAAATGGACCTGACGAGGTCGGAACCGACCGGAATTCCACTCTGCCCCACCGGACGGCAGGTGTGCCGCTTTGTTCCGCGACTAATTGCATTCCGGTAATTGTCGCCGCACTTCATTACCGGTACCGGTCCTATCATGGGCGAAAACTGGCTCTAATTCCGCTCGCTGTACTGGTTAGATTAGATTGCAGTGAAATTGTCTGGTAGATATTAAAAAAAACGACCTAGTATGATAATCCGACATACATAAGGCTAGCCTGTGCCTATAGCCAAGTGGCAAACGTTACGTTCCTATCAAATAAATCTAAACTATTCGATTTTAATTTTAACATTATATAAATGTTAGAAAAATTTGTATCCGGGCAGGTGCCTGACATATACTGTGCAATAATACTGTGACTTACGATGGCAATATGCATGGGACATGGAGTCTAACACAATTGGAGTCACGTGGGTGTTAATACACCTCTGCCTACCACTTCGGGGATAAATGGTCGTGATTTCCACCACCCACCAGTCACCAGTGTGATGGGTAATGGACTATTCTCCCTATAGTCACCCATCATTAAGAAAGGCCCGTGCCCCAGCAGTGGGAGTATTGAAGAGATGATGATGAATTGGTGATAATGATACTGAAACCCTAACTTTAACCACCAAAGAAAATACCGTCTAGATGATGATTTTATTCTCTCTATAGTCTGAAGAAATAAGAAAGTTATGGACATGAATGTTGATGGATGTCGAAGTAGAGGAAGACCACTGAAAAGATGGATGGATTGTGTGAGGTGTGATATGAAGGTGATGGATGTGAATGGGGAGATGACGAGTGACAGAAGAGAATGGAAAAAGAGGACTTACTGCGCCGACCCCAAATAGGATGGGATAAGGGCAGGGCGATGATGATGATGAGTCTCCCATCAATAGGGAAGGCCTGTGCCTCAGCAGTGGAAGCATTGAAGCTTTGATGATAATGGAATTAAAACCCTAGTTTTAAGCACCAAAACCATCAAAATCAATGGGAGCATTGATGAATTGACGTTGATGAGGTAATGATACTGAGACTTTAACAACAAAGCCGTCGAATTATTTCCGAAAATACCGTCTAAAGCATCGCCTTACGCAATAACATCGCTGTTTCTCAAGGTTTCAAGCGTAACGATTTCGAATGTATGCGCGAATTAAATTTCAAAACAAACTGAGTGTAATAAAAGCAAGCGGTTACGACGCGTCCTATTGTTGCGGTTTTATAGTGTTTCAGCGGGAAATGTAGTTCGGAGCGTGCTGGAAGGTCGCCGCAAACGTAAATAGCGCTCAATTTGGTTTATCGCCATCGGATATTAAACACAAGACGTTCTCTTGTTAGGGGGAAGCATTTGCCTCATGTAAATAATGTTATGGTCATTTTTTTTCACAGTAAGGTCTGTTTCATAATCGACGGGTAAGTTCTGGATAGTTTACTTGGCAGTTCAATTGACATTATATTTTCATATTACAACTGTCAATAATGACCTGCCAAGTAAGCTATTCAGGACTTACCCCTCAATTGTGAAACAGGCCCTTAGGCTTTTTAAACGAGTATAATTATTATTATAATATTATTCTGTACTAGTTCGCAAATCCGTGTCGTGACGGCAGAGCAGAATACAATTGTCATCACCCCCAATCTCTCCCGTGGGTGTCGTACATGGCGACTAAGGGTTAAGCAGCGATGAGTAATTGGCAGCAACGTTCGTCTTATATCACCTAGAAATATAATCCGATTTGTGTCCGATAGATGGGAATAGGCTAAGCTCTTATTACATGGGAGTACACATAATTGGCGAAACGTGGGTGCTTAATCACCTCTGCCTACCTTCGAGGATAAATAGGGGCGATTTATATTGTTCGCAAATAACACTTTCTATCATTACCCAAATTCTACAGTCAAAGGGGTCGCTATAACTATAATATTGCTAATGAATGTCGTCTTACCAGTTATAATATGAGATCCAAATAGTCAAGTTTTGTAAACAGATTTAGTAGAATAGCTCAAACGTGATAAGGTTCAAAATCGACTGAAGAATTGAGGCAGTTTTGTATTACTTAGAGCGCTAATATCACTACTTAATATTAGTTTCACGGGTCTTTTAATAAACCACCTTAATTTTCAAACAGATGCAGTCAAAATTGTTTCTGATTCTGGTGCTAAATTCTCTACGGGCATGTCTTCCAACGAAAAATATAACTGGCAAGGAGAAACAGATACGGGAGCTAGAACAGGAGAAGAGTGACCTTTACCAGAAAATCAACATAGCAATCGAGGACGGTGTGAAAGCTCTTAAAGCAGCCAATGATTCCGACTCCTTGCGGACCGTTGAAAACATGATGGTGCTTAAGAATCAAATCAAGGAACTTAACAGTAGCACTGACTTCATAGGACTTACAGATACAGATGCCAAAGAGGCAGAAGACGTTTCTGAAGATTCCAGATCTGGCTTAGAAAGTCTTAAGAAAACCAATTCTTCCGATGTGAGAAGGTCCAACCTAGGAACGATCATGAGCAGCGATAACCACAAAATCAACATAAACCTCGACGAACTAGCGAATCGCTTGCAGAAAAAGGGTCTCTGGACCAAAAACAAAGAACTGGACACCTCTGCGATTAAGAATAGGTTTGACGAGTGGCTGCTGAAGAAGAGGCAGAGCAAGGCGAAACAGCAGCTGTTGAAGAACAAGTACGAGAAGTGCCCACGCTTCGGCAGCACGAACAAGAAGAGCAGGAAGAAGGGGCAGGAGAAGTACCCGTGCTGCCGCAAATGCTGCAAGTCCTCATACTTGGGTTGCTTATAATCTATATCTACACTAAAGCTGAAGAGTTTGTTTGTTCGTTTGGTTGGTTAAACGCGCTAATCTCCGAAACTACTGGTTCAAATTGAAAAATTCTTTTTGTGTTGGATAGTCCATTTATGGAGGAAGGCTATAGGCTATATAACAACCGAAATTAACGCCGCAGGCGTCCACTAGTACATACATATGTCGGAGATGGTATCTGCTTCTTTCTGCCCTGTTCCTAGTTTATCTGGGGTCGGGGCAGTATGTTTCCTTTTCCATTTTGTCGGTCAGACGTCATCATCCATCCACTCCCTTTTGATTTATATCATCCTTCACACCGGAAAATCTCACCACCCGAAATCTCTCCCGCGGGTGTCGTACAAGGCGACTAAAGATAAAACAGTGATGAGGCATGCAATGGGCAGCAGTGTAAAGCAATGTACTGCGACTTTTGTGCCCGATAAATGGCAATAGGCTCACCACCTATTACATGGTACCTAATATAACTGGCGAGATGTTGGTGATAATTCACCTCTGCCTACCCCTTTCGGTATTTATGTACACCGGAAAAATGCTAGTGATGAATGAATGTATAGAAAAGAAACGGAAAAGATCATGTTGAGAGACCAATTATTAAAGAGTGATTGGGATGACAACATTTCAATCCACTACTCAAGGTTTTGATTTAGGTTTTATAGCTGGCCGCCTGCCTCTTTGGGTATGCTGTTGTTGGCGGTTTGCCATCCACCATTCGGGTGCCCCAAGTGCTTAATGGTCTACACTGGGCAATCTCTCTTAGTCGACTTTTACGACACCCATGGAATAAGTCGGGGCTGGCACATTCTACGTTATTTTTTCACTCCCAAGCCAGTATGGAAGTGTATATAAGTGATAACATATAAAGCGTAGGTATGTCTGATTAACCAAGTGCTCCTCAAGTTAATAAGCCACTAATGCAAGTAGACTAAGGTGTATCTTCCAGATATAATCCTGCCCTTGTTGGAAGTGTAAACTCTCTGAACAAACCATCCGAGGGAATTAATAAAACGTTACTTGATGAATAATCCCCCCTTGTTATCATAGAATGGCTTCTTTCACACACGGCTACGCTGTTCGGCTAGCATGCTTGCACTGCCACCACATACACATACATACACAATTCACCTTTATCTACTCGAAAGAGTAGCAGAGGTGAATTAACACCCACTTTTCGCCAAGTAGGTTTAGACCCATGTAATTAAATAGGCGAGGAGCTTATTGCCGTCTATCGGGCACGCAATATATTGCTAGGTAGTGTAAGAGGAACGCTGCTGCCATTACTGACCGCTGTCTTCTTTAATTAGCAGCGGGAGAGTTGTGGGTGGAGACAATTGTATTCCGTCAGCACATGGCTTAAGATCAGTCGACTTCTTAAAATTCCATACAGTGGGAATACTCTTATGAATCAACGTGAAAATTTTATTTCAAATTCGACTAATTTCTCTCCAATACTGCGATTTGTATATGCTGCGACGTATGTGCCCGATAGATGGCAATAGGCTAGCCTCCTATTACATGGGACCTTACACTTCTAGTACAGTAGTACACTCCTGCCTACCCCTACGGGGATAAATAGGCGTGATATATAATATGAATCTATGTCAATACTTTATATAGTCTCACTTGCTGTAGAAATTTTCAAGCTTACATAATGAAAGTTGGAAGACAACAGCCATTGTCTCGGTCATCTCGTAAAGCATACCTATTTAAATACCTACCTACACTTAGTTGTTGGCGGACTTGATAGGCCGTGTGTCCGCGGCCAAAAGGCTCCACAATACAGCCGACTGGTGTGTGGCGTAATCAAATATTTACTCAGACGTAATTCAGATAATTGTGTTGATGGCGAGTGCGGGAAGAATCTCCACGGCCCTGGCTCACTGGCGGAAACATTGGCTCCGAATGGCGAAACAGAAAGCTTTATAATCCCTTGAGGGGATTCTGGGGGTCTCGATGGTGCGTAGCTTAGCGTGCTCGGCCTGCGATTGCATAAAGCTACAGTCACAATTTGCTTATTCATATCTGGTATATTCACTGACCTCTATTATACAAGTAGGCTGGATTGAATACTTCTACTAAAATGACAAATGTTTCTTGTGCCGATTTGAAGGCGGCAAGAGCGGCAAGGGTACATTGCAAACCTTCGTACACCAGTACCATCAGCGCCAAAATGGCGATAATCAAATTGGCTTCTTTTTTGGATGACAACCTTCAGTCGAGCGCACTTGTTTGATAGAGGTCAGTGGGTATATTACAATACACTTATGAATCGTTCGACGGTGATAATAATCTGATATATAAAAATCTCGTGTTTCAGTGTTAAAAAACTTCTCCAAAACTGCTTGACTGATTGTTATGAAATTCCCTTTTTGTGTATTACATGGGACCTTACACTTCTAGTACAGTAGTACACTCCTGCCTACCCCTACGGGGATAAATAGGCGTGATATATAATATGAATCTATGTCAATACTTTATATAGTCTCACTTGCTGTAGAAATTTTCAAGCTTACATAATGAAAGTTGGAAGACAACAGCCATTGTCTCGGTCATCTCGTAAAGCATACCTATTTAAATACCTACCTACACTTAGTTGTTGGCGGACTTGATAGGCCGTGTGTCCGCGGCCAAAAGGCTCCACAATACAGCCGACTGGTGTGTGGCGTAATCAAATATTTACTCAGACGTAATTCAGATAATTGTGTTGATGGCGAGTGCGGGAAGAATCTCCACGGCCCTGGCTCACTGGCGGAAACATTGGCTCCGAATGGCGAAACAGAAAGCTTTATAATCCCTTGAGGGGATTCTGGGGGTCTCGATGGTGCGTAGCTTAGCGTGCTCGGCCTGCGATTGCATAAAGCTACAGTCACAATTTGCTTATTCATATCTGGTATATTCACTGACCTCTATTATACAAGTAGGCTGGATTGAATACTTCTACTAAAATGACAAATGTTTCTTGTGCCGATTTGAAGGCGGCAAGAGCGGCAAGGGTACATTGCAAACCTTCGTACACCAGTACCATCAGCGCCAAAATGGCGATAATCAAATTGGCTTCTTTTTTGGATGACAACCTTCAGTCGAGCGCACTTGTTTGATAGAGGTCAGTGGGTATATTACAATACACTTATGAATCGTTCGACGGTGATAATAATCTGATATATAAAAATCTCGTGTTTCAGTGTTAAAAAACTTCTCCAAAACTGCTTGACTGATTGTTATGAAATTCCCTTTTTGTGTGTATTTGGTGAGCCAGGGTCGTAACGTGGGCTATTTTTAAACACGCTTTGAACTGTCAAATTTCATTGGATTTTGACAGTTCAAAGCGAGAAATTACTGTATCATCGTGTTTCGGTGGTTATGCTAGTCGGGTCGGTTACGCTCGTGTCCTTTTAATTATCCGACAGGCAAGAGAAGCGGACATTAAGTAATAGGATGTAAGTGTACACCGGGTGGGTGATCGCTGTGTAAGCCCGGCTTAGGTGGCTTACACGCTCAGGCGAGGTTTCAAGCTCAGAGCAGCCAGGTGGGCGGCTTAACTGTGTTAACCATCAGGTTTTTTGAAGCGGTGAACGCTATTGACGGGGTATGGTGCAATGCGGACGATTGGTACGCTTGCTTGCGATTTAATAAATGATAATAAAAATTACAAACAATCCCGATAATTGGCATTGGGCTCGCCACATAGGTCTTACAAGGGACCTAACCTAATTGGCGAAACGTGGGTGTTAATTTACCTCTGCCTACGCCTTCGGGGATATAGGCGTGATTAATGTATGTACAAAGTATCCGTCCTGTCGGCAGGGCGGAATACAATTGTCACCACCCCAAATCACTCTAAAACCAGTGATGAGGAATGGGCAGCAGCGTTGCTCTTGTACCACCCAGCAATGTACTGCGTTTTTCGTGCTCGATAAATGTCACAAAAAGCACTATATCCCCTACGCTATATCTATATAGGTGTTAATTCATCTCTCCCTACCCCTCGTAGGGAGAGGTGAATTAACACCCAGTTTCGCCAATTAGATTCGGTCCCATGAAATAGGTGGCTAAATCTATTGCCTTAGATCGGGCATACATCGCAGTATATTGCTAGGTGGTATGAGAGGAAATGCTGCTGCGCATTAGAGATCCCTTAGTCGCCTTTTACGACACCCGCGGGAGAGATGGGGGTGGTGACAATTGTATTCTGCTCTGCCGTCACCACACGGCTCTCGGACTTCATCATCATCACCATCACCAGCCTTTTAATGTCACATGTCACTATGGATGGAAGGATATAGGGAGATCTTGACTTGACAGAATGTAATTGTTGTTGGTGGTAGGACTTCTTTGAAGTCCGCCTGGCTAGCTACCACCATCTTATCAAAATCTGTCGCCATAATAATAATGTTAACAGCATTATTGTGTTCCGACAGTTGTGATAAAATAGCCAGCTCTGTGGTTGAGGGTTCCAGGTGAAGCTCGATTCCATGTTCGGCGCTTATCGTCACATACCATCAGGTGAGATGAGGGGCAAGAGCTTGTCTGTCTAACATACAAAAAAGCAGTGATGCAGACGGATTGGGAAGACGCCGGCGACCGCGCCCGCGGCGGTCACGCAGCATCCCACTTACGAGTTTATCTCCAACGTTGTTCGACTATTGTAGTTTATTGCGGAGACTCCATTCGGGGAATAGGGCGATAAATCGAAGCGCCCGAAGCGGGTGTTTTTCATTTTTGAAGGGATCCAGTGTCGAGATTTATCGTTTGAGGGCTTAGGCGGCGAGGAAGGGCTACGGAGCGTGGTGTGCGTAGGTATATACGTACCAAGGAGTCAAAACGTAAGAAAGTAATGCTTCATATTTGAATTACATATACAAATAGTCGTACAAATAATATGGTGACGGCAGAGTAGAATACAATTGTCACCACCCCAAATCTCTCCCGTGGGTGTCGTACAAGGGGACTAAGGATAAATCATAGTGATGAGGAATAGGCAGCAGCGTTCCTCTTATACCACCTAGCAATGTACTGCAACTTTAGTGACCGATAAATAGCAATAGGCTCGCCACATATTACATGGGACGTAACATAATGTGCGAAACGTGGGTGCTAGTTCACCTCTGCCTACCCCTTCGGGGATATAGGCGTGATTTATGTATGTATGTATGTGTACTATTGCTTCATATATATTTGAAAATAATATACATACTTATCGACGGTGAAATGCCAATACCTTCCAACTTAAACAGACAACATTTTACGCAAAGTACAAAAAACGTTAGAATTTTACATTAGATTCTTTAGTTAGAAGATATTTCTATGCATTTAAACTTCTCGAGTTCGAGTCGAGTTAAAAGTACTGATACGTTATTTCATGAAAACATACAGAAATAGACCTTAATTTCAAAAACATAAAAAAGTCAATTTCTCGAAAAATGTTTGATGACTCGACTATTTGTCCCCAAGGTGAATTATTAACAGCCACGTTACGCTAATTACGTTAGATTCCATGTAATAGGGGGCAAGCCCTTTGCCATCTAACGAGCAAGTAAATCGCCCTACATTGTTAGGTAATATAAAAAGGAATGCTGCTGCCCATTACTTATCGATGTCTTTACCCTATTAGTGGCCTTAGTACTTATCTGGTATCCATAACACAAGTAGGTACTTTAAGCTATTTGACAGGTGTGCGTGTCATCATCGTCATCATCACCAGCCCTTCACTGTCCCCACTGCTGGGCACGGGCAACCCCTATGGGTGGAATATAAGAAGCCATAACCCACCACGCTGGCCCAATGCCGATTGGTGGGTATTAACGACTGCAGATGAATTTGGAACCAATGGCTTATCGTGCCTTCATAAGCACGGAGGAACTCGAAATAATAATTTTTTTGTCACCCATCTCGTGACCAGCCTTAGCGACATTGCTTAGTTTACGCAATCGCAAGCCAAGCGCGCTATGCCACCTGCGCATAATATCTTCCTCTTATTCATACCTATGCTGAGCCAAAAATAAGTTAAAAATAAAACTAATAATCACTGCTCGCGAAATAAGCACGTTCCGTGTCCACATCAGCCCACCACAGAAACATATCAAAGCGGCTTTTAGCAAAAACGGTTCCTTTGACAAACAGCCCGGTCCCTACGCGGTCTTAAATCCAGGCCAATAGAACGGCGGCGTATCCGCCCCTATCTTATCTTATCTGGCCCGGGGCAGAGACAATAGTCCCGGCGGCACCGGGTCAATTCGACCCATTATATCGGGCACTATTTTTCGGACAGACATTTCTTTGTGAAATCTCCAGTTGATACAGGACTTATGGATGGAGATAATTAATATATGTGTCCGATGTAATAATGGTAGTTGATCGTTCTGCGCTGTGTGATTACATTATAGCATAGAAAGTGATTTCTGTGCTGTAATGCGTAAAAGTGTAGCATCACTGGGAAAGAGTGTGCGGGGGAGGCACAACAGAGTCCTGAGTACGATAGGAGAGAGACAGGAGTCCTTTCTACTCAGCCGGTTCATAAAACTACATGTTGGATAAGCAGGCTGAGTGTAAAGGTTTAATTAGCTGTAAGTATTTGTCATTTTACTAACATAGGTTATGGAACTGTTACTAACACATTTATGAGACAATCTCTCGAAATAAATACATACATACATACATACATAATTCACGCCTATATCCCCGAAGGGGTAGGCAGAGGTGAACGAGCACCCACTCTTCGCCAATTATGCTAGGTCCCATGTAATAGGTGGCGAGCCTATTGCCATTTATCGGGCACAAAAGTCGCAGTACTTTGCTAGGTGGTAGGTATAAGAGGAACGCTGCTGCCCATTCCTCATCATTGAAGGAATTGACTTTTTTATGTTTTTGAAATTAAGGTCTATTTCTGTATGTTTTCATGAAATAACGTATCAGTACTTTTAACTCGACTCGAACTCGAGAAGTTTAAATGCATAGAAATATCTTCTAACTAAAGAATCTAATGTAAAATTCTAACGTTTTTTGTACTTTGCGTAAAATGTTGTCTATTTTAGTTGGAAGGTATTGGCATTTCACCGTCGATAAGTATGTATGTTATTTTCAAATATATATGAAGCAATAGTACACATACATACATACATAAATCACGCCTATATCCCCGAAGGGGTAGGCAGAGGTGAACGAGCACCCACTCTTCGCCAATTATGCTAGGTCCCATGTAATAGGTGGCGAGCCTATTGCCATTTATCGGGCACAAAAGTCGCCGTACTTTGCTAGGTGGTAGGTATAAGAGGAACGCTGCTGCCCATTCCTCATCATTGATTGATCCTTAGTCGCCTTGTACGACACCCACGGGAGAGATTTGGGGTGGTGACAACTGTATTCTACTCTGCCGTCACCACACGGCCAAAAATAAATCGAAATAAATGATTTATATTATTACAAAGAGTGTCAAATAATTGAAGCCCCTATTAAAAGAATTGGTCCTTCGAGCAGGATCGATGTTTTACCGTCGTTACCATTGTCATTTTTTATCATTCCCCACCACGCTGGTCCAGTTGCGGTGGCTATTTTAACGGAAAACGTGCCTTCAGAAGCATATCGAGATAATAAATTTCTCGGTCACCCATCCAATGTCAGGCCTAACGAACGTTGCTTAGTTTACGCAACCGCAGGCCACCTCGCTCCCTCGTTACCGTGAAGACAATTCGAAAGTGTCTCCGTCCATCGCTGGGTCTGCTCGACAAAGACGCGAGCCCGCTGGGAACGAATTGCGAGAGGTTGCGGTTCGACGTGTGTAATCAGATAGAGGTCGGGTAGGGCGCTCGCACACTGCGCGGTTTTAGACGAACTCATATCTGTAATGCGCTAAGAACTGACTAAACCTAAAACACCTTTATGACATCCCCGTGTGGTGACGGCAGAGTAGAATACAATTGTCACCACCCCAAATCTCTCCCGTGGGTGTTGACAAGGCGACTAAGGATAAATCAGTGATGAGGAATGGACAGCACCGTTCCTCTTATACCACCTAGCACTGTACTGCGACTTTTGTGTCCGATAAATGGCTATAGGCTCGCCATACGTTACATGGGACCTGACAACCAAACGTGGGTGCTAGTTCAACTCTGCCTATACCTTCGGGGATTTATGTATGTATGTCTGTACCTGTATGACTAGGTAAACAGGTGCCATGTAGGGTTATCTTCCATGCTAGTCTGAGAGCGAAAAAAAAGCAGAATATGCGAGCCCCGACTCGACGTAAAAGTCGACTATGGGTGATTGCTCGATGTTGACTAATAAGCATATTAGAGCACACGAATGGTGCAGGGTAAACCACCAACAACAGCTTCACCAAAGAGGGTTGGTGTAACAGGCGGCCGGCTGTAAAACCTTAGCCAAAACCTTGAGCAGTATGAATTGGAATGTTGTCATCCCAATCACTCTCTCTGTTCATAGGTCTACCTATCGACATGGTACGTTCCGTCTCCTTTCTATACATTCATTCATCACTAGCACCTTCACGGTGTGATGGATGATATTAATCAAACGGACTACATGGCTTGCTGACGTCTGACCGATATGAATGGTATGACTGGGAACAGGACAAGAAGGAGAAGAACCTATTACATGGGATATAAAGTAGTCGGCGAAACGCGGGTAGCTGGTTAATACACTTACACGTTATCTATCCCTTCGGCGATATAATTATATATAATAGGAGTGATTTATGTATGTTGGTAATCATGGGCGTGAATCTACGAGGTGTAACAGAGAGGTGTAGTCATATTTAAAAGGAGTTATTCAGGCCATCACACTGAACAAATTTCGCTTAGGGACAAAAATCTAAATCTCAGAAACAATAAACACTCCCCCATACAAACTGATGTCAGCTGGTTCTCGGTTTAGTATGGGGAAGTGATTTTTTTATCTGAGATTTCGATACTGGTCCTTTAGCGAAAGTTGTTCAGTTTGATGGCCTGAATAACCCCTTTAAATATGACTACACCTCTCTGTTACACCCAGTATATTTCAATTTGATTTTCTGGTCCAAGTTTCTTGTTGTCATTAAGTGGTAAAACCGCCCAGTGCGCGGCCGGCCTAAGGTGCCCGTGTAAGGAGCACAAATCCAATTATAGTATTGGGAAAATGTGCTTTCACGTAAAACAGACTGCGACGGCCCAAGCCGCTCTGGCCGTCCTCTAAAATAATACACTTTAAATACAATAAGTACCAACGTCTGTTCTGCTGTAATTCCTTAGGAATAGTTTCGTTGTGGAGAAGCTCCATAGCGCCTTCTTCCAGAATACCTCCTTCTCCCTGCCCTGTTCCCAGTCCATCTGGGGTCGGCGCTGTATGTTTGCTCTTCCATTCATATCGGTCAGAGGTTATTAAGCCAACCACTACCTTTTAATTCATATCATTCATCAAACCGTAAAGGTGCTAGTGATGAATGAATGTATAGAAAAGAGACGGAATGGACCATGTCGAGAGACCGATGAACGGAGAGAGTGATTGGAAGAACAAAATTCCAATCCATACTGCTCAAGGTTTTGGCTGAGGTTTTACAGCCGGCCGCCGGCCTGACACCAACCCTCTTTGGGTTTGCTGTTGTTGGTGGTTTGCCCTCCACCATTCGGGTGCCCCATCGGTCTACACCGGGCAATCTCCCTTAGTCGACTTTTACGGCACCCATGGGATGAGTTGGGGCTGGCATAATCTACGTTATTTGTTCGTTCCCAGGCCAGGCATATTTAACTACGGGACCATCATCAAAATCTCCAAAAAATTCACTTCCCAATGAATACACAGTTCGCTATACGTCCGAGTGAAACATCAAACACCCGAATAACAATAGGCGAACCATTTCATCTTTCACAGAGTTATAAGCGTTGGACGCTCCATCTGTTTGTTCCTGGAATGGCATGCGAACATTAGCCTAATTAAATTAATTATTCCCCGTCATTACGGGTCGCGTTAAATTATGACAACGGTTAATATATATGGGAACTATTTGAGAATAATTGTGTTGTTTGAAATTAGTTTCTGCTAGATGCGAATGCATTTGGTCAATGGCTGGATTGACATATTATTATACAGTTTGACAACATTATCGTAGACAATACTGTTAGGAAATGGTGCAATATTATGACAGAAGAAATTAATTACATACATAAATCACGCCTATGTGGGCAGAGGCGAACTAACACCCACGTTTCGCCAGTTAGGTTAGGTGCCATTGGCGAGCCTATTGCCACCTATCGGGTACGTAATTCGCAGTAGTTGCTCCAGCTACTTGAACCGTGTAGACGCACCATTATACCTCATCATCATCATTGTCACCAGCCCTTTATTGTCCCCACTGCTGAGGCAGGGGCCTTCCCTATGGATGGAAGAATATAGGGAGATTGGGCCATAACCCACCACGCTGGCCCAGTGCGGGTTGGTGGGTATTAACGACTGCAGATGCAACCGGGACCAACGAAGGCTTAACTTGCCTTTCGAAGCACGGAGGAACTCGAGTAAAAAATTTTTGGTCACCCACCCAACGACCGGCCTCAGCGATCTTGCTTAGTTTACGCAATCGAAGGCCTTGCGCGCTATGGCACCGCGCTAGCGAGCTCCTCCATTATACCTAGAGACCTGTAATTAAGAATCAGTTGACTTTGAAACCGGAATAAATAACGAAAGTGAAAAAAAAGCCAGAGAGAAAACAAAAAGCAATCTGAATATTACTAAACGAGAGAATTGTTCGTCGCGTCCCAGATAAGAGGGGATTTCCCTGTTTGTCTTTATGAAGAAATATTTGATTGTTCACTCAGTTTATTGTCAATCGCTGATAGGAAATTGAGTAATGGGGATGTAGGCGGGCGGCTGCGGAGGCTGGGGATTTTGTCATGTCGGGAAGGTTCGGATTCGGATTTTGCTCAGGGTTAGATATACATCAACAACGCTTTCGACCCTAAGGGCGCTTTTGCACCAGGGCTGTGCGAGGATGGAGAACCTATAGAATCACTCCATTTTCGAATAGAGTGATTCTGTTGGTGTTGGGATGTGTTTGAGGAGAACCAATGCAATCACTCTATTTGAAAATGTAGTGATTCTCCTGAAAACATTTTCATCACAACGCATACTCGCAGAGCTCTAGTGGAAAAGCATCTTAACGGGTAGGCAGTGGTGTTTTAGCATCCACGTTTCGCTATCTCATTTCAGGTACCATCTAACAGGGATATCTGCGTTTCTCTAGCTTATTTCAGGTCCCATCTAATAGGGAGCGAGCCTATTGCCCTTCACCGGGAACTTCAACCGCAGTGAATTACTACAGGAACGCTGCTGCCCATTCATAGTTATATTGTAACTCTTAACTGCCGCACTCAGAGACGTCAATTAACGTTAAAGACTAACCTACTTAATAAAAAAAAGAATTAATTCAAAACTAGTCGCTATTCTTGACAGGTCAATGGTCTAGTTTGTACTCATTAAATTTTTGACGTCTCTGAGTGCAGCAGTTACTATTATTCGAAATCGAATAAGAATCGAAATAGTTATAAAAACTTTGCCCAAAATCGGTCAACAGGAACATATCAGACTTTTTTAATGAAGTTTAATAAAGTGAATACATTTAGGTGCAAAACTCGTCCAAAACTCTCGCATGTGACTCGAGCGCCAACCAACAATATCTGTAAAGGAAATCCCATTGGAAAGTATCCGTTTTGGAAACTTCGTACCTAAGAATCGGATGCTTTGGCGGAAAATTGGAAAAGAAAGTACGTTTGAACTTTTAAATTAGAAGGTGATATTTTTAACAAAATTTTATTTAAGACCTATAATAGGTACAATTAATCGAAGACACGGGTCCTAAAATTTGGCTTTCTTGAGGTATTGATGCGATTGATAAATATCGATCTATTGTAACTGTATTGTAATTCAGCCCGGCTAGCATGATCACCGGAAATACAATAAAATAAAGCCATTTAAAGCTTTGGACTGTCAAAAATCCATAGGTTTTTGACAGTTCATAGCGATAAATACATACAAACAAATCACTGCTTTAACTTCGAAGGGGTAGGCAGAGGTGAATTAACGCCCACGTTTCGCCAATTAAGTTAGGTCCCATGTAATAGGTGTCGAACCTAGTGCCATGTATCGGGCACGTAATTCGCAGAATATTGCTAGGTGGTATAAGAGGAATGCTGCTGCCTATTACTCATTGCCGTCTTTACCCTTGGTCTCCTTAGGGTGTTACCACACCTCACCAAATTACCACACCAATCGATTTTTATGGTTCAGAATTGTTAAAGTAAAAGATATCGGTCGACGTCGACTATTACAATTATTTGTCGATTGATGAAGCCGATCGAAAATCGATCGATTGGTGTAGTAACACCCTTACACGACACATGCGGGAGAGGGGTGCTGACAATTGTTTTCTTCTCCGCCGACATCACACACCACGTTTAGAAATGTCAAAAAATATTTTGAATTTTCCTCTACACAGTAGTACTATTCCGTTGTTCAGCTACTCAGCGCTTTATTTCAATTCCAGCTGCTGTAGGTGCCTACTCTACCACTTATCAGACGGAACAACATGACAAATTCTAATAATTTCATCAGAGAGGGCACAAACGTGATTTATTTATAAAAAAAATACGCCACCCGCGCCATAATAATGTTCTCAAGTCCCCAATATAGCTGTCAGCTCCGTACCTATTCTTCGGCGAGCGAAGCGCAGAAAGGAAATGAAAAATTCCGAGACAAAGAACGGGATGTTTTTATTGACTTCGCGTCTGTCAAGGGTGAAAGTAAAATGGGCGACAATTATGCCTTTTACAATTTTCGATTTGATTGAGAGCTTCGACGGACCTAGCGCGGTGCCTTGGGGAACTCCACTTCATTTGAAGCAACCACGACAGTCGCGGAGCTCGCTAGCACAGTGGTATAGCGCGCTTGGCATGCTTTCTAAAGCACAGAAAAACTTGAGATAGTAAATTGGTGGTCACCCATCCAATGACCGGCCTTAGCCAACTACAGTTAAAGCAATCGCAGGCCAAGCGCGCTATGCCACTGCGCTAGTGAGCTCCTCAGTGGGATACGTATCTTGTCCCATTTTTTTTCTTTTATAGGTAAGATGGTGAAGAAGGGTCATCAGTAGTGATGATATTAATTGATTGATGATTAAAACTTGCATAGGTTCATAACAATAGGTACAGATTTCTTCAAGAAACGAACAAAGCAATTTTGCGTTTATTATAAAAACAGTAAAGCAGAATTTCATTTGCGTCGTGGCATAACAAATCAAATAGAATATTAGAAGAAGGCTCGCAATAATAATGTGGTTTACTTTCTTCGTGTCTCTGATCTATTGACAGTTTGTTTTGATGTGGTTTCTGAATGTGATTGAAGTTGAGAATATTACTATCTAAATATATAAAATTCTCGTGTCACAGTGATTGTTATCAAACTCCTCCGAAACGGCTTGACGCACATTTTTCTGTATGTAGGTTAGGTCTGAGAATCGGTCGGATGTGTGAAGTGAATCAAATTTGAATGGATTTTTCATATCATCTTTCACACAGAAAGATGATATGAAAAATTTCCGTGTGGTGACGGCAGAGTAGAATACAATTGTCACCACCCCAAATCTCTCCCGTGGGTGTCGTACAAGGCGACTAAGGATAAATCAGTGATGAGGATTGGCCAGCAGCGTTCCTCTTATACCATCTAGCTATGTACCTACTGCGACTTTTGTGCCCGATAAATGGCAATAGGCTCTCCACCTGTTACATGGGACCTGATATACCTGGCGAAACGTGGGTGCTTGTTCACCTCTGCCTGCCCCTTCGGGGATATAGGCGTGATTTATGTATGTATCCCCCGAATACAGAAACGCTATTCAAAGTTCGAGTCCCGCTTAACATTTAGGTATTGTCAAAATTGACGTTTTTCCATACAAATTCTGACAGGTAGTGTCCACTTAACTTTTTAAGCAGTCCCCTAAATTTGAGTAGCGTTTCTGTATTCGGGGGTATGTATGATACGAAAAACATAGCAGTTCGTGCAGAGGTCACGTCTGTTAGAAGATTATGGAAGGAATGTGTTGTGCTGACTCCACATAGAGTGGAAAAAGGGCAGGCCCTTCACCTCACCAGATAGCAAGTGACGATAAGGGCCGGACATGGAATCGAGCTTCACCTGGAACCCTCAACCACAGAGGGGCTGGCTATCTCAACACAAATTTTCGGGACACAATAAACAGCTTTCGATAAGTGGTAGCAGGGCGGATTTGGAAAAACTCCTGTCACCAACCAAATCGAGTACAAATTTGTACTCGCCTGCGTATCGAACCCGGGACCCCGAGATTTAATTCCGGAGACGGTTAAGTTCTCTATCTATATATGTAGATATTACTTTCTAAAAATATGCACTACTTACACAAAGTATTTTTATCATGTCTTAAGCTCATAGCGATTAAAAAAATAACAATGCCAACGTAATTCAGAATCCAATCTTAGACATTTCGTTAACAGAATTAATTTTCCTTGACGAATAAAAAGTCTCGGCGACCAACCGAATTCAAAGGGAAATTTCGCCCACCAAAAAACATGGGAAAGAAAAAACACAAAATAAACCTTAGAAGAATGAATGTCTAAATCAAATTGCGCGCATTGTGCGCGGAGCCTAAAAAAGTGGATCCCATTCATTCACGGGGTGATCGTAAATTTTTTAAACAAAGCTCGCGGTCACGCGTGTCCCGCCGACGATTACGGGACAAAGGCCGGGACAGATGGACCCGGCTGGTGTGGATGCGGGTCAGTGTATTACCTCAGTCAGAAGTCAAAATCTAAATTAATTTTATCGCCACTACACCAAGATTCGAAAACCCGCGTATATGTAAACAGGAGACTTCTACTTCTGTTATCCCAGTTTATCTGGGGTCGGCGCAGTATGTTTCCTCGCCTCATCAAGCACTTTAGTCAGGGGTACTCATCCCGCCTGCATTTGCTCATAGTAATATTCATCACCAACTGTAACGTTGTCATTTTGTCACTTGTCAAAGTCGTCAAAGTCAAAATTGACAAACTGACTGACAGTGACAATGACATTAGTTGTCATAATAATTTTGGATTTGCAAAGAGAAATCGGCATAATTAGGGACTTATAAAAAAAAAAAAAAAGGAAAAAGTTCAGACAAGAGTTGCTTGGTTTGGGTGGTTATATAACCCCCAAGTGTTATAAAAAATATTACTTTACTTTTTCCTTGGTTTCCAGACAATAATTTTGTATATTGGCAGGTTAGGATTTTATTTAGTATTTATTCGGCGTTAAGGTTCCGTTACGTCTTCAGTGGTCACATTTGTTGTCTTTAAAGTCTCCGTTCAAAGTTTAATGACTCCAAATGGAATGTGATAGTGGCAAGTGGATGTTCATTTATACACTTAGATACTAGATAATATTTATTTATTACAAACTGTGCTTGTCTCCATGTTTCGTTCCCAGTCTATCTGGGGTCGGAGCAGTATGTTCCCTCTTCCATTCATATCGGTTAGACGTCATCAAGCCATCCCCTCTCGTTTGATTCATATAATCCATCACATCGGAAAGGTGACATTGATGAATAGGTAAATGTATAGGAAATAGACGGAAAGGACCATGTTGACCGGCCGATGAGTGGAGAGAGTGATTGGATTGACAACATTCCAATCCATATAGCTCAAGGTTTTACCTTAGGTTTTACAGCTGACCGCCTGCCTGACACCAAACCAAACCCTCTTTGGGTATTTTGGTAGGTATTGGGCACTACAAAACTGTTGAAGACAAAAATTCTAAATTTTGAGAATTCAATACATATTTGCCGTGTGGTGACGGCAGAGTAGAATACAATTGTCACCACCCCAAATCTCTCCCGTGTGTGTCGTACAAGGCGGCTAAGGATAAATCAGTGATGAGGAATGGGCAGCAGCGTTCCTCTTATACCATCTAGCTATGTACCTACTGCGACTTTTGTGCCCGATAAATGGCAATAGGCTCGCCACCTGTTACATGGGACCTAACATAACTGGCGAAACGTGGGTGCTAGTTCACCTCTGCCTACCCCTTCGGGGATATAGGCGTGATTTATGTATGTATGTATGTACATGTAATAGATATTCAATTTGAACAACTAGAATAATCGTGTGTTTGCAAACAGCATTCAATCCGTGCATTGTTCCAATCGCATTGTTTATTCGTCCGCGGCACTTTTTCGCAATACATACACATATGCATACATATACATACAGGAGCGCGGGCACAATGGGGGTCTATTAGGATTCTACTATTTTTCTCTAAAATCCCCGAATACCGCCGTCTCTCTCCTTGCGGCCACGTCAGACAGAGACGGAAGGACAGCAGCACGTCAATTACTTGGCGACACTCGATTGGCTTTTGTCTGCGGGTTGCTTGCGATTTAAAAACTATTGTGACTGGCGCGAAATTTGAGGAATTCTTTTTTTATTGTTACACAATATAACAAGAATTTGTTATATTGTGTAACAATAAAAAAACACTTGTCTATAAGCAATGTTCGCTAAGGCCAGTCGTTTGATTAACTGAGGAACTCGAGATAATGGAAACATTTATTAGGTTGAGTTCCGTCATACTTCGGAAGGCACGATAAGCCGTTGGTCCAGGCTGCATCTGCAGTCGTTAATACCCAGTAACCTGCACTGGGCTAGCGTGGTGGGTTATGACTCAATCTCCCTATATTCTTCTATGCATAGGGAAGGCCTGTGCCCCAACAGTGGGGACGGTGATGATGTTAATGTAACATAGTCAAGGTAAACCCTTTTTGGAAAGACACTTAACATCATCATTTATTGTCTTCTTCTTGTCTTCCATGCTTGTCAACGTAGAAAGTGCCAGCTCCGACTCATCCCAGGGGTGTCGTATAAGTGGACTAAGGCAGATTAACCCGGTGTAGACCAACAAGCACTTTGGAGCACACTAATGGTGGAGGGCAAACCACCAACAACAGCATCCCCAAAGAGGGTTGGTGTCAGGCAGCCGGCCGGCTGCAAAACCTCAGCCAAATCCTTGAACAGTATGGATTGGAATGCTGTTATCCAAATCACTCTCTCCATTCATCGACATGTCGATATGGCCCTTTCCGTCTCTTTTCTATAATTCATTTATCACTAGCACCTTTCCGGTGTGATGGAAGTTATGAATCAAACGGGAATGGCTTGAGAACGTCTGTCCTATGTGAATGGGAGAGGAAACTTACCCCGCCGACCCCAGATAGACTGGGAACAGGGCAGGGAGAAGAAGATTTATGGATGTGTGTATGTAAGAATTGCGTCTTACATCTGTCATCTTTGAACAAATCCGGACTGCTTCAATCTATTTTGGCCGAACAAGGCCGATTGCAACACCGGCGACGATGTGTCCAACATGAAACCATGCTCCGAAGGTGACTACAGTCGCAGCTGAACGGTGATAAGCAATAGTGTGTCAACCCACAAAAACGAGATTTCGACATAGGTTGATAAAGCAGAATTTATTCTACAATTTTCAGCAGTGTTCTAACTGACTTGAAACACTTTCTTTGACAAAAAGATAAAAATAATTTTTAATTACATCATGTTTAGAATCTATGGGCGCCATTTTCTCAAATTGATATTCATATGGCTTGACACATTATTGCTTATCTACGTCCCTATGCTTCACAGAGAAAATCTTGGCTAATTTAAGAACGTCACCGAGTCTAGTTACGAGGAAGCATTAACGGAGCTGGGATGTCGGTTACCGTATATTTTAATGTTCCTTTGAAAAATATGTTTGTGTTTTTTCATATTGGTTTCGCACTTGCATGTTACTATGGCGCGTGGCAATGGAAGAATAAAGGGAAAATGGGCCAGAACCCACCATGCAGGGCCAGCCGGATTGGTTTTTAATTTTTATTGATACAGCCAGGACTCGAGATAGTAAATTGTTGGTCACCCATCCTATGACAGGCGTTAGTGAACTTTGCTCAGTTTACGTAAACGCAGGTAGCAAGCTTTTCCACTGCACCATTGAGCTCCTCCTTTGGGATATTGAACAAGCACAGGCCCACCCCAAATCTCTCTCGTGGGTGTCGTACAAGGCGACTAGGGATAAATCTGATGAGGAATGGGCAGCGGCGTTCCTCTTATACCACCTAGCAATCGCAATGTACTGCGACTTTTGTACCCGACAAATGGAAATAGGCCCGCCACCTATTACATGGGACGTAACATAATTGGCGAAACGTGGGTGCTAGTTCACCTCTGCCTACCCCTTCGGCGATATAGGCGTAATTTATGTACGTATATATGTAAGTCGAAAGTTCCAATGTGCTTATTATTTTAAAATAATTATTAGGATGACAACATTCCAATATACAGCTTTTTTCATAGGTTTTACAGCCTGCCTCCTACCTAACATCAAACTTTGGGTACGACACCCTTCAGGTGAGTTGGGTTGGTTCATTTTACGTGATTTCTTTACGTCCGGGTCAGAATAGAAGCAATACTGATATACTAATTATGTTATTGTGTGGAATCTGATGAAGTTTTTGGTAATCATCGAAACAAAACTGTACATATGTTCCAGCCCTGGTAAGGTGTCCTCAATTCGCGAGCCAGCCAACCTCCAGTTCAAGTGGCAGCTCGATTTTAATTGGGCAAACTCCGCAACGGAGAATTGATTTGCTTGTCGCGGCTGATGGGACGAACCCACGACAGGACACTACAAGAGATGTTATTTCTTAGGTTCTCTCTTCACTGCAGAAGTGGTGATCAGTCTTTTTCAAATCAAGTTTTTCGATCAGGTTTCAAAATGTATTAGTAATCCTCAGAATAATGTTCTTCTGTCTGTGACAGCTTCTCGTTTTGATTCATGTAAAAATATTATAAAAACATTTGCATGCCTACTCCAATAAGGTACCTATTATACTGATCATCAATAATACCTATGTTTCCCATTAATATGTAACACAGTATGAAGTAAATAAAGATTTCTATCCTATTATGTTCTATGAAAGCTGAGTGATCTGCAATCTTCATCATCAGCCTGCCCTGTTCACAGTTCATCTAGGGTCGACGCAGTAGGTTTCCTCTTTCATTCAGACGTCATCAACCCAGCCATTCCTCCCACCCATGTTTTGCCAATTATGTTGGGTCCCACGTAATAGGGGGCGAGCCTAATGCACTTCAATCGCAGTATTTTGTCAGATGTTATGAGAGTAACGCCATTACTTTTTTTACCCGAGATTGGGGGTTGTGACAATTGTCTACATTTCTTAGCTTGGATAGCTTTTGGATTTCGAAAACCGCAACGGTTTTTTGCCGTGTGGTGACGGCAGAGCAGAATACAATTATCACCACCCCTATGATGAGGAGTAATGGACAGCAGCATTCCAAGAGGAATACTTCTGTCCTGTCGTAAATCTCAATAAGAAAGTACATAAATTTCAGTAAGAACTGAGATTTATGTACCCAGTAAATGGCAATAGCCTCGCTATTACATGAGCCCTAACTTAATTTGCGAAACTTTGAATGTTAATTCACTTCTGCTTACCCCTTAGGTGGTATAGGAGTGATTTTTATATGTATGTATGTTCATGTGAGCGGTCATCATTTGGGACCATTCATTCGTGCAAATAATACCACTGTGAGATTAAACTTGTTTATCGAAATATTATATTATTATTCTCACAATGATGTCGACAGCATTTACGCGGCAGATCGTAATTACTAACAAATAACATTGTGACTGAAAATTCAGTACAACGTTTGAATGGTATTAAATATTCAAACTTGTATTCTAGCATGCCTATGACGTTGGAATGGTTCAAATAGGAGTTTTTTAAACTTGTCTAACGCATTACAATTATTAATAGATACAACATTTATTTCGACATTTCACAAAAAGAGGATCAGTAAGACAATTGACTTGTCTGTCTTCGTATAGTTAAGTACTTACTTAAGTAATGCTATACATAATATTTTATTCTCTTTATAGCGTGGGCTAAAGGTTCTTCAGACGAAAAGTGAAAATAAAATTCTAATATTGTGTCGGAAAATCGCTCATGAAGCAGTAGACTGTGGTGGTTAGTCGTTACATATTAATGTTTCTATAAATATACAAATTTTCTGTCATATGGTGACGGCAGAGCAGAACACAATATCTAGTCACCACACCCAATTGCTCACGAGGGTATCATACGAGGCTAACTTAAATAAGGTTAAAGACAATGATGAGTACTGGGAAGCAGCGTTCCTCTTATACTACCAAGCAATATACAATGAATTACGTGCCCAATAGATAGCAATAGAGATCACATGAGACCTAACATAATTGGCGAAAAATGGGTGTTTAATTCACACCCATTTTTTTCATTTCATTCGGGGAAGGTATATTTGCATTAAGGGACCTTGATGTTAAGAGTCGTGTTTAGAAAACAAGCATTACTGCATCGCATCCAATTAATACTTGGGAACATGCTATGTTGAAAAAGAAATATTACATTATTGTTTCATTTTTAAACAAGCCATATTTACATAATATTGAAGCCAATTCGCTGCAATTTAATTATATAGCCAAAATCATTCGCAGTGAAATCAAAATGGTCTTTTATTTTGTTTGGTAACGTATATTATGAGTTCAATAATTAACTTATTCATGATGAATTCAATTAGCTTGTGAATGAATTTAACTCTTTTGTAACTCCTGAACAAAGGAAAGTAGGTAACATGACGTTAGATTACATTTAATGTCCTCCCTCGTGAATAGGTTAACATTTAAAAAGAATTTATTCCTTATTTTTCTACTAGAGTGACGGCCGGCTTGGTCGAATGCTCAGATTGCTGGGTATTAGCCAAGAGGTCCCGGGTTCGAATCCTGGTCGGGGCAAATTTTGTGATAATTACAAATATTTGTTCCCGAGTCATGGTTGTGTATACGTTTACGTAGTATATTTTCAACATGAATATACATAATTATATTAAAAATATACCCTTCATCTAGTATCCATAACACAAGTGCTTAGGCTACTTACTTTGGGCTAGATGATAGGTGTGAGTGTAAAAATATTTATTTATTATTTATTTAAAAAAAAAAAACTAGGTACTATTGTTCTGATTTCCAAATTATATGTCAGAGTTACTAATTATATTTAGTATTAGATTAAGTTAACATTAAAGTGCGTGCAATAATTATGTAACTAAAAAGTGTAAGTAACATTAAGTAAAATAACTTGTCTGCCGCATTAGGTCACCTGTAATGGTAGATTTAAGTTTGATTTAAATAAAAAAATAAAAAAAATACATACATACATAAATCACGAATAAATCACATAAATAGCGCCGAAGGGGTAGGCAGAGGTGAATCAACACCCACGCTTCCCAAATCAGTCAGTCCATGTAACAGGTGGCGAGCACATTACCATTTATCGAGCCCGAAAATCATAGAACAGTGCTAGGAGGTATATAAGAGGAATGCTGCAGCCCATTCCTCATCACTGTTTTAACCCTTGTCGCCTCGTACGTCACCCGCGAGAGAGATAGGGGTGATGCCAATTGTATTCTACGCTGCCGTCACCACACGGCTAAAGAAGGTAGAATTTTCCAAAAGGATAGGAAGCAGGAAATTACCGAAAGTCATGATTCAAAATCTCGAAACTTTTCGTAGCGCGAATTGCCGACTGTGACTGCTACACGGACCGACCTGCTTTGTCGGGCAAATATAGCATTTGACCGCCAATTACTTTGTGCAAACGCTGTTTTAATTCGCTAACACAATACCGCGGCGTTACTCGCGACTAATCAACGCTAACCACCACGACCATGAGACTTTTTGGTCACTGCAAAAATTGTTGGTATTCGTTCAGAACAAATTTCACCATGGGAACAACTCCAAATTCAAGAAAAAATATCAGCTGTTTCATACAAAATGATAATACCTACTTGACCTTTATCGGGCACAAAAGTCGCAGTAGGTACAAAGCCAGATGGTATAAGAGGAACGCTGCTGCCTATTCCTAATCATATTCAGATTTATCCTTAGTCGCCTTGTACGACACCCACGGGAGAGATTTGGGGTGGTGACAACTGTATTCTACTCTGCCGTCACCACACGGCGGCAAAAATTTTTGCAGTGACCAAAAAGTCGCCTGGTATATTAATGGATTATAAACCGTGTGGTGACGGCAGAGCAGAATACCTTTGTCACTGCCCATATCTCTCCCACGGGTGTCGTACAAGGCGACTAAGGGTTAAGACAGCGTTACTCTTATGATACTTACTTAGTATTTACTTAGGATTTCCGTGCGAAGCGTGGGTATTGATTCACCTATTGTATTGTAGTATTTTGTAATCATTGAATTGTATTATTCCGATTCTATTCTGCTAGCCGTCAGCACAGGGCGTCTTCGTTTAGATCGCGTTAAAAGTTAACGTTGAGACCAGTGGGGTTAGTGTGGAGTTGCTGTTGCTCACCCGTCACTCTCACTCATTGAGGACAATACCAAATTGTGAAAGAGATGGGCGCACTAAAGCTTACAGAATAACCCGCCACCGTAAACCAAGCAGTTAGTGAACTGGAACGTGCCGTCGTCGGTGCGTCAACTTGCCGTAGTTAAAACTTAACTGCGACAGTTAAGCGTTGGACGTAGCATGTCGGTGGACACTTTAGCAAGACGATATTGACACGGCTTTGCCTTAGCATAGGAGCAACTTATTTAACTTTAAACCGCCTCCGTGGTCTAATGGTTATCCCACCGGAATAAAGATCCCGAGGTCCCGGGTTCAATTCCCAGGGGGGTACAAAATTTGTGCTCGGTTTGATTGGTGCTAGGGCCTTTTTTAAGTCCGCCTGGCTAGCTACCACCGTTTTATCAAAATCAGTCTCCATAATAATAATGTTAACAGTATTAGGTATTGCGTTCCAACAATTTGTAATAAGAAAGCCAGCCCCTATGTGGTTGAGGGTTCCAGGTGAAGCTCGATTACATCTTCGGCCTTTACTTACTTTGCCATGGTAGCCATGCTCCTATTTTTACTGATACTCCAATAATCAATTAAATAATAGCATGCTACGAAGACAATGATTTATACATTTGGGAAGTTGTATGGCCGGGTGCAATCTTGGTGGTTGCGGATGTGTTCCGTGGTAGTAAAAGGCAGGGTTCATAAAAGTAACTGACTGTACTTCTAAATATGTACACGGTTACAATATATACAAACTGGACAATAAACATAAATCGGAAATAATATTTATAAGGCTTAGAAAATAACCATACTCTCTAGCTCGGAATAAAATTCTCATCTAATTAATTTGACAACTGTCACTTAGTGAAAAACATTGTGTTTGTCAAACATAGACAAACAACAAAGGCGGTCGCATTACAAGAACGCCACACCACCCCCCCACGGAGAAGGAAAACCTAGTAGAAATTATAAACATCTAAATTTGACGCGTCTACCAGACCGAGTAGTGTACGGCGCGGTAGCGATGGCCGGAGTTGGCCCTGAGTGAACAGAAGGCGCAGGCTTTGCAGTCTGCTCTGGATGGGTGACAGTATGTTCAACAAAAGCTGGTTTCACACGATCGATACTGACGACAACACTTTTGCCCTTGATGTCCAAAGTCATAGTTTTGCCATCGCTGGCACGATTAACAACTTTATAAGGACCCGTATAAGGTGGCTGTAAAGGACGTCTAACTGTATCATCCCTTAAGAAAACGTGTGATGCAGAAGAAAGATCTTGAAAAATAAAAGTTGATGGTGATGAATGTCGAGATGCAGGAATAGGTCTTACAACTGACATCTTACGACGTAGTTGTACGACAAAATCTGATGGGTTGTCAATTACATCTGATGGGGTTGATGAAATAAACAACTCACCTGGCAAACGAAGAGGTTCTCCATAGAGCATCTCCGCGGCTGTGGATTTAATGTCTTCTTTGAACGCGGAACGCATGCCAAAAAGAACGAAAGGAAGTGAACGCACCCAAGAATCATGATGGCACATGAGAGCAGCCTTAAGCTGGCGGTGTACTCGCTCGATCATGCCATTAGCACATGGGTGATAAGATGTGGTCCTTATTCGTTTAGTGGCAAAGTGAATCATCAGTCGACGAAACAGGTCAGACTCAAACTGAGTACCTTGGTCTGTCGTGATGATTGATGGTACCCCAAATCTCGAAACCCATTCTCTAGTTAAGGTGTCTGCCACTTCTTCTGCGGTAATGGAGCGCATAGGCCAAACCTCAGGCCATCTCGTTAGTCGGTCAATTGCTGTCAAACAATAGCGAAACTCATTGCATAAAGGTAGAGGACCAATAATGTCAATGTGAATGTGACTGAAACGACCAGATGGAAGGTTGAAATCACCTAACGGAGAAGAATTGTGACGTGAGACCTTAGCTCGTTGACAAACCTCGCAAGCGCGTGCCCACTGCTTACAATCCTTATTGACCGAAGGCCAGACATAACGCTCTGTCAAAAGGCGAGCAGTTGCACGTGCGCCAGGATGGCTTAAGTTATGAAACTTATCGAAAACTGCTTTGCGAAAGGAAGGGGTCAAATATGGACGTGGCTTGCCTGTGGATACATCACAAAAAATGGAAACGTTTGTACCAGGAACGACGACGCTTGTCAACTGGAGACTGGAGCTCTGACGCATGTCTGATAGTTCGTTATCTGACTCTTGCGACTTCGCGAGGGCTTCATAGTCCTGTTCAAGAGCAATAGCTTCGACTCGAGATAAGGCGTCAGCCACGACATTGTCCTCACCTTTAATATACTTAATATCAGTTGTAAATTGGCTAATAAAAGATAGCTGATTTAATTGGGCAGGGGGCAGTTTCTCCCTGCGCTGTACGAAAGCGTACAGCAATGGCTTATGATCCGTATAAATAGTGACGTTCTGAACCTCCAAAATATAGCGGAAATGCTGTACACTTTCGTACACCGCCAGCAACTCTCGATAGTAAGTCGGCCACTCTGTCTGCTTTTTAGTAAGTTTCTTACTAAAGAAAGCAAGAGGAAACCACTCACCATCGACTCGCTGTTGAAGACAGGACCCAATATGTACAGAAGATGCATCTGTAAACAGTCCAAGAGGTGCGTCATTAACCGGATGTTGCAATTGCGTAGCCCTGGACAAACTCCGTTTGCAAACTTCAAATTGCTCCAGTAGTTCAGGCGACCATGAGAATGGTTTATTGCCTTTACCATTTGTGGCAACTACTGCATCAATCAATGGAGCTTGAAATTGCGCGGCCTGGGGTACGAATCGACGGTAGTAGTTTAACATACCGAGAAAACGACGCACGCCCTGGACGGTTTTCGGAGCTGGAAAATCCAAAATAGCTTGAACGCGATCCTGAGGAGGACTTGTACCTTCTGGGCTGACATGGAAACCAAGGAAGGTAAGTTCCCGAACACCGAAAGTACACTTTGATGAGTTAATGACAACTCCATACTCCTGAAGGCGTTTGAAGAGGATACGCAGATGTTCGCGGTGGAGAGCCTCATCCGCAGAGAAAATAAGAATGTCATCCACGTACGGAAAACAGAAATCAAGACCCCGTGTGACCTCATCGATAAACCTCTGAAAAGTTTGACCGGCGTTTCGAAGGCCAAAGGTCATAAAGGGGAATTCGAAGAGGCCAAACGGGGTAACGATGGCTGTCTTCGGTATATCCTCTTCAAATACCGGGATCTGATGATATGCTTTTACGAGATCTATTAGGCTAAAAACTTTAGAACCCGCGAGATTATGAGCAAAATCATTTATGTGGCGGACTGGGTACCGATCAGGGACAGTTCTGGCGTTAAGGGATCGGTAGTCGCCACAAGGTCGCCAACTACTGTCCTTTTTCAAGGTCATATGTAGCGGAGACGACCAGGCGCTCTTAGAAGGACGTGCAATGCCAGCTTGGATCATGTTGTCGAACTCTTTTTTTGCTGCTATCAACTTCTGAGGCGCCAGACGACGAGGACGACACGAAATAGGCGGGCCGTCCGTAGTCTTAATGTAGTGCACGGTATTGTGCAAAACATTACGAGGGATTCCAGGAGGCCGAGTGATTTCTGGAAACTCGGCGAGCAGTTTAACAAAATTGGAATCTCCTGTAACGACAACCTTGACACTAAGCTGTTCCGACATTGCTGCAACAGCGGGTGCTGACAAATTCGTTACGCCATCCATCAACTTCTTGAGTCGGCAATCTGGCAAAAGATGGTAATAACCTAAAAAGTCTGAGCCAATGATCGCTGTCGTAACATCAGCAACAACAAAATCCCACACAAATGCTCGTCGAAGACCAAAGTTGAGGTTTAAATGAATAGTGCCATATGTCTTAATACTACTCCCGTTAGCGGCGTTAAGTTCATAGTCCGAAGATTTTCGCGGAACTGACAACCAGCTGCGGGGGTAACAACAAAGATCCGAACCAGTGTCAATCAAAAATTGACGCTTTGTGATACGGTCAGTGACAAAAAGACGGCGGCCGTGATGTAGGATGGGCTTGCAATCAGATGCCGCCGCTACTGATTGCTTGTGTGGTTTTCCGACGCCCAATTGCATGGAGCAATACACTTGCTGGCATTCGCACCAAATGTGCGATGGTACCAACAGCGTTTACTACCAGGTGTGCTACTGCGTGATGTCGCCTGGCTTCTGGAAGAAGAACGGTTTCGAGACCGAACAGAAGAACCGGTCGATAAAACAGCAACTTGCTTAGTTAATTCTTCTAATCGAGCCATAACGGTATCGAGCGAGGGCGTGGCAACAGCATACACGTTGGAAGAGCTAGGCTGAGCTTCCAAAATCTTGTCAGCTATATCTGCGATTCTATCGAGGGATAAGTCAGCTTGTGCAGCCAAAATCCCCTGTACGTGCTGTGGTAAACGACGTAACCATAATTGCCGCAAGATGTTATCGTCCGAGAGAGCCGTTCCCGCGAGCGAGCGCAAGTGACGGAGAAATTGGGATGGTCTCCGATCCCCGAGTTCTTCGTCACCAAGAAGGCGCCTCACTCGCTGTTCCTCTGATGACGAAAGTCTGCTGATTAAAGTCTCCTTCAGCTTCTGATACTTACCTTCGGCCGGGGGGTTGACAACGATGTCTTCGATTTCGCCGGCAATCTTGTGGTCAATCTGGCTAAGGACATGACTGTACATCGTGGCATCAGTGTTGATACCAGCAAGCAAAAACTGTGCCTCAGCCTGTGCGAACCACACGGTCACCCTATCAGACCAAAAAGGGGGAAGTTTGACACTCACGCGACATACCTCGCCCTCCCGTTGAGATTGGGATATACTTTGGTCACGCAGATTACGCAAAACTGCATTTTCTGCCTCAAGGGCTGCCAAACGCGAACGTAGTTCGTCAGCCATTATAAACGAAAACACGCTACTAAATTTATAAACAAAAGTAAATTAAAATTAATTTGTATAAAATAGAGAGAGAACGGACAGAAAAGAAAAATTGCTATTCCGTGGGCGCGTGATGTGGCGAAAACAAAACACAAACGTCTAAAAATTTATATGTCGACATGTCAACAAAAACAACATAAGTTGTCAATATGCAGACAACATTACACGTAAAAACAAAAGACAATGTAAACAAATTGTTCAAACCACGCGAAAAAATACACACGAAAAACAAATGAAATATTTCCTATGTCACATTACACAAGTTGAAAAAAATAATTTTCATAAAATAACGTAAAAATCAATACTCCGAACACGCTTTACACAACTAACTAAAAATCATTACTTGGAATAATAATAAAATGTTTAAAAAAATACTCCAAATAATGATGCCGATAGTACTTGCGTGAGCGATGTGCACAAATGGTCTAATGCGCAGTTAGTCCAATGCATGCATGTGTCCAACTGCAACTCCCGCGGAGACGTCACTCGAACTTGCGAATGTAGGAAACGGTGAATGCGCCAGGGGGCGCTCGACGCCACAGCTTGGGATGTGGTACCGTTTCACACGACGAAAATTTCTTCGAAGTGGCCATCCGCATGTCCAACGCAGCTTCCCATTCCGCGCCGGTCAATTGCCAAAGATATTACAACCAAAGTTCTTGACTATCACGTCGGGGTCACCAATTTGGGAAGTTGTATGGCCGGGTGCAATCTTGGTGGTTGCGGATGTGTTCCGTGGTAGTAAAAGGCAGGGTTCATAAAAGTAACTGACTGTACTTCTAAATATGTACACGGTTACAATATATACAAACTGGACAATAAACATAAATCGGAAATAATATTTATAAGGCTTAGAAAATAACCATACTCTCTAGCTCGGAATAAAATTCTCATCTAATTAATTTGACAACTGTCACTTAGTGAAAAACATTGTGTTTGTCAAACATAGACAAACAACAAAGGCGGTCGCATTACAAGAACGCCACATACATAACGAGCTCCAATCCATGCCGTGTGGTGACGATAGAATAGAATACAATTGTCACCACCGCAAATCTCTCCCGTGGGTGTCGTACAAGGCGACTTAGGATAAATCAATTATGAGGAATGGGCTGATGGGGTTGAGGTTCCTCTTATACCACCTAGCAATAGCAATGTACTGCGACTTTTGTGCCCGATAAATGACAATGGGCTCGCCACCTACATGGGATCTAACATAATTGGCAAAACGAGGGTGCTAGTTCACCTCTGTCTACCCCTTCGGGAATATAGGCGTGATTTATGTATGTACGAGGGCGGGTCAATAAGTCCGTAACTTTTGGAATAAACCACAGAATTTTTGATAAATAAATCATTTTATTTTTCAAAGTAGTCTCACTTTGTCGAACTCTTCTCCAATTTTTCTATCCCTTCCAAAAAATATGATTTGTCGAGGTTCAAAAAGAGGTTCAAAAATTCAAAAAGTCACGGACTTATTGACCCGCCCTCGTATGAGCTCCAGTCAATTTCGGACTAAAACCTGGACTATACAAGGTTCAAAATACAGGTGTCAACTACCTTTCAATTACCGCTGTGCTATAGAGCAGGACGCCATTATCCTAGAAGCAGTCGTAACCAATTAGTTTTGGACACAACAATAAGGATATGGGGATGGGATTACCGCTAGACCAAAAACGATCGCCTGATTTTTATGATTTATTATTGTAACACGAAGCGGTGATGTTATCAAAAAAGATTAATAGTTTTGTGTTTTTCTTTAAATAAATGGATGAAGGTTTATTTTTGAATAAACCAATATGTTGCCTGCACCAATCTTGCACCAATCTTGCCAATCTTGCGAACGCATAGAATACAAGATGTATAAAACTGACGTATTACAGAGAAAATAGTACGTCAGTTTTCTATGCGTTCGAATAGATAAGCCACTTGGCTTTGCCCTCGGAAGAGATTAGGCCTCGCTTCCACACATTTTATCAAACAGTTTAAACATACTTAAATGTGATATTTTTATTTGAAAATTACGACTTATTACTTTTATTGTTACGTGTCATAGGCTGACACAGTCTACGTTATGTTTCTGCTTCCAGGTCAGCATTGGAGCGAAAAAAAAACACTGATCATGATTCAGCCTAAATAAATATTTATTCCTTCATCTCTCGGATAATCCACGCGGCAAGGGATCGACCAAGCGGCTTTCGCAGAAGTGAAAAGAGCCCTCCGCGCATTGTACGCACCTGAATGCGTCTGTTAAGGTGCCCGCAGACATTGGGTCAGGACGCAATTGACAGCCATAATCACTGCGTATTATATAAGGCTCCTTGGAACTCTGGTATACATACATACACAAATCCGAAGGGGAAGGGGATTTCACAGGCGCGTTTTGCCGATTATGTTAGGTCCCATGTAATAGGTGGCGAGCCTATTGCCATCTATCGGGCACGTAAATCGCGGTACTGTTGCTGTTGACCATTACACAACGCTGTGTTTCCTTGTCCGACCCGACAGTTGTATTCTGCCGCCACCACACTGCAGAAATAAAACATTTACCAATTTCTATTTTTGAATAAGGCCATATATGACTATGTTAGCATGGGTAGTGTGTGCATTACTTCTGTTATATGTTGTATGTCTTACCAACACCATCTCCCTCCAGCCTTTAGAAAAACGCCGAGTGCCCATAATATGAAGTCAAACATTATTAATTACAATTTCCAATTAACCCTCCGGACCGTAAACACACAAATTGGATCTATTGATTACTGTTAGTGCGTGCCCACACGGATCTTAGTTTATTTGTTCTGCGCTAATTGAATAAGTTCAAAGGTTTTAATTGCTTTGATTTAATTGCGGCCGAGACGAGTTGAAGGGTGGAACCCACAAAAAATTGCAAATTTAGTTTCTGATAATGTTATTAATTCATACCTATATAGATGGATTTAATATTCTTTAGTGTACACCGATTTCATGTTCGATATTAAGAAAGCAATAACAAAAACATTCTTAATAATATTAAAATCTAATAGCTAAGCTTTCCTCTACAAATTTGTAAATCAACATAGCTTTCTTGTTAGATTGCTTTGATTGTTGATTTGTTTGTACCTATTTGAGCCATGTTAATTTCATTATTTTAGGCTAGTTCTTGAAAATCATAATATTTAGAATTACGCGTCTCTCCCCTAAGTGGTAGACAGAGGTGGTTTAACACCCGCGTTTCCCTCGGGGTAGGCAGAGATCACTTCTTTCCACTTGATACGATTGTTACTTACTTCTTTCGCTTTATCCTATCTCGTTAGATAAGATAGACATCCTCTCTGTGGTTGAGGGTTCCAGGTGAAGCCTGATTCCATCTTCGGCCATTATCGTCACTTACCATCTATACTAATACTGTAAAGCTGAAGGGTTTGTTTGGTTAAACGCGCTAATCTCAGGAAATACTGACTCAAATAAATAAAAAATTGTGTTTGATAGTGCATTTATTGAGGAAGGCTATAGGCTATATATAACCGACATTAACGCGAGCAAAGCCGCGGGCGTTCACTAGTCAGGTGATACGAAGGGCAAGAGCTTCCCTGTCTAGCATAAAAAAATTATATGGCGAATATGTCGACTAGATATAGCGTACAATTTGTCGAAATTTTCCCTAACACGGTTATATCCATCTTGTATTCATACTCGAGCGGGCTTGTACGTGGCTGGAATACAATGGCTGCCACTCGCTTACACAACTGAACTCGAATGCTTAATTAGAAAGAATTAATATGAATAGGAGAATGGGCTATACAAGGAGATACCCGAGAACTTACTTATAAATGGATTCTAGTATTCTAGGATTCCTTTTAAAAGCTTTCTTCGTAAGTAACTAATAACATTAGCTAGATATACTCTTCATTGCACACCAAATTAAGAACACAAAAAACCTTAATACTAATAGGTACAATAAAATTGAAACAATTGGCGGTCTTATCCTAAGAGCGATCTCTTCCAGACAACCTTTGAATGGACATGATTGTAAACATTCCGTATTTTGGTAGGGTAAAGACAGCGATGAGTAATGGGTAGCAGACAAGGCGACTAAGGGTAAAGAAAGCGTTGAGTAATGGGTAGCAGACAAGGCGACTAAGGGTAAAGACAGCGTTGAGTAATGAGTAGCAGACAAGGCGACTAAGGGTAAAGACAACGTTGACTAATGGGTAGCAGACAAGGCGACTAAGGGTAAAGACAGCGTTGAGTAATGGGTAGCAGACAAGGCGACTAAGGGTAAAGACAGCGTTGAGTAATGGGTAGCAGACAAGGCGACTAAGGGTAAAGACAGCGTTGAGTAATGGGTAGCAGACAAGGCGACTAAGGGTAAAGACAGCGTTGAGTAATGGGTAGCAGACAAGGCGACTAAGGGTAAAGACAGCGTTGAGTAATGGGTAGCAGACAAGGCGACTAAGGGTAAAGACAGCGTTGAGTAATGGGTAGCAGACAAGGCGACTAAGGGTAAAGACAGCGTTGAGTAATGGGTAGCAGACAAGGCGACTAAGGGTAAAGACAGCGTTGAGTAATGGGTAGCAGACAAGGCGACTAAGGGTAAAGACAGCATTGAGTAATGGGTAGCAGACAAGGCGACTAAGGGTAAAGACAGCGTTGAGTAATGGGTAGCAGACAAGGCGACTAAGGGTAAAGACAGCGTTGAGTAATGGGTAGCAGACAAGGCGACTAAGGGTAAAGACAGCGTTGAGTAATGGGTAGCAGACAAGGCGACTAAGGGTAAAGACAGCATTGAGTAATGGGTAGCAGACAAGGCGACTAAGGGTTAAGACAGCGATGAGTAATGGGTAGCAGACAAGGCGACTAAGGGTAAAGACAGCATTGAGTAATGGGTAGCAGACAAGGCGACTAAGGGTAAAGACAGCATTGAGTAATGGGTAGCAGACAAGGCGACTAAGGGTAAAGACAGCATTGAGTAATGGGTAGCAGACAAGGCGACTAAGGGTAAAGACAGCATTGAGTAATGGGTAGCAGACAAGGCGACTAAGGGTAAAGACAGCATTGAGTAATGAGTAGCAGACAAGGCGACTAAGGGTAAAGACAGCATTGAGTAATGGGTAGCAGACAAGGCGACTAAGGGTAAAGACAGCATTGAATAATGGGTAGCAGACAAGGCGACTAAGGGTAAAGACAGCATTGAGTAATGGGTAGCAGACAAGGCGACTAAGGGTAAAGACAGCATTGAGTAATGGGTAGCAGACAAGGCGACTAAGGGTAAAGACAGCATTGAGTAATGGGTAGCAGACAAGGCGACTAAGGGTTAAGACAGCGATGAGTAATGAGTAGCAGACAAGGCGACTAAGGGTAAAGACAGCATTGAGTAATGGGTAGCAGACAAGGCGACTAAGGGTAAAGACAGCATTGAGTAATGGGTAGCAGACAAGGCGACTAAGGGTAAAGACAGCATTGAGTAATGGGTAGCAGACAAGGCGACTAAGGGTAAAGACAGCGATGAGTAATGGGTAGCAGACAAGGCGACTAAGGGTAAAGACAGCGATGAGTAATGGGTAGCAGACAAGGCGACTAAGGGTAAAGACAGCATTGAGTAATGGGTAGCAGACAAGGCGACTAAGGGTAAAGACAGCATTGAGTAATGGGTAGCAGACAAGGCGACTAAGGGTAAAGACAGCATTGAGTAATGGGTAGCAGACAAGGCGACTAAGGGTAAAGACAGCGATGAGTAATGAGTAGGAGACAAGGCGACTAAGGGTTAAGACAGCGATGAGTAATGAGTAGCAGACAAGGCGACTAAGGGTAAAGACAGCATTGAGTAATGGGTAGCAGACAAGGCGACTAAGGGTAAAGACAGCATTGAGTAATGGGTAGCAGACAAGGCGACTAAGGGTAAAGACAGCGATGAGTAATGAGTAGCAGACAAGGCGACTAAGGGTAAAGACAGCGATGAGTAATGAGTAGCAGACAAGGCGACTAAGGGTAAAGACAGCGATGAGTAATGAGTAGCAGACAAGGCGACTAAGGGTAAAGACAGCATTGAGTAATGGGTAGCAGACAAGGCGACTAAGGGTAAAGACAGCATTGAGTAATGGGTAGCAGACAAGGCGACTAAGGGTAAAGACAGCATTGAGTTATGGGTAGCAGACAAGGCGACTAAGGGTAAAGACAGCGATGAGTAATGAGTAGCAGACAAGGCGACTAAGGGTAAAGACAGCATTGAGTAATGGGTAGCAGACAAGCCGACTAAGGGTAAAGACAGCATTGAGTAATGGGTAGCAGACAAGGCGACTAAGGGTAAAGAGAGCATTGAGTAATGAGTAGCAGACAAGGCGACTAAGGGTAAAGACAGCATTGAGTAATGGGTAGCAGACAAGGCGACTAAGGGTAAAGACAGCATTGAGTAATGGGTAGCAGACAAGGCGACTAAGGGTAAAGACAGCATTGAGTAATGGGTAGCAGACAAGGCGACTAAGGGTAAAGACAGCATTGAGTAATGGGTAGCAGACAAGGCGACTAAGGGTAAAGACAGCATTGAGTAATGGGTAGCAGACAAGGCGACTAAGGGTTAAGACAGCGATGAGTAATGGGTAGCAGACAAGGCGACTAAGGGTAAAGACAGCATTGAGTAATGGGTAGCAGACAAGGCGACTAAGGGTTAAGACAGCGATGAGTAATGGGTAGCAGACAAGGCGACTAAGGGTAAAGACAGCATTGAGTAATGGGTAGCAGACAAGGCGACTAAGGGTAAAGACAGCATTGAGTAATGGGTAGCAGACAAGGCGACTAAGGGTAAAGACAGCATTGAGTAATGGGTAGCAGACAAGGCGACTAAGGGTAAAGACAGCATTGAGTAATGGGTAGCAGACAAGGCGACTAAGGGTAAAGACAGCATTGAGTAATGGGTAGCAGACAAGGCGACTAAGGGTTAAGACAGCGATGAGTAATGGGTAGCAGACAAGGCGACTAAGGGTAAAGACAGCATTGAGTAATGGGTAGCAGACAAGGCGACTAAGGGTAAAGACAGCATTGAGTAATGGGTAGCAGACAAGGCGACTAAGGGTAAAGACAGCATTGAGTAATGGGTAGCAGACAAGGCGACTAAGGGTTAAGACAGCGATGAGTAATGAGTAGCAGACAAGGCGACTAAGGGTAAAGACAGCATTGAGTAATGGGTAGCAGACAAGGCGACTAAGGGTAAAGACAGCATTGAGTAATGAGTAGCAGACAAGGCGACTAAGGGTAAAGACAGCATTGAGTAATGGGTAGCAGACAAGGCGACTAAGGGTAAAGACAGCATTGAGTAATGGGTAGCAGACAAGGCGACTAAGGGTTAAGACAGCGATGAGTAATGAGTAGCAGCGTTATTCTTATATCAGCTACAGATAGCAATGTTCTGCGATTCAGGTGCTCGATACATGGCAATAGCCTTGCCTTGGTGGCAACATGGTACATGGGCCGTATTCTATTTGCATGAAGAGATTGATGAGATTGGATGAAGCGAAAGAAGTAATGGCTACCCGGGTAAAATATTTGTAGACCTGGCGTTGATGTAGTCACGTCGACGATCCTGTACGGTGTGTAAAACAAGTATCACTATTAAATTCGATTTCTTTCACTTGTGGCATCCGTTATTATCAATTACTAATGATTGATTTAAAGGTGTTGCGGTGGGAACGGGGAGCGCCTTCACATTCTAGCCAGGTCTACAGATATTTTAACCGGGTAGTAAAGATCGTAGCAAGTGGAAAGAAGACGATCTGTGCCTACCCCTGTGGGAGTAAGGCGTCATATAGTGTTGAAAGCGGTTTTCTATATACATACATAAATCACGCCTATATCCCCGAAAGGGTAGGCAGAGGTGAACTAGCACCCACGTTTCGCCAATTATGTTAGGTCCCATGTAATAGAGGGCGAGCCTATTGCCATTTATCGGGCACAAAAGTCGCAGTGCATTACTATTGGTAGGTGGTATAAGAGGAACGCTGCTGCCCATTCCTCATCATTGATTTATCCTTAGTCGCCATGTACGACATCCACGGGAGAGATTTGGGGTGGTGACAATTGTATTCTACTCTGCCGTCACCACACGGCACAAATATTTCTCTTGTCAAAATAGTCTTACAGTTTTTGTTTGTACACATCTTTCACTTTGAATTCTTTACTAGACACGACTGTTTATATTTCCATTATTAGGTAAATTAGTTTTACCTTGAAGTTTTTCTCTTAAATTGCATAACATAGGTATGAATGTATGTAGGTATTCTATTCGGCGAAACGTGGTATTCGATTGAGGCGTGAATTACCTATGTATAATTTATGTTAATGTACACTCCATTTTCATAAAAGGTACGCTGCCGACTGTCCTATAAGTATAATTCTAATACACGCAAGTATTGTGCATGATATGGAAACTTATATTTGCCTGAGTGAAGTCGTCACAGCGTTCGAGGCCTCATTATAAACGGCAAATAGACCGTGAAAATAACGAATAGATAATAGTTTGTGAATATTCAGAGGTATGGCGATGGAAATATGCGATAGGCCTAATATAACTACCTGTATTTTTTAAATAGGTTTCATGTATTTGGGACAACGATATTTATTTCTATGTAGCTACATTAACAGTAGGTATAGAAAAAGAAATTAATAAATTTATCAAATAATTTAAAAATTAATCATTGAAATACATATTTCAGACATGTAAAAAATAATAATAAATATAAATAAAAAAATTATTAATTAATAAAACAAAATAGAACTAGGTTACTTAAAAACTAAGTAATTCTTAATACCCACCTTAATGTTGTTATTTGGCTTGTGTATTGATAAATTAAAAAGAAAACCTACTATGATGAGAATAATTTTGTTTTCCTACCACCAGCTCAAAAATGACGTAGGTATTCTGGGTCAGGTAACCTTATCTTAAAGTTAGTCATTCTAGGCCTGTACAAATCAGGGGTGCGATTTTCCGGGGCCTCCTCGTGGTGCACCCTGGGCAACGGCTGGTTGATGGATCGACGCCTGCCGCGTCGAACCATCAACCAGACGGCTGACTCCGGACATAGGGACCGTGGCGCTCTCCGTCTGCTTTTGTCCGCATAGCGGGGCGGCGGTTAAAGTGTCCACGAGGCGTTGAGTGGTGGTTTTTGGTGGTATCTCTCCCTCTTTCATCCTCCGTTTTCGGAGGGCAAGCGACGCGACATGTTGTTGAAACCCGGTTGTGGGGGCAGAGGAGCTTTTGCTCGGAGGATGGCGGACTTTTAAAGCTCGCGGATTGCTTCGGTGATCATCTTGACGGGGCGCTTCGTTGCCAGCGGCCTTTGGGCGGAGCATGGCAGGCCTTCAAGGCCTGCGGGCCACCTTCAGGTGGCCAGCGGAGGTTTTTACTCGGTGCTGTGTGGCTTTCAAAGCCGCAGTGAACTTTCTAGGAGTTCGGAGGCCTACGGGCGTAGAATGGCGAGTGGGAGTGCTCGCGGCGCGGCGAGGTCGGCGACTACGAACGTAGTCACCGATTAGGCCCTTTTGGGCCCTCGTCGGGCAACCTGCGTTGCTATACCAGTGAGGTTTTTTATGACCGAGTGTTGAACACGTCTAGCAGCTGGTTAGCAGCGTAGGGGTATTCCTTTTACCGGGCGTACCGAGTGGAGACAACCATACTAAAAAATCCGTACAAGTCCCGCTGTTGGTGAACGCGGCAGCGGGGCGCCTGAAGGTGGTGGACGACGCACTGTCCACCGGCTAGCGCCAACCTCTCCGGCCACTCGAACCGGAGAGTGTATTAGAGTTACCTGGAAGAAGGGGGCAACCCCGGGTGGACCTTTTAGATCCCTACACGCTCGTGGGAACAAATATGGAAGTTTCAACAACAAAAACAAACACTGACGATGGCGCAGTGGGCGCGATTAAGAAGGGCGCAGTGGGTGCAAGGAGAGAAAGAACGGCTAGCTCGAAGAGTGAAGCCCAACCAGAGACGAGAAGCAGTTCAGCAGGAGCAGCTGCAACTGGAAAAAAAGAGAAGAGTGGCCCATCCAACACCAGAAAAGAATGGTGCACAGCAGATTTCATGAAAGAGAGGAGCGATTGTAGTGCCAATGAAGAGTACAGGGAAAATGATAGACATACATGGACTAACAAAAGGGAGACGAAGAAGATCGTTGACAGAGAAATTAGTGATAGAGAGATGGATGCTCAGGACATAGACTCGGACAGTTCCGAAAAGTCCATGCACAGCGTGGAGTCATTTGGGTCAGTACGGACGGAAAGTTCGTTACGAAAAAGGAAGTTGATGAAGAACGACAACTCTTCCAGTGAAGAACAGGAGAAATCTCCTAGATTTCATATCCAGTCCAAGTCCAAGAGGGGAAGGGGACGCCCTCCCACCACTGGGGAGTATGTGGGTTTGGCAAAAGCCAAGCTGGATTACATCAGAGGGGAGAGAGAGGAGATGAAGCTTCGTGCAGATAAAGAACTAGCAGCTGCCGGAGAAAGATTTATCGCCACGCGATCGTCTTCGAAGGCCAACTCAGACACCTCGCCATTTTCTGGGGATGAAGAAGAGGAAGAGACGCCACAAGATCTGCACAGCGGTATTTGGGATGCGGCTAAACTCGTTGTGGAAATCGCAACCAAGTCGAAGAACCTGAACGGGGTCTGTGTGAAAAACCTGAAGGATGCCGCCGGGGCCATCAGAGAGAAGGCAAGTCGACTCGCTAGCAAAACCGTATCGGGCGAGACAAGGCGTCTCCAAAAGGATAACGCCAAACTCAAGGAGGAGATAGGAGAACTCCGTAAAGAGCTGTCTGAGGTGAAGACTCTGCTTAAAGCAAGGGCTTCAGAACCAGCACACAACCAGGCGACGACAACTGAGCAAGGAGGTCTTCCACCTGCGCTCATAACATATCTCCAAGAGATGGAGCTGCGGTTGGGTAATAATGCCGGCAATCGCATCAATGCCAGAATAGAGGGGCTGGAGCCGCGCCTAAACCCGGCTCCTCGCTTACGCCCCCCACTGGCGTTTGAAGCCACCATCCTGGAGACGACCACTGAACCGACAGTGACGAATCCGAAGAAGGTACGCAAAGGTCAACCCAACACCGAACAGTTGTCTGCAAATACCTCCAAACCAACTGCGACGAAAAAGGCCAAACCGGCAAAGAACCACACTGAGGAGAAGAATCAACCCAACCAAACCTTCCGAAGGAAGGTTACGAAGGGCAGAGACGTGTCGAAGGTCCCATCTGTACCGAGGGCCCCACGACCCCTTCCACCAGCTCCTGAGTCCATGGACAAAGGATGGAATGTGGTCGCAAGAGGGGGGAAGACCGCAAAACCTCGCGGATCACAGCAACCTCAGCGGACTCAACCAGCTGCCAACACCAAAAAAGGCCCCACAATACCCAGGGCCCGTCCGCCGAAAACGGCAGCAATAGTGCTCGCACTATTGCCTGGAGCTAACGAGAGGGGCGCACCGCCAATGGCCGAGGTTATCAACGATGCAAAAAAGAAGCTGGTACTCACTAATTTACAGGTTGAGGAGATCAGGTTCCGTAGGGCCATTACCGGGGCAACAATTTTAGAAATCCCCGGCCCCGAGAATAATGACAAAGCAGACGTGCTGGCTGAAAAGCTCAGGGAGGTAGTGAACCCTGACTTCGTGAGAGTCTCCAGACCAACTAAGAGGTCGGAAATCCTTATCACAGGCCTGGACGATTCAGTCACGTCACAGGAAGTAGCGGAGGCTCTAGCGGCAAAGGGAGAATGTTCTGCAGACCTTATAAAGGTTGGCATCATCCGCCGCAGCACCTTCAGCATGGGCGCAATGTGGGCTAGCTGTCCAGTGACAGCCGTGAAGAAAATCATGGAAGGCAAGCTCCTCATTGGCTGGTCGTCCGCGAGGGTAAAGCAGCTCATGCCTAGGGACCTGAGGTGTTTTAAGTGTCTGGAGACAGGGCACGTTCGTGATTTCTGCACTGCTGGAGTCAACAGAGGACAGCAGTGTTATAGATGCGGGCAGATAGGGCACAGAGCTGCTGAATGCAGCTCGGAGTTCCACTGCACGCTGTGTTCGGAGGCGGGCAAACCCGCTAGTCACAAATTGGGGAGCAAATCGTGCTCGGCCCCCAAAAGGAAATTCGATAGAAGACATAGGTTCGCGTCCTCAAATCGGAAGACTCGACAAAATGGCCCACCGAGCGGGACATCGGAGGAAATTGAAATGACGCAACCAAATAATGGGTAGTACAGCCGTCAACGTCATACAGGCTAATATAAACCACTGCGCCAGGGCACAGGACCTGCTACTCCAAAGCGCAGCGCAGTGGTCTACACAAGTGATTATTATCTCCGAGCCCTACTGGATCCCCCCTCGCGACGACTGGATTGGGGATCTGGATGGCCTGGCCGCCGTAGTTGTCTTTGCTGCAACGGGCGCCCAACCAATCAAAAGATACACGAGAGGTCACGGCTATGTGGCGGTTCTTTGCGGAGATACGATCATCATCTCGACATATTTCTCCCCTAACCGTCCCCTAGCTGAATTCGAGGCTTATCTCACTCAGCTGGATACACTCCTTGGATGGTGTCATTCCCACCAGATTATTCTGGGAGGGGATTTAAACGCTAAATCGACAGCGTGGGGAGCGCGGTTTATTGACGTCAAGGGCGCCGTTCTCGAGGACTGGTTGATAGCCAAAGGACTGGTAATATGCAACAGGGGCACTGTGCCAACATGTGTACGTAGTCAGGGCTCCTCAAGGGTAGACGTGACCTTCGCCAGCCCGATCTTGGCCCAACAAATTCGAGACTGGAGAGTGGTGGTGGAAGAGGAGTCACTGTCGGATCATAGGTACATCCGCTTCAGGGTCTCCGCTACCTCCACCACCACAGCAGTAAGAGAGCAGATCAGGCCGTCCAGAGATATTAGCCCCAGGTGGGCCATCAAACGGATGGACAAAGACACGCTAGAGTTGGCAAGTCTGGTTTCAGCATGGTCACCCATACCAGACGCACCGGACATAACAGCGGAAACCAATTGGTTCAGCACGACGATGAGGCACTTATGCGATGTGGCGATGCCCAGGGTGCAGCCACTACGACCTCGACGCCAGGTGTACTGGTGGTCGCCGGAACTCGCTCGATTGCGCGCATCGTGCGTCGCAGCGAGACGGCGATACACCAGACATCGCAGGCGTCGATATCGCGATGGTGAGGTAGAGACTCGCCTTTACACAGCGTATCAAGACGCCAAGAAGGCTCTGAGAATAGAAATCGGTGCAGCAAAAGAGCGCGCTTGGAAGGAGTTGTTGGCAATGCTGGATAGGGACCCATGGGGACGTCCATACAGACTCATCATGAGTAAGCTCCGATCATGGGCTCCTCCACTAACGTCCACCCTTGATTCCGACACCCTGAACAGCGTGATGGAGGCTCTCTTCCCTGCTGAGACTGGATATGACAACACACCCGGACTTGACTTTCCTCGATATGAAGAGCAATACTTGACAGACATCCCAATGGTGACAGAGGCGGAACTCGACGCAGCCGTCGCACGACTGAAAGCAAAAAATACGTCCCCAGGACCTGACGGCATTCCAGGGAAGGTCTGGGTAACCGCCCTTAAAAATGGTTTGGACGAGCGTTTTCGAGCGCTACTCACATTGTGCCTCCGGAACAACACCTTTCCGGCAGAGTGGAAGATAGGGCGACTCGTTCTTCTCAAAAAAGAGGGGCGCCCTATCGAATCGCCATCAGCCTACCGGCCTATAGTTCTCTTGAACGAGGCCGGTAAGCTTTTCGAACGCGTGCTTGCGGACCGCCTCAACGCCCATCTCGATGAGGTAGGTCCCAAACTGAGTGACAACCAATATGGTTTTAGGCGGGGCAGGTCCACCATTGACGCGATAGCTCAGGTGAGGGCCCTAGCCGAAGAGGAGGTGGATAAAGGCGGAGTTCTGTTAGCGATATCTCTTGATATCGCTAACGCCTTTAATTCTCTGCCACACAGCTGCATCAAAGCAGCAATGAGGTACCATCAATTCCCTAAATACCTACGGGACATGGTAATGAACTACCTGACCGGACGAAAGGTTCTGTTCCCAACGTCCGCTGGCTGGGGCGAACGTGAGGTGTCGTGCGGTGTTGCACAGGGTTCGGTACTCGGGCCGCTCCTGTCATTCGCGGCTCCAATTTACCAGGCATAAAAGTGCTCTGTTATGCAGATGACACTCTAGTGACAGCGCGCGGCAACGAGTTCAGATCTGCATCCATCCTTGCCACCGCAGGAGTTGCCCAGGTCGTCCGGCGCATTAGGAGTCTGGGATTGCGAGTGGCCCTCGAAAAGTCTGAGGCATTGTGCTTTCATGGCCCCCGTAGGGGACCACCAAGAGAAGCAAGTCTAGTGGTGGGCGGAGTTCCCATCGGCGTCGGGTCGCAGATGAAATATTTGGGACTTATCCTAGACAGCCGGTGGAACTACGCCCCCCACTTCCAGATGTTGGCACCGAAGCTGCGACGCACAACAATGGCCCTCAGCAGGCTTATGCCCAACCTAGGAGGGCCGGACTCCAGTTGCCGTCGCCTGTTCGCAGGAGTGGTCCGATCCATTGCCCTGTATGGGGCCCCGATCTGGGCGGACAAATTGATGCGCCATAACAAAACCATCTTGCGTCAATCCCAACGCGTTATGGCCATCAGAATTATAAGGGCATACAATACTGTCTCTTACGAGGCAGCAATCACCATAGCAGGCTCCACCCCGTGGGACTTGGAGGCAGAAGTTCTAGCTAATGTCTACCATAAATCCGCGGGCCTAAAGCAGCAAGGAACCACACCCACGCCTGATCAAATCGAGACATGGCGTCGGGTCTCTAGAGAAAGAGCCATTCGAAAGTGGACCAGAAGGCTTGACCATCCAAGTGCAGGCCACCACACCATCCTGGCCATTCGGCCGGTTCTACAGATGTGGTTAAAGAGACGGGAAGGGTCGCTCTCTTATCGCCTAGTGCAGGTGATTTCCGGACACGGATGTTTCGGGAAGTACCTATGCAACGTGGCGAAAAGAGAGCAAACCACCGCATGCCACCAATGTGGCCACGAAGAAGACACGGCAGCACACACACTCGCCGACTGCCCTAGATGGGCCAGTGATAGGACCAACTTACAGGCCATAATAGGCAGTGATCTGTCCCTACCGACAATCGTTGCTGCCATGGTCGAAGACAGCAGAGCTTGGGAAGCCATGAAGAGCTTCTGCGAAATCGTGATGAGCACGAAAGAGGAGGAAGAGAGAACGCGAGAATGCGACCCCTCTGCCGACCCGGCTAGAAAAAAAAGAACGGGGCGCCGACGTAGGGACTTCGCCCGCAGACACGTCCCGCATTAGAGGATCATACTCCGAAGACGGGCCTTCTTCGGAGCAACCCATGACCCCGGAGTTGCATAGCGCCCCCCTTTTTGGGGCGCCATATCAAAGAGCGAAAAGCGAGTGTGGCCAACGCTACACAAGAGATGGGCCTGTGCACGGGCAACGCTAAGCGGGGAACAAGTGGATAAGGTTCTCTGTAACCATTTTCCCCCGCTAAGCGAGATGATGGTGCACGAGGGGTTTTTAGTGGAGTAGTCGCGGTGAACTATACACACTGCGGAGCCCCACATAACTCTGCGCCCCGCCCATGCGCAGAGTATGCGTAAAAAGCATTTCCCCCTCCCAAAAAAAAAAAAAAAAAAGGCCTGTACAAATCAGGGATAATAATGTTATACTGAATTTGGAACACCAATATAACAATTTAAATTAATTGAAATCCTGTATCAAATTGTTACGCAAAAAATAAAGATTTTGAATCGACAACATTATGATCAAAATCCGTGGAGTCACTAAAATGTAACAAAATAACAAAAAAAAAATAGTGCCGCCATCCGCCATGTTGTTTAAAGTTTCAGGGGTTTTATAATTTAAGTAGAAAAATATGGAATCAAGCCCATTCAGCCAAGTTTTTCAACTTTTTCAAAATAGAAAAGTTTCGTGACTAAACCTATTATTTATTATGAAGATAAGAAGTTTAATTTTTTGAGTACATTTTAAATATCATGTAAGAATAAATATTGAGACACGAAAATTTTAAATATCAATTACGATACTAAGACGTGGCTGTATGTACTCGAGGTCTTTACTTACTCCGCTTATAAAATCTAAGAAAAAGTGTTTGGCGCGATTCGTGGTGTCAGTCTGATTTATTTTCAATAATTCAAAGATTGTTTAAGAGTAGATTTTGTGCAGTGAAAGTGGTGTTATTTTGATGCACAAGCATCCGTGTTCATGTGCAATTATGGAGAATCATTGAAAATAAGTCTTGTGACGTGTTTGATGTTGTGGTGAAGACTACTGTAAAAAGTGGTTTTGTCTATGACACCATCATGGCACCATCATGAATTCTGTTACCATTAAATTCGCTCCAAGCACTCCCTAGATGCGTTAAAATGTGTGACACCCATATTTTAACGTAAAATTCATTTGTCATTAGGGTCAATTCTGACATGATTCTCTAAACTTAAAACTAAATTTAGTATCAGTCTCTCCTCTTCATTCTGTATTGAGAATGAAAGAGAAACGTTGTTGTCAAATTAATCTTAGGTTTAGAGAACTATTGTCAGAATCGACCCTAATGTCAATTTCATAAGACTACAGATAAAATATACACTAAAGACATGGCTGTTTGGGCTAGACCCTTTGCCTTCACTAAAATATTGGGAGAATTAAAAGAAGAAGAAGAAAAATGTAAGCAATTTTAATTGTTCCTTATAAAAACATTACTCTGAGGGCCTGTTTCCTTCCTTAGCGTCTTGGTATAGATAGTAAAACTAAACTATACCAAGACGCTTAAAACTCGCAAACTTTAGTAACCTTCTGTTTAAGAACCTAAGAATAGGCCTTCGGTCGTCACCAATCACAGAGCCGCAAGTCTGAGTGGTCGCTTCTGATTGGCTCACGGATTAGAGAAGGCGTGGCGCTGCGCAAGAGCACCTAATTGATAGTAGCTCGTATTTTTTAATAAAAATTACTAAAATATGACGGTAACGGTATTTATTAATAATAAGTCACAGATATTATTGAATAATAAAATACTTTGCAGTTTTTTTTCTATAAAACTATAAATTGTGATATAAAAAACAAGTTCGAAGCTAAGTGACTGTAGGCGGGGCTTATAACATGATGATATTTTTCAAGTTAATAATCATACCGGAATATTTAACGATTTTTGGGAGTATAGAGTCTATCAGACTCGTTTTTATTCGACGAATAGGTTTTTTAGAATAGAATATACCTAATTAAAAACAAATCTTAATGCTACCTAATGATTGAAAATAAAGTCTAAATTATTTCGTTAAATATAATGCGCATGACTTTTTCGCAATGCATCTATGCGTTTTATTTATTTATAAAGCTCTCACCTCTCGCCTTGTTCATGAAGAAATAATTTTACACATGAAATGATCCGCTTTAGGTAAGTAGTAGGTAAGTATCCCTAGAATACAAAAACGTTAATCAAATTTGGGGCACTGCTTAAAAAGTTAAGAGGACTTTACCTGTCAGAATTTGTATGGAAAAACGTCAATTTTGACAACATTTCAATGTTAAGCAACACTTGAACTTTGATTAGCGTTTCTGTATTCGGGGATATGTCTGCTTTGGTGATTATCCCCTACTGGCACTTACCGAGAGGGCTCGCTTTCAGCAGAGTGCCCGATTTGAGTCCCCTCCCCTTACCCTGGATACCTTACCTGCACATATGCAAAATTATGACTTCATTCTTCAATAATTAATGCAGAAGATAAGGCTTGCAAGGCGGAACTGCGCTTTCTGCGATAAGATCGTCCAGATAAACGCATAGCGAACCCATCTAACCACCACACGTTGCCAGTACGAAAATAGTTCTTATCATGTTTGATAAAGATTTTAAATTGGGTGGCAAAATTATGACCCCATTCCTGCATAGCAGGTTAACCAATGAATATTCAATGCAGGCGATCGAGCTGTGTTCGGATTTGACAATAGTTAGCTACAATGTTTTCATTGTGTAAAATTATTTTTCACTTCTCATGCTCTGAAAGTGGATATTTGTGCAGGATATAGGCTGCACAAAATCGAATTTTGTGCTCTAGAGCATTAACGTATCTACTCATAAATGTGTCGATAATAAGGCAAAGAAAATGAGCCATGCAGCCAAACACAATAAGAAATTCAGAGATAGAATTTGTTATTTTTTAATATGTACTTAAATTTATTTGCCTAATGTGTTTTTTAAGACATAAAAGATATTTCAATTTTAATTCAAGCAGGTACGGTAGGTTATTAAATTAATTTAAGAAAATTATTATTTCTAAATTAATTTAATACTTGGCTGTATATGTCTGCAGCCCAATCCTAATATCAATGGGAAAAACAATTTCCGTCAGTATTCAAAACTGTACTAATTTTAGTTTGAATTTTAAGAAATGTTATGAGAAATTCTGATTTATTTCCTCGCAATCGAAGTGAAAAGCAGAGTTTCTACCTCGTCCACAAAACCATTTTTATCCTCGACATTACTATCAGCTAAAAGTCTCGGACAAAAATGATTCGTTTTGTGCACTTGATGGAAAATCTACTATTTCATCCCACCATCTCGGAAAAAGCGTTTTTGCTCTTCGATATCTGAGTGCAAAAGCCGTTTTTATCCTCTAGAGGTTAAAGTAAATTTGAATTTAGAACATCGTGTGCAATGAGTTTGTGAATTCAAAACATCATTATACCTATTTATTTCTAACTCCATGGTGCCGAAATTATCATGCAACCTATTTTAATTTGTTAAAAACTCAGACTCGGAACCTTCTTGGTGTACTTTTTTTGTAATTTGCTTTGCGCGCGCCATTTTCTTTTCACGTCATAAATTTGTTAAAATCTTGGAGTTCCGTGACGGTCAATCTTGCTTTAAACAATTTGATCGTCTACAATGCTTGCTTGATGCTTGAGTCAAGCATTAAAAAGCTTTTTAGGTTTGTGTGATTTGTTTACGCTAGCAACGGAATAAAAACATACAGAAAATCAACGTGCTTGACTCAAGCTGACTGACCGTCTCGGAACTCCATTAGGGAAGGTAATTTTTATTAGGTACTTACAGGTGTGTCTGGATAAATTTTGCGGGTGTGGCTGGGTGGATGGGTGGGTGTTGGAGGTGTGTCTGGGTGAATGGGTGTTTTGTGGGTGTGTCTAGGTGAATGGGTGTTTTGTGGGTGTGTCTGGGTGGGTGTTGAGAGTATGTTTGGGTTAATGGGAGGGTGTTGTGGAAGTTTCTGGGTGAAAACAGAAACTGTTGTGATTGTATTTTTTTTTGTATTTTGCAATTTCCTCGTTGGGGGGGATGAAAAGTTACGTGTTGCACTCGAGTGCAACGCTAGCTCGGTCATCAAAATTGAGCACGCGGTTAAAAAACAACTTTGCACTCACGTACAACAAATAACTATTTCCAATTTGGTGTAGTCGGGCAAAAAGTTTATCACCAGCCTTTCATCATCAACAGCCCTCTACTAAAGAACTCTACTGCTAGGGCACAGGCCTTCCCTATAGATAGTCGAAAATAAAGAGAAAAATAAAGAATAAAAAGTCAATACTTATTCTTCCTGCCATGTTCCTAGTTTACTGGGGTTGGTGCAATATGACTTTCCTCTTCTTCGTATTCTTCGTCACCCATTCAACTACAGACTTTAGCGATCCATCCTGATGATTTTTAGTTCCCCTATGACGTCTGATTGCTATGAACGGAAAAGGAAAAATACTACGTCGGTCCCAGGTAAACTGGGAACAGCCCGGCTAGCATGACCACCGAAACACGATATTATAAAGCCATTCATCGCTACGAATTATCAAAAATCATTGGATTTAAGCGATAAATATCTATGTTGCCGATGCTAAGCTAGCAACCTCTTTTATAGATATTTATACTTTTTGATGATTATTGTTTTTTATACTTTTTAAATATTTTGTTTTTTGACATTTATATTACACTTCAATTTTACACGAAGACGAGAGAGTTTTATTTCCAAATAATTTTCCAGTTTTTACTTTCCCTTACTTTATCTTCACCAGTCTTCCTTCCATTATCGCTCATCTTCAACATTGGTGTCAGAAGAAACTGTAACAATGCTAACACGCTCAAAAAAAGCGATGAAGGGATACAATGAAGACAAGGGTAAGTCGATTGGTAAGTCTTCAAAACTTTCTACATCTTCTTCGGCACGGCTTCGAATCGAGGCAGCGCATGCCGAGCGCACCGCCGCGGCGGCGCGCCAGCTTGCCGTCGCCGAGGTCGCCGCAGCAGCGCGTACGGCAGATGCCGAGCGCGCCGCTGCTATTCGGGTAGCCGAAGCGGAGCGTGCTGCCGCCGATGCGGAGCGCCTCGCTCAGCTCGCTAGTCTGAGCTCCGGTGGCGGTACAGCTTCTCACCGCCGTTCTAATAGTCGTGGCAGCAGGACACAAGCTTGGGTGGAAGCCCATGACAGCTTACAGTCTGGGCCCTCTGCGCATGAAGCGCTATTTGAGGACCCTTTCGCGGAACCCTTGGCCCATATGGGGCCTTTGGAGGGTTTGTCTGCGGAGGCCCTAGCGCATGGTAACGCGCTTTCTACGGGCCCCGCTTTCTCCGTGCCGACTGTCGCTGTGCAACAGGCAACCCCCTGCGCCGCTATTGCCCGCGACTATCATTCACCCTGTACACCGTTGGTCCCGTGTTCTACTGATGCGCAGCGTAACGCGCGGATCGGGACATCTCCTACACCGTTGGTCCTGTGTCCTACTAACGCGCAGCGTAACGCGCGGGTCGGGACAACATCTCATTTACATCACTCTACGTTAGGTACACTACATCAAAATTGTAACATTAATAAAAATATCGAGTTCAACACTTCACAAAACATTTTACAATTGGCTACCACTATTGCTGAAGTCGCTGCTGCGGCATCAAATAGAAAGGTAAGTCAGGTAGGTAACCATTCAATTTCTTTGCCGATTTTTAGCGGATACCCAACCGACTGGCTCGTTTTTAAAAGGCTTTATGACGCCACGAGCTCGTCGTTTTCGGCCTCTGAAAATCTCGTGCGTATTAGTGCGGCGTTACGTGGGGCCGCGCGCGAATGTGTGAGCGTTCTCATAGCGGTCGCTCGCGACCCCACCGAAATCATTCAAGCTCTCGAGGATGCATTTGCACGCCCCGAGCGTATTATTATGACGGAGGTCGCTTTAATTCGTAATTTACCTAAGCTACCACAGAATGAGAGACTGGGACCAACAGCTTCCTGCCGCTTTAGCTCATAAGTGGACTTTATGGTACAATGAACTTTCCGCTTTATTTACATCTTCCATTCCTAGGCATTACTTGTCACATAAGACCGCGATTAATGTTGAGCTTCACGTTTTCGCCGACGCAAGCGAGGTTGCTTATGCTTGTGTCGCTTATTTTAGATTTGAGTGTACCGACGGAAAAGTGTTGCTCAGTCTCATTGGCGGTAAAGCACGACTTGCACCGATTAAACCCGTTACGATACCTCGATTAGAGCTTCAGGCAGCGCTCATGGCCGCGCGTTTTGCCCAATATATTGTCGAAGCTCATAGGCGAAAGCCTTCAAAATTATTCTTTTGGTCCGATAGCATGACGGTGCTTCGGTGGCTGCGTAGCGATGCCCGCTCATTCAAGCCTTTTGTCGCTCATCGGGTAGGCGAAATCGTAGAGCTGACGAATAGTTCCTGTTGGCGATACGTTCCGTCGGGCTTGAATGTGGCGGACGATGCTACGCGCACTGATCACGTTTTCCAAATTACTTCTCGATGGTTTTTGGGGCCATCGTTCTTGGCCCTACCTTTCGTCGAATGGCCGCAAGAACCATCGTCCCAACCGCCTCCAGTTCTCGAGGAGCTTAAACGAAGTGCCATGGCTCCATGCTTGGAAACGGTAGGGACTATTGTTTCGCGAGAACTACCTTCACCGGTGGTTGCGGACGCCGCTCGTTTTAGTCAGTGGCTTCGTTTATTGCGAGCTACGGCTCATGTTCTGGTATGTGCGGAACGGTTTAAGGCGTTTTTGGCATCATCCCGTCTAAATTCAAAATTCTGCGTAACTCCGCAACATCTTCTAAAGGCTGAGACACATCTTCTTCTCCGTTCTCAGTTAGATTCTTTCGGTGACGGTTATGCCCTTACACAGCGTGGCCAGACTTTGCCCAAATCCAGTCGCTTAAGAAAACTAGCGTTGTTTATAGCCGAGGACCGCCTGATGCGACTTTCTGGAAGGATTTCGATGATCGAGAACGCCCCCGTCGAAGTTAACCCAGTTGTGCTCGATGGCAAAAACAAGATTGCGGGGTTGCTTATTGCGTCTGTTCACCAGTTAATGGCCCATTCGAACAACGAGACCGTCGTTAATGAACTCCGCCAGAAGTATCATATCATTGGTCTCCGTCCGGCTGTGAAGAGAGTTGCAAACGATTGTTATTTGTGCAGAATTCGGAAGGCCCTTCCAACTACACCTCCGATTGGCGATGTACCACCCGAGCGTCTCGCCCACCACGAGAAGCCCTTTACCCATGTAGGCTTGGATTACTTTGGCCCACTTCAAGTTTCCGTTGGCCGGCATAAGGAGAAGCGATATGTGGCTTTGTTTACTTGCCTCACAGTGCGAGCCGTTCATCTAGAGATTGTATCTAGTTTAAGCACTGATTCGGCCATCATGTGCCTTCGCCGCTTCATCGCTCGACGTGGAACGCCTACTACCATTTACTCCGACAACGGGACGGCTTTTGTTGGCGCCAGTCGTGAGCTGCAGAGACTGTTTGGGGAACCTGTGACGGAATTCGCGTGCAACAGGAGGATCGTCTGGAAATTCATACCACCTTCGGCTCCTTTTATGGGCGGTTGCTGGGAGAGACTGGTAAGGAGTGTCAAGACAGCCCTTTACGCAACCTTAAAAGAGCGCTCTCCTTGCGAGGAGATACTGAACACCCTTCTCCTGGAAGCCGAGGCGCTAGTGAACTCCCGACCACTGACTCATGTTTCTGTCGAGCCAGGTGCTGATGAAGCCATCACCCCAACGCACTTCATTTTGGGCACGTCGTCTCCTTACTCCATCCTCGCTAGGTCGGACGACGATGACTTGGTCCGTCGAATTAAATGGAGAAAAGGGCTACGTTTGGCGGATCATTTCTGGGCACGCTGGGTAAGGGAGTATTTACCGGAATTAAGGCCTCGACAGTCCGCGGTGGCTGCAAGAGCACCCGTATTTAAGATTGGCGATCCAGTCCTGATCGTGGATGGCAATTTGCCTCGTGGTGTTTGGCCTCGTGGTCGAGTGACCACTTTATTCCCCGGTCGCGATGGTATAATTCGTGTTGCTGAAGTTGCCACTAATTCGGGTACTCTTCGCAGGCCAACGCGGAAGCTAGTTTTGCTAGCTTAGCATCGTCACTTCCATTTCTTTTTCGTGTTGCCAGTTGTCACACGGGCGGCGACCATGTTGCCGATGCTAAGCTAGCAACCTCTTTTATAGATATTTATACTTTTTGATGATTATTGTTTTTTATACTTTTTAAATATTTTGTTTTTTGACATTTATATTACACTTCAATTTTACACGAAGACGAGAGAGTTTTATTTCCAAATAATTTTCCAGTTTTTACTTTCCCTTACTTTATCTTCACCAGTCTTCCTTCCATTATCGCTCATCTTCAACAATCTATATCTATACAGGGCGTCCCACGGATATTTTACTGAAAGAAGACATCGTTTTATTTTTAATAATAAGTAGAACTGCATTCACAGATTTTTTAAAAATCGCCTACCTCAACCGGGAATCGAACCCGCCAAATGTGATAGAAAAATTACTTGTATTTTATAATAGCGTTTGAAAGGGCTACTCATAAGCATTATTTTTTCCTAAATAACCTAGCATATTAAATGAAACTAAGATCATAAAATTTTTCATTTTATTTAAAATTTTGTTCATTTAAAATTTTGTTCGGGGAAATTGGAAGGGAAAATCTAACCCCACTTGATTTGTTTTCATGGGGTTATGTAAAAGATTTAGTTTACAGGAACCGGTACAACAGTGTGCAGGAGTTACAAAATGAACTTAGACGTATTATTTCAAACATCCACCATGCAAAAATAAGTAAATCGATAGGGAGAGAAATTATCAAAAGAGTGAAATTTGTATGCAACAGAACGGATCACATTTTGAGCATTTGATTAATTAATTTATTTTTAAATAAAATGAAAAATGTTATGATCTTAGTTTCATTTAATATGCTTGGTTATTTAGGAAAAAATAATGCTTATGAGTAGCCCTTTCAAACGCTATTATAAAATACATGTAATTTTTCTATCACATTTGGCGGGTTCGATTCCCGGTTGAGGTAGGCGATTTTTAAAAAATCTGTTAATGCAGTTCTACTTATTATTAAAAATAAAACGATGTCTTCTTTTAGTAAAATATCCTACGTTCAATATTTAATATACTTTCCCTCCGTGTGGCATGGCCGTGGGACGCCCTGTATGCTATAGCCATATATGCTTTATGATATAGCCATTTATCGCCTTGAACTGTCAAAATTCCTGTCAAAAACTGTCAAAGCGTTAAATGGCTATATCATATAGTGTTCCGGTGGTCATGCTAGCCGGTCACAGGGCAGGAAAATAAACACGTTGTAGGGATCATTGTTGTTTTGTTGACATTTAAGGACACTGTTTGTGTACCGTTTAAATGGCGGCCACCCTCTCCAACGCGTGACATAGTTTAATCTGCTCCGAACACATTTAAAAGCTTGCTGTCAATTGTAATTATAGCACGCAACTCTGTACCGACGCTAACATTTTGCCACGCGACTTTTAGCCTTGCTGGTCACGTAATAAATTACAGCGGATTCCGATTACGTGCCGTAGCGGACACGTTGTCAGTAGGTACTCTAATTTAACTGTAAATATTTATATGACCTAGATTTCTAGGATTGAACGTTAATGCTTGTTTCTGTGTTGGTGTTCTGTCTAGGTGCAAAGAGTGGTCTAGAAAATTGATTTGCGTAATTTGTTGGAAGATTTGTTTGGTGAATGATTGGGAGAAGAACGTAAGCATAACTGAGTGTACCAAGTCAGAGGTTCCCAAACATTTTTTTTTCACACAGACCACTTTCAAAATTTTGCTGGTCCCGGTGAAAATATAGCTGCAGGGGGTCAGCTTTATTTCTACCTCCCCAAAACTGTGAAGAATAGTTCTAATTTTCGTTACTTTGATTATAATAACCGTTATGTCGGTTATTATAAAGCTTAATGTTTTCCTCGATAAATGGACTATCCAACACAAATAGATTTTTTAATTTGAGTCAGTAGTGCCTGAGATTGGCGCGTTCAACCAAACAAACTCTTCTTCTTCAGCTTTATAACATAAGTATAGATTATAAAATGTGTCCGTCATCTATCTACCAAATATCCAAAACACAAGTGCTTATGCTACTTATTTCGGGCTAGTTGATAGATGTGAGTGTAAGAAAAAATTATTAATTTATTACCTACATCATATATTACAAACGATCGAAGCCACGATCTCTTGGGTGATAGTCACCCCAAACTGCCCTTCAATTTGATAAAGGTAAAGGTAGTTAGCCTATTAATTTTATAAGAATCTGAATCATTGCTTTAGACTAACTGCCGCACTCAGAGACGTCAATTAACGATAATGAGTACTGAATGTCAAAAAAATGTCAATTCAAAACTAGTCGCTATTGCTGGGTCTATGGTCTAGATTTGAATGAAAACTTTTGACACTAAGTACTCGTTATCGTTAATTGACGTCTCTGAGTGCGGCAGTTAGAGTATTGGTATTATGAAAAAAATACTATCATTGTCTCAGTTAATGCTAAACATTACTCAAGCTTAAGACACCGCGGAGTGATTAATCGAGGCCATGACTAATCGTTCCTACAGGACTAGTCAATCGTGCGATTGTAGGTACAACCGAGCACACGTTAGGCGATACACCACTGACCACACATTTTTGAAACATTTATTAAAAAGGTCAAATGAAAATCGAAGTAATTTAAAATTAGGACTTGTTTCAAGTCCACCTGGCTAACTTCCACCATTTTATCAAATTCTGTCGCCATAATTATAATGTTAACAGCATTATTGTGTTCCGACAATGTGTGATAAGATAGCCAGCCCCTCTGTGGTTGAGGGTTCCAGGTGAAGCTCGATTCCATCTTCGGCCCTTATCGTCACTTACCATCAGGTGAGATGAAGGGCGAGAGCTTCCCTGTCTAGCATAAAATAATAATAATACCATACATACATACATAAATCATACCCATGTCCCCGAAGGGGTAGGCAGAGGCGAGTTAACACCCACTTTTTGCCATATATGTTCGGTCCCAGGTAATAGGTGGCGAGCCTATTGCAATATAACGGGCACATAAATCGCAGTACATTTATATTGCTAAGTGGTATGGGAGAAATGCTGCTGTAACAATACCTAATAAAAAAATTGGCCGTGTAGTGACGGCAGAGTAGAATACAATTGTCACCTCCCCAAATCTCTCCCATGGGTGTCGTACAAAGCGACTAAGGATAAATCAGTGATGAGGAATGGGCAGCAGCGTTTCTCTTATATCACCTAGGCAAGCAATGTACTGCGGCTTTTGTGCCCGATAAATGGCAATAGGCTCGCCACCTATTACATGGGACTTGATATAGTTGGCGAAACGTGGGTGCTAGTTCACCTCTGCCTACCCCTTCGGGGATATAGGCGTGATTTATGTATGTATGTAATATAATAAAGTAAAAAATGCCCACTTTAGACGTAAGTTTATTTCTACAATTTATTTGCATCACTTGTACACACAGATCACAAACCCAAACTTAAAATTAACACCCGAATGTATGTCAATAATAAAAATTACCTAGAACAACAATTTAACATACATCGCTTGTCACAGCGATGCAAACAGGCAGGATGATATTTTATTTTTGCCAAAGCAAAACACTGGTTTACTAAAAAAGCTGGTAAAAGCTTCTGCCTGGGTACAAAATTGATACAAAATTCGACTGCTTAACAAAATTGCTACAAATGAGCCGTTTGCTTACAAAGTGAAGTTGATAGATTGGAGAAATTTAGGCAAGCTTACCTGAATCCTGGCTGATGGTATAGTCAGCCGTCCGGATTGCGGACGACGCGGGTTTGATTCCCGCGTCTGGACCACAGTTTTCGATTTTTTTCTGACTTAGTTTTCTTTGTAATACCTATTCTATTTACTAAATATTTCGACAGATTTTACCTAGTGTCTTAGCTAATCGGTACTAGTAATCGCCAGCGGCTACGCTCGCGTTTTTGTCGGTTATTTTATAGCCTAAAGCCTTCATCGATATACCTAATAGTATGAATTATCCAACAAAGACAGAATTTCAATTTGAACCAGTAGTCAGAAACAGTAGTTCCTGAGATTGACTTTACTATTTGTATAGCCTAATACCTGAAAACGTTTCACTGCGCTGCGCATATCTCAACAGAACTTACGTGCCGGGTATTGTATGTTTATTAAAAGCATAAGCCTTGAGGCCTAAGCCCCGTGCAGAGCATCCGTTCGTAGACAAATCCTAACCATCCCAACCAACCCAACATCCCAGCCTCCTTGATTAATCTGGCCCGGTGTCCGGGGTGTCACTCACTTAATTAACCAATCAGCGCGGAGTACAGTCGCCGTTGCGTCACTGGGCCCACATCTGCAACTGGAACGTCACTAGGAAATCGTGGGGACGCGTGTCCATTATGCTACGTTAAAAACTAATAAGGTGCATCCGTCTTTTTTATGAAGTTTTTTATTAGTCTGTTGGAAAACATTACTACTATTAAGGTCTCTGCATACGTAACGGGAATATACCCCGGTCGGGATGTGGATGGGACGGGGACTGCAGAAACATAATTTCATATAAAATGTACCATGAAGGACAATGTTCCGGAGTCACGGACGGGACGTGCACGGGATGTTTAGGAACGAGAGAGGGCCCGTCGCCGTTCCGTCCACGTCCCGTCCGGGGTGTTTTCCCGTTACCTATGCAGAGACTTTTATTTTAATTTAAACATTATATTATACATGTTAGAAAAACTATTTCAAAGATGTTGGTGGTTAGAAAAAGAATTTCGAAAAATGATGATCTTGAGGCGGGAATCGAACCCGCGTCCGGCTATCCGGGCAGGTGCCTGACCCCTCGGCCACCCAAGACACTAATTAACTTGCCGAAATTCCTCTAACCTTTACACTTCACGTTGTAAGCCAACGGGTACCCTCGCAATGTAGAAATAAATTTCAAACATTCCAAAGCAGATATTTTTACAAATACCGTGCGTTCGGCTAAGCTTAGGTTTGCTTTCACCGACATCTTTGTACTAATTTTTCTAACTTTTATATAATGTTAAAATTAAAATCGAATAACTATTTCAAAGAAAATTGTAGTATTGATGCGCCAATTAGGCTTGGTCTATCGGGCACGTAAATCGCAGTATATTGCTAGGTGGTAAATAAGAGGAACGGCGAGCTCGCTAGCGCAGTGGCACAGCGCGCTTGGCCTCCGATTGCATAAACTAAGCAATTTCGCTAAGGCCAGTCATTGGATGGGTGACCAAGAATTTATTATCTCGAGTTCCTCCGTGCTTCGGGAGGCACGTTAAGCCGTTAGTCCCGGCTGCATCTGCAGTCGTTAGTACCCACCAACCCGCAGTCAGCCGGGCCAGCGTGGTGGGTTATGGTCCAATCTCTTCTATTCTTCCATCCATAGGGAGGGCTCATGCCCCAGCAGTGGGGACATTAAAGGGCTGGTGATGATGATGATGATGATAAGAGGAACGCTGCTGCCCATGACTCACTGTCTTTACCCTTATTCTTCTGGCTGGTGGTAGGACTTCTTTCAAGTCCGCCTGGCTAGCTACCACCATCTTATTAAAATCTGTCGAAAAGTCGCCTTGTACGACACCCGCAGGAGATATGGGGGTGGTTACAATTGTATTTTGCTCTGCCGTCGCCACACGGCTACGGCCATGTGCTTAGTTTGATATATTATATGTTCTTATAGCATGCAGGACAATTTGGTAAGTCCCCGAAGACTCTTGTGTAATAAACTAATCAGCATAGTCCGTCTCCATTCCCCAGTTGTTCCTCGGAGTGCAACTGGGATATCACCGCGAAATCCACCCGGAGTCAGTGTCCGTTACACCACGTCAATATGCCGTTACTCTTTTAAAATATCTTTGACTTATTAAAAGGGCATTTCTGACTGGTACTATTGTAATTTTGCAGTGTTGAAACATATTCTATAATTACATTTCAATAATGGTAAAATAACATACGTTTAATAATAATCTTTTTTAAAAGTCTATAATTCACAGGATATGGTGACATCGGATACTAATTAAATTAAAAAAGTTTACTCTCTAAAATAAATTGTAGGATAGAAAATAAGTCTTTAAAATTGGTTTAAGAAATATGTAATGTAAATCTAAGATGAAATTAAATAATGTTTGAAATAAAACAACTTTTACGGAGAAGCCTCGCGTATAATTAGGGATTTGGCATGTTTATTATTTAACCCGATTAATTTACAGCAGCCGTGGTTATGGGGAAACTAAAAATGACAGGCGTCTTCATATAATGTAATAGTAACTACCTTATATATATCATATGAGGTAGAAAGGCCCATGTCGAGAGGCAGATAAACGGAGAGAGTGATTGGGATGACTTCATTGCAATCCATACTGCTTATATTTTACGCCTTCCCGATACTAACCCACTTTATCCTAAAAGATATTAGGGGTAAAAGTATGAAATTGCCGTTTTTTACTGAAAACCGCAATTGTTTATTTTTTAGTTTATAACAAATTTATTTAATCAAAATAGGTACCATTATTATCTATACATTGCTGCCATCTAATAGGAAGGTCATTTATGCCTTTGCGATAGAACTCTGAGGATCTAGACTGCACAAACTGTGTGAAAGCATTTTGTACTGCCTCCTGGGAAGAAAACTTCTTGACACGTAGATAATTGTCCAAATCACGAAAAAAATGGTAGTCCGTGGGAGCAAGATCTGGCGAATACGGATGGTTTCTAACTGCAGTCCCTGACGGGTCAAAACGGTTTCTCGTGCTGTATGAGGTTTCGCGTAGTCTTGGAGCAATAATGGTGAAGATCGATTCATGAGTCGGGGCTGTTTTACTGCTAGTTTTGCCAACATTGTTCGGAGTTCGGCACAATAGACATCTGCCGTTATTGCTTGACCAGATCGGAGAAAACTATAGTGAATAACACCATGCTGAGACCACCAAATAGTTACCATTACCTTTTTATTGGTAAGTTTTGCTTTAGGACACTGTTGTGGCGTTTGACCTGTGGTCAGCCATTACATTTTTCTTTTACGATTATCATAAAGAATCAACTTTTCATCACATGTCACAATTCGATCCAATATTCCTTCATTTCTGTACCGATTCAACAAGGTCAGTCAAATCATGAGGTGCCTCATGATTTGTCTGATCTGCAGAAAGAAACGCGTTACTTCCGCGGGGGAACTCGTATTCAAAAATCACTCCAATATTCGCAGTATCCATCTTTCTTGCCTAAGTTGAATAACAAAAACAATTAAAAGTCGATATTCAAATATTTCACATTAAAAAAAAAAAGAACATCATAGAAACCATGTGAAAAAAGTTTCAGTCGAAAACCTCAAACCATGAAGATTCTATGTCAATTCAAAAAAACCTATTACAATAAAACGGCAATGTCATACTTTAACCCCTATTATTAACTCAAATTCTCCCGTGGTAGCGAACGCACGTTACGTTAGCCAGCTTCATCTGTAGTCGTTTACACCTACCAATGGATACATTCACCGGCTTTAACCCTCGTGGTTGGTTATGACTTATTTGCTCTTAATTCTAATTTCATCCATACGGCAAGCCCCAGCAGTGGTGACATTGCACGGTTAGCGATAAAAAGTGTGACGTGACACTGAAATTTGAATAACAGACCGGATTGGGACTGCTTGTTGAAGTGACATTCTTTACTTCTTATTGATTTATGTTTTTCCAAATATTTTGTTTTTTACTGCCAGATCAAATGTGAAATATACGTCTACTATGAGAGATTGTTCTTTTTTTGCTTCAAGTATTTTTTCACTGTCTCAATTATTTATTTTACAACTTGTTTGTTAATTCTGTATCTAAACATAAAGATTTCGACCTAAACAAGCCCAAAAAAGAGTGAAATATTATACTCAAAACATGTTTTCACGGTTGCTCTACCCGTGTCGCCTGGAGCTTCGTACATTTTAATCTCTCCACGCTTTTGCACAGTACATTTTGTGATGGCCATTAATGAATTTTTATTCCTCGGCCAAGCCCTGACGAGAATTAGGCACTCTTCATCGGGGCTCGCAACTCCGCAATTAGATTCGCACGATTTGGCTCCCTGGAACTTTTTAAGAGTCGGAGTGGACAATTTGTAATTAAGTTTAATTGTAGTCTTGTTCAGAATTTTGTTTTATTTTGCTCAAGTGAAATATTTGGACGTTTTTAAGTAGAAGGTGCTTTGATTGCGAACCTATTATATTGTTTTCAACTACTGTCACAACCCCTCTCCCCTAGGTGGCGTACAAGTTGAACAATATCGATTAAATTTTTTCTTCTGTCGGTATCTCGACATGGTTCTTGCAGTCTCTTTTCTATACATGTCGTTAATAATTAGATCTAATTAATACACCTAAAACAATATAAAAATCATGTAACCTCAAAACGATTTCCCGAAACATTGAAAATATTTCCTCATCAACAAAATATGTTAATTAAACGAAATTTTAGTATATAATTATGCATTAAACAACCGCTGTATTTACCCTAAGCCTTGAACATACAATTCGCAGAAGGGGTAGGCAGAGGTGAATTAATTTTTGCCCACTTTTCGCCAGTTTAGCTAGGTCTCATGTAATAGGTAGCGATCCTACCTATCTATTTATCAGGCATTTAAATCGTAGTATATCGCTAGGTTGTACAAGAGGAATGCTGCTACCCATTACTCACTTCTGTCTTTGCCCTTAGGAAAATGATGACTGGATATATATTTGAATTCAAATTCTAAAGGGAATACGAGAAAATTCCCGTCGCTCGTGGTATAACGGACACTGGTCCCAAGAATCACGTCTACGAGATTGCTCTCAACAAATTACAGGATTAGCCGGTATCTCGCGGTGGCACTCCTCGTAAACGCCACCGTTACTGGGCTTTATTCCTCACGTAAGAGAGTCCAAATTGCTAAAACTTTTTGTCTCTCAAACCCACTGATATGTCGATTCACGTTAAGCTGTCAAGTTTTAGTTTTTTTCTGAGAGTGTTTTAAGGAAATTGAGGCGATGACGCCGTAGGCTCTGATTGCTTTAAGGGCGGTTTTCCTTCGAGCTGTCGTGGGTCATTTGGGCTGCGAAGGGCCCATTTGAGATGACGAAAGGCAAGATGACGTTTTAAGTGACGTCAGAGCACTGAGTAGACTCGAGCGGTAATCGTTGAGGAATTGTGACGTTCAATTTGTCACGTCACGGTTAGGTACAGTCAACATCAGTCCAGGCTGGCACTGAACGAGCTAAAATATTGGTCACTTTATGTATTCATACTAAAACAATCAGAAATTCATAGCAGAATACAATTGTCACCATACACAACCCTCTCGCGGGTGTCGTACAAGGCGACTAAGGTCGGGTTGAGACGGTAAGGATTAAGACAGTGATGAAAGAAAGAAATAAAGAAAACAGGACGATGAGTAATGGGCAACAGCGTTCCTCTTATACCACCTTGAAATATACTGCGACTTTTGTGCCCGATGAATGGCAATAGGCTCCCCATATTACACGGAACTTCACATAGCTGGCGAATCAACACAGTGACTATCGCCGTACTATCGCGAAAATGGTAATTATTTTTTTTTTATTTTGAAGTATATTTTGTAATTGTAATAATGTATTTTTTTAGTAGGTATATATCCAGTCTAGGCCACCTTCCTCTATGTTCCGTCGTTATAAACATAAGCCATAAATAAATAAAACTAGAATGTCAAGGATTTACATGGCGAAAGTTAATGGAGAAATGGGAAGGGGAAGGCCTAGGCGGATCTTTTATAATCAAATTGAAATTCTACTAAAAAAGGGCCAGGTCAAGAGTACCCGAAACCGACGGGCATGCATGAAGAGATTGATGAGATCGGATGAAGCGAAAGAAGTATGTAAGGATCGTTGCAAGTAGAAAGAAGTGATCTCTGTCTACCCCTGTGGGAGAAAGGCGTGACATAATTGTATTTATGCATTAAATTACTTGTGTGAATGTAAGAAAGATAATTATCCGTCCGCCATCTTGTTGGTAACGATCCTGACGGAGACAGAGCGATTCGCCATAGAGCGGGTTCCTTAATATTTATTTACATTGTAATATCAGATTTCTTCGCGTCGACAGACATCTTTAATACTCTACAGGGCTAATCCATCACTCCCGTAAGTGTGTAATGCTAGAATTATTATTGTTATGTTGTAACACGGCGGCCATATTGGTTCCGTCGCTGTAATGGCGTTAGCTTAAGAGAGGTTGTGCGGTCACGTAGGCTAGTTTTGTATCTAGATAGTTCTAGACCGTTGCTCACTATTTAGGGATACTACATACATACATACATACATAAATCACACCTATATCCCCGAAGGGGTAGGCAGAGGTGAATTAACACCCTCTTTTCGCCAATTATAATATCGCCGTGTGGTGGTGGCAGAGTAGAATACAATTGTCACTACCCCAAATCTCTCCCGTGGGTGTCGTACAAGGCGACTAAGGATAAATCAATCATGAGGAATGGGCAGCAGCGTTCCTCTTATATCACCTAGCAATAGTACTGCGACTTTTGTGCCCCATAAATGGCAATAGGCTCGCCACCTATTACATGGGACCTAACATAATTGGCGAAACGTGGGTGCTAGTTTCAGCTCTGCCTACCCCTTCTGGGATATAGGCTGTTCGGTCCCATGTAGTAGATGGCGAGCGAGACATAAATCGCAGTACCCTTGTACGACACCCACGGGAAAGATGGGGGTGGTGACAATTGTATTCTGCTCTGCCGTCACCACACGGCTGATACTAGAAACTGCTATACCTACTAGAAATAGGATATATTCAAATTCAAATCAATAACTAAGTGTCATACAACAGGTCGCTTAGATAGAATGCGCTTCACAACTTAGGTACCCTTTTATTCGGGCATTGCACCACCCCCATACCTATCTCTCGCGGGTGTCGTACAAGGCGACTAAGGGTATAAACAATGAGTAATGGGCAGCAGAAAAAAATACAGCAGCGTTCCTCTTAGCTTAGATCATCTAGTAATGTACTACGATTGCCCGGTAAATGGCAATAGGCTCGCCACCTACATGGGAACTGAAATAAGCTGGCGAAACGGGGGTGTTTAAACATCTCTTATGGAAGAAAGGCGTGATTGGAGGATGTATGATTGTAAAAATAGCTCACAAAAATTCAATTTATTTATGTATATAATATTTTTCTTCTTACTGATCAGGGGTCGGCGCAGTATGTTTCCTCTTCCATTCATATGTCAGACGTCATCAAACCATCCACTCCCTTTTGATTCATATCATCCATCCCACCGTAAAGGTGCTAGTGATGAATGAATGTATAGAAAAGAGACGGAACGGACCATGTCGAGAGACCTATGAACGGAGAGAGTGATTTGAATGACAACATTCCAATCCATACCGCTCAAGGTTTTGGCTTAGGTTTTACAGCCGGCCGCCTGCCGGACACCATCCCTCTTTGGGTACTTTGGGTATTTATGTATATAATATTTTATTTATTTATGTATTTTATAAAATTTCATTTAATCACTATAACATTGGTGAACTTTTTTAGTTATTACTTTGGTGACCTGAAAACAATATTCCCAAATCGGGATTCGAACCTGCGATTCTCGAACGCATGTTTACTTCTTGCTAACAGGTGCATCGAAAGGTGCGCGAGACAGCAACAGTAGCTGCGTCCCTTTCGCGCACACCTGACGCGTTACGTCATAACAGGTGGTGTATAACCGTTGCGACGAGTCACAGTGTAATCTCTCACAAACAAGCTTTTGGAGCTTCTGCAAGTTTGCTAAAACAATTACTATGCATAAGCCCAGACTGTGTGTTTCGCGTGAGGGACACAGAGCAGAATAGTCAGTGGGAAGTTTTTGTTCTCTGTCATTATTGCATTTCAAGTGTATGGTAAGATCTTGGCATGTGGACCGACAGATGGCGGGCGCGTGCGGTCAGGCGTGAATTTGTAGATAAAAAAATTATAATGGTTTTTTTTATACGTCTAGGAGACATCCTTCTTCGTATAACATTACTTTTTAATAGTTTCGGAATTCAATATATGCTAAGGCTGTATTTCTATCGTGGTGGGTTATGGCCTGTTCTCCCTATATTTTTCCATCTATTCAGAGGATCTATGCCCCAGTAGTGGCGACATTTAATGGCTGGTTAAAATGAAGGTTGATTTTGGAACTTAAAGGCTAACTGCCGCACTCAGAGAAGTCAGTAAACTTTAATGAGTCCTCAAAACAAAACATATCAATCAAAACTAGACCATAGACACGGCAAGAATAGCGACTAGTTTTGAATTGACATTTTTTTTGTTAAGTACTCATTAAAGCTAATTGACGTCTCTGTGTCTTACCCAGTTCAGAGTTAACTCACAAGGCTCACGAAGAGGAGCTCGCTAGCGCAGTGGCAAAGCGCTCTTGGCCTGCGATTGCGTTAACTAAGCAATGTTCGCTAAGGCAGATCGTTGGATGGGTGACCAACAATTTACTATCTCGAGTTTTTCCGTATTTCGGAAGGCATGGTTACGGCTGCATCTGCAGTCGTTATACCCACCAACCCGCACTGGGCCAGCGTGGTGGGTTATGGCCCAATCTCCCCATATTCTTCCATCTATAGGGAAGGCCCGTGCCCCAGCAGTGGGGACATTAAAGGGCAGGTGATGATGATGATGATAAAGATGTCCTGCTCCGGGAATCGAACCTGGGTAAGTGACATGTGGAAATATTGTCTCCAACAATTCAATCTCACAGAAATAGAACAACGAATTTTGAGGCTTAATTGAATTGCGTCGTTCTTTAACTTCCGACTTGATTCACGGGTCCTATGGGAGGCATTTTTTAACGGGGACAGACCTTGTACTGTTGGGGAAATTACACAAAGTAATGGTGCTGCTTATGGTGAGGTTGATTTATTTCAAGAATAACACATTTAAGAACACTATGGTTACACAAAGTTCGATAAATTATAGTCTTGATGCGGGAATCGAACCCGCGTCTACTGCAATCCGGGCAGGTGCCTAAACCGCTCGGCCAACCAAGACGTTCTTTTCTAATTATAATAATATACTTCGTAATTTTTCTATAAATATTATAATGTTCAAATAAAAATAAAAAAGTGCAAATATTCTCTATTTGCACATCTAATGAATAACTGCCGCACTCAGAGACGTCAATAAACCATAATGAGTACCTACTTAATGTCAAAAAATAACAATTCAAAACTAGTCGCTATTTTTGACGGGTCTATGTCTAAATTTAAATGAAATTGCTTGACATTAAGTACTCATTAAAGTTATTCGACGTCTCTGAGTGCGGCAGTAAGGGGTCTACTAACTGTGTAATAAATAAATAAATATTTATTACTTTCAAACCTATCATCTAGCCCAAAGTAAGTAGCTTAAAAGCACTTGTGTTATGGATACTAGATGACGGACAAATTTTAATATGTTTAATAACTATACATAGAAACATTTTTATTATACTACTTGAACATAATAAACCACCTTGACTCGGGAACAAATGTCTGTGTTCATCACAAAATTTGCCCCTACCAAGATTCGAACCCGGGACCTCTTGGCCAAAAGCCAGCCATTTGACAATTCGACCAAGCCGTCAAATGTGTGCAGAGAGCAAAAAAGCAGAGTGACAAACATTGATGAAGTTGATATTTAAACCCAAACCCCTAATAATTAAAAATTTGGCAAAACAATTAAACAATTACATCAAACAAAAACATCAATTTTCATCCATTGTTGTTCCATCCGTTGGTTCCATCTGTACTATCTATCTACTATTATAGAGCTAAGGAGTTTGTTTGTTTGGTTAAACGCGCTAATCTCAGAAACTACTGGTTCAAATTGAAAAATAATTTTTGTGTTGGATAGTCCATTTATTGAGGAAGGCTATATAGGCTTTAAATATAACAACCGACATTAACGCGAGCGAAGCCGCGGGCGACCACTAGTCTAAGAGTTTAATGCAAATTACGTGCCCGATAGATGGCAATAGGCTCGTCACCTACTACACGGGATCTAACATAAATTGTGAGGGTGTAAATAAACGTTTGCTACCCCTTTAGGGAAAAATAAGCGCAATTTATGTATGTAGAAAACCAAGGCTTAATTACATCAAAAACGCAAGGTATTAGATCCGTCAGCATAATATAGTATATTTGTAGAGCGTACGAATGGCGTGCCAGTGGCAGCCGACGTGACCACAAGCCGCGGGTACACTCAACGTAGTATATATTTGCACATTTTATAACATATAATAGGATGGTCACCATGTAAAAGAAGTCAGAAAAACTTTGAAACATTTGGGGGGTTTTGGTAGTCCGAGTGAAAAACGACCTGACTTTTTGTAAGGAATTTGCGATTGATATTAAAATGTATCCAGTTTCATTTAGATATTCTTAGTTACAATATAGTTGGAATTATAGTGGTGGCTGAAGTGTAATATTTGCACGCTTTGGCTCATAATGGCAAACATATGGACAATATTTATTTTATAAAAATTGTAGGTATACCATGTTTTAATCAAATACATAACTATTTTATCTTACCATTAAATAAAGTACTTTAATCCATGACCGTTACTAATAAACCTCAAATACTGCAGTGCACTGTATATGAAATATTCCGGATGCACTATAACCAATGAGCGGTCGACACTAGGAGCCGCCATTTTGGATTTGGATTTGACACAAAACTTATGTACCGACTTTATTAATTAACTGAAACACGACGCATACATGGCGCCTCGTCTGAATTATTTAACTCAATCATAAATTTCAGTTCAGAATAGACTAGAATAAATATATTTGCACTAGTGGCCGCCCGCGGCTTCGTCGCGTTGTAATGTCAGTTGTTTTATTATAACAACGGACATTAACGCGAGCGAGGCTATATTATAGCCTATTCCTCGATAAATAGACTAACACAATAAGAATTTTTCAATTGAGTCAGTAGTTCCTGAGATTAGCGGGATCAACCAAACGAACAAACTCTCAGTATTGTTTTGATTGGGGTAACATACATAACATCATACAGCTATTATCTAAAACTAAGCTCCTCCCATTCAGCCAAGAAAGCACCATGCAAACTACTTAAAAATCAATTACAACTTCAAATTCACAAAAAATGAAAATAAAATGTAGTGTAGACTGTTCTCATATTTTACCAACGTCTTCTTGCCCTGCTAGTTTACCTCTGCCTACCCCTTCGGGGATATAGGCGTGATTTATGTGTGTATGGTGTGTGGTGACGGCAGAGTAGAATACAATTGTCACTACCCCAAATCTCTCCCGTGGGTTTCGTACAAAGCGACTAAGGATAAATCAGTGATGAGGAATGGGCAGCAGCGTTCCTCTTATACCACCTAGCAATGTACCTACTGCGACGTTTGTGCCCGATAAATGGCATGAAACTGGATAAATTTTTAATTTACCTCTGCCTACCCGTTCGGGGATATAGGCGTGATTTATGTATGTTTGTATGTATTCTTGCCCTGTCCCCATGCAACGAATAAAGTGAATATCCCACCATCCACTGGTATATTAGTTTTGATTAGTAAACATTTTCAGGAAAAATCCGTAAAATTTTCTTTTCCTTTATCAGTAGTTAGTTTTATTGCTATAATTATATGTCCGCGTATAATTAAAAGAAATATGACGTCACGTTCACATCACAAAATCAGTTGAAATCGCACAGAGAAATGAGTCACATGTGACTCTGAACTTATTTCAAAGTTCTCTCGTGAGCGATTTATGACCCACTGGACAGCGAAATTTTTAAAATTGAAAGCTAAATTCGATATCGTATTATACTTACAAGGAAATAGGTTAGAGAAAGTTCGAAAATATATCTTAAAGCGAACCCAAGTCTACCACAATCTGATATATTTAAATTGTGATGCCATTTAAAGTGTAATTACAAAACCATTTGGAGTTTCAGTCATCTAGAACACTATATAATGCCGTGTGGTGACGGCAGAGTAGAATACAATTGTCACCACCCCAAATCTCTTCCGTGGGTGTGTACAAGGCGACTAAGGATAAATCAATGATGAGGAATGGGCAGCAGCGTTCCTCTTATACCACCTAGCAATAGCAATGTACTGCGACTTTTGTGCCCGATAAATGGCAATAGGCTCGCCACCTATTGGCGAAACGTGTGTGCTAGTTCACCTCTGCCTACCCCTTCGGGGATATAGGCGTGATTTATGTATGTATGTAGAACACTATATATTTTTTGCAAAATTTATTACTTGCTAAATTAATAGATGCATACATATACATACATAATTCACGCCTATATCCCCGAAGGGGTAGGCAGAGGTGAACTAGCACCCACGCTGCGCCAATTATGCTAGGCTATTAAGAGATGGCTTTCAAAAATAAAACTAAATGGTCCAAAAATGGAATTGAAGGATTACTAACAACAGTAAATGCTTAACCACCATTTTATTTAAAACACCTCAAAGATTTGAAAGTTGGGACGTCAATTTTATTCTTTAATATTGTAGAGCCTATGACTTTAATCCACAAAAATCCTACAGTTTCACTTACGTAGTTTTAGAATGAGTAAGTTTTGAAATTAAAAATTAAAACACATAGGATCGAGTTTTTTAATGTCTATTTTACATTAAAAACCCACCCCAAGTCTCTCCCGTGGGTGTCGTACAAGGCGACTAATGATAAATCAGCGATGAGGAATGGGCAGCAGCGATCCTCTTATACCACCTAGCAATAGTACTGCGACTTTTGTGCCCGATAAATGGCAATAGGCTCGCCACCTATTACATGGGACCTAGCCTAATTGGCGAAGCGTGGGTGCTAGTTCACCTCTGCCTACCCCTTCGGGGATATTGGCGTGAATTATGTATGTATGTATTTTCCAAGCATGTAATAAAAAGAAGACCTTTCAAAAAATGTAATGTTGTCAATTTTCCCGCGTTCCAACAACTGTACTGTCTATTTTTTCGTCACTTGTATTGTGTAATGGCTAATTTTTTATTCTTTATTTTTATTTATTATTTTTTTTTAGCTCTAATTGTTATATTTGATTTTTGCTGTGCCTAAGTTTTGAAACTTTTATGAGTGTATTACCTACAAACATAGAATGCAATAAAAAAATGGAATTTGAACTTGAATGTACTCGCGTTCCAACCACTACTGCACTCGTGCGATCTGACAAAACACCTAAATGGGCCATGGAGTTGAGAACTTGTCTCTCCGAATCCTGGTGACCCGAAGACACACACACCGAGCCACCCCTGTGTGCATAGCTCGGTGGCTCCCTGGTTCTAGCTGCCAGTGACGATCCTGACTCCGCAGAGGACGCACGCGCGTCCTCGCTCCGCTTACGCGCGTACGGACGACATCCTCTTGTGTGACCGATAATATCCTATTTCACCCAAATAATATCCCGTCTGCCGCGAGTTTTGTAAAGTGAATCGTGGTTTTCATCTGTGGATTGTGTGTGGCATCGGAAAAACTGGATTCTGCAAAGTGAGCTATTTCCGTTGAGTCTAATGTGGTGAGTTGTTTTCTTATTACGTTTTCGTTAGCGATTTCGGGTGAGACACGTGTGAAAATGTACCCAGATCACATAATATCCCAACTACATATGTTTCACTTAAAAAAAAAAACAAATAATCATGTGTTTTAAATCACCTCAGACTTGAAAATAGTCGAGAGAAAATTCGCCGAATGTAGAGATTATGCGACGATGCCACATGTTCGTAGAATATTTTTGGAAAAGTGTCTGGTATAAAAATGTTATTAGGATAGAAGTTACCCAATCGCGAGCTGTTTATGTTTTTCTCTTCGTTCAAATAATAAACAAAATAATGTGAATTGTATTTGTCCTGCATTTACTAAGGAAAACTATTGAAAGCTCAAAATGTAAATAAAAAATGGTAAAGTTGAAATACAGGATTTCTTTTCTGGAGTATACGTTTTTATTTTGTAAGACAATTATACATTTTGATATAATATAATGTGTCTATTGATCACACCTAATGGATTTAATATCATTCCAATATTATTAAACAAACTAATTAAATTTAAAGCACGATCTTGAGAATGTTTCGGGTAGGTATAAAAATTAAGTTTTGTTGAAATGTTCTCAAATAAATATTTAACAAAACAAATAAATATTTGATTGTAATAAAAAAAATGTGTAAAGAATATAATTTTGCTTATGACATACATTTGTAATTAGCATTTATTAGAATTTTTACAACGCACCTACACATTTTATCCCCTCTATTCGCTCAAACTCTACTTACTTGAAATAAACTTTTACGGAATTTCCTCGCTTATGTTTATGGATTTCAGCGTTTGTTTCATTTATCGGTTATTTATACGTTAAGATCTACTTGCATTGCATTAAATCTCGGCATTTATTTAAATAAATAAACACATATTGAAAAAGAACTTATTAAAATAGTGGTGAATCACAAATATATAGGTCAGGAGCGCAGAATATAGACATACATGTGTTATTATTTTATAATAGTAGTTGTTTACCTATTAGTTTTACCTGGAGTTTTTGTATCCTGGTGGTCCTATTAAAGTATCACTCAAAACGATGATTACATATTTTGAAAGTGGCGTTTTGGGATTGTGGTCTCTCAGTTCCAAAAGCGTCTCGATCGAAACATATTGCGAAAAAAGTGTTTAATAAAATTAAATTCTATAACTATAATAAAATAAATATGTCGTTGGTATTCCGGCAGAACATAATAAGTGCAAGATTTAAAAAAAATATTCACAAACATGGGCATATTACTTAATGTTTTCTGCTCTATTTATTTGGCATACCCGTACAGAGCTTTCTTTACCATTTTATTTCTGCAGAACAGGTATGTAGCAGCTTTACTATGATCACTCAAAATTTTAAATGGATTTTTCTCATAACGACATAATATTTGGGACTTATAAGGTTTTGCCAGAATAACCTCGATATGTTATTTAAATAATGACTCCATTTAATGTTTTAAAATAATATTATTATCAAATATCATTCATGTTTTGTACGACTGTCGACCGATTTATAACATCCACTCCACACATGTGTGCCGAGCCGTTAATTCTTTATTTGATATATAAATCACGCCTGCTTATCCCCTAAGGGGTAGGCCGAAGCGCATTAACGTCGGCGTTTCACCAGTAATTTGAGGTTTCGAGTCGCCGGTCCTATTGTTGTCTAGCCAGCATGTTTATCGTAGAATTGCTAAATGGTGTGTATCAGGGAGACTGCTTCTTATTCCTTACTAGTGGTCGGCCGCGGCTTCGCTCGCGTTAATGTCGGTTGTTATATAGCCTTTAGCCTTCCTCGATAAATAGACTATTCAACACAAAAATATTTTTTTTATTTGAGTAAGTTTCTGAGATTAGCGCGTTCAACCGAACAAACAAACAAAAGACTTTCAGCTTGATAATATTTGTATATAGATTATTAGTCGAGTCAGCTAATATAGAGTGACGATTGCATTTTGCTCTACCACCTCTACATTAATTCACATAAAACGCAGTATATTGCTGGGTGGTATGAAAGGAATGCTCTTCCCATTACTCATCGCTGTCTTTACACGGCAACTAAGGAGTCGCCTTGTACGACACCCACGAGAGAGATGGGGTGATGTGACATTTGTATTCTGCTGTGCCGTCACGACACGGCACTGAATCCATACATACATACATAAATCACGACCATCCCCGAGGGGGTCGGCAGATGTGCATTTAAAGAAAAAAATGTAGACAGGTTTCCGTAGTTAAAATTGAGATTGCATTGAGGAGATATAGGGTAAGGTGACCTGAAATGGGCATGCTGCCTAAAGCGGGTACCCTGCTATATACATTGTATAATAATAATATTTTCCATACAGTCGAGGCCAATTTTTGCATGACCTCTCAAGGAAGTAGTTAATACGGCTGACGGGTATATATCTGTGTTTATAATAAATACCAAAATAAAAAACAAATTAATGTTATTCATAACACGAGACAACTGAGCTCCAGTGAAAATGCAGCTTAACTCAGCATGAACGTTTTGGGCCGCCTTCCCCTGCAAATAGTGTCAAGGTATTTCGAAAGTAACCCTGTATAGAAAGTTCAGGTCGTATAAAGGTTGTTGTCTATTAAAAAGCGCCAGGTCAAGAGTACCCGAAACCGACGGGCATGCATGAAGAGATTGATGAGATTGGATGAAGCGAAAGAAGTATGTAAGGATCGTAGCAAGTGGAAGGAAGTGATCTCTGTCTACCCCTGCGGGAGAAACGCGCGACATAATTATGTATGTATGTAATCCAAAACTGATTTGGTATTTCCACGCGATCGGCGCCGGCGCATCCCACGCATACGACGCGGTTTATTTACTCGTCTGTCGCTGTTTTTTTCCATCAGAGAACCGTTTTTTTTTTGTGTTTACCCACGCTTACTGAATTCGCTATGTGCCTCGTTGTTTATATCCCCTTTTACTCCCAGTAGGAATTAGTTGCAGTGTTTAAGCGTGAAGTATTTTTATTCTTCTACTTCTGTTTGCCCTGTTCACAGTCTATCTGGGGTCGGCGCAGTATGTTTCCTCTTCCATTCATATCGGTCAGACGTCATCAAGCCATCCACTCCCTTTTGATTCATATCATCCATCACGCCGGAAAGGTGTTAGTGATGAATGAATGTGTAGAAAAAAGACGGAGAGGGCCATGTCGAAAGACCGATGAACGGAGAGAGTGATGGGAATGACAACATTCCAATCCATACTGCTCTAAGTTTTGGCTTAGGTTTTACAGTCGGCGGCCTGCCTGATACCGTATGCTGTTGTTGGTGGTTTGCCCTCCACCATTCGGGTGCCCCAAGGTGCTTATTGGTCTACACCGGGCGACTAAAGGTTAACGCTCACTACACCCACACGGCATCCGACCACCTAGATATAATGCGACTAACGTTAGAATGACAATAGGCTCGGCGCCCATTATTTTGGACCTGAAATAATTGGCGGAACGTTGTGTGATTTCACTGATGATTTAATCTATACTTATATTATAGAGCTGAAGTATTTGTTTGTTTGGTTGAAGGCGGTAATCTTGAAGGAACTACTGACTCGAATTGAAAATTTTGATTTTTTGTTAAATAGTAGTCCAACTATCGAGGAAGACTTATAGTATAGACTATTTTAACCTTGAGGCAGGAATCGAACCCGCGTCCGCTGCTATCCGGGCAGGTGCCTGACCGCTCGGTCAAGTAAGTTAAGTAAGTCGGCAAGTTAGTTTGTCTTGGGTGGCCGAGCGGTCAGGCGCCTGCCCGGATAGCAGCGGACGCGGGTTCGATTCCCGCCTCAAGATCATAATTTTTCGAAATTCTTTTTCTAACCACCAAAATCTTTGTACAAATTTTTCTAACATTTATATAATGGTAACATTAAAATCGAATAGTATATATAATAACCGACATTGTCCCGAGCGAAGCTACGGGCGACCACTAGTATTTTATAAATCTCGTTTTACATAGTTTGTTAATGAACTCCTCCGAAAACGCTTCACCGATTTTTATCAAATTGTTTGTGTATATTTAGTAGGACGGAGAATAGCCCGTAGGTTTTTTTTTATATTCCTAGGTGACAGGGACAAAACAACATTCGCATTGATCAACCCTCTGTAAAACCTTAACTTTATAAAACTCTAACCGTGGTCTAGTGGTTCGTCCACCGGAATGAAGATCCAGAGGTCCCGGGTTCGATCCCCAGTGAGGTACAAATTTGTGCTCAGTTTGGTTAGTGGTAGGACTTCTTTGAAATCCGCCTGGCTAGCTACCACCATCTTATCAAAATCTGTCGCCATAATAATTATGTTAACAGCATTATTGTGTTCCGACAATGTGTGATAAGTGATAGCCAGTTCCTCTGTGGTTGAGGGTTCCAGGGAAGCTCAATTCCATCTTCGGCCCTTATCGTCACTTGCCATCAGGTGAGATGAGGCGCAGGAGCTTCCCGGTCTAATAAAAAAAATAGTACTACCGCGTACCGTTCCCATCCAGCGACATCTATATTTAAGCGATAAATCACCTCGAATAATCGTTCAGATGGCAAATCGGGATCGTCGATCATTCGGTATCGGGGGGAAAAAATCGAGATATTATTCGATTGTAGCGACGCCGCGCCGAGTTAGTGCGCGTATTAGCATAATATGTTTCGCGGAGATAGTTATATGTTATTGGGCCCCCGGGAGTAACGGATGGCCCGAATTTCGTATGAACAAGCGGATTCCGCTTTATTTTCTTTAAGTTAATGCGGGATTGACTTTTGGGAGAAGGGTGAGGTTGTGTGTCGGCGCGTTGGGACGAATCACTATTTTGATTGAATGAGCGTGAAGTTGTTTTAATACTGTACTACAATCTTTTACCCGCACGGTAAAGCAAGTCCTCCATGCTGGCCTGGTAGCAAAAAAATAACGTAGGATTGGCCAGCCCCGACTCATGAGTGTCGTAAAAGTGGACTTAGGAAGATTGCCCCGTGTAGACCAATGAGCACCTTGGGGCACCCGAGTGGTGGAGGGCAAACCACCAACAACAGCATACCCAAAGAGGGTTGGTGTCAGGCAGGCGGCCGGCTGTTAAACCTAAGCCAAAACTTTGAGCAGTACGGATTGGTATGCTGTTATTCCAATCACTCTCTGTTCATCTGTCTCTCGACATGGCCCTTTCCGTCTTTTGACTACACATTCATTCATCACTCAACACCTTTCTGGTGTGATGGATGATATGAATCAAAAGGGAGTGGATGGCTTGATGACGTCTGACCGATATGAATGGAAGAGGAAACATACTGCGCCGACCCCAGATAGACTGAGAACAGGGCAGGGAGAAGAAGAAGAAGACTAGCTTTCACCCGCAGCTTCCCTCGCGTCGATGTCTTTATGTAACTCCTAAAGTCTTACGGCCGTATGTACTCAGACGCGTCAATTAAAGTTAAATAGTATCTAATATAAAAATATTCATTTAAATTTACACTCGGCAAGAATAGTAACTAGTTTTGAATTGTCATTTTTTTACATCAAGTAGGTACTCATTCACGTTAATTGACGTCTCTGAGTGCGGCAATGTATTTACTTCAATTCTACGAGAGGGTATAACAGATTGCAGACATGCGACATCCAACTCCTTGTAATAAAAAATCGGTCAAAGAACTTTCGTCAAATTAGTGCGAAAATCGGACTATAGTTTGCGTAACCAATTCAATGAGATTGAACTCAACAGTTCCAACAGAATTTCAATCAAAGTCAACAGTATTTAATGTTATAATATTAAAAAATTCCAACATCTAAACTAGATACTTTTACGAATGCCGCCTATGAAGCTACAATAATATTTAATTGCCTTCAATCATTTTATAACTTTTCCTAGAAAATCTGGGCTCTTTGTCTTTGCGATTCCAATTTTTATTAAATGAAATATCTTTATGTAAATATTTGTTTGGCATAATTATATATCCCTTATATTTTAATACAATAGTGACATAACTCTAAGTTTCTAATTAACTCTAAATAAAACTCATTGCATGCAATTTTGAGTGGAATTTCTTGTTGAAGAAGCGATATAATCTTCTTCTCCCTGCCCTGTTCCCAGTCTATCTGGGGTCGGCGCAGTATGTTTCCTCTTCCATTCATATGTCAGGCATCATCAAGCCATCCACTCCCTTTTGATTCATATCATCCATCACACCGTAAAGGTGCTAATGATGAATGAATGTATAGAAAAGAGACAGAACGGATCATGTCGAGAGACCTATGAACGGAGAGAGTGATTAGAATGACAACATTCCAATCCATACTGCTCAAGGTTTTGGCTTAGGTTTTACAGCCGACCGCCTGCCTGACACCAACCGTCTTTGGGTTTGCTGTTGTTGGTGGTTTGCCCTCCACCATTCGGGTGCCCCAAGGTGCTTATTGGTCTACACCGGGCAATCTCCCTTCGTCGACTTTTACGACTCCCATGGGATGAGTTGGGGCTGGCCTATTCTACGTTATTTGTTCGCTCCCAGGCTAGAATAGAACGCAGGAGGACAGAAGGAATATTATATTATAATATGATATAATATTTTTTAATGATATATAATAAACATGCATCTACAGTCACACAACACACACCTATTTCAAAACCTATAATTTAAAAATTTTCTTCAAGGGGAATAAATACCTTTTTCATCCCACCATCTCGGAAAAAGCGTTTTTGCTCTTCGATATCTGAGTGCAAAAGCCGTTTTTATCCTCTAGAGGTTAAAGTAAATTTGAATTTAGAACATCGTGGGCAATGAGTTTGTGAATTCAAAACATCATTACACATATTTATTTTTACCTCCATGGTGCCGAAATTGTCATGCAACCTATTTTAATTTGTTAAAAACTCATACTCGGAACCTTCTTGGTGTACTTTTTTTGTAATTTACTTTGCGCGCGCCATTTTCTTTTCACGTCACAAATTTGTTAAAACCTAGGAGTTCCGTGACGGTCAATCAGCTTGGCGTCAATCTTGCTTTAAACATTTTGATCGTCTACAACGCTTGCTGGATGCTTGAGTCAAGCATTTAAAAGCTTTTTAGGTCTGTTTGATTTGTTTACGCTAGCAACGGAACAAAAACATACAGAAAATCAACGTGCTTGACTCAAGCTGATTGACCGTCTCGGAACTCCATTAGGGACGGTAATTTTTATTAGGGACTGGTCTAGGTCTGGATGAATGTTGCGGGTGTGGCTGGGTGGATGGGTGCCTGTTGGAGGTGTGACTGGATGAATGGGTGTTTTGAGGTTGTGTCTAGGTGAATGGGTGTTTTGTTGGTGTGTCTGGGTTTTTGTGGGTGTGTCTGAATGGATGGGTGAGTATTGTCGGTGTTTCTGGGTGATTGGTTTTTTTTTTGGGTGTGATTAGGTGTTTTGTGGGTGTTTCAGGGTGATTGAGTGTTTTTTGGGTGTGATTGGGTGTTTCTGGGTGAATGGGTGTTTTGTGGGTGTTTCTGGGTTAATCGGTGTTTTGTGGGTGTTTCTGGGTCATTGAGTGTTTTTGGGTGTGATTGGGTGTTTTGTAGGTGTATCTGGGTGAATGGGTGTTTTGTGGGTGTTTCTGGGTAAATGGGTGTTTTGTGGGTGTTTCTGGGTGAATGGGTGTTTTGTGGGTTTTTCTGGGTGAATGGGTGTTTTGTGGGTGTTTCTGGGTGAATGGGTGTTTTTTGGGTGTGTCTGAGTGGATGGGTGTGAATGTTGTGGGTGTTTCTGGGTGAATGAGTGTTTTGGGTGTGTTTCTGGGTGAATGGGTGTTTTTTGGGTGTTTCTGGGTAAATGGGTGTTTTGTGGGTGTTTCTGGGTGAATGGGTGTTTTGTGGGTGTTTCTGGGTGAATGGGTGTTTTGTGGGTGTTTCTGGGTGAATGGGTGTTTTTTGGGTGTGTCTGAGTGGATGGGTGTGAATGTTGTGGGTGTTTCTGGGTGGGTGTTGAGAGTGTATTTGGGTTAATGGGAGGGTGTTGTGGAAGTTTCTGGGTGAAAACAGAAACTGTTGTGATTGTATTTTTTTTTTTGTATTTTGCAATTTCCTCGTTGGGGGGAATGGGGAATTTTAGAATCCTTCACTAGCTCGGTCATCAAAATTGAGCACGCGGTTAAAAAACAACTTTGCACTCACGTACAACAAATAACTATTTTCTTGAAGGCGGGGTATTTATAACAACCGACAAATGTCGTTTAAAAAAAAAAGATGAATCGTATGTTATTAATACTATACATTTGTGAGCTCCAAAAACCTGTGCATCCAAAGAAATCTCTGTCTGTGACGCGTTCAATGCATCGAAATATCTTTTTTTTTAAATAATAAAAATATTTATCATGTAAAAAAAATATTTATAATGTCAAAAATATTATAAATATTTTTATATTTTTGACGTAAAAACTTCCCTGAGCATTATATATATATTTTTCTAATTGAACTAACCCGAATTAATAAGAACTGAATTAAAAAAGAAATACGTACAGACTTAGATAGGATATACTGAATCAAAAAAGACCAACCAAAATTTCTCATTTTGCAAAGTTTTAGGAGAGCGAAAACGTTATCGCTCGAGACAAGTATTCAACAAGAAAATGGAGGCATTACTCGCGCCGCGTATCGGCACTTCACAATATACTAATATTATAAACCTGAAGAGTTTGTTTGTTTGTTTGTTTGGTTGGTTAAACGCGCTAATCTCAGAAACTACTGGTTCAAATTGAAAAAATATTTTTGTGTTTATTAGTCCATTTATTGAGGAAGGCTATATAACAACCGACATTAACGCAAGCGAAGCCGCGGGCGACCACTAGTCCTTTTTATAAATACGACTGTCATATTTATTATTTACAAAATTTATTTATTGCGATAGCCAATTTAATTTTGACACTCCTCAAAGCGGGCTGTGTGCTTTAAATCATACATAAATCATGCCCAAAGGGGTAGGCAGAAGTGTATTAACACCCACTTTTCGCCAATTATGTTCGGTCCCATATATAAGTGGCGAGCCTATTGCCTTCTATCGGGCACATAAATCGCAGTTCATTTATATTGCTAGGTGGTATGAGAGGAACGCTGCTGCCCATTCCTCATCACTGATTTGTCCTAAGTCGCCTTGTACGACACACACGGGAGAGATGGGGGTGGTGACAATTGTATTCTGCTCTGCCGTCACCACACGGCTGGCTTTAAATCAAGATGTCGGGTTTACGTGATTTGGCAAGCAAATATAGACCCTATTGTCTCAGCAGTGGTATTGAGATGAGAGCTCTTGTTCCGAATACTATAACCACTTGAGTTTAATTGTTTACGTCGTAATAATGGCCTTGCGTTGTTGATGGTATTCAAGAGTTGTGTCCTCAATGATCTCCAAGCACTAATGAGGTCCAGGGTTCGAATCCTGGCAAAGGGCGTAAATCTATACTTATATTATAAAGCTGAATATTTTGTTTGGTTAAACGCGCTAATCTCAGAAACTACTGGTTCAAATTGAAAAATTATTTTTGTGTTGGAATGTCCATTTAATGGGGAAGGCTTATGGGCTATATAACAATCGACAATGGCGCGAGAGAAGCCGCGGGCGGCCACTAGTGTAAAGCTATAAATGTTTCGCTTCATCAAATCTCAGACTTGAGCTTTTTCAGTGCTGTATCCAATGGGTAAAACGGGACCCTATTACTAAGACTCCGTGTCCGTTCGTCCGTAACCAGGCTGTATCTCATGATCCTTGATAGTTAGACAGTTGAAATTTTCACAGATGATGCATTTCTGCCGTATGGTGACGGCAGAGTAGAATACAATTGTCACCACCCCAAATCTCTCCCGTGGGTGTCGTACAAGGCGACTAAGGATAAATCAGTGATGAGGAATGGGCAGCAGCGTTCCTCTTATACCGTCTAGCTATGTACCTTCTGCGACTTTTGTGCCTGATAAATGGCAATAGGCTCGCCACCTATTACATGGGACCTAACATAACTGGCGAAGCGTGGGTGCTAGTTCACCTCTGCCTACCCTTTCGGGGATATAGGCGTGATTTATGTATGTATGTATGTATGATGCATTTCTGTTGCCGGTATAGCAACACATTTAGTATTTGTTGCTGTAGCGGCGAAATAAACAGAATAAAATAAATATTTAATGGGGCTCCGATATAACAAACGTAATTACTTATAGACGGCACGGAACTCTTCGAGCGCGAGCCCTGCCCACACTGGTCTGTTTTTTAAAATTTATTTTGTTTATTTTTAGTTGGGTTTAATTAAACACATCTTCATGTATGTACATATTTCTTACATATAATTTTGATGAAATTTTATATCTGTTGCTACACCAACGAGACTTCATCCCTCAAAGGCTTTCGCAATTATCGCGGCTTCAGCGCCGTCTTTTTGGGGGACAGTCGGCCGAGTTCCGTGTAAAAGGGAATATTGTGTCAGTCGCAAATTAGTGTTGCCCGCTAACGCTGCACCAGTCGGTTCGGCGTAGAGGGAAGCTAATGAATTAATTTCTCTTGCAACATTTTTGGGGTTTTGTTTTTTAATAATAAGAATAAATTTTTGTACACTCACACCTATCATCTAGCCCAAAGTAAGTAGCCTAAGCACTTGTGTTACGGATACTAGATGACGGACATATTTTTAATATCATAATAATTATGTGTATATAAATGTTGAAAAAATTCTACATAGGTAAACATATACACAACCATGACTCGGGAACAAATATTTGTGGTCATCACAAAATTTGCCCCTACCAGGATTCGAACCCGGGACCTCTTGACCAATACCCAGCAATCTGAGCATTCGACCAAGCCGGCCGTCAAATGTATGGTTACATGGTTACTTACTAACTCATGTCGGTAAATTTACAACCATTTAAGATATTTTTTGCACGCATAAACCTTTATTGATCTCATGTTTTGTATACATTACCGGCTGCGCATTCGGAATTGTATATAATACCTAGAGAAAGTATAAAATAAATAATTTTGAAAACATTACCTATCCGATTTTAGGCATTCATACGTTACCTAGGTATTATATAGAATATCGGATTATACGGATTGCTGGTGACATTATACATTCATTCATCACAAGCACCTTTACGTTGCGATGATTGATCAGAATCAAACGGAAGTGGATGGCTTGATGACGTCTGACCGATACGAATGTAAGAGGAAACATACTTAGTTCATTTCTAAATACAACTGTAACAGATTGAGCTTGTACGAGCAAAGAATAATAAGAAAACCCCTAAATAAGACCTATTACTAATTATCGCGTTCGTGGCAATAAGTAGTTGCTAACCGTACATTTTGCAAGTTATTCCGAAATTCGGGCATGCGGTGTGCTATTAACAAAATCATTGTATCCAGAATGTTCGAGAGTTTTCCTGTGAGCGGATTCCAGTATGTGGGTCAAGTTGCAGGTCTGGGGTCACAGTGCGAGCGTTTTGGGAGACTAGTCGTATCTGTTTTAAAAAGTTTTTGACGGCCACCGGAATTAAGATCTCGAGGTCCCGGGTTTGATCCCCAGGGTAGAAATTGGTACTGCGTTTGGTTGGTTGTAAAACAAAGATTTTGGTGGTTGGAAAAATAATTTCGTAAAATTATGGTCTTGATGCGGGAATCGAACCCGGAGTGTCTTTGTTGGCCGAGCGGTCAGGCACCTACCCGGGTAGCAGCGGACGCGGGTTCGATTCCCGCATCAAGACCATAATTTTTCGAAATTCTTTCTCTAACCACCAAAATCTTTGTACAAATTTTTCTAACATTTATATAATGTTGAAATTGAAATCGAATAATTTGGTTGTAAAACTTTAAAAATAATATGTAATAAAGCAATAATTTTGCATGAAGATGTAAATCATCCCACGCTTCCAAGACTGAGGTCAGTGACCTTGACAAGAATTTAATTTATTCTCAATATCGTAGATATTATAGTAGATAGTATCCGCACAAATATATTCATATTCAATATAAATATACCTTATTTTGTATTAATATAACATTCTGATTGTTCAAGCTTTATTAGATTTTTACGTTCGGTACTATACGCTTATTTATATAGCTTCGTATTTATTTTTCTCATTTACTACATACAAAGTCAAAGTCAAAGTCAAAATTCATTTATTCATATCTGGTATGATTACAATACACTTATGAATCGTCAAGACGCTAGATACCGAAAACCCGTGTGTCCAAGAAAAAAAAAATAGTAGAAAAAAAACAGTGGAGTGCGCAGCATGCCTCAGTCTGTAATGATAGGTCTCCCAAACCCGCCCACGCCCCGGTCCGCAACGAAGCGCCGACCCTGCCGCGTTCAATACCAAGATGGTACTAAACGCATCAGGGCCCATCATCGATTATATAAAAATAAAAGTTATTTATTCCAAACATCCTTGTCATCTAGATAATCCTGAATTTTATAGTATCCTTTTGCCATTAGTACTTTTTTTACATAAGGCTTAAATTTGTGTTGAGGCAGTTCAGTCAAAGATCCTGGTATCTTATTATAGAAGAGTATACATTTCCCCATAAAAGAATTAGCAACCTTGTGCAATCTGAATCTAGTAAAGGCAAGTTTATTTTTATTTCTAGTGTTGTGTTTATAAATATCACTAATTTTAGCAAATGTATTTAAGTATTTATAAACATATAGAATGCAGTCGTATATGTATTGTGAAGCAAGAGTGAGGATATTAATATCTTTAAACAGACTTTTAAGTGAATCGCGAGGCTTTAATAGGTAAATAGCACGTATAGCTCTTTTTTGTAAAATAAATATATCCTGAATATCTGCAGCTGTACCCCAAAGAAGTAAGCTATACGACATTACACTATGAAAGTAACTAAAATAAACAAGCCGGGCTGTTTCAACATCAGTTAATAGCCTTATTTTTTTTACCGCATATGCTGCTGAACTTAGTCTCTCGGATAAAGTTGAAATATGAGGATTCCATTGCAATTTGGAGTCCAACTTTATTCCTAAGAATACTGTAGAATTGACACATTCTATCGTTTCATTATTAATTGTAATCGGACTACTAACTTGCCTAACATTTGGTAATGAAAATTTAATACATTTGGTCTTCTTAGAATTGAGTAACAAGTTGTTATTTGTAAACCAATCAAGAACTTTGGAAATAGCTATATTGATGTCATCATAATTATCTTTACCTCTGTCTACTTTGAAAATTAATGAGGTGTCATCTGCGAATAGTACCGTATCACATAGAGATTCTGTGTAGAAGGGAAGGTCATTTATATATATTATGAATAGTAATGGTCCCAGTATTGATCCTTGAGGAACACCCATTTGCATTGGTGAACCCGAAGATTCGGCTTTATTAATTACTTCTTTTTGAATCCTATCACTCAGGTATGACTTTATCAGTTTCAATGAGGCAGCAGATACACCGTAATGCTTTAATTTTGCTAATAACGTTTGATGTGAAACACAATCAAATGCCTTAGAAAGATCACAAAAGATACCCAAAGCATCCTGCCGATTTTCCCAAGCATCAAATATGTGCTTAATGAGGGTTATTCCAGCGTCAGTGGTGGATTTTCCCCTCGTGAACCCAAACTGTTTAGCATGTAACAGTTTGTTAGCAGTGAAGTGAGAAAGCAACTGGTTCAACATAATTTTTTCAAAGATTTTACTAAGGGACGGTAATATAGAAATGGGACGAAAATTATTGGGTTCACATTTGTCTCCAGATTTAAACAAAGGTATTAGTTTACTATGCTTCATTAAGTTTGGAAAACAGCCGTTATTTATACATTTATTAAAGATTGATGTCAGCTGAGGAGCGATGACATTAATGATGGGATTCAAAATGCTAACTGATAGACCCCACAAATCTTCAGTTTTCTTCATATTTAATGTCTTGTACGTTTTGATAATAGTGTCCATATTAATTTTGTGAAAATCAAAAGGTATATTACATTCGACTGTACTTAATTGTAGTAGAGACAGAGCTCTTTTTGTGCAAGAGTTGAGCTTGCTGGTTACTCGAGCAGGGATGTCGGTGAAAAAAGTTTCAAAGGCATCTGCAACCTCACCATCGGACTCCATAACCTTATTATCCATTTTAATTTTAAACGATCTTTCGCTGTTCCTAAGTTTTCCGGTTTCTGAATTGATAATTCTCCAAGTTGTTTTTATTTTATTATCAGAATTTTTTATTTTATTGCCAATTGAGATCGATTTGGCAGTGTTGCAGACTTTTTTGAATATTTTGGAATAGTTCCTGACGTAGTCTATGAAGGTGGAATCAACAGACGTGTATTTTTGGCTATATAAGTCATAAAGTTTCCTTCTACTTATATAAATTCCTGGGGTAGCCCAGTCACTGAATTTCTTTTTAGGGTGTATTGTTTTGAATTTTTGTTTAAAAATCTTATGAAATTCGTCTTTAATAGGATTAAACATATTATTGTACATTACATCAGGACAGTCATTGTTATCATTTATAAGGTAATTAAGTCTATTTGTAACATTATTTCCAAATAACTGCAACTGCTTTTGTGTTATTGGCCGAAATATTATCTTTATTGGTTTATGAACATTTTGATATTCAACAGTAATTTTTTGGCCAGTATGATCTGAATTAATACAATTTATAATTGATTTATCTAATATATTACAATTACAAAACGCGTTATCTAAACAAGTGCCTGATGTTGGAGTAATTCTTGTTGGTTCATAAAATGTATAGAAAAGGTTATAGGATCCGAATAAGTTGATAAATCTGTCTGAGTGAGAACAGGTGACTAATATATCTACATTAAAGTCACCAAGGACGGCTAGTTTTTTGTTTTTATTACAAAGTTTATTTAGTATACCTTCCATTGAAGTCTCAAAAAGTTCATAGTTTCCCGTAGGGGGCCTGTATATACAAACAACAATTAGCTCCTCAAGTTCTACACAAGATACTTCAATTATTTGTTCAATAGAATATTGTACAATATCTTTTCGTTCTTTGTATTTCAGTCCTTCTTGCAATGCTATTAAAGAACCGCCTCTAATAGCCGTTTTCCGGCTAAAGGCGCTACCGATGTTGTAATTTTCATAATTCGAAAGTATTTCAGTACTTTTTAACCAATGTTCAGTTAAACATAAGACGTGAGCCTGTATACTATTTAGGTATAACAATAATTCCAGATCCTTACCCGAAAAGCCTTGGATGTTTTGGTGGACTATTTTCAATGCACTAGACTTAGGCAATTCGCTAGAGACTTTCTCTATTGTCTTACGTACTAATTTAAATTACTTGGAATATATTCCACTGTACAATTTTGTACGTCAGAACATGTTTGCTCAATAAAAGCATTGTCAGAACACGATCGCTCAATAAAAGCATTGTCGGAAGATGATCGCTCAATAGAAGCGTTGTCATAACGTGATTGCTCAATAAAAGCATTGTCATAATGTGATCGCTCAATAAAAGCATTGTCAATATATTTTCTATTACTAATGATATATTGATTAGCCAAATTATTGGCTAACGTTTTTAAAGTATAGCATAGCGACATGGCTATTTGTTTTTTGTAAAAATTGGATAGAAACATTCTACCTCCCGTTATACGAAAATTATGGGTCATTTTGTTCGTATCTATGACATGTATTTTATTACAGTACTGTGTCATGGTATGCAGACTTAAATTCAAAATGTATCTTTTATGATTTTCCTCTGATGACAGGCTATTACTGTACGGCAAAGTGTACAAAATTATTTGTTTCACATTTAACAAAGATAATTTTGAAATGTAGCCTTTAAAAGTATTTTTATTTTCTCGGCTCCTATTTCCTATAAATATAATAACTGTGTCAGTTTGTAAGAATGGGCATTGTAGTAATTTATCCATTACGTTCTCAAAGCTACTGCCTGGCATGCAGTAGTTAAATGCTAGTTGGCCACACTGTTCTGAGAATAATTTACTAAAGTTTTTACCAATGTCATCACTAAATATTAAATATCTATCAGTCAATGTACCATTAGAACTCTGACAACTTTTCACACATTCTACATTATTTGGTATTAGTTGAATGCCCATTCCTGGGACCGAGTTAGTCAAACTTTGACATTCACCCGCGGAACTCAGCTGGTTCAGCAGTGGACATGCAGCTATTTGAGACCTATTTTTTTGTAACAAAATACTACATTGTTTTTTGTTCAATGCATCAAACCTGTCAGCATTATAATTACACATATCTCACATACCTCACATATATTTATATATCTCACATACAAATCTCAAATACGCCTATTCACCTACGACGAGATAGGCTTAAGTGAATTACCACCAACAGTAGTAATTTCTAAGTGGTATAAGTGTGCTTGTTCGCTCCCTCGGGAAAGATTGGGGGTGGTGACAAATTGTATTCTGTTCTGCCGTCACCACGCGGTGTGATTAAATAATGTTTTTAACTGCCGCACTCAGAGACATCAATTAACGATAATGAGTACTAAGTATTCAAAATAAGACTGTTCAAACCTAGTCGCTATTCTTGCCGGGTCTATGGTCTAGATTTAAATGGAAATTTTTGACATTAAGTTCTCATTTAAGTTAATTGGCGTCTCTGAGTGCGGAACTAAATAAAATATTATCTTTTAACTGTTGTCATAGTTTATAAAGGGGAAACCGGGTTACGCAGTTTAAGTGAATAAATTGGTATCACAAGTAATTTTACTTTGGGGGGAAAATAATTATCGGAATATGAAATCGCCGATAAGTACTTAATTGCGGTAACAAATTGACCATTAATGACAGGGCTATTTTAATTGAACACATTGTTACATGCGTTGGTTTTCCAATGATACTGACAGTAGGTGACTACAATAGTAATATGTCAATTACTGTCAATCTACTTTGTGCTTTACATCAATCAATTTGATTGCAGGTATCAAACGGTTTTGTATTAAAACTTCAGCAATATGGATAATTTGCCATTAAAATCACACTCTTCGTCCTTCAGTCTTTGTTTCTTTGAATCTTTTCACCCCTTTTATACCTAATCTAAAAAGCCATGAGCGTTTTTTTAAAACAGAAAGAAAGTTCTGTGGTAGAGGCATTTGCCCTGATTGCAGAGGACGCGGGTTCGATTCTCGCATCAAGACTTTGTGATGTTCGGATCTTATTCTAACGACAATTTTCTTTGCATTAACATTTATATAATGTTTAAATTAAAATGGCAGTGTGGTGACGGCAGAGCAGAATACAATTGGTGAAAGAAACATGGGTGTTAATTCACATCTGTCTACCCCTTCGGCGATATATGCGCGATTTATTTATGTATGTTCAAATTCAAATATAAAAATAGATTTTCCAGGTATCCTTACGTTCCAAACCGCTATCAGTGGCACCCCGCGAACAGAGAACCGAGCCATTTCTTTCACGATACCTGAGATTAAGAGTTACTGCCGAATGCCCTCCGCGAGGCACCGAAAGGCATCTGGTAAAAGGCCCACTATTTATGCTGTGAAGATAAAATTCGCTCCTAAATGGCTAAAGTAGATTTCGTATTACAATCGCGGGATAAAAATAGTGGTAACTACAATTACAAACGAATGGGAAATGCAGCGTTCCTTGTGTGGTACATATACATACATACATAAATCACGACTATATCCCTGAAGGGGTAGGCAGAGGTGAATTAAGCATCCACTTTTCGCCAATTATGTACCCTGTAATGAGTGGCGAGTTTATTGCCATATATCGGCCACATAGTATGGATTGGAATGTTGTCATTCCAATCACTCATTCCGTTTATCGGTCTATCGACACGGTCCGTTCCATCTCTATTCTATACATTCATTCATCACTAGCACCTATACGGTGTGATGGATGATATGAATCAAAAGGGAGTGGAAGGCTTGATGACGTCCGACCGATATGAATGGAAGAGGAAACATACTGCGCTGATCCCAGATAGATTGGGAACAGGGCAGGGAGAAGAAGATTTACTCATCGATGTGTTTACCATTAGTCGCCTTGTACGACAACCACGGGACAGATGGGGGTGGTGACAATTGTATTCTGCTCTGCCGTCACTACACGGCATTGGCATATTGGTAGGTACCCCACTACCTATCCAAACGTTTGAAGATTCTATGTAATGATGTAATTAGTTCTGCATCGACCATTGCATGGACGACTTAGAAGCAAACGGTACAGTTAATGCTTCTGAAACTGCATCAATAAAGAGAGCAGATATCCCTGATACAGAATCCAGCGGCAACGCCTAAGAATAACTGAGCGAAATGTCCGAATTCATTGACTGCGTGACGCAACGCGACCAGCGCGCATGATATCATGGCGGGCGAAAATAAACTGTTCTCTGAATGAAATGAAACCAAATCTAGATCCGTCCGCCGACCTTCTGTCACTCGGGACTCACTGAAGATCATACTACCCGGTTAAAATATCTGTAGACCTGGCTAGAATGTGAAGCCCCCCCCCCATTCCCAACGCAACACCTTTAAATCAATCAAACGCCACAAGTAAAAGAAATCTAAGTTAATATTGATACTTGCTTAACATACTGTACAGGAGCGTCGTCGTTACTACATCAACGCCTGGACTACAGATATTTTAACCGGGTAGTACATTTTCAATCGCTTCCGTGGTCTAGTGGTTAGCCCACCGGAATTAAGATCCTGAGGTCCCGGGTTCGATCCCCAGAGGTGTGCAAATTTGTACTCGGTTTGGTTGGTGGTAGGACTTCTTTGAACTCCGCCTGGCTAGCTACCACCATCTTATCAAAATCTGTCGCCATAATAATAATGTTAACAGCATTATTGTGTTCCGACAATGTGTGATAAGATAGGCAGCCCCTCTGCGGTTGAGGGTTCCAGGTGAAGCTCGATTCCATCTTCGGCGCTTATCTTCACTTACCATCAGGTGAGATGAAGTGCAAAAGCTTCCTGGTCAAGCTTAAATAATTAAACAACAAATAATCAAAATAATAAAATCCCATCTTCCTCAACTTTTAAATTACTGTGTAGCGGTGGTTCAGTTCAAAGCGAAGGTATCCTCTCTGTGCCTTCAGAATTACGACGGCTAGTTAATAAAGAAATTGTGATGCTGCATCCGTCACACGCACGGTTTAAGACTGAGACGGTAGCAATAAAATATGCTACTACATAATGAGGTCAAGACGTTATAAAAATAAGATGAAGATTTAGCGTTTTCTCGTATTAGAAGCAGAAAGTTTGATCTGGGTAAATAGAATGGTTTACTTTAAAGAAATAAATATTTCTTACATTTACACCTATCACAAAGCCAAACATTCACCCCTAAACATGGCTGTCTTACCACAATTGTCGGAACACAATAATGCTGTTAACATTTTACGCCTTCACAAAATGTCAACACTCCCTGTAGCCATCCCGACTTTTCTCTCTGCCCAGCCATATTTGGTAAGATTCCGTAAGTAATACGACGTAGACAATTTAAGTAGTTTAAGGCATCTTTCAGTTACTAAATTCTTGAGCTAAGTTAGGAGTAACTAACTCGCTGAGTTTCTTGCCCGATCTTCTCAGAGCATAGTTCCGAATGGAGGGCATTACTTTTTACGTTAAACATCGGAAACCTTTTGACTGTTACACACGCGTTTCCGTATTTCCTTCTGAAATACATAAATAAAATATTAAAATTAAGACTATGTTTTTGGGGTGACAAGTGAAGCTTTTTGTACTAAAATTTACAGCTCCACAATCCTCTCAAGCTCGGATGCGAGGTCAAATGTCAAACAATCTTAGGAACTAACATTGAAATTATAACAAACGAATAAAGAGACGGTTAAGAAAATAACACTCTATTATTGTGCAAGCCACGGCTCAATTTCGCTCACCCTTCCCACGCGGCCGACTAAAAAGGAAAGATCAATCTAATCTTAGACCACCACTATCCAATCCATCATTGCACTAATCCTCGCGAGCGTAAAAAAGTAACATCGAAATGGATTCACGCGCCCGAACTAAGAATAGTCTTCTTTGAATCAACGACGCAATGTTACATTTCAAGCTTTGACTCGTAATTAATGCGCGTATTTCTAGGTCACAAGTCTCACATTCAAATGAAGCAGACTTCGTGTGTTGTGTGGCAATAGGCTCGCCACCTATTACCTAACCTAATTGGCGAAACGTGGGTGTTAATTCACCTCTGCCAACTCTTTCGGGGAAAAGGCATGGTTTATGTATGTATGTATATATGTCTTCGTGTGTGACGGCAGAGCAGAATACAATATCCGCTACCCCCTTTCTTCATATCCCTGGCTGTTCCCAGTCCATCTGGGGTCGGCGCAGTATGTTTCCTCTTCCATTCATATCGGTCAAACGCCATCAAGCCATCCACTTCGTTATGATTATGATCATCCATCACACCGGAAAGGTGCTAGTAAAAAATGTATAGAAAAGAGACGGAAAGGACCATGTCGAGAGACCGATGAACGGAGAGAGTGATTGGGTGACAACATTCCAATCCATACTGCTCAAGGTTTTGGCATAGGTTTACAGCCGGCCACCTGCCTGACACTAACCCTCTCTGGGTGTCAGTTGTTGGTGGTTTGCCCTACACCACTCGGGTGCCCCAAGGTGATCATTGGTCTACATCAGGCAATTTCGCTTAGTCTACTTTTACGACCCATTCCACATCTTGCATTGAAGCTTTTTTTTATCTGATATCAAAATGTGAGACTTAGGGCTCCCTTAGAACAATCAGGCTTATTGAGAAACTAAAGTCATAAAAAATTTCGAAAAGACAATAATTTTTCGCAAATTTTCTGTATATATTTAACAAAAAAAAAACAAAAATTGGGATTTTTAACTTAGTTGTTTTCCTTGATACTACTTTGGTTATTTCCAAAGTCCTTAAAAAAATATAAGTCCTTAAAGTGGTGAATGGAGAAATGAGAAGGGGAAAGCCTAGGCCGATCTTTCATAATCAAATTGAAAGTCTATTAAAAAAGGACCAAGTCAAGAGTACCCGAAACCGACGGGCATGCATGAAGAGATTGATGAGATTGGATGAAGCGATTGAAGTATGTAAGGATCGTAGCAAGTGGAAAGAAGTGATCTCTGCCTACACCTGTGGAAGAAAGGCGTGTCATATGTATGTATGTAGTCCTTAAAAAAATATACGCATAGGTAGTAGATACTTAATATAGTTAGGACACTACAAAAGCCCCCTGAATCATTCAGAATATTGACAAACGAACTGTGTCAAAGCTAGCCAGTCGAACGCGGAGGTTATCTACGAAAATACTTATGAGTAATCAATGGAGTAAGTCAAAACTAACTAAACGGCCGAATGGTACTGAAGGCCGCTGCGACCGACCATTGGCGAGACGCCAAAGGGAGGCGGCGCGAGTCAAGAGCGGAAGCGGGCGCGGGACCGATCACGCAAGCATTAAATACATACATACATAAATCACGCCTATATCCCCGAAGGGGTAGGCAGAGGTGAACTAGCACCCACGCTTCGCCAATTATGTTAGGTCCCATGTAATAGGTGGCGAGCCTATTGCCATATATCGGGCACATAAAATCGCCTAATATTACTATTACGATAAGAGGAATGCTGCTGCCCATTACTCATCGCTGCCTTAACCCTTAGTCGCCTTGTACGGCACCCACGGGAGAGATGGGGGTGGTGACAATTGTATTCTGCTCTGCCGTCACCACACACGTAGCGTCTTCCCATGCGTTTTTGTGTCCATTGTGGTCAGCGTCTGGCCCGTCGCCAAGCAATGAGTGTAATTTTTTCTCCGCTGTGTTATTTATTGAAATTAACTTAAACTCCTCCGTTTCATGACACGTACATTAAGTTAATTCACTTAAATGTACGATTGAAAAGGTCAGGGGTCGATGGCAGGAAGCCAAAACATTCATAGTTTTGTAATTTACTGAAGGTCATTAGGGAGAAGGCCAGATTATTCGTTGACTTTTCGAGTTGTTATTTCAAATGTCTTTATGGTGTGACATTAATGGTGTCTAGATTGGTAGAAAGGTGTTATATTTCTGCATGTATTACAGTTATTATTTACAACTAGTGTATTTATTACATATTATAATTATACCCATTGACTCGCACTGGGCCACCGTAGTTAGTTATAGTCTATTATCTCTATATTTTTCTATTCATATAGTAGGGAGTGTGCTCCTATAGTGGAGACATTTAAGTGCTGTTTATTTTTAAAACAAAATAAAATAATTAAATGGAATTTAATGGCTAAAGAATTATAAATATGAAGAAATACCAGAAGAGTTATCTTACCGTAGAGTAAATTGAACTACGCACTAAAGAACCACATTTTTGTCGTCATAATAAGTAAATTTTTATTTACTAGAAATGTAAAATTTTTACCTAACTTTCAGTAATGCACATTTCCCTAATATTGTTTTGAAATAAAATTTTAATAATAAAATATGACGACACAAGCGGATTTGTCAAAGACATAGAGGTATATACCTACATAATTTAGATAGTGGTTTACGTTCCATAGTAACCATCGGCTAAAGCAGATAAACATCCAAGGTTGATCATTTTCCAGGCATACCGGAACCCAAGAGATAAGTAATCCAATAATCTCCCGTGAGAAAACCAGCTGAGCAGCTCAAAAGATAAATGTGGCTCATATACTCCCGTAAAATAAAACTGAAAACTGTCCCCTAGCTTAATACCGTCGCAAGGAAATATGTGTCTAATATAAAAGGTTATTAGAAGCGTATTTTGCTTGCGTCTGGCAAACTCCGAGAGTCGCCTTTTTACGCGAGCTCATAACGCGGAAGCTTATGAATTGTGCCACAACGTAAAACAAACGTGCTACCAAAATGAACCAGTGTGCAGTAATGAAAAATTTTCCACTCAGCACTAAACAATAATAACTCTTGCTGCGGCGAGATAGGGTCCAATGTTCAATTGGGCAGACGATGACCCACAGCCCTCTCTTTCAGTAAACTTTAGATACTTTTATATGATTGGAGCGGAATTGTTGCCGATATCTTTGATATTTTTAAGCGAATTAATTTGGTGATTGGACAGGTTAGGAGGAGGGATTTTTGTAAAGTCTAACTGTGTGTTTACGGTATCATGCACTGGCGGACGGAGAAACAGAGCAATGTTTATTTATAGTATTATTCAAACACATTGTATTTGAATTGCCATAAATATATCTTACTAGCTGACCAAACGGTAAACATTGAAGCCGTAAATTATCCCATAGTTACGATTTGGTTGCCATAGTTGCGTGAAATGTTTGACAGGATAGCAGTTTATATGGGAAAATGAAATTGTTGTTTTTACTGTTTTCGTCGAAATTTTTCCACGTTTTCTCACCTTTCATGCCTTGCCTGGCCCAAGGTAATCATTTCAAAGCCAAAATCAGCTAAATCGGCACAGACGTTCTCGAGTTTTAGCGAGACAAACGCATAGTAATCCGTTTTTAAATATAGAAGATTATGTCAGTGGCAGCGCTTGGGACTCTGACCCGAGTGTAGGTTTACGGGACCCCATCACAACACGTCAACACTCACCATCGCCACCAAAAACCAAGCCAGAAATAACAGGCATATTTTAATTCCGAACACAACAAAATCGTGACACGAAATACCCCACCACGAAATTTTATCTGCATTACCAGAACAGAAATTAGACCTTGAATTGACGGATGTGGCACAATAAATATTACTGCGTTGCCTCACAAACAAATAGCTTCTAATGAGGGACGCACGTGTCGTCTATTTCGATTATCAGAACGGGGTTCTATGCTTTTAAGGGTGCAACATGGGGTGACGACACTTCAAACTAACGAAATCTATTGTCAGCCTTAACTTTTTTGTGGTAAGGCACAAAATGGAGAAAAAACGTTTTCATTCCCTTAAAAAAATGAGAAAGTTTTTATGAATAATTCAGTTTAGTTTAATAAAAAAAAATATAATTACAATCCTCGAAGAAGTTGTTATGTCAAAAACAAAGATAGGTATTTCGATGCTAACATCTTTTATCGTGAGCAATGTTGCGTAAAAACAAAAACGTACGAACCTAGTTAAATAACATATTACCAGATACCCAAAAATTGTTAAATGTTTTCACTAAAATTTAAATTTCTACAATCCTCTTAAAGGGCCAGTGATGTGACGTGCTCTTGACGGTACTAATGCACAGTGTGTCACGCTTTTTGCCTAAGGTAAGGGGTTACCCAATCGCTCACCCCATTTCGCAGAATCCCGGTAATTGATAAAGTTCCGAGTGTCATTTGACTGTTTAATTATTTAATGGCCTCTCTGATAATGTCGCCCTTCATTAGGGGAAGGTACACCAAAACGAGTGTGGCGGCTTTGTATACGGCCCTTTGTATATTGAAGATGGCGCCAAATAAAGTTAGGTACCTACCTAACTGTTCATATTTGACGGCCGGCTTGGTCGAATGGTCAAACCGGTATGGCCTAGGTATTGGCCGAGGTCCCGGGTTTGAATTTTGTAGTCCGGTAGGGGCAAATTTTGTGATGAACACAGATATTTGTTCCTAAGTAATCTTAGTGTGTATTTACATATACATATATACTACTAACTTGCACTAAATAAAAAATATAAATAATGCAGGAAAAATAAACATGCAAAATTATAATGAATAAATTAACGGTACCGAATTTCAAAGAAGCATCTTAATTTATTAAAATAAAAGTTACCGCATTTTTTCTTTTTATCCCTGTAAAGTCCACTTTTATGGGTTAGCGTGGTATAAATAACTGGTGTCGATAATAAAATTTGTCCGTCATCTAGTATCCATAACATAAGTGCTGACGCTACCTAACTTGGACTACATGATAGATGTGAGATGGGAGTGTAAGAAATATTTCCATTTATGGTACACTTCCTGTTTCATAGGACTTGAGCGAAGTAATTTTCCTTTAATTTTGTAGTCTATACGTTATTTTGTATCTACCTTCTTTCTATTATTGTTGATTTAAGGTTGATTAAGTGATTTCTATTTATTTTCTTCGTTTTCGCAATCTGTACGATATTTACGAATATTGAGATGGACGTGTGGGGTGACTAGGAAATACAGAAATAAAAATAAGCACGTTGGAGGAAGTCTGAAAGTAGCGCCGATGATCGAAAAATTGAGGAGTAACCGGTTAGCGTGATACGGGCATGTGATGAGGAGGGATGAATGTTACGTAACTAAAGGTATGTCAAGTATGGATGTGCATGGACCTAGAATGAGAGAAAGACCGACGAAGCTATGGATGGATTGTGCGAAAGATGATATGAGAAAGCCATGTGGTGACGGCAGAGTAGAATACAAATGTCACCACCGCAAATCTCTCCCGTGGGTCTCGTACAATACGACTAAGGATAAAACAGTGATGGATGAGGAATGGGCAGCAGCGTTCCTCTTGTACCACCTAGCAATGTACTGCGACTTTTGTGCCCGATATGTGGCAATAGGCTCGCCACCTATGACATGGGACCAGACATAATTGGCGAGACGTGGGTGCTAGGTCACCTCTGCCTACCCCTTCGGGGATATAGGCGTGATTTATGTATGTATGTAGGGAGAAGAATCTGTACGATATACTGGGGAAGAATTTATTCATGTTTTCTTTTCGTAGTTTTGTCAACTCTTCAATAACCGACCGGTCGCAGGTGCGTCACTCTCCGACAGCCCTGGCCAAAACGAATCCCGGGATTCCCCTTTTCATTAATAACTCTGTCGGAAATCCTGATTTGCATCAATTTTATTTATAATATTTCACGGCAATCAATTTTTAAATGGCCAAATTTGAATATTAGGTTGCAGAGCGCGGAGCACTGTGCAATTAAGGCGTTAAATTATTTTTATAATATTCTAAGCATTTTAAAATAACCGCATCGTCACCACCCGTACCTACCACGATCTAGAACGAGTGTATGGCTTGGTGACTGATCAATGTGAATGGAAGAAAAAGAAACTGGGAAAAGGCAGAAAGACGATGAAAGATGTCATAAACTGTTTAATCATCATGATTGCCGTGTGCTGGTCTTCTACACTGGCCTGGGAGCGAACAAATAACGTAGAATAGGCCAGCCCCGACTCATCCCATGGGTGTCTCTGCTCTGTCTCTGCACAGAGCAGATAGCCCGGTGTAGACCAATAAGCACCTTGGGCCACCCGAATCGTGGAGGGCAAACCACCAACAACAGCATCCCCAAAGAGGGTTGGTGTCAGGCAGAAGGCCGGCTGTAAAACCTAAGTCAAAAATTTGGGCGGTATGGATTGGAATGTTGTTATTCCAATCACTCTCTCCGTTCATCGATCTCTCGACATGGTCCGTTCTGTCTCTTTTCTATTCATTCATTCATCACTAGCACCTTTACGGTGTGATGGATGATATGAATCAAAAGGGAGTGGATGGCTTGATGACGTCTGACTGATATACAAATATTTTTTTCCGTAGGGCCTTAAGCCGTTGGTCCCAGCTGCATCTGCAGTCGCTAATACCCACCAACCCGTACTGGGCCCGTGTGGTGGGTTATGGCCCATTCTCCCTATATTCTTCACTCCATAGGGAAGACCAGAGCCCCAGAAGTGAGGACATTAAAAGGCTGGTGATGATGATCCATGACTTGGAACTTTCCGGTGTGGATGGCTTGATAACGTCTGACCGCTATGAATGGAAGAGGAAACTTACTGATGCGTCAACCCTGAAGAAACTTGGAACACAGCACGAAGGTGATGAAAGATGTCATAAACTATGATTGTAAAATATTATATTTGCACGTATTACGAATTCACTATTCCCAACGATGAGCCACTCAAAGATACATTCGCAAAGCGTACGCTAAAGACTTTTCATCGGAATTCGAAAATTAATTATGATAGCAAACAATTAAATAAACGGTGACGGCTCCCGTACTACAAAATTTGGCTGCGCGCCAATTTTTTGCAAGATCCCTGGCCAGCTGAATGCGGTCGGTTTTTTCTTGCTGCTATAGACATAAGGCTTGAAATGCCGTGCTTTGAGTGATGGAACTTTGTAGGGTAGCTCGAATAATAATACATAGTGTCACAGTCATGCATACAATTACATACAAATATCACGCCTATATTCCATAAGGGAATTAAGTTAGGTTGTGAAGCTCGATTCCATCTTCGGCCCTTATCGTCACTTACCGTCAGTTGATATGAATCTCTGTGTAGCATAAAAAAATCTCTAGAATTGAATCGCATTCTTGCAATCAGATACCAAAGTAACCCTAATCTTTGGTGCGATTTGTAAAGCAGAACTCTCCCCGCCTTAAACCCACCCGGTCCAAACGACCCCGCAAAAACCAATTTAACAACCGTACCCCCCGAAATATAGCGGAGACTTCGTAAATTATTAACAATTTTCACATTTTCCTCGGCAGTTAAACCATTTATTGTTTTTAGCAAACTCTTTACATCGCGTATAAATTCTTAATTGTAACGCTGTAATGATTGTCCACCCTGCGGGGAGGGCACAGTGAACGCGCAAAGCAGTAGGTGACACTGCGATGAAGAAAGTTATACAGATGTCCTTCAAGAACTATAAATAATAATAAATAAATACATATCATTTTATTACAATAAGGATTTGTTTCACAATCGACGAGTAAGTTCTTGATAGCTTACTTGGCAGATCATTTGACTGTTGTAATATGAAATATAATGTCAATTAAACTGCAAGCAAGTGCTATCCAGAACTTACTTGTCGATTGTGAAACATTTATTTTAATCCAGAGTTTAAGCACTTTTGTTATGGATGACTAGACGACGAACAGATTTTAATATACATCTAATATATCAAAATCTCGTGTCACAGTGTTTGTTAAAAACTCCCCCAAAACAGCTACACCGATTTTTATAATTTTTTTTTGGTGTATATTTAATTTTGGTAGGTCTTTGAAAATAGTTTGTAGGCTACTTTTTATACCCTTAAATGATAAGAGCGAAACAACGTTTTCCAGGTCAGCTATGTATAATATAAATATTGAAACTTTACTACATAAACATTAAATCACCATGACTGGAGAGCAAAATCTCTGTGTTTCTCACGCAAACAGCTACCCTTACCATTCCAAACCGGCCATTTATACAGGATTATTTTCCAGGCATTTATACGTCTATTTTTTCATTCATAAACGAAAGGACGACGCTACGCTAGGCGAGCTGTCTAATGCCGATGCAAGTAGGTGTACGTAGAGTTATTGACTTTTAGAGCGGTAAATTAAATTAGTATTTATTTTTTTATGAAAGTAAAATCTTACGAATTATCAAAAGTCGTAGAACAAACATTGTTGCTTATGATGATAGCTATCTACTCCTTCGAGGTTTTTGGTGTTTCAGAAATAACCCTGTATAGACGGTTTTTAGTAGCTGGATCTCATTCCTTTGCAAGACTTATCCTACTGCCGTCACGTTGGTTGCAAACCAGTATTTTAGCGGGACGCAATTAAAAAGCGCCACCTGGTGTCTATCCCGGGTAATAATTGCGAAGCGTTCGAGTTGCTTATTAAAGCGACCACCTTTGTTCTAAACAGCTAATTATCGCCATCTTCCGATCGTAATGTGTGCAAACGTATACCGCGGTGAAACCTTTATCTGAAATTGAGAGGGAAATTGGGTTTCAGGGACCACAGTGAATGCTTTCCGCTAATCCAAGGGACCAGTTATTATTTTAAGTGTTGTACATACATACAAAATTCACGCAGATATCCCCGAAGGGGAAGATAGAGGTGAATTGGACACCCACTTTTCGTCAATTAAGTTAAGGGACCTAACCGTAATAGGTGGTGAGGCTGTTGCCATTTATCGGGAACGGAATTCGCAGTAGACCCACTTTTCACCAATTAAGTTAGGTCCCATGTAATAGGTGGCGAGCGATCTATCGGGCACACAAATCGCAGTATATTCCTAGGTGTAAGAGGTATGCCCATTACTCATCTCTGTCTTTACCCTTAGTCGCCTTGTACGACACCCACGGGAGAGATGGGGGGTGGTGATACAATTATATTCTACTGTGCCGTCACCATACAGTACACACACATGTATGTACATGTATGTACACATACATGTATGTACTTTATTTGTCACAGCGCAAGTAACTAAGTACAATTGTACATGTTCCAATAACGCACTTATCTTGACGATATTATTTTATACACTAGGTATGTTATATTTTAATTAGACCATACGAAATCCTTGAACGAGACTTACCTAATAAAAGATACAATACGATGTTGATATAAAACTAATTTGAAGAGAACAGTACTCAAGCCCCCTACACAGAAGGGAATTAATATTAATAAAGGCATTATGAGACGAAACAGATGATCTCGGAGACAATTTGAGATCCCCTTGTATAGGGGATTACATCGACGGCTTAGTATTATGCAACGCGGCACTCACCCTACCATGGGACGCTTTGAAATGCATTAAATGAATACTCTCGCGTTGTTCGGCATAACAAAAGAACGGTCGTAGTCGTTTTATACATTATGTCTAATTCACTTAACAACCAATCAATAAGTACAATCGAAAAACGCTTTTAACACAATAGCTTTTGAATTGGTTTCTCATTACACATTTAATTGATTTGTCTTTTGTTTCTGATCTTTGACATCTAACTAAGTATAGACAAAAAATGTAACGCTTCTTGAACATAAAATCGGCACAAATCAAAAACCCCTTTCTTTCTAAAATAAGTCTTAATGCTATACATTTCGAATACACAATGCTTCAAAGTACTGTTTGTGTTGAACCGTTTTTTTTAATTAAGTGAGCGATGTTTGTAATGCTGATCAATAAGTCTGATTAGACAACTCTGATTAAATTTAATCTAGTCCTTGTTAAAGAACTTTAAGTAGCAAAAACATCAGTAGCAAATTCTACTTGTATATTGAAATCGAAGCAGTGTATCAGCTAATATTAAAATCATCGAAGACTCCGCGTCTTACTAAGCCTGGGGCACATTATGCTTTGATAAACCAGAACACAACATTTAAAACAACTTCGAACAACAATTTAACGCATAAATTGTTCAGCCGAAACCTCCTTACATCTTTCATGAATGTTGTACATTAAATTATGTACGGTAGGCAGGTACATTAATTAAAGTGATAGAAGCTATTTGTTTATATTCGAGTGGTGTTCAGATATTACAATGTGATGGGGAGGTTGATGTAGATATCAAACTATTTAGTCATTACATGGATGAGTTTTGAACTGAATTAACCAGAACGATATTATTCGATAGAGAAAGGAATTATGAAATACTTAATACACAATGAGCAGAGAGCAGCATTAAATAATTTTAAAATTATAAAGTTCAGAATTCAGCTTTTACTGTGTTGCGATTTACAAATAAAATAAGTGATAGTAGATTGTACATATTTGAAACAAGCCATTTTCCGCTAAGGGCAGGCAGAGGTATACTAACACTCAAATTTCGCAAGCGAATGTTAGGTCCCAGGTAATAGGGAAAGAGTCCATTGCCATTCATCAGGGACGTTAACTGGAGTAATTTACCAGACAGTTTGAAGACTATCCTTTTCTCGTTATATGATAACTCTAGCTAATAAAAGCCTTGTACGACACACGCGGGAGGTATAGGGATGACAATTCTGCTCTGTCGTTGGGACATAAAATTTTCGGTAAGGACTTCAGGTTACATATTTGTTTGGTGGCAAGTTAAGTAGGTACATGGTAAAAATAAACAATGATAATAGTATTAATTTTTCAATAGGTTTTTAATAAAGTTCGTTATAAGTAAAAGGTAAATACCTATATATCGCGTTTATTCCATTTATAACCTATATTGGCAATGCAATGCGAAAGTTTAAAAGTGATTATTTAATAAAGTTGTTATTATTCGATTTTAATTTCAACATTATATAAATGTTCGAAAAATTTGTAGAAAGATTTTGGTGGTTAGAAAAAGAATTTTGAAAAATTATGGTCTTGATGCGGGAATCGAACCCGCGTCCGCTGCTATCCGGTTGGTTGGCCGAGCGGTAAGGCACCTGCCCGGGTAGCAGCAGACGCGGGTTCGATTCCCGCATCAAAACCATAATTTTTCGAAATTCTTTTTCTTACCACCAAAATCTTTCTACTAAATTTGTATTGTCAGGGAAATGAAAATCAAAGGCAAGATGAATGAAATAATTTCTAACGTATAGTCTCGAGATGTGGGTGTCGGCTATGTCGTCGCTTTTACGGTATTCATTTTCGTGTGATTATAATATTTGTATTCCGGTCGTTTTCATGTCATTATAATGTAATATCACGTCGTTATAGAGTCACGTATGTAGGACACCGCAACAGGTCGCAAAGCCTTCTTCGAAAAGCCTTCTTTCTCGTCTGTTTTCACAACGGAATTTCATATACCTGAAATATTCTGATGGAAAATAATGCTTACCACTCGGCAATTCGGTACGCATTCCATTGCAGCTCTTGTTACCTACGTTTCTTCGTCAACTATCTCCCGATTTTCCTGTAGGCCCGCCTCCTACGGCTTTAAAGTTTAAGATTGACTCATTAATCAATTTGTTTACCTGCTCTCCCCCTTTATTTGTATTCTTTGATTAGTTAACTTCTGTTTTATTGACTTCTGACGAGTCGGTGTGGATCTTTATCAGTAGGGAATTCGTAAATTTGTCTACGGCGAAGGGTTGAGTAAGTACTGTCAGTTTCGGTTTATTTATTTGCTGCAGTGTTGTTTAAATAAACGATTTTTTCTCCAAATTGATTTCATACTTTATTAATTTTTTGGAAGCGTCTGAATTCATCAAACTCCTTTGAACAATTAAATTTTATTGTAATCAATAAACCTACTATCCAGTTTTTGATATATAAGTCTCATTAACAATTTTAGCCAAATTATCATGCTTAAAATCTGTTCTTTCTTCTATATTATTCGATGCACGTGAGAAACTATTGTATGTGACAAACATTGACAAAAGAAATGCCAAATATCTATATGACGTGTTAAAATAAAATTAATATAAAACATAAAACCAATTATTAGATAATAGATAATCAAAATTAGAGAGCAATGAGCCAACAAAATAATAATTTTAATTATCTAAGAGCGAAGGCGTATTTTAAGTTAGTTTAAAATATTCTTTCAAGTTATACGTGTTGTTGTTAATTTGCAAAGCAGCCTGAGATAACTTATGAATTTCAATAGTTTGTCAAAAGCGCTCGCGTAATCAGAATAATGTTTTCCCTTTTCCGGAGCATTTTATTAGAAAAGGCACACAATGGCTTTTGTAGCATTATCAAAACAGCTTTGTGTTGCCTCAAAAGATTTCCTCACCAGAAGCATCCAATACTTCAAGTCACCCGTCCCGATGTCCCGTATTTTACACTCACAATGGGGCCTTTCATCACATATCAGAAAGACAAGTTTGAGTTCACTTCGCCCAGATAATAATAGGACTTCACCAAGGAAGTAGTCTCGGACCGTTTAGTCGTGACACGAAAATTGATACTGTATGTTGTATATTATTTATTTTTAACGCTGATAATTATTGATACAAATAGAAATACAAAGAATATTGTGGTTTGAAAAAGTTCAAAAAATTAAAGTCGTGATGCGGGAATCGATCCCGCATCCACTGAAATCCGGGCAGGGGCCACTCAGCCAACCAAGATGTTTAATAAGATAAGAATAGTTAAGATTATCCAAAAACAATATAATGAACGTATGGACATTTGTCTTGAGAACGGACGAAATACAGCAGTCTGACTAAATTAATATAATTGAGATGAAAATTGATGTATGCAGAGATAAATAGGAATTCTTTTACCATTGTCACTAATTAATGCATTATAGATATCAACAATATCCAAACTAAACACTTCAGTGTTAACATACTGCAGTCAAAGTTCTACATGTGGCCTTATATAAACTAAGATACTTTGGTCGTACTGGTACGACCAAAACTCCTAACTATAGTTTCTGTACTACAATTGTGTGGTTACAGCCACGGGAACTATTCATAATCAATAATTTCAAACAACTACACAAATTTCAAGTTGAAAACGCAAATTTATTCTGGACGAATCTAACTCCAGACAGAATTTGAACAACCTGTCTTGTGTTAAAATACAAATTGTATTTTATGCTCTTGATTATATTACCCGTTCATTCTGAGACTGAAGCCACAGAATTTGTCAACTTAATAAAACTCCCAACGTTACCTCCAGAGCTGAAGACTGTATTGTCAATTTCGTATAATTATTGAGTTCTGAAAGTTTCTATCGCAATGATTCCTTTAATTAATTGTTACTTTTAAGTCCTGGAACTTTAGTAATTGAGGGTAAGCTCATCAATCTCTGTGCGATGGAGTTCGGGGAGTAGGGGATCTCATAAAATATACTTCGAATCGTTACTGTTATACCTATTTATTCTGTTAGTAAAGTAGTATTTATATTATAACAGACAAAATCTCAAATCCAGGGGGCCTACCGCCTAACTCGATTGCTGGTGATAGCTATATTGCAATGTACTGCTTACGGCTATAAAAGCCATCCTGAATTTTTAGGCGACACGGATTTTGTGCCAAATTCATACAAAATCATTCGGTGATCATTCGTTCAAAGCTATCGCTAATAGTTTAGGTACATTTAGTGCGAAATGACAGCATGACGTCATAAACTATAGCTTTTGCTTTAGCAATCGAGTTAGGCGGTTGGCCCCCAGGTTGTTTCTAGAAATAATATTTATTTATTCTGTTAGTGTTAGTAAATTCAAAGCAGATAAATTTCAAATACAGGTCGTTTCTAGCAATAATTCACGACTGAAAACTAGTAGGACTGTCGTAAATAAGTTAGTCTCAATGCCACATCATCATAATAATATTCTCCAGATATATCGTATTAAATTGTCTATTGTACCTGGATTAGGAATTCGAATTAAAAATAGATTCGGCATCAATGAAACCGATTCGTAAGTATACCGAAGGTAGGTAATGATAGTATGTAAATGTTATGATGGTATGTTTCGTCTTCCATCCATATCGGTCAGACGTCATCAAGCCATCCACTCCGTTTTGGTTCATATCATCCATCACATCGGATAGTGCTCGTGATGAATGAATTCAAAGAAAAGAGATGGAACGGACCATGTCGAGAGACCGATGAACGGAGAGAGTGATTGGAATGACAACATTCAAATCCATACCGCTCAAGGTTTTGGCTTAGGTTTTACAGCCGGTCGCCTGCTTGACACAAAACACGCTTCACGGTCCGTGAATAACAAATAAGATGCTAAGGCCCGAGTTCACCAACACGTGGAACAAGCGATTATACATATCCGTCAGTTTTTGTCATCATATAGTATTGAAGAATTGTCAAAAATCACGATTATCTTTTAATTGCTTGTTTAACGTTTTGGTGAACTCGGGCCTTAGAAGTGTCTAAATCACATTATTACCTTTTCGGCACGGGAATAAACTTCGAGATAAACATTATTATTTTATCAGGGCTAGAACACACATTATAGCTTCTCATCGTAAAAGCCACTGACCACTCAGTCTACATCTAGAAAATACAAGAGCGAGAAAAAACGCACAAAATTTAACGGGTCATTAATTCCTGTCGTACCGAAGAAGGTACCAAGGAACTCCCCCCTCCATGTTTATCCAAATCCTAGCCGTCCCCCCCTAAAGGGCGCTCCGTTCCCACGCATTGGCCACGCTTGGCTGGGCCCAATATATGGGGGGGGGGAGACAAAGACAATTTTCAATTGTACACCTGTCGTATGAGGTCTTTTTTTGTAGTGTGGTGCGAGTCAAGAGATGTTTGCGTTGGTGAAAAATATTTTGTACCAAGTCACACGATGATGATGATGATGATAGTGATGTAGAACTAGGCTGCAAAGATCAACGAGATTGTGCCAGGAATTAGAGTATAAAAATCTAATAATTATATAACAATTTCGCGTCACAGTGTTTGTTATTGAGCAACAACGAAGCGGCTGGACCGATTGTTATAATTAATTTTTTTGTGTATATTTGTGGTTCTCAGACCGAGGCGATCTATTTTTAGACCCACCTTGGGTCCGAAAATAGATCACAGGTTATTTTTTATACTCCTAGGTGATAAGGGTAAAACAAAGTTTGCTAAGTCAGCTGGTGTAGAAACAAATTTCTACCATCCAAAGCAGGTACTTTTGCAATTACCTTGCAGCATTTGGTTAAGCTTATCATAATTATCACCACCAATAATGTCCCCACTGCTATGGATGCTATGGATGGAAGAATATAGGGAGATTGGGCCATAACCCACTCGCTGGCCCAGTGGGTTGGTGGGTATTAACGTCCCGGCTGCATCTGCAGCAGCCGGGACCAATGGCTTAAGGTGCCTTCCGAAGCACGGCGGAACTCGAGATATTGGTCTTCCATTTAAGGACCGGCCTTAGCAATAATTGCTTGGTTCACGCAATCGCAATCCAAATGTGCTAGCGAGCTTGGTAGAGAAGTTAGATTCCCGCATATAATTTTTGAACTCTTTTCTCTTTGTGCCCCGAATTCATGCCAGCCAGTGTAATAAACACGGAAACCTCTCGGGCAGTGTAACAGCCCAGAGGATTAAAAAGCGGCCGGTCGCCTCACTTGCGCCACAAAAAAACCACAAAGGGAGTTAATATCGGGATATCACCTTTGCGCAGCGCACCGCGGCCTGCCCGTGACAGCGTGGCACCACCACACTATCCTATTCGATCCGACTTTCCAATGTTACAATAATTCTTCATACACACATAAAACACGTCTGTGTATCCCCGAAGGTGTATTAACATACACTGTTACTAATAGGACCTTTTTAGAGTTCCGTAACCCACGGGTAAAACGGGATCCTATTACTAAGATACCCCTGTCCGTCTGTCGGTCCGTCTGTCACCAGGCTGTATCTCATAAACCGTGATAGTTAGTCAGTTGACCTGACCAGGGGGCCTACCGCCCAACTCGATTGCTAAAGCAAAAGCTATCATTTATGACGTCATGCTGTCATTTCGCATCAAATGTACCTAAACTATTAGCGATAGCTTTGAACGAATTATCACCGAATGATTTTGTATGAATTTGGCACAAAATCAGTGCCGCATAAAAATTCAGGATGTCCGCTTTAGCCGTTAGCAGTACATTGCAATATAGCTATCATCAGCAATCGAGTTAGGCGGTAGGCCCGCAGATGGTAGCATTTTCCGAAATCCCATTTCCTGGTAAGTGGGTGACATAAAATTTTGTACCTAACTCGGGCGGTAGAAAAGAAAGCCTCAGATCGCTTTACCAAATACTTCAAGTACTTGCGATCCTAGACATTCTCAGTGTGACCGTCCTTGGTATTCTTCTATTAACCGTCCGATCTCTCCCCGACCAAAATCGTGAGGTCTAAACGTCTCAATCCGTTCCTGGTGTCACTTTGTCCATACATCCTGTGATCAGGGGGACTGTAGCTGGCATGCCCATAAAAAGATACCCGCGATTTATTGTTGATGAAAATGCGGGTTTCTGAGTGAATTTATTGCTTATAGCAGTTTTATAGCTGGCTGGCTTTATTGTGATGGACTCCGGCGTTAAATCTGCGAGGATTAAAAAAAGTTTCCACTTTTGTGACGATCTTGTGGCATATTTAAAAATGACACTATTAAAACATATTTTTTTTACATACCTGCATATTTTTTTACACTCACACCTATCATCTAGCCCAAAGTAAGTAGCCTATGCACTTGTATTATGGATACTAGATGACGGACATATTTTAAATATAATTGACGGCCGCCTTGGTCGAATGCTCAGATTGCTGGGTATTGGCCAAGAGGTCCCGGGTTCGAATCCTGGTAGGGGCAAACTTTGTGATGACCAAAAATGTTTGTTTCCGAGTCATGGTTGTGTATATGTTTATGTAGTATATTTTCAACATTTATATACATAGTTATATTAAAAATATGTCCGTCATCTAGTATCCATAACACAAGTGCTTTAGGCTACTTACTTTGGGCTAGATGATAGGTGTGAGTGTAAAAACATTTATTTATTTATAAAATTATGTATATAAATGTTGAAAATATACTACATAAACATATACACAACCATGACTCGGAAACAAACATTAGGGGTCATCACAAAGTTTGCCCCTACCAGGATTCGAACCCGGGACCTCTTGGCCAATACCCAGCAATCTGAGCATGAAACCAAGGCGGCCGTCGTCAAGATATTATTCCCATAGTGATGTAATAAAAGAAATATCACCCATCTACTTATATACATAAATCACGCCTATATCGCCGAAGGGAAATGAATTATCACCCATGTTTCGCCAATTAGTTTAGGTTTCGCATGTAATACTCGTAGGTGGTTATCTTAGAGGACACCCACGGGAGAACCTGCGGGTGCCACGATTAACTGTATTATTATTATCATATGTCTTCTTATTTAAAAAGAAAAACTAACTGACATATCAACACACAAACCAAATTAAAAATAAGAAATTTAAATTTTGCACCATCCTTCCTTTTATTTTATTGTGTAGATGAGAAGCCTGAAGGGGGAGTTATTTAGCTACGTAAAATAAATTAAAAATGACGTACTGCCGCACTCAGAGACGTCAAATAACGATAATGAGTACTCAATGTCAAAAAATGACAATTCAAAACTAGTCGCTTGATTCTAGATTGGTCTTGGTCTAGATTTAATTGAAACTTTTTGACATTAGGTACTCATTAAAGTTATTTGACGTCTCTGAGTGCGGCAGGTATTGCCTTTTTGGCTATCTTCTTTAGGGTCGATTTCAGCGCAGAATTTAAACGCAATCAGTTGAAGTTGATCTCGGTTTATGCTCTAAACTTAGTTCCGCTACCAAGTTTGCATTAATTAGAACCAAGTTTTATTAAACCCAGTTTCTATGGGACACGGTGAAATCGGCCCAAAGTCGCATTGTTTTTATACCAAGCCAGCATGGAAGGCTAGTATATTATTCTAAAGAAATTAATATTTCCACACCAAAGACAACTTTGATCTGAAAGTTCGGACTATTTCCGGCTCTCGCCAATCCACAAAGGAACATAGCGTTTAACACAAATGAGTCACAGCTGAAAAAGTGGGTTCGAAATGTGGATCGTTGAACGGAGAACAGCCGATGCGCAAGCGCAGAATTCCCACGCGAATCGCGAAACAAAACGTTGGCTAAACTGTTTGTGAATCGAACGAACTATAGCGTTGGGGTCATCAATTTATACATACATATATAAATCACGCCTATATCGCACAAAAGTCGCTGTACGCTTTTATATATATTAGGTTGTATAAGAGGAAATTTGTACCATTCCTCATCACTGTATAGTCGCCTTGTACGACACCCACGGGAGAGATGGGGGTGGTGACAATTGTATTTTACTCTGCCGTCACCACACGGCATAACACAGCATGCTACAAAACTATGCACATTGAATGGCTTGTAATGATGATTTTTCTTTGGAATATAGTTTCATCTTTTCAACAACATATCGACGGCAATAAATACACAATTGTATCGAGACAATACAGTTACAATGCTACAACATTTAACATTTACCGGTAACAGTTACAATGTTACTAATGCTAGATCAATGAGCTTTCGTGGTGTAAATGATTACATTTGACAGCTTACCTCGTCACTGACTATGGGGGCCAAGGTGAGCGAAGGAACGCTTCATGTAATTTATTAATTTACTGACAAACACCGCGAGCCCAATTTCTAGCGTGTTGACATAGCGGCGACGTGTATTGTGTAGCCGTAATGCTCAAGATTGGTCTTTTTGAGGAATGTCTGTATTTTCACATTTTCTTACTGGTCCTATTGTGACATTACAGTTTAGTTTGAGTGAGTGTTTGTGGATGTTCTTGTCCCATTGCAAATTGCTTCGTTCTTTAAAGACATGTCTGTGTTTCCACATTTTTTTAATGGTTCTATAAAGACCTATTTAGTTTAGTTTGAGTAAGTGTTTGTGGATGTTCCTGTCCCACTGCAATTTATAAAGCCTTGGTAGACTTTCTTTACTAGCAGAAATCATACAGAGAAGGCTCTCGAATACAAGGCTTTACTATAAGGTGCACGTTGACAATCTTGAAAGGGTTCAGAGGCGGTGTTTAAAACACCTTTCCTATCAATGTAACCTTGGTCGATCTCTCAGAGACTATAATCAGAGGTTGGACAGGTTTGGGGTTATGTCTTTGGAAGCCCGGCGTAAAATGTACGATCTTCTTTACCTCCATAAGTTAATACACGCAACCATCGAAGCACCTGACCTGCTTGCATCATTGAACCTCAACACTAGACACAGGTCTCGCTTTCCGAACATTTTTGCAATGCAAATATACAGAAACAACACTTCTTATTATAGTCCTCTGGTCAGAATGTGCCGTTCTTATAACCTAGTGGCGCGTAGTAGCGAAGACATTGATATCTTTAATGCTAATTTCATCCGGTACAAAAAATTGATAACGAACTTTATTAAAGACCAGCATTCCTCTATCCTTCGGGCGTGATTTCACTATTTGTATGATTACTTTTCTGATTTTAATCTGAACATTGTAAAATTGTCAGAAAATGTAGTACAAGGATTATTAGTATGTATGTTTGTATTTGTTTAGTTTACCTATGTGTTTAATATATTAGTAATACGAATTATTATTAGTTATATATAACCATGTTGTGTACACTGATGTTGGATTGTTGTCTTGTCCTCCTTGCATTGGAGATTTTTTATTTTTTTTTGGGAATTGTATTGATAGCAATCTGTGTGTGTACCTATAAATAAATAAATATAAAATCACCACCATCTTCTTCCCTCCCTGCCCTGTTCCTAATTTATCTAGGGAGGACGCCGTATGTTTCCTCTTTCATTATCTTATATTCTATAAATTCTTTTGTTAATCTATATTGACTGAACAGAAAAAAGAACTGAAAATTTTCGCAAAAATTATCGTTTTTAATGCTAGAAATAAATAAATACATACATAAATCACATACAGTGAAGTAAAACCCTTTCGCCAATTAAGTTAGGTCTCATGTAAAAGGTGGCGATACAGGCGTGATTTATGTATGTACTTTTTTGGAACAAAAAATTTTTTCTACATCATTCTTCTTTCCTTGTCATATCTTTGCGATTTTTCTTCTTCTTCCATAGAAAGAAGAAGGAAGGACCTTCCCCTCCTTGGTAACAACACTCACATCTGCTCAAACAGCTCTACATAGACATTTCAAGAAACACCGCATGTTTCATCTCCCAACAACATAACTAGAGTTGGCGCAAAGTTATTTTTCATTTCATATCATCTATAAATACTGCTTGGTTGCCATGTCGTGGCCATGTTTTCTCTGCTCGCGTCGTTTCCACGCGTGGGTATCACCGATATGTTTATACGGCGTGCAAAATTAATAAACGCTCACCCTAAATGTATTTGGATACGAATCCGCTATAGAATCGGTATTTTTCTATATTCATTCATACATAAATGACAATAGGCTCGCCAGCTATTCCATGGGATCTAACATAATTGGCGAAACGTGATTAAAAAAGAAATTCCATTACTCGGGCAAATGCCTTCCATAGAGAATGGGCCATAACCCACCACGCTGGCCCAGTGCTGATTGGTGGGTATTACTTAAGACCAACGGCTTGACAAGCTTTCCGAAGCACGGAGGAACTCGAGACAATAAATTAATGGTCACCCATCCAATGACCGGCCTTAGCGAACATTGCTTAGTTTACTCAATCGCAGGCCGAGTGCGCTAAGCCACTGCGCTATAAAGCTCCTCTATTACTAAGCTCTCTTCTTCTTCTTGCCCTTATCCCGCTCTAGGCGGATCAACAACTCAACATTACAATGTTTTCTTCTTCCACTCAGCTCATCCTTCACCAATTTATCATCCACTCCTCTCACTACCATATCATCATTTACACAATCCATCTATCACTTCTTCGATCTTCCTCTCCTTCTTAGTCTACCCACGTTCATACCTAACTTATTCACTGAGGGTTTTTTTAATTCATAGTTAACACAACCAGAACCTAATTGTTTAAAATTGTTACTAACTGTTAAATATCAGGCTGATATTTACCCATTAGTGTCGAGATCAGACTGATATTTAGCCATTAGTAACTAAAATTGTTACTAATGTTAAAAAATCAGTCTGACATACAAATTATTAGTAACAATTCTTTACAATTGGTTGAGTTAACATCAAAATACATAAATAACTAAGTTAAGTTAAGTTGACCTAATACCCTTGTTACTCAGCTTGTTACATCGTTCCGGGAATCCATTTCTGTTTATTTCTGTTTATTAGGTTATTGCCCAATGTTCTCTTGTTATTGGAAATTGATAAAGTCCAAAACGACCCGTTGTCGCGTTAGCTTGGGTCGAGTTAAATTCCGCGATAATTAAGTTCGCGGCTGATTTGCAATGGCTTGGATTAGGCGCGAGTTTTACACGGATCGGACGGAAATGTCCTCCGTTTGATTCTTGGCAAGAGCTTAGATCTTTTCAAGTGATTGTATATCATCGCCCTGCTCTTATCCCATCCTATTTGGGGTTGGCGCAGTATGTCCTCTTTTTCCATTTACTTCTGTCACTCGTCATCTCCTCATTCACATCCATCACCTTCATATCACACCTCACACAATCCATCCATCTTTTCAGTGGTCTTCCTACTACTTCCACATCCTTTTCCTTCTCCCTGCCTGTTCCCAGTCCATCTGGGGTCGGCGCAGTATGTTTCCTCTTCCATTCATATCGGTCAGGCGTCATTAGCCATCCACTCCCTTTTGATTCATATCCACCATCACACCGGATAGGTGCTAGTGATAAATGATTGTATAGAAAAGATACGGAACGGACCGTCAAAAGATCGATGAACGGAGAGAGCTTAGTTTTTTGCCTGACACCAAATCTCTTTGGGTATTTTAATTACATAATTATACATAAATCAGGCATATTCCCAATAATATGCCTTCCCAAGAATAACGCACACGTTTCGCCAGTTAGACCAGCCTATTGCCATCTATCGGGCAAGTAAATCGCGGATCATAGCTAGGTGGTATGATCCCGTAAATCTACACTTAACTCACAAGTGCCAAGCACTGCCACTGACTTTCCCATCTGCCACACTATGGATCCGGCACCCGCACGGTGAATCCATGGTATGCTGAGAGTTTTCGTCTCTATGCACACAACAATATATGGAATGAAAATATTTTAAGCCAACCGTCAGTGAAGATATGCGCCAGAGCATGTGAAGATATTTTAGTCCCGTCGCCTACTGAGGATATTTCGGACGCGGAAGATCCCACTGCGCTATTTGTGGGTCATTGTTAAAAAAATGACACACATTTCACACGACAATGTCTGGAAACTATTTGGGTAGTCAGATTGGAGGTAAATTATTTTTAAGGACGCTTACATGTTTGTTTACATGTTGAATACAATCGTCACCACCCCAAATCTTCCTGGGTTTCGTACAAGGCAGCTAAGTATAAATCAGTGATGGGCAATGGGCAGCAGCGTTCCTCTTATACCACCTAGCAAGGTATTGCGACTTTTGTTTGGCTCGCCACCTTATTACATGGGACCTGACATAGTTGGCAACACGTTGGTGCTAGTTCACTTCTGCCTACCCCTTCGGGGATATAGGTGTGATTTATGTATGTATGTAATTACACGTTTATGCACATTTTTTTCAATATTTATCTGTCATTAAGTCATTCTGTCAGCCGAGAGACGGCCACTGTTGGGCATAAATACTTCAAACCGGTCGGTCCTGCGCTGCCCGCATCCAGCGGCTTCCCGCGACCTTCACCAGGTCGTCGGTCCACCTCGTAGGGGGCCTGTACTAACGCCATTCGAGCACCTTTCCGCCCCAACGGCCGCCAGTCCTCCTCGCAATGTGCGCTGCCCACTGCCACTTAAGGTCCGCAATTCTTCGGGCTATGTCGGTGACCTTAGTTCTACTGCGGATCTCATCATTTCTGATATGATTACGTAGTAAAACACCGAGCATAGCCATCTCCATTCCCTCTGAGTGATTTTGAGCCTTCTAATGAGGACCATTGTAAGTTATTTAGCTGTATGACAGATAAATATAGACGAGACGAATAGCATTACATAGATTCACCGTGTGGGTGACGGGTTTGGTTTAAATATGCACATTTCTTACACTGAATAGATCTATAACCTAGCTTATGTTTGGAATATTCATCAATTTTCTTCTTCCTGCTCTGTTCCCAGTCTCTCTTCCATTCATATCATCAGACGTCATCAAGCAATCCACTCCCTTTTGATTCATATCATCCATCACACCGGAAAGGTGCTAGTGGCAATAACTAATCTAGTTTAACCCAGTTAAATTTTTCATATCAAGTGTTTGTTCATGCGTATAAGGAACGAGATTAGCTATTTCACAGGTGACTGCCCCTAGTGGGTCACTATCCCGAAACTTTTTGAACGACCCAGCGTTAATTACTATCAAATTAATAGTAAACATTTGTGCTACGTCATTTCTGTTTATATTGCACACGGCTGTTCGTATAATTTCAACATTTATTACGTCGCAATTTGACTTTTACAATTTTTCTGGATTAATTTACGGTTGAAAGAAATGGAAATCTAGGGAGCATATTTTAGAACCTAAGGCTTTGTTCTCCTCTTTATTATTTAAAAGGATAAACACTAACTTTACTAATTTAAAATTAACTTTATGACTGAACTTGTTATTTAAATATAGCAAGTAGTAGCAAGTTGTGTTAGGGATGCCGAGTGAGTTAAACGTAATAATAGTTCTTCTTCTTCTTGCTTCTCCTTCTTACTCCCAGTTTATCTAGGGGCAGCGCGGTATGTTTCATTCTCCATTAATATTGGTGTTGTAGTAAACTTAATAATTATATTTTGTAATCTTATTTTGAAGATGACAATCAGCCATTCTATCTGATTCTAATGCACTTTGGACACAATCAGTCATCTTATCATTTCTTCTTAATTTCATTTCCTTTCTCTCTTCTCATCAAAGCCCCCTTCTATCTCACATATCAATCATCTTTCACACAATCGGTCGTCTTCTCATTCTAGCTCTTTCTTTAATTCATTAAAAACAATCTCGTCTTCTATTCCCATCAAAATCACGCCACAGTTATTCAGTACTACTCCATATAAGCTTGCACTATGACCATATTCCTCGCACAATGTTGGTATTGACGAAACAAGGCCCGTATTTATGGCATCGTAAACGGTATCGGCGGTACAATAAAGCAGTGCAACCATTAATTTACCAGGTTCAGTCAGAAATCTCCAAGGTTTAGTGTCCCTGATAAGAGTTTAAAGGTACTTCAGGTTGCGAGTTCCAGACAAAGTAAGGATCTTGGCCAGATGTTCTACAAGACAGTTTCAAAGTCTTTTGTGACGAGAACATCAAAATAGACGCGACGCCGCTCTACTCGGCTGAGCGTTGTCTCACTATAACAGTGGGAATTGAGTCGCGTTTAGAGTTGGTGTTAAGGCCCTTTTGGACAGGGAAGCGACGATAAGGCCGAAGATGGAATCAATCTTTACCTGGAACCTTCAGACCTCCAGGACTGGCTATCTTATCACAATTGTCGGAACACAGTAATGATGTTAACATTATTATTATGGCTACAGATTAACGACCCCAGATTAACTCGGAACAGGGCAGGATTAAGAAGAAGAGGAAGGATAATTCAATCATATTTCCATTAATCACACACTGCTGGCTGCGACCGAAAGTTTTGCAGCCATTTCTTGTTTAGTCTTCCCAAAAAAACATTCAACAGCACCCGAGTAGTTTAGAATGTCTAAACAATACCAGATTTTCCCGGCAAAACATAAAATGTGAACACCGAAACGCATAAAAGACGACGGCCATTGTTGTACCCCTGGCAGTGTCCCAGCCAAGTTCTGGGCTAAACAAATAAATGTTGTAAAGATGTCCAAGTTCTGGACAAGTTGTATATTTCGTGCAAAATTATTGTGTACCGACGACGTCGCTGAAAGTAATTTGTTAAAATCCCTGACTGTGTTTCGGATGTTTCGCCTGAAGCTCGTGATGAATTGTTAAAATTATTTTGATTAATAACTATTCAGAAAAAACCGGCGCGAAGGACCATTCGTTAGTTACTTTTATCTTGGCTCAAGTTTACCTGATATTGCCATCTATAGTACTGTCATACAGTTTCAATTGGTATGTTTATTATTCTTTTCATCGTATGATGCACTGAACCCAAATATTCTGAAGGCAGAAAGCAGGTTAAGAAGAGTGTTCTACATACATAAATCACGCCTATATCCCCTAAGGGGCAGGCAGAGGTGAACTAGCACCCACGTTTCGCCAATTATGTTAGGTCCCATGTAATAGGTGGCGAGCCTATTGCCATCTTTCGGGCACATAAAATCGCAGTATAAGACACTATAATAAATAAATCGATCGTGGGTGTAACAACTATTTATATTTTACTAGGTATGTTGTGACATCAATAAGAAACTGAGAAACTAATAAAATCACTTTTATTTAGAAACACAATATGAAGCTTTTTATTTTTCAGTAATTGACAACAGAGAGAGGGAGAGAGAGATTGGATAATTGCCAAGCTAAAATATTTTTAGCACAGTTAATGTTAATACAGCACATTATTTAAAGTTATCCTTATCTGTACCGTCGATGATTGACTTGATACTTTTGATACTTTAGATACTCAATCTCTTGTCGTGTATAGCCGACAGTGAGGGTGGATAGTAATGAAATCCTTTTTTTGTTTCAGATCGCGCGACCGACCTTCGAAACGACATGTTTTAAGTGCCAGTGTACACTGAGAGTCTCTTGTTGTGCGTGTGTTGTAATGGTGTGAGTGACAGTGACATTCCAAGATGGCGCCGGGAGCGATTCTGACAGTTGCCTTGCTGGCTGTCATCGGGTGTCACCGAGTTCTCGCCGAAAGAGGTGCGTAATGCGTAAGGTTAAGCACACACGGAGCGGTTTCAACCCGCGCCTGTAGCGGTTTCGCACGCTGTTTAGTTTCTAAACTCACGAGACCGCAGTTCTCCGCGGTTAAGATTTATTTTTTGTTAAACAGGGAAGCTATTGGTCTTCATCTCACCTGATGGTAAGTGATCACCTGGAACCTCAACCACAGAGGGGCTGGCTATCTTACCACACGTTGTCGGAATACAATAATGCTGTTAGTTAGTTAGTTTTAAATTCTCCCTTTATTTTAGGGAAGGCAAAGGGTCTAGCCCATACAGCCAAGTCTTTAGTGTATATTTTATCTGTAGTGAAATGAAATAATGAGTGGGTGAAAAGTATGAATGAAATGAATTTTACGTTAAAATATGGGTGCCACATATTTAAACGCATCTAGGGAGTGCTTGGCGCGAATTGAATGGTAACATAGTTAATGATGGTGCTTGATGAAATGGATAAAACCACTTTTTATAGTGATCTTCACCACAACATCAAACACACCCTGAGACTTATTTTCGATGATTCTGCATAATTGCACATCAACACGGATGCTTGTGCATCAAAATAACACCACTTTCACTGCACAAAATCCACTCTGTAACAATTTTTGAATTAGTGAAAATAAATCTGACTGACACTACGAAACCCGCCAAACACTCACACAATAATGCTGTTAACATTATTACTATGGCTACAGATTTTGATAAGATGGTGGTAGCTAGCCAGGCGGACTTTGAAAGAAGTCCTAGTACCAACCACACGGAGTACAAATTCGGTCCGAACCCGAACCTCTGGATCTTAATTCCGGTGGGCGAACCATTAGACCACGGAGGCGGCTTCGATTACCGCCCGCAAGCTTGGTGGTCTAGATTAGTTCGTTCGACACAAACTAGAAACGAGCTGTTGCGATGTACTAACTTAACATAAGAATTATATAAAGAAGGTGTGAGTGTAAAAAAAAAAAAGCCTCAAAGGCCTCTTTTTTGCATCAGTGGGTGCATCTACTGATGCAAAAAAGAAAGAGAGTACAACCCGCAAAGGCGGTGGTTGACCGCGACCCGCGTGGTTTCATAAGTTGAATTAATTGCTATCTGTGTTTCCATACACTGCATGATGCCTCTTCGTAAGGGGCGAATCACTACGTGAAAATAAATGAAATCGGGGCGAGTTGAACACTTTATAGTCCGACAACTTTGTAAGCGACCCTCTTGTGGTATGAGAGACGGTGGCGGGGACGGGGCACTCTCGATGTTTTTTTTTTGCCAACACTAACACAGACATACATAACAAATACACAGGGGGAGGAAGGAAAACTTGCTCTTCCCCGCATCACCCACCGCCGCAAGTGCCCAGTCCGTGCCACCGTCTCATACCGCAGGAAGGTCGCGCATGAACTTGCCGGACTAAAATCAAAAGGGCAAGATCCAAGGGGCGAGCCGACCTGTAACCGCCTCCGTGGTCTAGTGGTTCGATGAACATCCGGAGGTCCCGGGTTCGATCCCCAGGGGGTACAGATTTGTACTCGGTTTGGTTGGTGGTAGGACTTCTTTGAAGTCCGCCTGGCTAGCTACCACCATCTTAGCAAAATCTGTCGCCGTAATAATAATGTTAACAGCATTATTGTGTTCCGACAATGTGTGATAAGATAGCCAGTCCCTCTGTGGTTGAGGGTTGCAGGTGAAGCTCGATTCCATCTTTGGCCCTTATCGTCAGTTACCATCGGGTGAGATGAAGGGCAAGAGCTTCCCTGTCTAGCATAAAAAAAAATTAAAAAAAACCCGCAACCGCTGCGGGCGCGGTTAGAAACCGCCCCGTGCGTTCTTTGCCTAAAATTAACAGAGTTCATCCAAGGCGCTCTAGGAATTTTTAATTAAGTGACAATTTCATATATCGTTAACACTTCGTCACATCTACGGGGCGTTAATTAATATTTGAATTGTGTACGTTTTGATAATTAAAAGGCTCCGTTGGAACATTGCTGTCAATGCAGACACGGCGGCACCGAATTGGCGTAAAGTGGCAACTTGGCCTTTTGACATTGAACTTTATATAGCATGGATTACGGTTGAAAATGTCTCGAAAATCGTCAGCTAGATATGACGTAGCTTGTACCAAGATGTCTTTTAATTAACAATTTTACTTATTAGCTTCTGGACAAGTTTTGCATACAGTCGTGTTGAATATAACTTTATCACAAGAAGATTCCAGATTTCTAGATTTCTTATTAACAAACTGGACCAAACTATCTCCAATAAATTTTCTGTATGATGATTTTATAAAGCGTTAATAGTAAAAGCTTAAATTATGCAATCTGAACAAATATACCACATACCCTCCGGTATATGGGACATGCTATATCCTCTAAGGGGAAAATAGTGGCTTAAGTCCATTGTAACATAAACTTTTGACAAGTTAAGCGTCTGATTCCTCTGTGCTTTTAAAAGCACGTTTAGCTTTTGTTAACTGAGAACAACGGCACTACAGTCGTTCATAGCCAAAAGCCCCCAATACATAAGCCACGCCCATATCCCCGAAAAGGTAGGCAGAGGTGAATTAAAATTACATACATACATATAATATATCACGCCTATATTCCCGAAGGGGTAGTCAGAGGTGAACTAGCACCCACGTTTCGCCAATTATGTTACGTCCCATGTAATAGGTGGCGAGCGCATTGCCATTTATCGGGCACAAAAGTCGCAGTTTATTGCTTGGTGGTAGGTATAAGAGGAACGCTGCTGCCCATTTCTCATCACTGTTTTATCCTTAGTCGCCTTGTACGACACCCACGGGAGAGACTTGGGGTGGTGACAATTGTATTCTACTCTGCCGTCACCACACGGCTGAAATAAAATTAGACTTAAAAAAATATCGGTTACCTACCCATCCTGATGCTGGCCACCAGTAAAGTTGCTTCACTTTCAAGAGTAAACCTGGTGTTACTCAAAATAAACTGTGAGCATTTGTAACTTGGCGGTAACATGGATCTGCAGTATTTACTTAGGCCACCACGCTCCACTCGGAGCTAAATTCTAAGCATTATTTCAATCCTCCAGGAACTAACTTAGATTGGTTCTAGGATTTTAATTGCAGCGGCCAGCTCAGTAACTCTCCGGCTTGATATACGGGTACGCGCCGACCACAGATATTCTCTCTTGGGGCAGTAGGAATATTCGGCGGGAAACCGAAAGTTGAGACAGTATTTATTGCCGAAAACATTAATTTCCACCAAATCTTGGAATCTGCGAAATAATTTGCTGAAAATCGCTTAGGAATACTGCTCAGGGTAACCGTTTCACGAATCGCTAGCGGCTTCGCTTGCTTTAATATCGGTTATAATAATATAGCCTATAGCTTTCTTCGATAAATGGACTATCCAACTCAAAAAGATTTTTTTAATTTGTGTCAGTAGTTCCTGAGATTAGCGCGTTGAACCAAGAAAAACATACAAACAAAATATTCAGCATTACCTCTAGATTGTCGGTTTTTATGCTGTAGTGGTGGGAGCGAGGCATATACCAGCTATATCCCTATAATAGACGTTACTAAAAGACCTTGATTTGTCTAGAGCTTTCGTAATATCTACATTGGAACGTGAGTCTAAGGCGGCTTTCACGGAATCTTACCAAATATGGCTAGGCAATGAGAAGAAGTCGCGATGGCGAAATTGAGTGTTGACATGTTGCGAAGGGATCTCGTAAACGATCACTTGGGTCCCAAGTCCCAAACTGCTACCACTGACATCCCCCTCTGCCACACCATGGACCCGTCACGGTCCATGCTAATGATATTAAAAATAATGTCCGTCATTAAGTAGCCATAACACAAGTGCTTAAGCTACTTACAGGATTACCTATTTTGGGCGCTATCGATATTCTGTATTTTTGTATTATTTTGGAAATATGCGTTTTATTATTTATTATTATTGTGATATTATGAGTTTTCTCTGGCCGATTAGCTAGACCCTGATGATGGAGGGTTTAGCCAGCCGCTTAGAGTGCAAAAGATGTGGATTTGGATCCCCCATAAAGATTTTTTTCAGAAAGACAAAGGTCTTCTTAGAGAGCCTATTTTTCCATCCATAGGAATTACCTGTACCTCAATAGACTGGCGATGATGATGATGATGATGCTAAGGATGATGCACCGACCTTCGCTACATTTAAAATTACAGGGAGAAGTAGCCTGTACCCGCCATTTTAACTCGGTATACCTACTACAGGTTGGCGGTAGCAAAGAACTCGCTCGAAAATTAAACTAGCAAGGTAATTATAACTTAATTAATACCCGGTTAGTTTCTCAGTTAAAATATCTGGAACAACAAAAGCTACGGTATTAGCGTCACGGGTTTAATTGAAAACTAAAATTTACACGGCTTAGTACGAATAGTTAGTTATTCATAATTTGATTTGTTCACGGCAAGGATTAGGGATTTAAAATCGCAGTTCGATGAAGTTTTGATGGAGAGGGCGCTTTTGGTGTATTGAAATTGTGATTAAAGATGTGCTTTGAAAGTAGACGTCCCAACATTAAATTGAGGAAGTGAAAGTTGGGAATTTACGAGAGATGGAAAGAGTGATAGTGACATTGAAAAGCGGGTGAAAGCTGGGAATATGGTCAACGGGGCTTTGCACTCTTTAGTGAGCAGCCAAAGCGTGTCCAGAAAGGCTCGTATGTGGGTATGGGAGTTAAAGGTGGGTATGGGAGAAGCATGAAAGTTGAATAAATGCAGTAGAAATTAGAGCGTTGAGAAGCATGGCGGCTGAGCGGTCAATTGTACAACAGTGTGATAATAGAAAGGTGTGGTTTGAAAGAACACGTAATGACAATAATTGAGAAAGGGATGCTCCTATGGTTTGGTCACGTAGACGGAATGTGTAAATAAAGATTTCTTACGGAATCCTCGTTTTAACCATATCTGTGATCTCGTGGTTCGCTAACCGGAATTAGATCCCGAGGTCCCGGGTTCGGTCGCCAGGGGAGTAGGTATAAATTTGTACGCGGTTTGGTTGGTGGTAGCCGCCTTTGGATGGTGGATAGCTATACTAGCTGCTTTGAAAAGTCCTGAGATGAATCCCTAGTTAAATTTGCAGAATAATTTTACGGATAAAACTTTTGGTATTTTAATAATTTTTTCTAGTTAATTCCTAAGGTCCCGGGGTTGAACCTCAGGCATTTGGAATTTAATTCCTATGCACGCACCACTGGACCACGAAAGCGGTTAAAAAGGGGGTGGTGACTATCGTCCGCCACGGCTCGAACGGTGGTCCTAATACGCAATCAAAAAAATAATTCCATCCCACAGGGTTTGACGGACACCGGATATTGCATAACATTACCAATATGGCGCTCGCATTTAAATGATCCCTCGGCCGAATCTGGGGAATATTGACAAATTCAATAACCTGGCTGGAGTGGGGCGCATGCAATTTATACAATTACTACCCAATTTCACTTTCGGGTTGCCTACTTGGGGAGCGTCAGCAGAAAAATTCGTCGGGGCCTTTTTTACCTGATTTATGTAGCTATTAAAATAAATACGGTATGATTTTTTATTTTAAATTCGCACAATATTACAAAGAAAATGGTGGTTATAAAAGTTCGAAAAACTATAGTGCAGCAATGCGCATCAAGAATATAATTTTCTGATCTTTTTCTTACCACAATTCAAAGCTAAAGCTTCTTGCGTATATAATTGTTTAATTGTTTACATATTTCATTGTACAAAACATTGAATACAACACAATAAATGACATGCTCATAACATTTTTAGAAAGCGACCATCACTGGGTAACTAAATTTAAGGGCCTTCAAATGAGTCTACAACTCCAAATCTTACTTTTTCTATTTCTGTTCCGCTGTACTAGGGGGTTACTAATTTGACAGGTCTAAATCGAAAGACAAATTGTGTCTCTTTTTAATTGACTGGAACTGAAACAGACGTGATGACTACAGATAACGAGACTGTCAGAAAGAAAATAAAAGTTACATTATTAGATGATCGAGAAAATTGAAGAAATGTAAGGGAACAATTATTTAAATTGGAAAGTATACCGCAGACTCATTAAGAAGTTTATGAATGCAAAAAAATATGAACTAACTTTTAACTTTTTTTGGCACTTATTTTAATTTTTATGTTTTGGTTGGCAATCTACAATGCTTCAACTATTTTCCATACATACATACATAAATCACGCCTATATCCCCGAAGGGGTAGGCAGAGGTGAACTAGCACCCACGTTTCGCCAGTTATGTTAGGTCCCATGTAATAGGTGGCGAGCCTATTGCCATTTATCGGGCACATAAGACGCAGTAGGTACATAGCTAGATGGTATAAGAGGAACGCTGCTGCCCATTCCTCATCACTGATTTATCCTTAGTCGCCTTGTACGACACCCACGGGAGAGATTTGGGGTGGTAACAGTTGTATTATACTCTGCCGTCACCACGCGGATTGTCCAATCTGTCAGATTTGTAATAGTTGTCCTTAGCTCTCTGGTTAGCTATACATTATTTCAAGTTACATAAATATTGAACATAGCACAATACGGTTTTCAAATTATTACATCTATTTTGCCGTAGGAGTAAATGTATGCCGCGTGGTGAAGGCAGAGGAGAATACCCCCATCTCTCCAGCGGGTGTCGTACAAGGTGACTAAGGATAAATCAGTGATGAGGAATTGGCAACAGCAGTCCTCTTATACCACCTAGCAACATACAGCGATTTACGTGCTCGATACATGGCAATAGACATAAATAGAATAGAATAGGCTTATGGATATTATACATGGGACCTAATATTTGACGAAACGTGGGTGTTATTTCACCTCTGCCTACCCCTTCGTATAAAAATTGTCCTTCATCTAGTATCCATAAACAATATGCTGCTAACTTTGGGCTAGACGTTAGGTGTGAGTGTGAGATATATTTATTCATAAAAATGTGTCAATAGTCCACACGCGGCTTCCTGGTAACGTACCTATTTACGTCCTTCCGTCCTTTTCAATTTGACTTAGACAAATAGCCAAATCACAACACGAGATTAAGCACGGCTAACTGCCTCACGTCACGTGCGTCCCCCGTTACCGCGTCGATAATAGCTAGTCTCCGAAAAGGTCGTGATGAGTTTCGGTAAACGCTTCAGTAAATATAGCTTTCCTTTTACGGGAACGGACGTCGGTATCTATGTTTCATTCACGTTTATTAGCTGTTATGGCGGTTATTTAGTTTCTGTTGGGTGTCTAACTGAAGGAATTTTGTTGTACCTAATAAATAAATCGATCTATTTCAATCAGTATGTTGATCGTGTCCACGTCTTAAGCCCATGGGAATCTTTGGACGGAAACTCTAATAATTCCATGTATTCACAGTGCGGGTGCTTGGTCCATTTTTTTTTCGGAGTGGAATGCTTTGAAGCACCGTACCAGCCGCTAGCTAGGCGACTGGTGTGTGTGGAAACGGGTGTTTGGTCCATAGTGTGGCAGAGGGGTAGTCAGTGGTAACGCTTGAGACTTGTGACCCAAGTATGTTTACGGGATCCCTTCACAATATGTCCACTTTCATCTTTGTCACCACTTCTCTCTCTGCCCAACCATATTTAGTAAGATTTTATCACAGCCTGTAGTGCCGTGTGGTGACGGCAGAGTAGAATACAATTGTCACCACCCCAAATCTCTCTCGTGGGTGTCGTACAAGGCGACTAAGGATAAATCAGTGATGAGGAATGGGCAGCAGCGTTCCTCTTATACCATCTAGCTATGAACCTACTGCGACTTTTGTGCCCGATAAATGGCAATAGGCTCGCCACCTATTACATGGGACCTAACATAACTGGCGAAACGTGGGTGCTAGTTCACCTCTGCCTACCCCTTCGGGGATATAGGCGTGACTTATGTATGTATGTATGTATGTATGTTATCACAGCCGCATTAGACACACGTTCCAGTGTAGATCTTACAGAGGCTTTAGAGAAGCCAAGTCTTTTAGCACAAAAAGTCACAAAGCACACAAATCATTATTAATTATTATTATTATTATATTATTATTTGTACATTAACTGCCGCACTCAGAGACATCAATTAACTTTAATCAGTACTTATTACAAATAAAATGTCAATCAAAACTGGACCATAGACCTGCAAAAATAGCGACTAGTTTTGAATTGAATTATTGGAGAAGAAAAGCTTTGACAGCTGTCCAGAAAGTAAAAACAGACCAAGAACTAGTAAAACGATTACCCAACGCTTTTGAGACCCTGAGAAAAACACAGTCGTTCCCCGAATATTTGTGTCTCACGGCGCACCAACTAAGCCCGACTTAAAAGCTATTATTTCATAAGTTTCCATTCTTACCCGCTTCAGTTTTATTCCAAGGCAAGCCTTGGAACCCTATAAAAACTTTGGCGCAACTTCCAGAGTAGCGTTTAAAAAGTTTAAATGGAAATTATGGCGTTCACATTGAAATAAAAGGTTTGAAAGTATTTTATTCCGCGCAATGTCCGAAGTTGGCGGCGAGTGCATTTTCAATTTGGTTGCCTAATTGATAATTTCAAAGGAGAGACCCCTTATTGGTTGGAATTTGGGTTATGCTGGCGATTTCAGTTTTAACATGCACTCGCGTTATAAATACCATTTATAGACGCCGACGTAGTGATATCGACGAAGAACGGCAGAAGTTAAACTCAACACAGGCGGTTGGAATCTGTTATTTGTATAATACATAAATATCGCATATTTATCACCGAAACGGTAGGCAGAAATGTATTGACAATTTGACACCCACATTTAGTCAACTATGTTAGGTCCCATAATGTAATAGGGGCAAGGCTATTGCCATCTATCTGGCATGTAAATAGAAATGGCTAGAACGGTTAATAGAACTGGCAGAATATGAATACAAAATGAAGAAATCACAAAGAAAAAGAACTCGCTTACAACGTGAAGTGTAAAGGTTAGAAGAATTTCGGCAAGTTAGTTAGTGTCTTGGGTGGCCGAGCGGTCAGGCACCTGCCCGGATAGCAGCGGACGCGGGTTCGATTCCCGCCTCAAGATCATAATTTTTCGAAATTCTTTTTCTAACCACCAAAATCTTTGTAAAAAGAACTCGGTTAAAAAATTCTAAATTCTTTTTCTATTTAATAATTATTCCAACAGTTGTGTAAAGGTCAAATAAAAACAAAAAATAACAACGAAATCACAGCTATTAACTTGTTTGTTAAAATTTTTTTTGGTGACCCTACTCACGCAACACGTTATGTTTGAATCTTTCCAAGGTACAACAACATGACCGAGTTACGGATTTACGTAATATATTTAATTTAAAAATATTACCTTTTAAGGCAATTCGCCTGAGGCGTTCTTTTGAGCGAATTTCGATGACGAATAACATTTTTGGGGGAACATTTAGGTCAACAATCACCGGTTTTGGTTACTTTTTGATACATACATACTTAAATCACGCCTATATCCCCGAAGGGGTACTCAGAGGTGAACTAGCACCCACGTTTCGCCAGTTATGTTAGGTCCCATGTAATAGGTGGCGAGATTATTGCCATTTATCGGGCATAAAAGTCGCAGTAGGTACATAGCTAGATGGTATAAGAGGAACGCTGCTGCCCATTCCTCATCACTGATTTATCCTTAGTCGCCTTGTACGACACCCACGGGAGAGATTTGGGGTGGTGACAATTGTATTCTACTCTGCCGTCACCACTACAGGCTGTGATAAAATCTTACTAAATATGGTTGGGCAGAGAGAGAAGTGGTGACAAAGATGAAAGTGAACATATTGTGAAGGGATCCCGTAAACATATTAGGTTGGGGGAACAGTCTTTTCGCATTATAGTATGTATAAACTTGTAATAAAATCTCTTTGGCTATACTATTAGTATCTGGCTGGTTTTGGTATCATTGAAAGTTTAAATTTTAAAGAACATAATTCCAAATTCAAATTAGGAAAATGTGTGATTTTCATTTGTTTTTCGTACCGCCAAGATGAGTGACTCTAATGAAGAAATTCGATACATTTTAAAATTTTACTACAAAAAAGGTAAAAATGCAACGCAAGCCGCGAAAAAAATTTGCGATGTTTATGGACCTAGTGCAGTGTCTGTGAGAGTAGCACAAATTTGGTTTAAGCGTTTTCAATCCGGAAATTTTGATGTCAAAGATGCACGTCGCTCTGGTCGCCCTATTACAGATAAAATGGATGCCATTTTTGAAAAAGTGGAGCAAGATCGGCATGTCAGTAGTTACGACGTAGCCGAAGAACTGGGAATTGATCACAAAACAGTTTTGGCGCATTTGAAAAAAACTGGGTATACAAAAAAGCTCGACATTTAAGTACCTAACGAGCTCACTGAAAGAAACCTAATGAACCGTGTACTCATTTGTGATTCTTTATTACGACGTAATGAAACAGAACCATTTTTGAAGATGCTGATAACTGGTGATAAAAAGTGGATCACGTACGACAAGAACGTGCGAAAAAGGTCATGGTCAAAGGCCGGTCAGGGTTCACAGACTGTGGCGAAACCCGGGTTAACTCGCAACAAGGTGGTGGTGGGATTGGAAGGGCATTATTCATTTTGAGCTGTTACCACCAGGCAGGACCATCGATTCTGAACTCTACTGCGAACAACTGATGAGATTAAAGCAAGAAGTTGAGAGAAAGCGGCCGGAATTAATCAACAGAAGGGGTGTGGTTTTTCATCATGATAACGCTAGACCTCACACATATTTAGCCACTCAGCAAAAATTAAGAGAGTTTGGCTGGGAGGTGTTAATGCATCCGCCGTATAGTCCTGACCTTGCACCTTCAGATTTCCACCTGTTTCGGTCTCTTCAGAATTCTTTAGGCAGTGTCAGGTTAACATCACGAGAGGACTGCCAAAACCACTTGTCGCGGTATTTTGACCAGAAGTCCCAACATTTCTATAGCAATGGGATCATGTCCCTACCTACAAGATGGCAAAAAGTTATCGAACAAAATGGTAGGTACCTACATACTTTAGTTAAATGTAAATAAACTATATTAAAAAATGTTTTGAATTTTCTTAAAAAATGCGAAGAAACTTTTTCCTCAACCTATTACTTGGGTCACAAGTCTCAAGCGCTACCACTGACTACCCCGGTTACTAATTGCTAAATATCGTTGTGATATGTAACCATTAGTAACAATTTAAGTTACTAATGTTACTAATGGATAAATATCAGTCTGATATTTTTACTAATTGTTAAATATCAGTGATATTTAAAGATAAGTAACAATTATTAACAATTGGTTAACAGTTAACTATGCATCAAAAAACCGGCCCTAAGTATAGTTGATACTAGATTTAAAATGCATTGTGACGAACGCTCCGGACAAACTAGTGGCTCAATAGAGAGGGTGATTCATTAACTAGCGCGCTTCCCAATAGTGGTACATCAACTAATTATTTTCGTTCACTACACAAATTCCCTGAACAGAAGTGCTGACTCCGAACGAAATAGTTGGGCGAACTATTCCATCGGTTCGGGACGAAGCTGGTGCATAGCTACGGCTATATAACGCAATACATTGCGCAAAATTATTTTATTATTTTTTAAATATACTGTCCTGACATTTATACGTCTATGGTTCATTCATAAACGAAAAAACGACGCTACGCTAATCCCGCGCGCGGTTTTTGATGTTTCAAAATAACCGCTTTTCTCTAAAGAATGCAGGGAACAAAAACATACCTTTATATTATTATACATTGAATTGAATGAATATGCCACAGGGACGCCAACACAATAACTCTAGCACGTACATACATACATAAATCACGCCTATATCCCCGAAGGGGAACTACTCTAGCACGTCGTCTCATACAACATTGCTGGAGCATTGTAGTGTTCCAAATTCAGTTCAGATTTGATTTTCTTACTGCCGCACTCAGAGACGTCAATTAACTTTAATTAGTGTTTAATGTCAATAATGTTCATTCAAATGTAGACCATAGACTCGGCAAGAATAGCGACTAGTTAACGTTATTTGACGTCTCTGAGTGCGGCAGTTAGACCGTAAATTCTAAAATAATGACATAATTTCCATGTATGTTTCAGTAAAAAAATAATTACCCAATGATATTATGACATTACCTGTTATTTCGCCCTCAGAGAGTGCTACGGGCGTGTGATGAGGAGGGTCAAATGTTACATAACCAGAAATATTATGTTAGGTAAGGATGTGGAGGACGGACTCAAAATGAGAGGAAGTCATAAGTCATGAACAATTATTTTTTTCCATGAACAAAAAAAATAGTATTGGAAATTAAAATGTTAAAAGCACATTGCTTTAAAAGCTTAATCTTAAATATTTACATTTCTGCCCTTTACCCACTGTAAGTGGAGTCGGCACAACATGTCTCCTTCTTCCTCTCTCCTCTATTAGACGTAAACTCAGCATGAACTCCCCTCTTTCTCATATCATCTGTCACACAATCCTTCCACCGCTTTTTCGGTCTGCCTCTCATCCTAGATCCATTCATATCCACCGTTTGAACCGCCGTTTTAATAGTGGTTCGTCCACCGGAATTAAGTAAGACCCAGAGGTCCCGGGATTGATTCCCAGGGGGGTACAAATTTGTATTCGGTTTGGTTGGTGGTAGGGTTTCTTTCAAGTCCGCCTGGCTAGCTCCCACCATCTTATCAAAATCTCTTCGCCATTACAATAATGTTATATAACAGCATTATTGTGTTCCGACAATTACGATAGGAGAGCCAGCTCTGTGGTTGAGGGTTCCATCTTCGCCCGTTATCGACACTTACCATTAGGTGACATGTAGGGCAAGAGCTCCCCTGTCTTGCATAAAAAACTCCCCTCTTTCTCATATCATCTGACACACAATCCATCCATCGCTTCCTCGGCGTCTCATTCTAGATCTATGCACATCCATACTTAACATATCTCCAGTTATGTAACACTCATTGTTTCGTAACTAGAGGTATGTTAAGTATTGATATGTACGTTTTTAAGTATGGTTTTTTCATGTAATAACTCCGTATCTATACAAACACCAGCCCAGTTCATTTTCCGAGCAAACTGATTTCATATTCATTCGGGCTTTCGCTCGCTCACCGTCGTAGCCACGTGAAATAGGGTCGTACGTGAGCTCATTCCGTTCTCCGCGTAGAACAACTAGCTCTGGCTCATGAGTTCAGTTACAAGTCTTCCTTCAAAGAACAGGCGAAAATTAAGGGTACATTAATAAATAAAATTAAATAACAATATCTGTCTGTTTAACAATAACTTTGAAAGTAGCGCCAGTGATTGCGGAGTACTTGGATGGTTTGGTCATGTTATGATGTTATGAGAAGAGATGAAAGCTATAATACGATACGAGCATGGAAGGACGTGTAAGGAGAAGAAGGCTGAAGAAAATTTTAATGGATTGTGTAAAGGAGGACTTGACAGCGAGAGGAGAAACTGGTGAAGGATAGAGAAAAGTGGACCACGAAAACATGTTGTGCCGACCCCGCCTAGAGCGGGAAAAGGGAAGGCAAAAGAAGAAGAATTAATAACAAAGAAACAGCCAAAAATTTTAGTAAATCTTTTGGTCTGATGCGGCAATCGAAGCCGCATTCTCCGCGATCCGGGCAGATGCCTATACCACTTGGCCAACCAAGACGTCGAACCATCCACCCCATTTTAATACACATCATCCATTACACCGTAAGGGTGCTAGTGATGAATGAATAATAACCATGCTATTAACTTACTGCCGCACTCAGAGACGTCAAATTAATTTAATGAGTACTTAATGTCAAAAATTTTCATTTAAATTTAGACCACAGATCTGACAAGAATAGAGACTATATTTGAATTGTCATTTTTTGTCATTCAGTACTTATTATCGTTAATTGGCGTCTCTGAGTACGGCAGTTAGTCGTATAGTAGAAAATAGGCAATATCAAGAATTAAAAATGTTTACATTAATTTTAGAATTTTCCACACATTTTGTTTGTCTGACCGATTAATTTGTATGGAGGAAGAAAATAACTGAACAACTTCGTTTTTTCGAAAACACAATATTACATATTTCATTATGACGATGTTAGCATGAGTAGTATTCAAGGTGTGCGTTATTTCTTTTAGATGTTGTATACCGCGTAACCCTATAGGTTAACACTGTATATAAAGACAAAATGTTGTATTTATCACAGTCGTTTCTCTGATATTCCACGACCACCGCCTCCGGCAGGAACGAACGCATATTTTAATTACAGTTAAATCATTAATATAATTAAAAGAGCTTCTCTGATTTTTTTATTGCACTGAAAATTTCTCGAATAATTCAGTGGGGTTAAATTGTGTTTGAAAATGGGTTCACAAAAATGCACATTTATTTTTTATTGGGACTTCAGATGCAGCCGAGACCATCAGATTAACGTGCCTTCCGAAGCACGGAGGAACTCGAGTTAACAAATTTTTAGTCACCCATCCAATAACCGCACTTAGTGAACATTGATCAGTTTACGCAATTGCAAGCCACTGCGCTGTCGTGAATAACGGTTGTGAATATTTAAACAGTCGTGAGTAATCGTATTTACGGAGCTTTCACTCCGTTAACATACCAAAAAAGGATACTAAAAACATAATTAGGTCCGTATTTTTTGACGGCCGCCTTGGTCGAATGCTCAGATTGCTGGGTATTGGCCAAGAGGCCCCGGGTTCGAATCCTGGTAGGGGCAAACTTTGTGATGACCACAAATGTTCGTTTCCGAGTCATGGTTGTGTATATGTTTATGTAGTATATTTTCAAAAATTTATATACATAATTATAATAAAAATATGTCCGTCATCTAGTATCCATAACACAAGTGCTTAGGCTTCTTACCTTGGGTTAGATGATAGGTGTGAGTGTAAAAATATTTATTTATTTATTATTTATTTTCTGGGGGAGGCGTTGCCAACCGAAAGTTCCTTCGCATCTTTATATAATTTTGAGTGTGATGACTCAAATTTGACAAGGTTGCATTCTAGCATCACTTATCAACGATGCTAGTCCTTCTTCTCATTATCCCCCTGTCTCCATTAGCCCATCAATCTTGCTCTAGGGCGGATTACGCGACGGGCTCTGCCCAGGGGGCAAGAAATGGGGAATTTGTGTTCCCTAACGGGGAAACATGTAACTAGTGTTGGAGTATCGAGTTTAGGGATTAGGGGGAGTATTCAACTGCATCGAGATTATAATGCTTCGGAAAGCGGTGCGTCAGACTCTCAAATATCTATCTCTCTCGTATCGATTGTCAATCTTAATTCATTTGACGTAATAGTGGAGTGCCTTTAGAACTTGTAGTACCTTTAAAACTTAAGAACCCAGTTACTTTGAATTAAAATAACCATGGGATTGTATTAGTAATAAGGTATACTTATTACAAAGTTTACCCATTAAAATTCGTTGCCTTTTATTTTATTTTATATTTATTTATTTTATAATAAAATAAAAAGCAATGTATTTTAATGGGTAAACTTTGTGATATACCTTAGTACTATCCTATAGTATAATAATATGTTATAATCTTATAATAATAAGTTCAAAGTAACAAGGTTCCGAAACTTTTGCTAAAGGCACTCCACTAATTCTTACCACCACTGCCAGGAAGCCTTCGAAATTGAACTCAATTCTATTGAACGCACGAATTCGGCTCCGCAGCTACAAACAGTATGGAAGCGACACAAACTATAGTAACTTGTCAAATTAATGCAATTATCGAATTGTTTATCGAAGTTATGAGGGGTAGGTAGCTCTATGGAGGGGTTTCAGGTGACCTAGCTGTCCTAATTAGTTCGAGAATTGGTGGGAATTGTGTGTGGGTTATGATAATAATTGTTAATGAGTTCAGTATTTATGAACTAGGATAATGGGACAGAGCTATTTTTAACCGACGAAAAACCGGAGGAGGTTACATTGTTTGATTTCTCTGCTACATACATAAATCACGCCTATATCCCCGAAAGGGCAGGCAGAGGTGAACTAGCACCCACGTTTCGCCAATTATGTTAGGTCCCATGTAATAGGTGGCGAGCCTATTGCCATTTATCGGGCACAAAAGTAGCAGTACATTGCTAGGCGGTTATAAAAGGAAAGCTGCTGCCCATTTCTCATCACTGATTTATCCTTAGTCGCCTTGTACGACACCCACGGAAGAGATTTGGGGGGGTGACAATTGCATTCTACTCTGCCGTCACCATACGGCATTTCTCTGCGAGCTGCACCGAAATAAGCAATGTGTTTTAAAGTGAATTTACATATAAAAATACAAATGTGACGAACTTTATGACGAATGTACAACAACCCCTTAATTCGTACCATGTTTTTGTTTACGCCATAAAATAGAGAAAGGTTTACCTACCCATAACCTACAATGCGAACGTGAGCATTGCAAAATGAGAGTTGTCATCATACGATATAATGGGTATGTACCTACATACATACATAAATCACGCCTACATACCCGAAGGGGCAGGCAGAGGCTAGCACCCACGTTTCACCAATTATGTTTGGTCCCATGTAATAGGTAGTAAGCCTATTGCCATTTATCGGGCACAAATGCACAATGGGTATGTGTCGGCTTTTAACATAGTCTTATAGACAGTATACTGACATGTATTCTGTCATATATGACCGCTTCGAGATAACTTCACTTAAGTGTGATAATATACTGATAATATTGTGTCTAGAAATTTCCTGAAATTCTGCCCCGTAGCATGACTTGGGACAAAACAAACTTAACAGTGAACCCACTTGAAGTAAAAGTTAAGCGTAACACAAATAACATGAGAGACCTCTTACGGCCTTTTTAGGGTTTCGTGCTCAAAGGGTAAAACGGGACCCTGTTACTAAGATTCCACTGTAAGTCCGTCCGTCTGTATGTCACCAGGCTGTATGTCGTGACCCATGATAGTTAGACAGCCGAAATTTTTACAGATGATGTGTTTCTATTGCCGCTATAAAAACAAATATACAGACACTTTTGCTACTAATTGTACCTTTTCTCATTTTAATATTAACGTAGGGTGACTTGCACAGTGAAAATATTCTTTATTTTGATTTTCTTCAACTCGTCCCAAATGGACCGTAGGCATGTGAGACCCGATGACGAACTACCCGAATAAAATAAATATTTAAGGGGGCTCCCATACAAACTTGATAGTTTTTGCCGTTTATTTATAAATAATGATACGGAACCGTTCGTGCCCTATCCGACTCGTACTTGGCCGGTTTTTTTTTATATTACGCCACCACTTTCTGCCTACACACACGCTCCAATAAATCGAAGGTCGGCATCCGAATGAAAAGGGCATAAATTCACAATTTGCATTTACCACAAACGACCCTTTTCCCAGTGAGGGGGGGGAAGAGTATCGCATCGCGGGAGGAACCATTAATGCCATTACAATCGGACCGGTTGCTGAGTCAGCAGCTTTGCGATCCCACAATTAATGGGTTACATCGCTGCTTCGCTTCGGGACAGGTAAAGGGAGTCACCTAGATCGGCGTTCTTGTAATGACGACATTGCGAAACTACCGATACAATCAGATGGACATTTAAATCGCATTAAGTGGTGCCGAGTGGTGACCGCGGAGCAGAATACTATTGTCACCACCCCAAACTCTCCCGCGGGTGTCGTACAAGGCGACTAAGGGTTAAATTAGTGATGAGGAATGGGCAGCAGCGTCCTTTTATACTACCTAGCAATGTAGGTGTTGCGACTTTCGTGCCCGATAAATGGCGATAGGCTCGGCACCTGTCACATGGGACCTAACATAATTGGCAAAACGTGGGTGTTAATTCGCCTCTGCCTACTCCTTCGGGGATATATGCGTGATTTATGTATGTATTAAGTTAAGTATGAGATGAATTCCTGGTCTATCAAATTCAAATAAAGATTCCATTCGAAGTGTACTACCTTGTGTTCTACCACTCAAGATCAGACGAAAAGGTCAAGAGCTTCTTCTCAATAATAATCCTATTCTGACGTTAGAATACTAAGTAACAGGCATTGAATTCTAAAAATAATTTGCTTTACCGATCTATAAATACTGGTGGCAGAAATAAAATTAGATGATGTAACGCGGCGATGAGGGACGAATGTTATCTACGTAACTATAGGCATGTTAAGCATGCATGTGCATGGACCTAGAATGACGGGAAGACTGGATTATGTGAAAGAGGATAAGAGGGAGATTTCATGCTGAGCTTTGGCTTAGACACACTTTTAACTGTAGAACTTCCGAAAGCTCTAGACAAGCCAATGTTTTTATTAATGAATAATTATTGGGAATTAGCTGGTTTACCCCTCGCTCCCATCTCAACAACATACAAACCAACTATGTTAACATTTTTGTTATTTAGTTTCCTCTGTAGAAGCTCTAAATTAATTCTTTCTCTAGAGAAAAAATCTGGAATTGCTTCTTTCTGAGAGATAGGTCCATCCAAGATCCAAGCCAACTTGAAGGTTATCGATTAAATAATTACTTCGCGAGAGGGCACTTCAAAACGTCGAGATCCAACTGAAACAAGCGGTGTTTGCGCAACAAACCAAGCGTATCTGAAGTACATGAGTACATAAACGGAACAGAGAACAACCTTCATACAACCGCGCGAATCGGTTGCACTACTACAAGCGCGCGGGGCATGTGTGCGTTGCCACTGGCCGCGGTCGCGCACGCGGCGAGACCGGAAAAAACCGGTTTATGACGCACAGCCAGTTGCATAATGTCAGGGTTAGAGCGACGGCGTTCTTAGGAAGCCTTTACTCTGTTCGGTTTATCTACTCATGTGCCTGAAGTGCTGGAACTTTCTGAAACTGTTTGCGGCGTCTTGCGCAAGTTTTTACGCGATTCCAGGGTTTGCGTTTGCCCCTGCAATTAGTTCAGGTACTGAGGAACGTCCGTTCCTAGAATCCGGAATGAGGTGACTCCTTCTTCGGGGTGGTTGAGGCAGACGCTTCTTCATTTTCTACCCTGTTCCCAGTTTATCTGGTTTCGGTACAAAATGGTTCCTCTTCCATTCAGTTCAGCAGACGTCATCAAGCAATCGACTGCCTTTTGATTCTTATCATCCATCACACCGGAAAGTTTAGCGGATAGCGCTGATAATGATGATAAATCGTTTATTTCTTCAACTTTCTTGTAACAAAATCACGGAGTCTGGGACCTACCTAGTAATTATAATAATATTATAGTAATACTGCGGTAGAAGGTCTATTCCAAAACAGAAAAAATTTGGAAAAGATTATTTTAAACAATAATTTACTACAAAGAACTAATAGTACATTATAAACATAGGGCGATAAAATAAAGAATGTATTTGACTAAATATATAAATAAATATATTAATAAGCGATCTGAGGCCTTCTTTTTTAACGCCCGAGGTAAGATCATAGTTATATGTCGCCCCCTAATAATAAAATATATTCTGTTAGTCTCACACAGTGTTGTGTGTGTTGAGAGAGGTTGAGTTAGTGTCACTTTTTGATGATACAAATTCACCCATCGATAAGCAAGAGGTTAACACTAACTCCCATAAATAATAGCAAACAAATCAACAGGAATATTGCAGTTGAAGGCGCCGTAAAATTAACACCATAACTTCGTGGCTGAGAGGGGCGGCAAATGAAAACAATAAGTTACGGAGGGTCGGGGTTCGGCTCCCGGCCCACCAGACTGAGACAATTCAATTTTAAAGCGTAAGGGGTGTCGCGTAGTGTCAGCGATAGTGTTGACACGTATTAAATTTGTTACATACATACATAAATCAGGTAGGCAGAGGTGTGTTGCCCATGTAATAGGGGGCGACCCTAATGCCATACATACATACACAGTACATTGCTAGTTAGTACAAAGGAACGCTGCTACCCAGACATCGACAGACAGGCAGACATCGATGAATACATTCATGTCTTTACCCCTAGTCGCCTTGTACGACATCCGCAAACGACACTGTGATGGCATGGTGACGGCATAACAGAATACAATTATTGTCACCGTCCCCATTTCCCCCACGGGTGTCGTACAAGGCGACTAGGGGTAAAGACAGCGATGAGACATGGGTAGTAGCGTTTCTCTTATATCACCTAACAATATACTGCGTATTTGGTGCCCGATAGATAACTTTAGGACGAAGATTTTGGTGGTTAGAAAAAGTTTGAAAAATTATATTCTTGATGCGGGAATCGAACCCGCGTCCACTGCAAACCGGGCAGGTGCCTAACCGCTCGGCCAATCAAGACGCTTGTTAACTTGCCGAAAATTTTCTAGCCTTTAAAGTTCACGTTGTAAGCCAACGGATACCCTCGCAATGTAGAAATAAATAAATTTCTAACATTCCAAAGCAAATACTTTTACAAATACCGTGCGTTTGGCTTGGGCATACTTTACAAACTATTCGATTTTTTATTTCAACATTATAAAACATACATACATACATAATTCACGCCAATATCCCCGAAGGGGTAGGCAGAGGTGAACTAGCACCCACGCTTCGCCAATTAGGCTAGGTCCCATGTAATAGGTGGCGAGCCTATTGCCATTTATCGGGCACAAAAGTCGCAGTACTTTGCTAGGTGGTAGGTATAAGAGGAATGCTGCTGCCCATTCCTCATCACTGATTTATCCTTAGTCGCCTTCTACGATACCCACGGGAGAGGTTTGGGGTGGTGACAATTGTATTCTACTCTGCCGTCACCACGCGGCCATTATAAAAATATTAGAAAAATTTGTAAGGACAAAGATTTGCGGTTTAGGCAGTTGCAGTGGACGCGGGTTCGATTCCCGCATCAACAAGACCTAATTTTACAAACTTTTTCCAACCACCAAAATCTTAGTACAAATTTTTCTAACATATATACAATGTTGAAATGAAAAATTGAATAGTTTATAACTTTAACTTTTGACTGGGAACAGGGCAGGGAGAATAAGAAAAAAAATTATAATTTACAATCACTAGTTTAAATAAAAACCCTGTCAAAATAGTGATAATGGCGATAATTCCACCGACAACAAGCAACAATTCGGGAGAGCCTTTTAAAGGATTACCATAATGTCCACTCGGCATTAGGTACCCGGCGTTCCCCAACTCCCCAATTAAGTAATTTGCCAAGAAAAGTTCCTTTGCAATCGGGGAGGCGGCAAATTTGAAGCGACTCGCCTTCGACGGGTTCTGGGCTGTTGGCGGCACTTCGCCGGGATTTGAATATAGACAAGCCTTTACGTTTGGAGACGGTAAGCGTGACTGACGGGCCTGCCCTTAATTTAGGGGAAAACTCTAATAAAATGTGTCCTCAAACCCTCAATTATTTTCGCATTACCCATATTAGTAGATTATTACCAAGGGCGATAAAAAAAACAATGTATTCAACCACCAAGAATGTATTTAGCCGTGTGGTTACGGCAGAGTAGAATACAATTGTCACCACCCCAAATCTCTCCCGTGGGTGTCGTACAAAGCGACTAAGGATAAATCAGTGATGAGGAATGGGCAGCAGCGTTCCTCTTATAACACCTAGCAATGGACTTATTGCGACTTTTGTGCCCGATAAATGGCAATAGGCTCGCCACCTATTACATGGGACCTAACATAACTGGCGAAACGTGGGTGCTAGTTCACCTCTGCCTTCGGGGATAATGTATGTATTTAACCCCCGAGCTAAAAGCGATAATAAAAAGTGTATTTATCCTCAAATTAATATTCTCCACCCATAATAGTAGATTATATACCAAGTGCGATAAAACCTTTTATATCGCCCGAGGTAAGATCATTTTTATGTCGTCCCCTGACCAGGAAGTGGGATTTTCCGTACGGGTAGCATGTTTAACTTACCTCGGGCGATAAAAAAGCCTCTGATTACTTATCTTGTCAAGTACTTGCGATCTGAAACATTCGTTGTTATACCCCCTTTGTATTGTAGTCTACCATTATCCTGATTTTTTTTTAAAGAGAAGATAATTTTTGAATGTTTTCTTATATTTGCACGAGCACTACCAAATACCAAATTATACGAGAGTCTTATCCGTAAAAGTTGTTTTATTTCAGAAGATAATTATTTTTTTGCACCTCTGATTTACGACTGTAATATGGTCAAAGTCAAAATGTACATTTAGCAATTTAAGTTCTTTAAAACAGTGTAGTAAAAATAAAATTCCTAAATGTAATCCTAAAATATTCCATTACCGTATGCTCCTTATTAATCTGCCCGGGAAAATATTTATTTCTTTTTTTCGCTCGGAACGTTATAAATGTGTACAACCTAATAAACGTCAAATTCAAGGTGGAACAGAGATAGTGATGTGCCGCCTGATACTTCTTGGAACCGTTCCAAATGAAATGGTACTTTAAGTATATCCGTTTGTGATGATGATTAAACCATCCAATTGTAATGATTTAGGGCTGGTTTTTGGTGCATAGTTAACTCCACCAATTATTATTGTTAAAAATGATTACTAATGGTTGTACATCACTCTGATATTAAACCATTAGTGACAATTGGTTAAGCTAAGCATAAAAAACTGGCGACATAACCAAATGTTAAAAATCGATCGCGCAGCCTCACCCCAGCCATGCTCCTTAACGCTCTCACTTTTACTGCATTTATTCTCCTTTCATGCTTCTTCATCAACACCCAACTTTCACTTCCATACATAAATCACGCCTATTTGAAGAGGTGAATTAACACCCCCTTTTCGCCAATTAAGTTAGGTCCCATAATTATAATAGGTAGCGAGACTATTGCCATGTATCGGGCAGAAGTTGACAATGGTGATGCAATTGGTTAGAAAGATTGAACAATTGCAATATTTGCCTTGAAAGTAGCTGAAAATGCATCCGTAACTGTAAATCTTCCTCCCGACAAATATTAGCCAACATTTTGCTCTTTACCCGCGCTCCCAAGCTAACCGAAGCAAGGAAATGCTTTCTCCGACGCAATGCAACAGTGTATAACTTCACGAGGCTCGATCCTTGCTGTATAAATATGCTAGTAGCGATAGCTTGTGCTCGAGCCACGATTGTTTATAGCTCAAACTGTTGCGAGCTGTATGTAAATCGGCCGAAAGGTATTTGAATAGCTTCAACTGAAACCCCCGTAACTTGTTCTACGTATATAAACAATAAAACATCATCACCGGCCTTTTAATGTCGTCAATGCACTGACCTTATCTATAGATGGAATAATAAAGGGAGATTGGGCCTTAACCTACCACACTGGCCCAGTGCGGGTTGGTGAATTGGCGAAAAAAGAAACGACTGTAACCAAATTTAACTATAATGTGAAAACTGCGCCTATATGACATGGATTTGTAAAATAATTTCTACCCTCATCATTGAATTTATTCAAAGCTTCTAAAAACTAAAATTATAAGATTAACTTACATTTTTTAGAATCTTGGAAGTAAACCTATTGCCATCCACCTATAATAGCAGTACATCTACCTGTATCATCGGGATGGATGCTGTCCATTCCTCACTGTATCTTTTTCTTTAAGTCGTCTTAAATGTGACTACATTATTATATTCTTGAAGGACCAAACTAATAATCATAATTTGGAGATAGAAGCTACTATAAACAATTTTGTACTTATTTTGTGATTTATTTGTAATTGTTTAATATTTGTATAGTATAATAATTGTTTCAAGTCCTTGTCATGTAAACAGTATGAGCTCAAAAATAATAGCTTCATTCATTGTTAACAAAATTCTCTAAAAATCAGTTGCATTCACTAGAATATTACAGTTCACATAATAATTATTACGACTGAACATTCGCACCGCGCATCCGTTCCGAAAATATCCGATGATTCGCCACGTCACTAAATTATAAATAGGGAAGATACAGCATTCCGAATTCATAATTCCTATAGTCCCAGGGCTCGCTGTCACTGTTCTGGTGCTTCGACGTAATTTTTCCTCTCGCCCGAATATTTCAGCCTCTCCCGGGGTTAGGGTATAAACGAATAATCCTTGTCTAAAATGTTCCGAACTTTCTTGAAGTAGGGCTGGTCTTGTACGGGATTTTCGCTGTTTTTACCCATTTGAATTTCACCGAAATTTCTCTGGATAAAAGATGCTAGCAGTAGGAGCTTAGTGGCGTACGGATCTTGAAAATTGAGCAAGTTTCCTCTTTTGTACTTTGCGATATTTCGAGAGATTTCTGAATGCATTTCGTCTAAAATATCTGAGTGCATCAAGATTTCGGTCTGCAATATTTTTGTATTGCCAGGCATTAGTCATTAGCTCAAGTAATCCTGCGTTCTGTAACTCTTACCCCAGACCTTAATGTTATGGATCTATTTCTAAAAAGGCCCTAAAAAGTGACTCTATAAAAACCCCGATTAAAAAACGATGAATTCTAAATTCTTACTTACTCGGGCCAAAGGTCAAGTATTATAAAATAATATTTTTTCGGTAATGGTCCACCTTAGAGTTGCTGAACAGGTAAGTTAGATATCTAACCCTCTTGAAATTCATCGATCCTCTAAATGCAATATCCCTAAACGCAATAAACGCGTGTCCCATCTATAACTTCGCCGATACAAAACACAAGAATTACTCCTTCAAAGCTATAATAATAATTTAAAAGTGCCCCGAAAACGAGAAGGGGACACACATATAATTTTGTATTATGTGCGAAAGAGTCAGATATGGCGTCGTGAAACCAGGGTTATTGCTCATAAAAGCAGTCACATTGTCCAAATAATGTCGCAATGTGAGATGTTTTCATGGATCTCGCGAACTTGAAGCTGAAATATAATATGTGTTTGAAGAATAGTTTCCCGGGGATTTTGCTTTTTACACTGAATCTTACTCAGTCAAGTTAAGGCTTAGTTTAGCTTGTGAACTGTGTTCAGATTTAGGACATTTTTTATGTGACGGTCGGTCATGGTCCTCCTGATGGGGACACTAATAATTCGATACTGAAAGGAAATACGACTATAAATTTCGGCAAAACAAATTTCTTCGGTTATTTAGTATTCTGAAACTCTATATTATTAAACACATTTATAAAGTGATTGATGTAATGAACGTTTATACCAGGGGATGAGAATATACATAGAGATGATAGTATTGGGTGAATGAAAAGGACAAGAAAATGGTAAAGGTAAGATGAACGTGTTAAGGGCATGTGATCAGGTGGAATTTAAGAAATGTGAAATAATTAGAAGACTCTTAATTAGGTTTAAAGGAATGGTCGTTAATAACAATTATAAAATACGAGAGTAAAATGCATTAATAGAAGTGAGATTAGAAAAAAGTCATGTTTTACCAACTTCACTTACGCTTCGATAAGTATAAGTAGACGACAGTGCATTTATGTGAAGTGAGAATTTAAATGATCCAGTAGACGTACATAGGATCACTTAACTCCCCCCGCAAGCATATATCAATGCGAAAGATCAGCAAAACGACCCCCTTTAGTTATTTGAGGGTGCTAACAGTTTATCTTTATTGCTGACTCACCCCCCGGGGTCGGAGGGAAAACGACCGAAGAAATATTGTGGAGCGTGTATTTTTGAATGAGCTAGAAGAGGTAATTATTGTTGATTAAAAACCACAATTGGTTTTGAATCTGCCTAGAAATTTACGTACATACATATATAATTCACGCCTTTATCCCCGAAGGGGTAGGCAGATGTGAACTAGCACCCACGCTTCGCCAATTATACTAGATCCCATGTGGCGAGCCAGGTGGCGAGCCTATTGCCATTTATCGGGCACAAAAGTCGCAGTACTTTGCTAGGTGTAGGTATAAGAGGAACGCTGCTGCCCATTCCTCATCTCTCATTTATCCTTAGTCGCATTGTACGACAACCACGGGAGAGATTTGGGGTGGTGACAATTGTATTCTACTCTGCCGTCACCACACGGCTAGAAATTTTGGTAAATAAATAGCTAAGTTAAGTTTGTTTTGAAGGTGATGAAATAAAATTATAAGTAAATATTTATTAGAATCACTCGGCTGTCATCTAGATCTAAATAAGCTTAACATTCCCTAGGTTTAATTACCCTTTCCATTTTGTTACCTAGCTTATTTGACTAACACTCGAACAAAAGTACACATAATATATGTACCACGAGTGACTCTTCAAGTTGCTTGTCATTGTTTCAGTTAACTAGTTTATCGTTGAACGCATCATGAAGACAGTGTTTCCAGAAATATTGTTAAGTAATAAAGGCTAATATTTACCACATCAAATAAATTGGCCATCAATTACAGCTACCCTTTGGCGGATGTGGCAATTCGATAAGTCAACAGTACTAATTTCCCCTTCCAAGGGCCCGACGACGGTGTTCTATGGACGCCATTATCTTTATTGAGAGCCCACCCTTCGAGTTATTACGGCATCTGTCAATAAGGCGGTTAGATGTGTCAGAAACGTATCTACAAGTTGATACACAATACGAATATCTACAAGTAAAAGTTAATACACAATACGTAAAGTAGAAAAGAAATTATTAGCGTTAAGATACAAGCTAAATCTCTATTAAATGACATTGCCTTGTCTAGAATTTGCGCACTCGAATAGTCTGTAGTTAAATGGTAATATTCTGATTTAATAGTTTGCACGAAACTTTATCTATTACAACTTTTTTAATACGAAAAAAAAGGATTTGAATTCTTGAATTGAAAAGACTGACTAGTAGATAAAAGTAATGAAATGTGCCTCTTAAAAAGCGGCAGACCAATAAATCTCGTCGGGTTCCTCCAGAATACGCTCGGAGAGGAGAAAATTAACAAAGAGCCGCCGCTCTGATTGCAGCATCACTCTTAGCCTTGACACTGGACATAAAGAGAACAAATTCGAAAAAGTCCACCCTCCATAAAACTCGTACGCAATCCGCTGTCCCTTATCTGCTCAGCGATGATTCATTTCGGCACGTTTGCTTCGCAATCGCTTCATCTCGGCCATTCTCGGCTGGGGCGGGGACCGTCGCATACTTCATTTCATCTGCTTGTAATGGGTTGTCAGTAAAAAAGTTGATACTTTCATTTCTTGCCAAATCTTTGCAGGCCCGCTTTCGGGGAGTTTTGTGAGATTTACGCCCTTTGTGCCCAATGCTTTTGTTTTCTGTGACGAAGGTAACAGGTTGTTTTATACTGCGTTGTTTTATAAGAAATATGGAAGGACTTCAAGGAAAAGTAAGTCAGAAAACATCCAATTGTTTTCTGATTTTCTCACATTTATTAAATACATACATACATAAATCACGCCTATATCCCCGAAGGGGTAGGCAGAGGCGAACCAGCATAGCACCCACGTCTCGCCAACTATGCTAGGTCCCATGTAATAGGTGGCGAGCCTGTTGCCATTTGTCGGGCACAAAAGTCGCAGTACATTGCAAGGTTGTATAAGAGGAACGCTGCTGCCCATTCCTCATCACTGATTTATCCTTAGTCGCCTTTTACGACCCCACGGGAGAGATTTGGGGTGGTGACAATTGTGTTCTATTCTGCCGTCACCACACGGCTCAAATATTGAAATCATTTAATTACTATTAGTCAATAGAATTAAGAGTTTATGAGAATAAGATTATCTTATTTATTATACTCATTTTAAATTAAATTTTGTATAGAAAGATATTGCTGACAAACTAATTAATTTTTGGACGTACATTTTTTTTTATAATGATAGATCGTAGATCTTAAAGTAACGATATGGAGGCTAATAGGTACATCTCTGCCTACTCCTTCGGTGATAAATATGCGTTATTTACATTTAATAGCAGTTCTACTATTAAATTTACCTTATAACTTGGTTATTTATGTATAATTTTGTAGGAAACCTAATTATTTAACCTTTTCAATGCATGCCTATCATCTATACAACCTACTCATAAATAATAAAATTCTTCTTTTTTCAATTACAACAGACAATGGAAGTCCAACCTACATCTCAACACACAAGATTGCAATCACAATAACGGTGGACTCAAAACAGTCCCCTGCGGTACCCCCGACTGCTATCGTTATAGCATTACCGCGGGTCGTCTATTAGAGCTCGATTGAGTTATTCGCCCAAGATTACACGGATTTGTTGCCCTTCGCAACTGCATTCTACTGAGACGGAGGGTGTATTTATCCGTGTACTGTGTACTACCCTACAAAAGGCATTGTCTGATACAATATCGCGCAAATTGCTATTTTGTTAATGTTATCTATGTAATGTTGTCTTCGTACGGTACAGTTACCAATGTTTTCTGAAGCTTTGTCATAGTGGTAAACTTATTAAAAATATCTGATGACGGTACATGGTTTACTTTTTATATGACCGGCTAAGTGATCCCACTTAGACGGCAAGATCCTTTTGGCTTAGGTGCCCCCCATAAGCCAAAAGACAAGATGGACATCATTTTCTATCAGAAAATATACATATATATAAATATATAATATATAATACATATAACATATATAAATATACAATACATCAAGGGTTTTATGGCTCAAGTTGTTAACACCAACCCATACCACAGGTTCACATTATCAATTGAACAGTTATTCTCTCTACCTTTAGTGCTCCTTAATTGAGATTAACACAATAACTGTCTATTATTTTTCTTCATTGCATTTGCCATTATTTTCGGTCTTCCTCACCTTCTAGGTCCATATAAAATATGACATCAAGCCACCCGGTCCTTTTTTATTCATATCATCTATACTGTTAAAGATTTTGTCACCCGGTCCTTTTTGATTCATATCATCCATACTGTTAAAGGTTTTGTCTTAGGTTTTACAGCCTGGCGTCTGCCTTACAACATCACCTCTTTGGGTATATAAGCAATTATAATTATGCGAATATTGTGAATTATTTAAAATATGATAGGTGAATGTGAAGGCCGCCTTGGTCGAATGCTCAGATTCGACCAATGCTGGGTATTGGCCAAGAGGGCCTGGGTTCGAATCCTGGCAGGGGCAAACTTTGTGATGACCACAAATGTTTGTTTCCGAGTCATGGTTGTGTATATGTTTATGTAGTATATTTTCAACATTTATATATTAAAAATATGTCCGTGATCTAGTATCCATAACACAAGTGCTTAGGTTACTTACTTTGGGCTAGATGTGATAGCTGTGAGTGTAAAAATATTAAAAAAAATGTTTAATTCATCAGCTCCATGAATTCTTTTAAATATGATAGATGACTTTAATTCGTCAGCTGGAATCACTTCTGATGACTCATCGGATTTTTCCGAAATTTCGTTACAGCATATTAAGCGAGTTGCAAACAGTATATTCCTCCTCAACCCAGACCGGAGACGGTAATCGCTCAGCGAGGAATATTAGATTTGTCTGTGATAGAACGCGAACTCCGTTCCATTAACACGTTTAGACCTCCGTGATATAGTTACAAACGTGATTTTCTTGTGAGCGAATCAATGCGAAACTTATAAATATATTAGGAAGTATTGCGGTACAGGGGAAATGGATCACGCAGTACCTCGGGTACGAGGCGCCAAAAATGCTGTTTGTATTTTGAACCGTTTTTCAGGTGTATCACAGTGGAAAATCTTTATATTATTAGACATACGAAAACTGTATTGTTTTTATGCTATACAGGGAAGTTCTTGCCCTTAATCTCACCTGATCGAAAGTGACGATAAGGGCCATAGATGGAATCGAGCTTCACCTGGAACCCTCAGCCACAGAGGGACTGGCTATCTTATCACACATTTTCGGAACACAATAATGCTGTTAACATTATTATTATGGTAACAGATTTTGATAAGATGGTGGTAGCTAGCCAGGCGGACTTGAAAGAAGTCCTACCAACCAAACTGAGTACAAATTTGTACTCCCCTGGAGATCGAACCCGGGACCTCCGGATCTTAATTCTGGTGGGTGAACCATTAGACCACGGAGGCGGTTAAAAGTATTCCATGAATTCACCGTGCGGGTGCTGGATTCATAGTGTGGAAGAGAGGGAGTCAGTGGTAGGGCTTGGGACAGTGGTACAATGGTAGCTTCTGACTCGTGACAGAAAAGTGTAGATTTACGGGATCCCTTTAAAACCCACTTCTCTCTCTCTCTCTGCCCAGCCATAATTGGTAAGATTTCTGTGAGAGACACCTTAGACACACGTTCCAGTGCAGAACTTATGAAAGTTTAAGGCATGCCAAGGTATTTTATTTATGTATATAGGTAGATAGGGATTTAGCTGGCTTACCCCTAGCTCCCACCTCAACAGCATACAAACCGACAATGAAGCCATTTTTAAAAAGTCATAGATAAGATAAAAATGTAGACGAAGTTAAAACAAAATTACCTCACTGTCAAACTTGTTTATCACCAAGTGTATCTACGATACCACAGTCCAATTACAAAGGCCTATCAATGCCTCTACGGCCCATTGGCATTGTGCAAACGAGCTGATATGCTGCGATTTATTTGCTCTGCGCCTCCAATATTGCCAATACGGGCGTTGTTTCCGATGCCCGCACATTACTGGTCATATAGCTCGGCTAATTACCTACTGCACTCAATGTATTGACTTTCAGATTGATGTTCCAGATTTGGATTTGTTTAGCAATTTTGGTGGTTGCACTTTGAATTCTAGTATTGCTTCCAAACCGCACAGGGCCAGCGTGGTGGCTTAAGGTCTATTCTCCCTATATTCTTCCATTCATAGGGAAGGCCTGTGCCCCAGGAGTGGTGACATTAAAGGGCTGATGGTGATGACTGCTGCCATGCTGGACTGGGCGCGAAAAAATAACGTAGAAAGTGCCAGCTGCGACTTACTCCAGGGCTGTCGTAAATGTTAACAAAGGGAGTTTGCCCGGTGTAGGCACCAATAAGCACCTTAGGGCACCCGAATGGTGGAAGGCAAGCCACTAACAACAGCAAGTCTAAAGAGGATTGGTGTCAGGCAGGCGGCTGGCTGTAAAACCTAAGCCAAAACCTTGAGCAGTATGAATTGGAAATGTTATCATCCCAATCACTGGACATGTACTTTCCGTTTCTTTACTGTGCAATCTCTTTATATTATTCTATTAGGGAAGGTGCCCCAGCAGTGGGGACTTTAAAGGGCTGGTTATGATGATGATGAATCATATCTATGAAGGCATAGGTCCCTTTGCGGATAAATATACATGATTTAATTATGTATAATTAGTAGTTAGTGACATTAGAAGTTCTCCAAAAAGATCAGATTTGATAATGTGCCTACTGTGCGACGCATTTACCGTGATGAAGCTCCGCTGGCGACGTGACCTAATTCCGGAGAAACAAAACGATTCCTCACAACGTAAGAAAAATGGAATCTATTAACAAAATGCACCCTCTCCTCCTGAAAATAAAGTTCAGCCCGAAAGAAAACATAATTTGGCAAATTCGCATTCCCCTAATATCGAATAATGTAGTCAACTGAGCGATTGTGCACTTTATTGCGTTGACAAAACGCTGATAGTTCCCGCAAATTGCGTCTGTCGCTGGAGGACTATGGGTGCAAACGAATGTGTATCTTAACGCGATAGCTGAAGGGTTGTGTTTCGCGAAATGGTGATGAACATTCGATACGATAAAGCGTTCGGTTTCAATCATACTGTGAGTAAAATTTGGGATATCTTCTTCAGATCTCGTTTTATTTCGTTCTTGGATCCTAACAGTACAATACGAAGGATTGCAGTATAGTTTTATCGTACTATTTGTATAAGAATGTTATGTTAGTTAAGGCAAGTTTTTGGATCATATTTGGACAATGTTTCATTACCCTCTAACTATGTGTGGTGCTATGAAATGTTTACTTTGGCAAATGCGATTCATATATCTCCAATGTCCGTTCCCTTTTTTCTTTCTACTAATTAATTTCTTGTCATTCTCCTTCCTCTTATTATTTTTAGGATATCCTATTCTAATGTCTTATTACCCCCCAAATCACCTTGCGAGCGTTTATATTTTCTTGAAATTTTTAAAGATTCACTTAACCCTTCCCTTTCTTCAATGTTGTCATCCCAATCACTCTCTCCGTTCATCCGTCTCTCGATATGGTCTTTTCCTTCTCTTTCCTGTTCTGGCTTACATTAACAGCCGTGTGGTGACGGCAGAGTAGAATACAAATGTCACCACCCCAAATCTCTCCCGTGGGTGTCGTACAAGACGACTAAGGATAAATCAGTGATGAGGAATGGGCAGCAGCGTTCCTCTTATACCATCTAGCTATGTACCTACTGCGACTTTTGTGCCCGATAAATGGCAATAGGCTGGCCACCTATTACATGGGACCTAATATAACTGGCGAAACGTGGGTGCTAGTTCACCTCTGCCTACCCTTTCGGGGATATAGGCGTGATTTATGTATGTAATTCTTGAATTTTTTAAATTGCTGAATCGAACATAAACGTCTTTGTTGGCCGAGTGGTAATATACATCTACCCTGAATGCGGAGGACGCGGATTCGATTCGTGCATTAAGACTATAATTTTTCGATTTTTTTCTCTAACCACTTTGTGTATTCAATTCTTACTGATGAAGTCTGTGGCTATTTCTGTTATTGCACCGGAAACTGCATAAGCTGCATTGCGATTCCGAGAATTCTCTTGTAGAAAGTATATTTTTGATCCCAGAAGTATCAAGTCCAACAATACGAGTAATTTTACTAATGCCGCTGCTGGATGAAGCCAAACGCTGTTGGTGTGTATAAATTTTGTGTTTATATTTTCAATATCCAGTAATAAAAGTCTCGTGTCACTGTGTTTGTAACCGAACTCCTCCGAAACGGCTTGACCAATTTTAATGAATATTTTGTGTAAATTTGCCTCTTTCACATGCTTGAAATTTTAATATCGTATGATGTGTCCAATGGAGTTTTCTAGACCTATGCATTTATCATTGTCCGATGTTTTAGGTAGGTCTGAGAATATTTCGTAGGATATTTTTTATATAAAGGTGATAATGGCAAAAAAAAAATATTTGCCGGTTAGTATAATGCGTTAAAGGCGGGGTTAAAGGTCAAAATTACTATTGAAAATCCAAATGGGCAGCAGCGTTCCTCTTATACCACCTAGCAATGTACTGCGAATTTAGTGCCCGATTAATGGCAATAGGCTCGCCACCTATTACATGGGACCTAACATAATTGGCGAAACGTGGGTGCTAGTTCACCTCTGCTTACCCCTTCGGGATATAGGCGTGATTTATGCATGCATGTATAAAAATCCAAACATCATATTCTTTGATCATCACAATATAATTATACTTTTCGATATGTTTATGGCCTCTTTTAGTTTCTGGCATCTTCACTAGCCCCTTTCAATGTTATTGCTGGGTACATTCCAATGGAATTCCATTTTTGGTCACCCATCCAAAGATCTGCTTAAGCAAATATTGCTTTGTTTAAGCAATGGCAGGCAGAACGCTCACGTTACAGCGTCGCGTTCCTTATTTGTTACTATGTGGTATTTTTACAGTCATCATCATAAGTAGATTATCACTTTTGTACCTTGTCACAATACAATGGTCAGCTGGACTTGTCACAATAATTGTTTAAAAAGTTGTAGGCAACTATTAATGGGCATGCGCGATCGTTGGGATGACAGAGGACAATAGTGGTAATCTACGTATGATGTTGACTGTACTATACACCCACAATATTTCTATGAGAGCGAACCTTCTGAAACCTATACGTATAAATTCTCGTTAGTAAAAATGGCCACCAAAAAATGCTTTCCTCATCTTCCGTGTTGAGAATCACGTACGAACTATTATGTCTGAATTTTATCCAATAACGGATATATGGAGGGCGCGTGATCTCACCGAGGCTTTTTATTGCCGTTTATATGGAGGAGAGGCGTAATCTGGTCCCAAACGTTTATTTTCGAAACAGATTACCCCGAGGCCTTTGTTCGACCTGAACTGACCGCGGATTGGTGATATTTATACAACATCTTTGCCGTGTGGTGACGGCAGAGTAGAATACATAGTTTCAAAGGTGAATTAGACACAAGTCATACGCTTAATTTGTTCCACAAACACAATTAACAAAAGAAAACGCCTGCGTGCCTTGTGGCTGTGAGCACGGACCGTCACAGTGACGTCACAGCCAATCGCGCCGGCCGGTTAGCGAACTACGCTAGTAATTTTATCATAACTTCGTCAATTTATGACGTAGAACAAAAATTTTTGCACTGTATGTTAAGGATTTCTTAGCTCTATAAATCTGAATTCACAAAAACGTTACGGATCCTCATTGTCACCTCTCCAAATCTCTCCCGTGGGAGTCGTACAAGGCGATTAAGGATAAATCAATGATGAGGAATGGGCAGCAGCGTTCCTCTTGTACCACCTAGCAATGTACTGCGACTTTTGTGCCCGATAAATGACAATAGGCTCGCCACCTATTACTTGGGACTTGACATATTTGGCGAAACGTGGGTGCAAGTTCACCTCGGCCTACACCTTTGAGGATATAGGCGTGATTTATGTATGTATGTATGTAGAAGTCACGCACACCCTAAACATTACCCATGCATAACTCACAGTGATATCAAAAGTTCAAAATTATAGAAGACATTTTTGATATAGCCGTCAACCGTGTGGTGACGGCAGAGTAGAATACAATTGTCACCTCCCTAAATCTCCCCCGTGGTTGTCGTACAAGGCGACTAAGGATAAATCAGTGATGAGGAATGGGCAGCAGCGTTCCTCTTATATGATCTAGCTATTACCTACTGCGACTTTTGTGCCCGATAAATGGCAATAGGCTGGCCACCTATTACATGGGACCTAACATAACTGGCGAAACGTGGGTGCTAGTTCACCTCTGCCTACCCCTTCGGGGATATAGGCGTGATTTATGATATATTAAGACAGCAATGTGTAATCGGCAACAGCATTCCTCTTATACCACCTAGCAATGTACCTACCGCGATTTCCATGCCTGATAAATGGCTATTTTGTTCGATCTGAACTGACCGCGGATTGGTCAGTTGGTGCAAAGTTTCCTTTCCAAGATTCTGGTTGGCACTTGGAGCCCAATGAAATACGGAAGTATTAATTTAATAGAAAGTTGAACATAACTTTGTTGGCTTTGCACTGTTCCCAGTCTATCTTGGGTCGTCTTGGGCGGCAGTATGTTTTCCATCCATCTTTCCAGAGGTCATCGAGCGATCAATCCTTTTTCTTCCATCATAATCTTAAAAGGTGCTAGTGATGAATGAATGTATAGAAAAGTGATGGGAAGGAGATGTTGAGAGACCGATGAACGTAGAAAATTATTAGATACATACAGACATAAAACACATATAATACATATAATAACCATATAAACAGACTTGAGTCAGTACAGAAGCGGTTCGTTCGTGGTCTTAGTTTCAGGTTGGGCTTAGGTAGAATTCTTAATTATAATGAAAGACTAACTAAATTTAATTTATATTCATTACTAATGCGACGGCAACTTAGCGAGTTCTCAACATTACATAAAATTATAAATTCCACGCTTGACTCTGATGTGCTGCGCCATGTTTCATTGAGGTTTTCGCTTAAAATCAACCGTAGACAACATCTTTTTCATACACCCCTAACAAGAAACAAGGTATCCCAAAATAGTCCATTGATAAGAATGTGTCTTATATATAATATTTTATGTAAGGACCTTGACATATTTCATCAGAATTTGAAATCTTTCTTGAGGGGTGTCATGCGTTCAGAAAATATTGGTTCGCTTTTGACTTACAAGTAACACACACACTTTTATTATAATTTGCACGTATTTATTATATCTTATAAAATAACATATTTAAGTTCAATGTTGTGCTCGGTTGTCACCGAAATGCAAATTTAATATTATGTAATGGATACGAATAATTTATTAAATGTTTTGATTTGTATTTTGTTACCGTGCCAAATAAATAAATAAACAAACACGCCTATATCCCCGAAGGTCTAGGCAGAAGTGAATCAACACCCACGTTACGCCAATTAGGTTAGTTCCCATGTAATAAGTGGCGAGCCTATTGCTATTTATCGGACACATAAATCGCAGTATATTGCCAGGTGTTATCAGAGGAATTTTGCTGGCCATTACTCATCGCTGTCTTTACCCGTAGCCGCCTTGTACGACACCCACGGGAGAGAAGGGGGTGGTGACAATTTGTACTCTGCTCTGCCGTCACCACACGGCATTATTATTTTAATTACAGTTCTTTTGCTCATATCCGCTTTCTCTTCCTCAACACGAACTCTTCATTTAAATGTCCTACGTGCTGTGCTCTCAACTGTACACCGAGTTAAAATGGCACCCGTAATCTCAATTTCCTCTCCCCAAACATCGGCTTTCGGAAAGCATTAATCACAATCGAATGTCGCGTTGCTATATCCAAATTCCGTGTGCAAAGCCTAAGGGTGCTTTTCCAACAGACATGCGCGAGGTGGCTAAGCGGCGTGCTAGAAAAAAATTGCTTAACAAAACAAATTACAAAAAATGGCTATATCGTTGGTTTGTATGCTATTAAGGTGGGAGCGAGTGGTTTACCAGCTACATCCTAATATTCATTACCATAAGACCTTGGTTTGTCTAGAGATTTCGTAAGTTCCACACTGGAACGTGTGTCTAAGGCGGCTCTCACGGAATCATACCAAATGTGGCTTGGCAGAGAGAGGAGCCGAGGTGGCGGAGGTGAGTGTTGACATGTTATGAAGGGGCTAAACTTATACTTGAGTTACAAGTCTCAAGCGCTGCTACTGACTTCCCCCTCTGTCACACTATGGTCCCGGCAACCGCACGGTGAATCCAAGTAATGCTAAGAGTTATCATCTCATCTTCTTCTCCCTGCCCTGCTCCCATTCCATCTGGGGTCGGCGCAGTATGTTTCTTCTTCCATTCATATTGGTCAGCGTCATCAAGCCATCCACTCCCTTTTGATTCATATCATCAATCAGACTAAAGGTGCTAGTCATCAATCGAGAGACCGATGAACGGAGACAGTGATTGAGATGACAACATACCAATCCATACGGCTCCAGGTTTTGGATTAGGCTTTACAGCCGGCCGCCTGTGTGACACCAAACCTCTTTGGATATCATCTCATGTGTAATGCTGAAATGGAGCAATCCTATTGATAGATTTTTCCTAGCCCACCGCTTAGCTACCTCGCACGTCTCCGGTGTAAAAGCAGCCTAAGCGGGCGGCATCGATAAATTGCGGGGCTATTATAAAGAAAAACAGCGCAGCTTTTTTTTAATTTAATCAAAAATTATATGAAAATGTTCGATCGTGCCAACTTATCAGTGCCGCTGTACCGGCACCCGGCTCCTTTGTTACCGAGGCGTAAGGTCGATTTTAGCCTGCGTGTCATATTTGGCACGTTGTATAGGTAAATAGGGGCACGTAAACAAAAGAAATCGGCCGATCGAATCGCTTTTTCAATGCCGACCCTCCCAAATAGCCAGTGCTGGGAAAATTCAATGCAGGCTTAGCAGTGTGGGACGTGGGTTTGTTATTCCTAACATTCGTTGGCGATAAGGGTGTATGCATAGTCCTTAGCATAGGCCTTATTAATAAACACGGTTTAAGTATAGACTAGTTACTCAGTGTTTTCCTTTTCCTCGCATTCAATATCACGTTTGTGAGACGAAGACTAAACGCGGAATAGCTTGTATACCATTTTTACTACCAGTTTAATAATAAGGATAGCGTTTTCTACACTTGAAGAGGATGCGTTTCATAGGCACTTTAAGACCACTTTTAACCGTCTCCGTGGCCTAGTGGTTCATCCACAGGAATTAAGATCCCGAGTCCCGGGTTCGATTTCCAGGGGGCGGGGGTACAAATTTGTTTTAGGACTCTTCAAATCCGCCTGCCTGGCCAGCGTGGGACCCATAGGGAACGCCGGTGCCCTAGCGGTGAGTACAACAAAGGGCTGGTGATGATGATGATGATTATATTAATAACACAACCCCTTCAGCTACTTATTTTGGGGTAACCTCCCCCTGTTATAAGATAAAAAAACAGTGTCTGTATGAAGCATTACCCCAGAAAGTCCTTATCTCAGCATTTACCCCAAACGCCGTCAATTGTACGCCATTAAATCGCGGTCATTCCTTTACAATACAAAACAATTTGTTTGTCCATTTCAACGCAGAAAGAATTATGACGTCATTATTTTGCAACAATAGACATTTTCGTAAGGAGCTCTCTCCTTCCTTTGTTATCCCCTACTTTAAGTAAATAATGGAATCGTGCTTAATAAATAAAAACTGTATCTTAAGTTACATTTATTTTGTTTTCGTTATTACTTTTGGTGTTCGCTCGCGTAGTAGTGGATCTCGAGATAAATCAGACTTCGACTGAATATTTGGGTTTAATGATAATGTGTACTGATATCATTATAATAAGTTTAGAACATACATGAACTATACCTGCTTCTTTTATAGGTGTAAAACATCCATTTTTCGCTAACTCTGTCAGGCCCATGTAATAGGACACGGTCGATCCCATTGCCATCTATCGCATATTCAAAAATTCTTCAAACATATTTACTAGGTGAATTACTTGGGCGTTTTTCAAAAAAGATATACACGTGACACACAAAAACTGATTTTTGTATTTTAAAAATTTTACTGTGATTTCTTATCTCTTTTGATAAAATACTCTCAAAACTAATTAAGAATTAAAAAAAATACTTCGGTATTATGAAAAACAACGAGATAATCCTAATTTTTATGAAAAATTTCATAGGAAAATGTTCCGGTTCGTCACGAACTAAACATGTAATATATATTATTTAGCCTTATTTTAGCCTGAATTCGAAAAGAAATGTTATTAATTATATTTATGAGTTCAAGATACGCCTGTAGAGCAAAAAACAGTGACACAGTTTAGTTAATATAATCTTACCTGAGACTTAACAGTTTCTTCAATGTAGGTGGGACATGGATATTTCAATTTTTTTTGCTGATAGTTTTATGATATTTCAATAATAATGATAAATGGGTTGCACATAATAGTCAATTTTGTAACTTAAATGTATAATTATTATATATACATGCAGTTTATTTGGGTACGGTGCATACAAAAAATATAAAAAATTAACTTAAGTATAGGACACCCCAAATTCGTAAATGTACATCTTTTTTTAAAAACGCCCACTTACCGCTTTTCGCCAATTAGGTCCCATGTAAAAGGTGGCGAGCCTATTGCCATTTATCGGGTACGAAAGTCACAGCACATTACTAGGTGGTTTAAGAGGAACGCTACTCCCCATTCCTCATCACTGTTTTAAACCTTAGTCGCCTTGTACGACACCCGCGGGAGAGATGGGGATGGTGACAATTGTATTCAGCTCTGCCGTCACCACACAGTATGTTCCACCAAGCCCTCCGCTCCCTTTTAATTCATATCATCCACCATACCAGAAAGGTGCTAGTGATGAATGAATCTATAGAAAAGTGATGGAAAGGACCATGTCGAAAGACTGATGAACGCGGGAAATTACTGGGATGACACTCCACTCCACTGCTATGCCATCGTTTTGTACCGTAAAACTTCTTGCCTTTTAAACAATTAACAAAATTATTCTAATCGTAACATATTGATGTATTTCCTTTGAACCTGAGCTGCATCTTCCCACGGCTTGTAACACCTTACGGCTTGAAGCCATTCGCAAAAAGCCCCACCGCTTCAGGTTCAAAGAACTCGTTTGAACCCAAGGTCGCTGCTCACACAACGAACACAACATATAAACAATCACAGAACGTTTGAAACAATAAAACAATAACTTTACGGAAATGTTTATGACTGAACATACGGTACTGTCGTTTTCATTTTAAATTTAGAATGAGAGGAAGATCGAAGAAGCGATGGGTGAATTGTCTGAAAGATGATATGAGGAAGAGGGGAGTTCGCGCGTTAGGCCTGCGATTGCGTAAACTAAGCAATGTTCGCTAAGGCCGGTCATTGGATGGGTGACCAAAAATTTACTATCTCGTGTTCCTCCGTGCTTCGTAAGGCACGTTAAGCCGTTGGTCTAGGCTGCATCTGCTGTCGTTAGTACCCACCAACCCGCACCGCCCAGCGTGGTCGGCTATGGCCCTTTTTGCCCTATATTCTTCCATCGATTCCCTATTGAGGCCTGTACCCCAGCAGTGGGGACGTTAAAGGGCAGGTGTGATGAACATACGGTACTATCGGTTATAGAAATTACAGAAATCATCCTTGCCAATATTATCATACATACATACATAAATCACGCCCATATCCCCAAAGGGGTAGGCAGAGGTGAATTCTCACCCGCGTTTCGCCAATTATGTTAAGTCCCATGTAATAGGTGGCGAGCCTATTGCCATTTATCGGGCACAAAAGTCGCAGTACATTGTCAGGACGGTAGTATAAGAGGAACGCTGCTGCCCATTCCTCATCACTGATTTATCCTTAGCAATATTATCAGCAATAATGATAAACATGTCAATAATTAATTAATAATAACAGGATTTTGTATTGTTTACAGGTAAAACCGTTGCTGTTGAGTGAGTGAACCGAAGTAACTATCATGAAAGGAAATCTACAGAGATGAACTAAATTACGGTCATGTGATAATTTAGCCGTGTGGTGACGGCAGAGTAGAATACAATTGTCACCATCCCAAATCTCTCCCGTGGGTGTCGTACAAGGCGACTAAGGATAAATCAGTGATGAGGAATGGGCAGCAGCGTTCCTCTTATACTACCGTCCTGACAATGTACTGCGACTTTTGTGCCCGATAAATGGCAATAGGCTCGCCACCTATTACATGGGACTTAACATAATTGGCGAAACGCGGGTGAGAATTCACCTCTGCCTACCCCTTCGGGGATATGGGCGTGATTTATGTATGTATGTATGATAATTTCTGATAGTTAGGATAAAGTTATTTTCCGATTATCCTTCCATCGGTATCATTTATTTTATCACTTTTGTGTACATCATGATTGTCATATACGAGCGATTCTTAAGATTGCACATTCTAGATTATTTTTTCGTTCGTCAAAATTTGGAAAATACATCCTCTGAAATCTTCAGCATTCGAGACTCGAAGCTGACTTACTGTATCTTCTAGTGTACTTACTTACAAAGACTAGCCGAAACAATGGAAGTAAATTTCCCACGTTTCTTTTACATGTAAATTGTACAGCAATCAAGTTTCACCTATATTGGTTACGAAATTGAGTCGACATTTCTGTTACAATACAACTACGTACAAAGAAAAGCTGATTCCTCCTTTATCCAAAAAGCTTTAAGTCTCATATTCGTTTGTGCTAAGCGAAAAAAGTATCGTTACGTGTCAAACGATCTAGCGTCTAGACCGTTTTGTAATAGAGTCTATAATTACTTAGCTAACACGTTTCAGAAGTCAGATAATAGGGTACCGCTTTCACATGATACCATTGATAGTGTAGCTCCAGAACTTACGTGCAATGGCATCACATGGGTAACGTTGTTTCCCATAATAATTAAAGTAACAGTTTCGAACACAAAGGTTATCCGGCACAAAGGACCAGACGTGTCAGGCTACAAATTCATAATTCATACAGCAATTTGAAATATCTCTTAATTACAGAGGACAGATTTCGTTATAGTGTTGACCAGTCTTATATATTGTCATCAATCCAAATTATTTGAGGTAGGTGCAGTATGCCTATAGAAGTTTTTCTCCAGGATTTCCTTAACCCGTGTGGTGACTGCGGAGCAGAATACAATTGTCACAACCCCAGATCTCTCCCGTGGGTGCCGAACAAGGCGACTAACAAAACAGTGCTGAGGAATGGACAGCAGCGTTCCTCTTTACCACCCAGCAATATAGGTACTGCGATTTATATGCCCTATAAATGTGGCAATGAGCTCGCCACCTACTTAATACATGTGACTTAACTTAATTTGCCAAAAAGTGGATGTTACATCACCTTTGGTTGCCCCTTTGTACCCCGATTTTACGGTATTTTGTTTCTTGACCATATACTTGTCATAATATTATCCTGATCTGCCATAACTCTAGAATAGTCGTCAAGCATTTTAAGAGCCTGCAGCAGAATTTGGTGTTTTGCTTTGCAGAAGACGAAATCCCAAACAGGTTCACGCAGAACGTTTATAAAGGACGTCAGGACCACACGCTGACTGTGTACTCTGAGGATAGTAGCCAGCTGGCGTAAAGGATGGGAGGTAGCGGAATGCATTTTACATGCATACACACATAAATCACGCCTATATCCCCGAAGGGGTAGGCAGAGGTGAACTAGCACCCACGTTTCGCCAAATATGTCAAGTCCCATGTGGGAGTCTATGGTGGCGAGCCTATTGCCATTTATCGGGCACAAAAGTCGCAGTACATTGCTAGCCAAGGTGGTATAAAAGGAACGCTGCTGCCTATTCCTAATCATATTCAGATTTATCCTTAGTCGCCTTGTAAGACACCCACGGGAAAGATTTGGGGTGCTGACAATTGTATTCTACTCTGCCGTCACCATACGGCTGCCTGATTAAATATTAACAACAGAAAAAATTGAATAAACCCTTTTCTCGCGTTCGCTTGTAACTTAAAGGGCGCCTCAACGAAGATGTTATTGTAACTTAATGGACGTTGAGCCCGTAGCTCCTGTCAGCCGTCGAAAAATTCCACCAAATTATACAATAGCTCAGTGGTAATGCGAGGTGAAAATGGCGTCTGCCTTTCCAACAGCGCTTGTATTTCAGTATCTGTATGATGTGGACAGAGGAATGGTGTTTAAACTTGAATAATTTGGATGTTTTTCCATTGTTCCTACTCGTTTATGGCGCGCTTCGGCTGTGGCTGGCTGGGATTGTGGTGACGGGTAGACACCCATTCCTATCCAGCTTTCTGGGCCTACTTTATTTTGTAAATGAAATTCGCTTTTAGGAAGAATGGGAAATGTTATTGCAGTCTGATGTATAATAGCTCATTTGATGGAAGAGAGAAAAGAGATTGAGAATACTTGCCGTGTAGCGACGGTAGACAAGAATACCACCATCCTATCAGTAGCACAAAACAAAAATATGAATAAAAAATTCAATAAATAAACATATTACATTATATAGTATGAATTGTACACGTATCCTTGAATAACTTCTGTGTAGATCAATATAATGTCAACAATGAACAAATATTTACTGTGTGGTGATGGCAGAGTAGAATACAATTGTCACCACCCCAAATCTCTCCCGTGGGTGTCGTACAAGGCGATTAAGGATAATACAGTGATGAGGAATGGGCAGCAGCTTTCCTCTTATACCACCTAGTAATGTACTGCAATAATCTTGTGCCTGATAAATGGCAATAGGCTCGCCACCTATTACATGGGACCTAACATAATTTGCCGAAACGTGGGTGCGAATTCACCTCTGCCTGCCCCTTCGGGATATAGGCGTGATTTATGAATGTATGTGTATGTATGGAATAAATATAGCATGGTAGCATCTCAGCCACGAAGTAAAGCATCTCGTACAACTGAACCAAAACGTAATCTAAGCTACATTCAGACACCATCAATTGGAATTACTCACATATACAACATATAGTTAATTCTAAAAATACCCCCCCTCCTACTCGTGCGATGTTAAGGGGTGCGGTTTGAGTAACCGAGACATTTATATAAGTGCGTTAAACATACGTGGAGGCTCTTTGAACGTGAATTAATTCAGTTAATTTAGCCCGCTGAGAGCATTGGAGCACAGTGCAAATACAAGCACAGTAGGACACGTTTGGTTGGATGCTCTAATGAAATCCTGAATATGCTAATGAAATAGATTTCTAAGTACTGTCGTCTGTGTTTGTTGACGGTGAGTTTTAATATAAATAGACTACTATTCTATCTACCGTGTGGTGATGGATTAAACACCCATCACATCGCCAGTTTAGGTCCCATGTATCACGTGGCAAGCCTATTGCTATATATCGGGCACATAAATCGCAATATATTGCTAGGTGGTATAAGAGGAACGCTGCTGCCCATTACTCTCCCTTAGTCGCCTTGTACGACACCCATGCACGGGAGAGATGGGGCTGGTGACAATTTTATTCTGCTCTGCCGTATACCTTGGCAAAAATTCAAAAGCAAACCAGACCACGGAGGCGGTTAATTATACAAACTAGCGGTTGGAAGCTGCTAACTATTAAACTGGACAGATCTCGCGTCACTTTCGCAACCGACGGACACCATTTAGCTGGGGACCCTAAGAAAACACAGAGGAAGTTGCGTTGCGTCACAATTCATACTTTCCCCGTTCCCACTATTGTTATTTCGGGGTCAACGCGAGTTGGTTTAATGGGATTTTGACGATGCTAGGTGACCGTTTGGCTTTCTGTTTTTGGGAAGATCTCAAGAGGCTACCGGCGTTTTTGACAACTCTGATTTCGATATTTTGATCACCGCCGCCCTTCTGACTCCGGTTGGCGATCGGGTGCGTAAATCCACTAACCAACTAACCGAACTCTTTTAATTTCTCTAATTTAAGAGAGCAGGAACGGGACTTGGATCGTCAATTATATGTAAGCCGTGGCCGTATTAAGGGAATTGATGTCTCAAATAAGATAAAACGTTTTGCCTTAGGCTCAGAGAGCTTTTTTGAATAACGCTCATTTGGTTGTCGTTGGAGAGTGAGTGGTGTGAGTCACGGGAGTGGAGCGGGAGTGGTTTAACGGATTTCACAGTTGATCTACTACTGGCAGTTCAATGCTGATGTCAATTATTGTATACTAAGGTTGGAGTTCACCAACACTTACTGCCATACTCAGAGACGTCAATTAACTTTAATGAGTACTTAATGTCATAAAATCATTTTTGAATTGTCTTTTTTTTAACAATTTTAACTACATAAAATATACATACATAAAATAGGCGATTATTATTTCACCGTTGTTTTTTGACATTGTATTGTAAGAAAGAACGGGAAGAACTGTCAAAAACTGACGGTTATCTTTTTAATCTTGCTGTCTCTGTCATTTGAATCTGCTTGTGTTACGTGATGGTGAACTCGAGCCTTACTTGGTTTTTAAGACACCAACGAAATTTATTATGGGCGGTGACAATAGTTTTCGTCATCATAATATACAAACATACATACTTAAATAAATAGACTACTATGCCTTCAGTGCTGGCCTGGGAGCGAACAAATAACGTAGAATAGGCCAGCCCAACCTCATCCCATGGGTGTCGTAAAAGTCGACTAAGGGAGATTGCCCGGTGTAGACCAATAAGCACTTTGGGGCACCCGAATGGTAGAGGACAAACCACCAACAAGAGCATACCCAAAGAGGGTTGGTGTCAGGCAGGCGGCCGGCTGTAAACCTAAGCCAAAACCTTGAGCAGTATGGATTGGAATGTTGTCATTCTAATCACTGTCTCCGTTCATAGGTCTCTCGACATGGTCCGTTCCGTCTCTTTTCTTTGATGGATGACATGAATCAAAAGGGAGTGGATGGCTTGGTGACGTCTGACATATGAATGGAAGAGGAAACATACTGCGCCGACCCCAGATAGACTGGGAACAGGGCAGGGAGAAGAAGACATACTTAAATATGGGGGCAGGCAGAGGTGAATATATTATTAAACATTTTAAAAATTACGAATCGTAATGCACACACTGTTTTTTTGGCATCAACCGCTTCCTCCCCCAACTTGCGCCGCTGCATCCCGCCCCAGAGCAACTGTGCGAGTTTCCATAAAAAGTCATTGATTTTGTATTGTGAACCGGCGGGGGGACCCCCCCACTTAGCGGACGGCGAGGAATAATTTATGGAACATGTTGTTTTGTTTACCTGGCTGCTTGAGATTTATTCGGTTTGTTCCAAATGTGTTACCGCTTAACGGGAGGCGGCGATTGTTTGATCTTCGACGTACGGTGGCCATGACAACTTCTTCGGATGAGGTTCGAAAGCTCAGCATCGGATTATTGATGTACCCTCCTCTGATGGACAGTCGTTTCCATAGATAGTTCCTTGTTGAACAAGAATAGGTTTGCAAAATGCAAACTCCAGGATTCAAAACCCCGATGTTAGAGGAAGATGGTAGAATGGGCTATAACTCACCACGTGAGCCCATAATATACGAGTTGATAAAAAAATTGTGTATTAAGTACTCATTAAAGTTAATTGACGTCTGAGTGCAGCAGTTAATGATTGCTGTATCGCATCGGGGATTTTATGTATATTTAAAAGTCCCCCACCGTCGTTTTATAACACAAGTGCTTAATGCTACTTTCTTTGGACTAAATAAACCTCCCTATCAGAGCAATAAACAGACAGACGCCGAGGCAGTTCATTTGTTAAATTGTCTGAGGACATTCACCAGGTGTCCTAATTTGTTGTGGAAGGGATAAAATATTCAATTCGCCCCCGAGTTTCTTGCGCGTTACTTTGGTATATGGCCCAGTAGTTGTTTTGAACTACGGCCCTGGGTTCGGCACTGTGTTAATTCAGCATGTAATAAACATTTTTTTATCCCACCCGAAAGTTTAGTTGGAAACGAAATGAGGACACAGAACGGAGGACATTCCAATAGTAAGTTTGATCACTGACAGTGGTTTATTGGAAAGGAAGGTATTTATCATGGATACATAAATCACGCCAAAGGTAGGCAGAGGTGAATAAACACCCACTTTTCGCCAATTAAGTTAGATCCCATGTAATAGGTGGCGAGCCCATTGCCATTTATCGGGCACAAAATCGCAGTACATTGCTAGCCTAGGTGGTATAAGAGGAACGCTGCTGCCCATTTCTCATCACTGATTTATCCTTAGTCGCCTTGTACGACACCGACGGGAGAGATTTGGGGTGGTGACAATTGTATTCTACTCTGAAGTCACCACGAGGCACAAAAATGATTTTTTCATAAAACCTACGACTCGAATAGATTCATATTCCACAGTAGAATGTGTAATGTAATTTAAACCCTATTTGAGCCCACTAACGGCTTCAAATAACACGCTGTAATTAAACAAGACAATGGGGAATGGTGTCGAAAACGCACTATTAAATCCTTGTACGAACACTCATATTAACTCTGCAGGCCCCAATAATTCTCAATCAACGCCAGAAAGGAAACTTAATTGAATCAGTGTTAATTTATCATTCGTTTAACACTTGGCAACGGAATGGAATTGAATTGAATAGTCGCGTTCCTTTGTGAAGGCCCACAAAATTAATAAGTTGTTAGAAAATGAGACTGGGAAGCTATGAAAGGAATTTATTAAAAAGGAATGTTTGCTAGGCAGGATAAACACAATTAGAATTTAATATAGTTGAATGCCCGAAAAAGCTCCGGATTTTTATACATACAACAGAGTCAGTTATTAAATGAAAAAAAAACAGGATAAGTAATTGCTTGGTGACCTGTTTAAATAAAGTAATGTTTTGAAAATAATTCTAATCTATCTGTGCTTTAAAACAGCGCCATCTGTGATTATGATAATTGAACTACTTTGGACTTGAAATTACGTAAAATCTACTGGCTACCACAAAATGTAAAATTTTCCGATCGACTTTGCTCTTAACAACAAACAAGTTAAGGTTGACAATCGATTGAAGAAATTTGACACTTTTGGGTAGTCTGAAGTGCCGTTCGCTGTACACAAATAAATATTTATAATTTTTTTTTTACACCCACCTATCATCTAGCCCAAAGTAAGTAGCCTAAGCACTTGTGTTTTGGATACTGATGACGGACATATTTTTTAATATAATTATGTATATAAATGTTGAAAATAAACTTCATAAACATATACACAACCATGACTCGGAAACAAACATTTGTGTTCATCGCAAAGTTTGCCCCTACCAGGATTCGAACCCGGGACCTCTTGGCCAATACCCAGCAATCTGAGCATTCGACCAAGGCGGCCGTCAGTATATACATAAATAATGATTAGTAACACCACTGACCTCTATTATACTAATTCGCTGGACTGGTAGGTTGTCATCCAAAACATGAAGCCAATTTGATTATCGCTATCTTGGCGCTGACAGCACTGGTGTGCGAAGGTGAACGTCCGCGGAACTAATATAAGAGATGCATTTGTAATGTCAAATACAAGCAACAAATGTCAAATTTAGTTCCCATGCCGCTCGATAGGGCGCTTCGAATCGGCACAAGAAACATTTGTCATTTTAGTAGAAAATTCAGTCCAGCTTATTTATATAATACAGGTCAGTGAGCTACACAGATTTGGTACAGCAGTCGTGTCGATCTCAAAATAAATAGAGATTCATATGAGCATAAATTTTACGAACTTTTTGAAAGTTTACATACATACGCCAACATAAATCGCCTATATCCCCGAAGGGGTACGCAGAGGTGACCTAGCACCCACCCACATGGAAATAGCCAGAAAATATATTATATAGAACAAAATAAACACGCAAAAATCCATTCTATACATGCAACATTGTCTGTAAACCGTCGAATATACAAGGAAAGGTCGTCGGGACACGCGGACACAAGGTCTCTCCCCTGGGCAATATCAATGGGACAAGTAGCAAGCGAACTGACCCTCCCTATGTTTCAGAAATACAATACATAGTTCCAAATGCCAAATTGACTTTGGCTAGTGTATCGACTGCTGATAACGAATAAAATCGTCCCTTTTAATTAGATTTACATAAATCACGCATATTTATCCCCGACGGGGTAGGTAGAGGTGAATTTACACTCACGTTTCGGCAATTATGTCAGGTCCCATGTAAATAGGTGGCGATTTATTGCCATTTATTGGGCTCAAAAGTCGCAGTATATTGCTAGGTGGATAAGTGGTGGTATAAGAGGAACGCTGCTGCCCATTCCTCATCACTGATTTATCCTTAGTCGCCTTGTACCGACACCCACGGGAGAGATTTGGGGTGGTGACAATTGTATTCTACTCTGCCGTCATGCCACACGGCTAATTAATAATGATCTAGAAATAGCATAATAGAAATATCAGGGCCGTTTAATACTTATCGAGTGTTTACTCAATAAGAAGCTGTACTAAAATCCAAATATCGCAAGGTTGGGCTTACGTCATCGCACGGAACAAACACTCGAATGTTGTGACCAATTCCAAATTGAATCACCCCCTTCTTCGTAACCTTAATCGCGTTCTCAATGGCAACCGTCTCTCCGCCAAATCAGTGTACATTAAACGGAATATTCTAATCAACTACCATTCTTAACTGAATTAATTTCCTGTACTTAACCGGGCCTCGGTTAATCTAATATTAAGTGGGTTTAGTCGCAGTTTAACCCGGCGCTGATCGAATATGAATCCTTTATATCTGTATTAATTATTCTACATTAATTGGCTCTATAGCATATAAGGTTTGTATAGTATTTCTATCATCTTTTTCTGTTTACATCTTTAGCTTACCTTTGTTTTAATGTTAAGTGTATTTTGAACTGAATATTTTTGAATTCAGGTCAATCATTTGGCTGGAAAGTTATTGACTAAGAATAGCACGGATATTCCGGATCCAAAGGATCTCAGATCTTTAAAAAAACAGACTATGTGATGTCTAGACTTAAGATTTAGTCCTAGTGTATAATTTTATACTATAACAATACTCTAAGATTTAGTTCTAGCCTTAAAACTTTTGTATCTCTACATTCGTAAAATGTCCTCAATATATAAATCTTAAGGACTCTCTTTAGGTTTCAACTTATTTCTATATTTTACCGTCTATTTTTTGTGTAACATTTTTCTTCAATTCGTACAATGTTCAGATATCTTCTTTAATTGAATTCTGTCAGATTTCTGAAATAAAACCACTCCTCGCAATGTTTATCGCCAATAAGCCAGCTTCAGTGATAAAGGGAAACGGGTTAATGATTTAATACGTTAATCCTCTTTTCTAATTAGGAGAGGCGAGTACAATGGACGGAGCATCGTTTGGAACCCTCTTGTTGGCAATTTGGACCGTGTTCCGACGAGATAGTGCTTATCCTGTGTCTTGTAGATAGTACCTTTATTTCTAGGCTCGATATTGTGATATTTCTGTCGCGGTTTTTAGATACTTATTATCGGTTGTGTTTTGCAGTTGAGCATAATTGGAATCATGTAATTCTTCTAATCTAATTAATATATTTGTAAGTATAACGGTATGCGATGGTTTGGTCTTGTTATAAGAAGATATGAAAGCTATTTAAGCAAAGAAACTAAGAATAATAATAAAAGTAAAGAAGAGATGGAAAGATTGTATAAAAGAGGATAACGATATGATAGCGACAGGAGTTGGCGAGAAATTCTTGAAGAATAGAAAGGAAGAAGAAAACATGTAGCCTAGAGCGAGATAAGGGCAGGATGAAGAAGTATAGAGTAATGCGATGTTTATATCGATTACTTTAAGGTGATTGTGGTCTTATTAATTTTACATGATTTCTTAATATATTGTTAAGAGGTTGGTATAAGAAGAGCGCTGCTGTCCATTACTCATCGCTGCCTTACCCTTGCCTAGTGGTGACAAATTCTACTCTGCCATCACTACACGGCTTTATATTTGCTCTAGCGAAATCAAAAATAAAAAGTAGAAAAATCTGACAGCTGTCAGCGAAACGGGCGGAGTTTGTTTAAAAATATGGCATCGAATCGAACGGGGGCTGGTGAACTCGGACACAAACAATGAAACCAACTGCCAAACGCCAGTCCAGTATTTTCCAATTAAAAATTAATCAACAAATAATATTTTTTAACGCGCCGCCAGTCGCGGCGTCCAAAATTGAAAATCGCAAGTGATTTGTGACTTTCTCTCTGTGTTTTTTTTTGTGGTGTGGCCGAAAAAAAATTGACGCTGAAAAAAAAATCGCAGTCCGATGCGCGGAAATTTATCTGTGTGTAGCAACTTTGATTGCGTGGCGTTTTTGAAATGTTACCGTATTCATGGCATTTGCTGCGATTGTCTGTAACACTACTTCTCCCTGCTCTGTTCCCAGTCTATCTGGAGTTGGTGTGAAATCTTTCATATCGGTCAGACGTCTTCAAGCCACCCAGTCCCTTTTGATTCATCTTATATCTATCACACTGGAAAGGTTCATAACTACATACATACATAAATCACGCCTATATCCCCGAAGGGGTAGGCAGAGGTGAACTGGCACCCACGTTTCGCCAATTATGTTAGGTCCCATGTAACAGGGGGCGAGCCTATTGCCATTTATCGGGCACAAAGTCGCAGTGCATTACTATTGGTAGGTGGTATAAGAGGAACGCTGCTGCCCATTCCTCATCATTGATTTATCCTTAGTCGCCTTGTACGACACCCACGGGAGAGATTTGGGTTGGTGACAATTGTATTCTACTCTGCCGTCACCACGCGGCATTGACTGGAAAGGTGCTAGTAATTAATGAATGTATAGAAAAGATATGGAACGGCCATGTCGAGAGACCGATGAACGGAGAGAGTGATTGGGATGACAACATTCCAATCTGTATTGCTCAAGGTTTGGTTTAGATTTTACAACCCACCGCCTGCCTGACACCAACCCTCTTTTAAGGTATTATTTGAAACACACCACTTGGATACTGATTTGTTTAAGACAATCCCAGCAAATCCCATATCCAATGACGCTGTGTTGACTTACAAATTCGCAGCTTAAAGCCTGAGGTGCGATAATTAATTTAATATTTACAGTCATCACTAGCACCTTTGGTGGGATGGATGATATGAATCAAACGCAGTGGATGGCTTGATGGCGTGTGACCGATATGAGTGGAAGAGGAAACATACTGCGCCGATCCCAGATAAACTGGGAACAGGGCAGGCAGAAGAAGAAGCGACGACCCTGATCACAAGGGTTCCTTATTCCAGAGAATTAAACAGGAAGAAGTATGGTGACGGCAAGGTGAATACAATTGTCGCCATCCCAAATCTATGCCGTGGGTGTTGTACAAGGCGACAAGGATAAATCAGTGATAAGGAATGGGCAGCAGCGTTCCTCTTATACCACCTAGCAATGTACTGCGACTTTTGTGCCCGATAAATGGCAAAAGGCTCGCCACCTATTACATGGGACTTAACATAATTGGCGAAACGTGGGTGCTAGTTCACCTCTGCCTACCCCTTCGGGGATATAGGCGTGATTTATGTATGTATGTAGGAAGAAGTAGATTGTAAGCGACAACCCTGGTTCCAATGGTTCCTAATTCCGAGGATCGTGTCACACAGGCCGATTTAAATTCCAGTCGCGATTGGCAAAAGTTTACCGGAACAGAGTTAGGGCACATTACAGTTTTATTTTCCACAACGTTATTTACGTCCCGCTCAGTCTACGTGTCGAGACTTGCATTTTGTGCTGTGTTACACTTCGACGATCGCATCATCATCATCATTAAAGAATCTAACCCCTGAAAGCAGAAACGCTACTCACATTTTGAGCACTGCTTATTAAGTTAAGTGGACAATACCTGTCAGAATTTGTATGGAGAAACGTCAATTTAGACTATACTTAAATGTTAAGTAGGACTCGAACTTTAAGTAGCTTTTCTGTATTCGAGGGGGAAGCCACGTTTCCTGTCATTCTGCTTAATTGTCTTTTGGATGATTCAATGGAAGGCCAACCACCAACAGCAGCATACTCAAAGAGGTATCAGGCAGGCTGAAAACCTAAGGCAAAACTTTGAGCAGTGTGGATTGGAATTTTGTCATCCCAATTACTCTCTCCGTTCATCGGTCTCTCGACATGGTCCGTTCCGTCTCTTTTCTATACATTCATTCATCACTAGCACCTTTACGGTGTAATGGATGATATGAATCAAAAGAGATTGGATGGCTTGATGACGTCTGACCGATATGAATAGAAGAGGAAACATATACTGCGCCGACCCCAGATAGACCGGGAACAGGGCAGGGAGAAGAAGAAGGATGATTCAATTACCAAAGTAGCTCATTTAAGAAAATAAAGTCTTAACTATATCACAGTACAGCAAAATCACTATAGTTTAATGAAAATGAAATCTTAAAGGGACACCGTTAAAAATGTCTCGTCTGAATCGTAAATAATTCTGCCTGCTTACAAAGTAAACTCTACAACTTCAAGTTGCAAGCAAATGTGAGTCGTGGTGTTTTATGACTAGCTACTTAATTTGGCTCCCCTTGGAAGAAAGAGAGTTGCACGTCCAAGAGTAATGGCGTCTTAAATATTTTAAAGCAACTTTCATGCTTCATCATTACCAACCTTTTAATATTCCCACTGCTGAGGCACAGAATTGACGAAGGCGCAGTAGGAATTGGTCGGTATTACCGATTGCAGACGCAGCCGGGACCAACGGCTTAATTTAGACGTCATCAAGCTTCTCTCCTTGACTCCCTTTTGATTCATGTTATCCATCGCACCGGGAGATGCTAGTTATGAATGTGTATCTATAAAATAGAGACGCGAAGGCCCATGTCAAAAGACTAATGAACGGAGAGAGAGATAGGAATGACAACATTCCTGTCCTTACTGCTCAAGGTTTCGACTTGGGTTAGGTAAGGTTTTGGGTAAGTTTTAAATCCGGCCGCCTGCCCAATACCATCGCTCTTTGGGTAACATGTTGTTGGTAGTTTGATGTATGTCTTGATACCTTATTATAAGAGCAACCATTTTTTAAAGTATTTTATTAATTTATTGCCGAAGCGCTGAGGACAATGAAATTACCTTGAATGAGTCATGGCCACAAATGCCTTTGCAAGACTCTTCACCCTCAAAACAAAAGCCGTCTTTTCTGTACAGCGAATTTTCTGTACAGTGTATTTGGACCGTGCCAAGTGTAAACGTTGCGTGACCCGGCCCACTCCAGTATCCGGGTTTATTGTTTGAAAAATTCACCTTAACGAGGCTAATAATTATTAAATGTGAATTATTATCCGATCCGGCGTAATTAGGGACGGTGTGTAGGTGGAGGCCTTTTTTCTATTCCAGCACTTAACGCTTCAAGAATATACCCTGGTTCTGGTACTAACCGTTTACGCTCCGTGGAACATTCTGGAGGGTTAATTTAGAGGCCGTAAAACTTTATATTTAGCCGTAATAGGCATTTGGCGTTTCTGTGTTTTCTAGTCTGCGATGGGGTGGTAAGTCTGGCGAGATGTGTGGAATGTCTGGCGCTCAGCTATAATGGAACTGCTATAGGGTCTGTGAAGAGACATATCGCACTTACTGTGTTAGAAGGTCACTTCTGCGATTGATGTAGTTTTTAAGGAGAAGCGTTTGAAAATTGGTCATCTTGTTAGAATGTATAGTTCTTCTCGTCTGAAGTAGTGAACTGATACCTAATTATTTGAACATTAACTTTAAGCTTTATATCCTACATAAATAGTGCCTATAAGTGCCTATAATATAACATAGAAAACGCCCATTCATTCCCGAAGGGGTAAGCAGAGTCGAATTGTACCCGCGTTTCATCAACTTTGTGAGAATGTAGATGGTGTGATTTACTTGTCCAGTAGATGGATAGAAATGAATAGACTCTAAACATTTTGGTAGGTGGTAAAAAAGGATCCTGGCCTTCCCATTACTTATCGCCTCTTAACTCTTAGCCAGGAGAGGTTGAGGGTGGTGACAATTGTATTCTGCTCTGCCGTCACACAAAAATTATTTTGAAACTTGACTATATACCTGTAAGCCTCATAATCCCCACATATGCCTTTGGATGTATATCAATTAATTTACGTTCTCCTAACTCTTAAAGAGATTCTAAAGAAACACCTTTAGGTATAAGATGAAAAATAGGCAGATGTAATATCAGACAGCGCATGTGATGTATAAGATAATTTGTCATTCTATAGGCCGGCAGCATAACAGCAGCTTATTATTGGCGCCCAACGCGGTCCTTACGACAAAAACATGTTTTGCCGTATTTGTCGTTAAGACTGCACATGAAGTAAGAAAATGTAATGTTTTTTATTTCAGTTCCTTCTAATACTATACATTGCCATAATAAAACTTACACAGCATCAAAGATACGTAATACACATTTAGTGGAACATGTTAAAATCCACAGAACCATTGACGACGTGTGAACCTCTCACGAATAATAATAACATAATTGTGTTTGACAATGGCCAGCTTCCCACGACATCAGTCTAAGTCAATTTGCCTACAAAGCCTTAAAATAATACACAAAATATACTTAGCGAATAATTAAGTAACAAAGGCAATGCTCACATAAGGTCAAGGTTACTAGAGGTCATGCGGACGCTTAAAAAACCTAATGTCATTGAAATGTCAGTCCCTACGACAAGTTGAGGATGACGGTTAAGATGATGACATTTTCAGTACAGATTTGTACTGATGGTCATCTAAAATCAGTATACAACATGTTGTTACAGTACGAATAGCAGCGATGAGTAATGGGCAGCAGCGTTTCTCCTATACCACCTAGCAATAAACTGCGACTTACGTGCCCGATAGATGGCAACAGGCTTGCCACATATTACATGGGACCCAACTTAACTGGCAAAAAGTAGGTGTTTAATCCACCCCAGCCTACCCCTTCGGGGATATTGTGATTCATGTATGTATGTGAGAAGCTCGTGTTTTCCAGTGACATTATTGTGTGCTCCAGCCACGTCTTTGACGTTATAAACTGTGCACACCAACTTTTCATGTCGTCAAACTACCAATATAACAGGATACACGCTTCGGGAAGCTTGTTATGAAACATATTACAAACTTCGGGACCAACTTGAGTTGGTCTTTACGTAGCTAGTGTATGCTGAGCTCGCGCCCCTCGTTAATTTTACGGGAGGCAAGGTCTTTTGAGTTTGGTCCTGTTCGCAAAGCTTGGTGATGGTTGCTTTGAGATTCTGGCAACAGCCTTGTGTTGACAGTTCTAGTAAGAATAACCTTATGGCATTAAGCGTTCTAAGGGTACCTAACTTGAATGGGGCAGCCGGCTACAAAGGTAAATATGAGTCTCAAAGGAGAATAAATATGTGTCAGATACCCCCTTGGCTAACAACCAAGCGAGCGGCAGTTAATGAGACGTCTGGGAGCTTTAGTGAAATTTTGGGCCTTAGTATAATATCGTAAGATGTTCTCTTATATTTACACGAGCACTTAATATTACATGTAACACCCAAACACACATAACGCTTTGATTACTACGCTAAATACATAATGCAATTTTTTTCTAGATTTTTAAACATGTCGCTTAAATTTTCTTTATTCTATTATAACTAAGTCATCGGAATCCTAATTTTTTTACCAAAGCACAGCCTCCGAAAAATAAACGTAACAGAATTAAAAAAGCTGCAAGAAAACCTAAAAAAGGACTTTATTTTCAACACAATAAAGATTAGCGGCATTGCCCACTTAAGTTTGTGGAAAAACATCGAACGCAAGTGACTTAACACAGCTGCTGCAGAAGGAATTGAACCTTATCACGGCGGTGGAAAGTTCAAATACGCCTGGCTAAGTACTGAGTAACTTGTGAAACAAAAATTAGTCTAACGTTGGTAATTAGCAGTAAACCCGGATACATTACAGTAGCAGGGTAAGTGTGATTTAGACCGTTTCGTCAATCTGCGGTATTCTCAAATAACATTTGGCTTTTAACAAGATTGAGCCAAACTGTTCTACTGTGCTTAGATTTAATTTATCCAGATAATATAATAAATAAGTTAGGTCTCATGTAATAGATGGCGAGCCTACTGTTATGTATCAGGCACGTAAATCTCAGTTTACAGCTAGGTGGTAAAAGAAGAACGCTGCTGCCCATATTACTGCAGTCTTTACCCTTAGCCGCCTTGTATGACACTAGCGGGAAGGATTGGTGATATTCTGTTCTGCAGTCACTACACACGGCTGTTATCTTGTGTTAAGATTCAATACCTATAGCCGGGTATCTTTTCGTACAGTATATAGTTGATGATAGGTAGTCATTAACTATGAATGTGATAGGGACTGTGCTGAACTCTTTGGAAGGTTTTATTTTAAAATAAGAAGAAGTGTGCATTTGATATATTATATTATGACGGTGTTAATGACTTATGAATTACAAATTTTGCTTTCAACAACAACTACAGTTTTATTTATATATTAATTTAACTGCTTGCAATAAAAGTCCTTCGAGTAAAGTGCACCTTGAGGGTGACGAGATGCGACGTAGTGAGAGAATAGCAGCGAAAATGATGGAACCGGAGACGACTATTTCGTGTGGAGTGATGGAGAGGACTACCACCGGGGGAGCGATTACCACCACGGAAGCGACCACCAGCCACACTTCGCAGACGAAAACCGGTAATGCTAAGATTAGTCGCATCATTAGTGGCAGCATGACGTCAATAACTTCAGCTCACTCTTGTCGTAGCAGGAACAGTGTTGCTTCTCAGAAACGATTATTAGAGGCACAAGCTAGAACAAGGCAAGCTGAATTAGATAAACAAAATATAGAGTTAGAAAAAAAGAGATTAGCTGCAGAGAAAAATTTGGTCGAGGCGCGGTTGCATGATAAGCTTGCAGCGATAGAGAGTAGTAAGGCTAGTTCTAATAGATCTGGAAGGACACGCGAATGGGTAGTAAATTTATCGCGAAATCAACAAAATTTTCCTGAAGCCGCAAAAACAAATGAATGTGTAAATGTCAAATTTCAGACGCAAGATACCGAAATGATTCATGGAAATTTTGGATTGAACGATCTTACGCACGCCATCACGGAGGCCTTCAAGACTGTGGGTACTTCAAAGTCTAGCGTAACTGATAAGCTGCTAGGAAGACTATCCGCAAGAGATTTACCATCTTTCTCCGGCGATTCGCTCGACTGGCTACCGTTCAAAAACGCCTACCTACCAAAAACGCGACCTATTCTGCTCATTTGGTAGGCGTTCAAAAACGCCTACCAAATGAGCAGAATAGGTCAGTACACCGAAGATGAGAATCTGTCACGCCTTCAGCGATGTCTTCACGGCGAAGCTTACGAAGCAGTCTCAGCCAGACTTCTTGCGACAACATCTGCAACAGAGGTAATGAAGACACTTGAGATGAGATTCGGGAGACCAGACCTGATACTAGCCAAGCTCATAGCTGAGATGAAAGGAGTGCCGAAACTTTCTGGAGCTCGATCAGAACTAGTAATTCTAGCGACTAGAGTTGACAATTGCGTTGCTGCCATAGAATCCACCGGAAACATTGGATATTTATACAGTCCAGATTTGACAGCTGAGATTATTAGTAAATTGACGGAGCCTATTTTCTACCGATGGCTTGATTACAGCCGAGGTTTGACTGCTGACCAGCCCCAACTACCTGTTTTGGCAAAATATCTCATTACCGAAGCTCATGAAGTATGTAAAAGGGGAGCCGTTGAATTACCACTAATCAAGACGACAAAACTAACTTCCTCATTCAGACGACCAGTTTTGATGCTTGATTCTGAGGAGAAGATACCCGATGAGTCTGTTCTGGCTACTGTCAAAGAAAATCGAGTACCGTCAAAGTGCATCTTTTGCGATGATACAAGCCATCAGATTAGCGCTTGTGACAAATTCAGAGGTGAAGATGTCAACCAACGCTGGGAGTGGATCTGTAAGCGCCGACTATGCTTTAGATGTCTGGAAGCCACTCACCGCCGTGACAGGTGCAAATCGAAGATCAAGTGCTCAAAATGTAAGCGCAATCACCATAAGCTACTGCATCGTGATGATTGGACGAACTCGATGGGAAAGGAGAAGAACGATCCTGAGACCACAGCCAACATCTGGTCAGCTGTTAATAAGCGGGTGTTTCTAAAGGTGCTGCCTGTAACAATCGAGGGCCCCGAAGGTACCTTCGATACCTTTGCCTTGCTTGATGAGGGTTCTACAGTCTCTCTTGTTGAAAGCCGAATCACTGAGTCTGTTGGAGCCAGAGGTCCAGATGTCGAAATGTCTATTCAAGGCGCGGTTGGAAGTGGGATAAAAACAAGTAGCCAAATGGTATCCCTGATGATTACCACTGCTGAAGGGTCATACCGATTAGATAAGGTTCGTACTGTAGACAACCTGACTCTTCCGAAGCATTCTCTTGACCAAGAGATGATCTCACGATACCACCACCTCAAAAGCCTACCATTGACAGCATTTGAAGGTCGACCGACAATTCTTATCGGGCAAGACTACTGGCATTTGATCATCAGCCGAGAAATTAGAGAGGGAAGAAGAAATGAACCTGTCGCCTCACACACCAAGCTTGGTTGGGTTCTTCATGGGTTTTTCTTCAGGATTTTTCGTCATCCATATCGAGGAAGATTATTCCTGAATTTGCCTGCCATCTTCGGTCGGAAAAGGAAGATGAACTTCATGCATTAATTGAGAGTTACTTTCAGCTCGATAGTATTGGCATTAAGAATTCGGAGCGGCCAAGATATTCTCCAGAAGAGCGACGAGCTTTACACATCCTGGATACCAAGTCCAGAAAAGTTGATGGGCAGTGGGAGTCAGCATTGCTCTGGAGAGATGATGATGTCAAGCTTCCTGACAACAAGAAGAATGCTGAACATCGGCTTCGGATCATTGAGAAGATGATGGACTCTAGCTCCAGCTTTGCGGCGGATTATTCGAGGCAAGTCGACAACATGCTGGAGAAAGGTTACGCGAGGAAGGCTACTGAAGCGCCAACGGGGCGAATCTGGTATCTGCCACATTTTGGTGTCCGAAACCCTAATAAACCAGGGAAGCTTAGACTGGTATTCGACGCAAAGGCTGAGACTAGAGGGGTTTCGCTCAACAGTGAGCTGCTAACTGGTCCTGATTTATTGAACTCTCTCTTTGGAGTATTGATGCGATTCAGAGAGCGGAAAATCGCAGTCACAGCGGACATCAGAGAGATGTTCTTGCAGGTAAAAATTAACGAAGAAGACCTGAATGCACAATGCTTTCTTTGGAGAGGTCAGGAGCGTAAAATGCCGCCAGAGATTTATAAGATGACTTCAATGACTTTCGGAGCCACCTCATCTCCATGCACGGCTACGTATATAATCCGACGTAACGCCGACGACTACACTTTGTCACATCCAAGAGCAGTTGAAGCCATAAAGAGGAGACATTATGTGGATGATTACCTCGACTCTCTCGATGACGAGGAGGAGATGAAGCAGTTGGTGAAGGATGTGATTATGGTACACAAAGCAGGCGGTTTTGATATCCAAAGCTGGGCTTCCAATAAACGCTGCGTTCTACCCGTTCAAGAGACGCCAGAATCTGTTAGTCTACTACAGCACTCAGGTGATGAAGTGCAGAGGACTCTGGGTCTAAATTGGAAACCATCGTCAGATACCTTGGGTTTCGATCTCAGCTTGAAGAAAGTAGATGGACAGGTTTCGGAAGGATTGAGGAGACCAACAAAGAGGGAGATGTTTAAGGTCATAATGTCCGTGTTCGATCCCCTCGGCATGCTGAGTCCCCTTTTGATCAATGGCAAAATTTTACTGCAGGAAGTTTGGAAATCTGCTATAAAATGGGACGAGCCGGTTAATGACAAGATATTCCGGATTTGGCTGCAATGGGTTCGAAGACTTAAAACATGCGAGACGCTGTCTATACCAAGGAGCTACAGCTTTACAAAGATCATCAGCTTCGACTTATATGTTTTTGTCGACGCATCAGAACAAGCATACGCCGCCGTCGCCTATTTAAAAGGTATCACTGCCGAGGTAGCCTTCGTTGCTGGAAAGAGTCGCGTAGCACCTTTAAAATCAGTGACGATCCTTAAGTTGGAGCTGCAGGCAGCAATCGTGGGAGCTCGATTAGGTCATACCATACAAAAAAGAACAGGGTCTAGAGATAGTTAAGAGGTTCTTTTGGACAGACTCTCAGACTGTATGGCGGTGGATTAAGAAGAAACCTCGCAAGGAGAACGTATTTATCTCCAATAGACTAGTCGAGATAGACGAGCTGACAAGACCAGACGAGTGGAGATGGCTGCCTGGGAGCTTGAACGTAGCAGATGAGGCAACGCGAGCCAACCAGGCGTTTGATTTTACACGTTCGATGTGGTTACTTGGTCCAGACTTTTTGCGATTACGAGAGGAGGCTTGGCCTACATTTGAACCACAGCCAGACACTGAGGAGGAGGGACGTGAACACCACCAACATTTTGTACTGGCCGTTGAATCCACACCTCCGCTTCTAGAGTACAAGCGGTTCTCCAAATGGCGCCGACTGCAAAGATGTGTAGTTTACATCTATTTATTTGTGGATAAGTGTCGACGTAGGTGCAGACATTTAACTCCTGAACATGATCACCGTGCTGAAGGTTTTCTGCTAAAACAAATTCAAACTGAGAGCTTCGCTGAAGATCTTGCCGCTATTAGAGCAGGGGTGCCTTTGAAAGGGCAAAGCCGACTGCTGTGTCTAAATCCCTTCCTGGACGAACGCAGATTTTTATGTGTAAGAAGCAGGTTGGTAGCTGGAAATGACCTTCCTCAGGAGTTGAAGACCCCGATCATACTTGACGCTAAGCATTATGTAGTCAAACTAATCATCGAATACCAACATAGAAAATTTGGACATTATGGCACCGCGACGTTGATTAATGAGCTGCGTCAGTCTTACTACATTCTACACCTACGGAATACAGTTAAGTCCATCATAGCCAAATGCGTTACGTGTAAAGCCCGAAGAGCACGTTGCGAGCAGCCGATTATGGCAGGCCTACCACAGATTAGATTGCAGCACCACTGCAGGCCGTTTAGCTACTGTGGCATAGATTTGTTTGGCCCTACGACCGTGTCTCAGTGTTCGAGCTGTCCATATAGAGGTGGCATCTTCGTTATCAACGGACTCTACTATTATGGCTATTTGGCGTATGGCAGCCAGGCGTGGCTGGCCTAAACAGATTCATTCGGACAATGGGACTAATTTCAAATCAGCCGACAAAGAATTGAAGAAGGCGGTCCAGAGCTTACTAAATGATACACAATTATCAGACAGGACTAATGACCTTGGCATACTTTGGACCTTCAACCCACCAGATGCTCCACACATGGGAGGAGTATGGGAGAGGCTAGTTCGATCAATGAAGACTGCCCTAGCTGCAACATTATTTTCACGCACTCCTAAAGAAGAAGTGCTTTTGACAGTATTAGCAGAGGCTGAGAACATGGTGAACAGCCGCCCCCTTACCATGGTGTCACTGGATCCCGATGAAGAGGAATGCTTTTGACAGTATTAGCAGAGGCTAAGAACATGGTGAACAGCCGCCCCCTTACCATGGTGTCACTGGATCCCGATGAAGAGGAAGCTTTGACTCCGAATCACTTTCTCCTCGGGTCTACTACAGGGGCTCCTACGACAGGGATATTCTCTGACGACGATATCGCGCTGAGGAAGCAGTGGAGAGTTTCGCAACGATTAGCCGACCACTTTTGGACGCGTTGGTTACGCGAATATTTGCCAACACTCCAAGACAGACGAAAATGGCCATCTGATAGGGGGGTTAACCTAGAAGTAGGGGATCTTGTTTTGATTTCAGATAACAGTGCTCCACGGAACGTTTGGCTGAGAGGGCGTGTGACTGCTACTGTGCCGGGCCGAGATGGACGTGTCCGTATGGCTGACGTACGGACTCGTGGCGGCACACTCCGCCGTCCCGTGAGCAAGCTGGTACTACTAATGGGTACTCCTGCAGAGCCAGCTTCCACCTGAGGATACTGAGGAGGAGAATGTGCTGAACTCTTTGGAAGGTTTTATTTTAAAATAAGAAGAAGTGTGCATTTGATATAATCTGATTGATCTCTTTAATATTATGACGGTGTCAATGACTTATGAATTACAAATTTTGCTTTCAACAACGACTACAGTTTTATTTATATATTAATTTAATTGCTTGCAATAGGGACAATAGGACTAGTGAAAGTGTCTAAAATAGAAAGTAGATCGCAATCAGTTTTCCATTTGAATATAGGTCTATTGGGAAATAGATTTACCATAATAACACCAAAAAGCTTAAGGGTTGCCTGTAAGCGAAAGAACACTTATTAAATGTAGCAAACTGCGCCGTGTAAGCGAATCCGAAGCTATTTTCCAAAATGGCTCCAAAGCAGAATGCAAACATCGCGCTGAGAGGCGCCTATCTTCTACGTTACAAAACACATAACGTAATAAAAACCACATTTTTCTCAAACGGTTCAAACGCTAACGGCCCTTGGGGACAATTTTCCAACAAAACAACCACTTTCTGGAGACACCCTCCTCCCCTCCCGGCTCATAGTGCACCAGACGAAGCAGCTGCAAATTGCTGAAACCCCGAGTCTCTACTTACACTGGACACTTTCGAAAACGCCATTCTGTCCAGAACTCTCGCCCCGAACTGAATTTTCTAAAGCAGAGCTTAAATTAAATTGGTCACTATCAAAGGCTTCTCGGTGTATAGCTACAAAAGATTTGGCTCAATATTACATTCACTGTTATATTTCTCAGGAAATACGCTGTTTTAACTCTGTAGACGTCCTTTTGTTTTCCTTTTATTGTGACGTAAATCTTTTTAAAGGTTCTCCGAGCTCTGTGCTTACATTCGGGGATTAAATTGTGAGAAATGGCTGGTCTTGAAAGGTTTTATGATCGATCTTCTAAGTTGCTTGGTTGTGGATCAATTAAATTTTCGACAAATTTAGTATCTACATTACAGTTAAAATTGATTTTGTGCTTTATGTCCATTGGGTTCTTCTAAAATAACCAAAGTTAGCAAACTTGAAAGTACTGTGCCCGGAGAATAGCAAAATTAAGCAAATAGCAAATAAATAGCAATTTAATGACACCTAAAATAGACTGCGAAATGTGGATGTTGATAAACTTCTGCTGTTGAAGATAAACTGGCTTGATTAATTACAAAATTGAACCTAAATCATAACATTATCTTGAATTTTGTATTTGGATTGCAAACATAGAAGCACACGACCTGTCACAAGTTCTACATAGTGTATATAATTGATTAAAATAAATACTACAAAGAAAATTGTGTTCAGAACAAGTTCGAAAAACGTTCGTCTTGATACGGCAAACGGATCCTCAATCCGGGCATCTGCCTATACCGGCCTATATGAGCCGCAACAAGACAATAATTTTTCGAACACTTTCTTGCCAAAATATTTTCTTTGTTTCTTTAAAGTACTTTAAAAAACAATGCATTCGACACAAATTGATGTCTATTGTCTACCTTTTGACCTTCTCAGTTATAATGTTGACTGAGATCTAATTAAATCTCTAAGTCCGATAGCTTATCCGTGCGAACTTCACCCGCTTCTTCCGCTAAATTGAACTTCCTAAATGAAGCCACGTCTCCGTTTTCCAAGTAGATTTTATTAGGTATACCATGTTACAAGGGATTAGAGTAACACAGGCCGGGTGAAGCCCGCCGTTTATCAGAGATAATAATTTTATGCGTTGAAAATCATAAAACTCGTCGTAAACCTTTCAGCTTCGGTTTATTGCTAGTTTATGTGCTATATAGAGAGAGATATCGTGCTTTTAAAAGGTTTAATATTCGCCAAAACACGTGAGCTCTTCATCTTCGTTAGCTAAAAGAATATGAGCTGCCAGTGCTTTGATTTCATGTAGAATATCAGACACGGCGTATTATTCCAAAGATTCATTCAGTTTTTATATTGGTTTAATGAAAAAATAATACGGCGTAGATATTTATGTTATTCGGGGAACAAAGTATTTTGGTTCAGAAATTTCTTGAAAGCTCAGATGTTCAATGTATTTTTCTTTTATATTTCAAATGCCTACTACGTAACTGGAACAGACTGATGATAACAGTTTAGTGTTAATGATAATAGTTAAATGAGTTTTTTTTACTATTTTAGTTACCTTATTTTTCTATACAATGTCAAATTGATTTTTCGTGATCTTTCTATGTGAATGTGTAAGCCATTAAAACATTAAATACAGTTAAGTTCAATAAGTAATAAAAGCTATCATAATTTTGTTTATTGCGTTGCTATAAGAGGACCAGTTATTTCATGTCATGAATTAGACAGAAAGTTTAAACCGTGTTGCTGCTATTATCTTAACGTGTACTTAACGGTTGCATGCTTAATTACCCTGTATAGAAAATGGTAAATTTTTAAAACTGTTTCGGGTTTTTATCATACCTATTACATACTGTAAATTGAACAAAATTAATACCATGTACATTTTATAGAAGAAACATTCAAAGCCATTTTTTTTAATCAAATTCATTTTTCATTCGAGAAACAGACTAGACAGATAAAACTGTAGAAGAGAAAGATGCACAAAAAGCACCATCCAAAATTTTGCCAAGCACACGAGAAAAGTTTGTCGCCAAACTAAAATGCGATGTGGGCAACGCAGATAGTGGTGCACTCAGAACAAACGCAACTCGAGCGTTCATTGCGGAGAGGAGACACAAAATAGAAAACTACAAAATTAAATACATTGCTAAAAATATAATGTTTGTCCTGAACAAACCTAATATTAATATCACCATACTAGATTTTTGATTATTATTTTTAACTAGATAATTCAATGGCCCATCATCATATCATATCATTTATGTCACCGGAAAGGTGCTAGTGATGAATTAATTTGTAGAAAAATTTTGGAAAGGCATGATCCTTGCCATGGTTTGAGAGGCCGACGAAAAGATTGGGATGAGAACTTTCCAATTGCTATTCATACTGCTCAAGGTTTTAGCTTAGATTTTACTGCCTACCGGATACTAACCCTTTTTGGGTATTCTGTTAGTGGTGATTTGGTGCACACCAATCGCATTATTGCTGGATGCTACTGTGGCCGGTATTCCCCTATATGGATACTATAACCAAGAAAATCATAACCTTCAACAGCTCATTTTTCTAAAGTTTTAATTTATACAGTTAGAATCGTTATTGTGCCTGGAAACCCAAGTACCAAGAATATCTTACTCCCATTGTGTTCTAGATCGATGTAGTGAATTGAAACAATGTTTTTATTCAATTTAACCCTTCTGATGTAATCTAACATAACAAAACGTTCCCGTGGGAAAATATTGCGCTACACATATTTTTCTAACGAAGAGGCTTCATTATAAAACCTTCGATTTTCATATTCAAAACCAATTAACGACAATCAAAATTTGAATAGTAATCATCAGACTATAATTTTTCCAGTACTAGTAGATACCAAATTAAATAATTTGAGGCAAATTGAATGTAAAATTAATATTACTGAAAACTAGAATTATTAACTTAAAAACGAGTGGTAAATTAACTTGAGACAGCAGTTCATTGGAATCTTTTCTCTGTCACAATTTTTTTTAAGTACCGAGAGTAATACGTTGCAAAAATTTTACAACTTATTTGCACATATTCACTAACATAATTCGACACTTAAATCCCTACAGTAGCTCTCTGTTTCTTGATAACACGATCGAAAAGGCGAATGAAAAGAAATGACCGAGCAAATTTATGACAGATAATTTTTACAACTTAGCCGAAGTATTTGTCTCCGAATATTCCGTTTTGAAGGTGAACGCGAAACGGTAACTCTGCAGCGAATTCATTAAAGATCACTTTGAGAAAATTAGCAAAGTTCAACAGACCATTAATCTTCCAAAGGAAAAAAGGTAATTGATGAAAACTTTATTGAGAAGCGTTTACACAATGAATGTTGCCTTTTCTCGATTCTAGATTGGATTTATTGCGAGCACCAAGTGGAATACCTATTCTGAGTCTTAAGACTAAAACTATTTTAGCTTATATAGAACTATTGAGCCTAGCATTATCAAGATGTTTACTTTTTATGATTTTACTGCTGATGCAACAAGTCATCCATATAATTATGAATGACAAAAAATCAGATTAGTATCTGGTATCATTTGAATAAAATAATACACTTATAAAAATTAAAAAGATAATTAGAGAGTGCGCAGTATGCCACATTCTATAATGTTAAACCTCCAAAACACTTACTCGGGGCCAGATCTACTAACGAAGCGTTTACCAAGATAGACCAAATACTAATGTTCATTAAACGTGTAAAAAAAAGCACAACGCCTTACTCTCATATCATATCAAAACAATCTGCAAGTTAATCTTGGAACAAACCAGTAATATTTATATTAGTAGCTTAAATTAATTGAATCTCCATAAAAATATCAAAATAATACAAAGATAGAATGATGACAATGATAGAAAAAATATGTTTAATTAGTTGATTGGCCTGCGCATAAAAGTCAACAGTGGTTGGTGATGGTTTAATAATCAGTGTTTAAGCCAAGATCGTCTCCGTGCTTCAAAAAAACATCTGAGCCCTATCTGTAGTTTAGTTCTTGATAGCCACCAGTTATATGCATGTGATCTAGGTAAACTATTCTTCGACCTATAAATATCGATATCTCAGCTATGATGACGATGAGAATTGTAATCGTATAGTTATCCTAATTCATGCAGTTTATAAAAGGTTACAAAACAATGATCAATTATCAAAACGCTAGAGATCGATAAACTATTTTTTTACGTTTTCATCATGATACACAAATGTCCCATGTTACTGTTCGAATTATCTCAGAATAGTTAGCACCGTATTTCAGAATAGACAATGGGACGCCGTAGGTCATACATTGAAAGGTGAACGTTAATTATGCAACGTCTGTATTTTCAATGGTTATATTTTCAACTAGCTGTGCGATTGAATATTAACGGTTTCACAGGTTTTATTAAAGGTAGCAGTGATATAGAAACTTGCTTGAACAGGTCTAATAATTTATATTCCTACTCAACAGACATTTAAGCCATTTACCCCCGAATATAGAAACGCTAATCAAAGTTTGAGTCATGCTTGACATTTAAATATTGTCAAAATTGACGAAAAAAATTGACCCAAATTTGATTTGATTGACCCAAAGTTTCCTCCTAATACAGAAACGCTTAACGCGAAAGTTAAATTTGGGGCACTGCTTAAAAAATTAAGTAGACATTACATGTCAGAATTTGTATAGAAAAACGTAAATTTTGACAATATTTAAATGTCAAGCAAGACTCAAACTTTGACTAGCGTGTCTGTGTTCAGGGGATGAATATAGAATTTGGTGAAAGTAGATTTGATGAATGTAGTGATAATTCAAATGAATTCACGGTTTGTAAGGGATAAGTGAAATGGGACACATACATTAGGAAAAGAAATATTTCAGCTAGAAAGATAACACCAAAACGCAAGACTCCCGATAGGAGTCATATCGCATAATAAGTAGGCAAAATAGATCCAGAGTTATGTTAGGTAAGCACCCTCCGAGAATATTTTACGGACATATTTCTACGGGGAAGTTTCCGGGATTGTCGCCGAAACGGGAAATGGGCAAAAGTAAATATCAGAAATTTGCAACGTATTTACGTAACGATATCAGGACATACTTTGTAACAGTGTGTATTGAGCTGATCGTGGTAATAATGCACAATCTGTACGAAAATAAAAAATTATCAATCTTTACAGTGTGAATTGCGTTCTTCCTTCAAAACCACTCGTTTGGACATACATTTTCAGATTCATTGAGTGACTTTCAGTGCCTGTGAACATTATCGCACCCAGGGTTCCTAGTGTGGTAGCTAGTTCCCTACTCAGCAAGACTGTCGTGTCAGCTATGCTATAGAAACGTAGCCAAATATTTGGCGATAACAGACGACAACAATCATAATCTTCATCTCAATGACAGCCTGACTGCTTTAGTCAATATATTGATTATATTAAAACTTATTTAAATCTAGTTATGGCCCATTCTCCCTATGTTTTTCCATCCATAGTCCTGTGCCGTAACAATGGGGATGATGATTGCACCAATCACAAAACATTGGCAATGCAGGTTTGAAAGTAGATGAGAGTTTCGCTTAATCATCATGAAGGTAATAAAATATAAAATGAACACGTCATTTAAGTTGAATCCGATGCAACCCACAGAGTATTAAGTGGGAAGTTTAATCCTTTGTATTAAACACTACTCTCTGCCCACATGCTTGTTAGCTCAAAACTTGTTTGAATAGTCATCCCTAAATAACTAAGCACTAATTAATGTATACTGTAACGTTAAAAACAATTTATATTTATTTTGTTGCTTTGCTTGCTCTAGCCTCTGGGGGTAATTGAATAAAGTTTCACGAGAAACCAATTAATTAGTGAAGGGAAAATTTTTAGTAGAAAAATGTGTAATTTATTTCGTTTTGTTTGCTCAAATTGGACTTACTTACTCCAATTTGAGATTTTACATCTGACAACACGAGGTTTCGCAGATACTGAAATGGCGCAGTAAATCAACATTTTACTTTTTGACCCTTATTAAAAGACATTAAGATAATTATGAACCCCATCAACCACTTTTCATCAGGTGGTGTGGAGTCAACTGTCTTCTACTTCTTCCTACTCATGGAGTTGGCACAACATGACTTTTGCATCATCCCCTTCTAATAGCCCCCAATTGATTTAGAATTCGCTTCCTTCTTTCACATATTAATCATCCACTCCCTTTCATTGCATTTTAAAGCTTCTACTCATACTAGCTCCATTATTAGATTTAACACTCACCCCGATAAAAATAAAATAAAAATATGGTTTATTCATAAGGCATCATTAAGTACACTCATGATTATGAATCGTCATTTAAACTCGTTTTACATTAGAAACGTGTGTGTTTAAGTCAAAAGGTTTCCAACAAACGCTAAGAAGTACTAAGAAGAACGGGCAAAAAACTCAGAAAGTGTCGTTCCTCCTTTTACATAAAATTTTGAGTTACCTAATGAAAGTTGTCATTAACTATTAAAAAATATTACCATATTTATCATGCTTATAGAATAGAACAAAATAATATACGTCGGAGGTTATGGTGGTTATTGTACAAATTAAAAGTATTGATTTAACAAACCCTACCAACTGAATTTGCAGAAAATAGCAAATTTACCTTTCTTTGTCTGTAAACCAATGGACAACCATCAGATTATATATTATAACCAAGGTCATTAATACTTTCGCATCCTTCACCAAGCTCAGCCCCACAGCCCTTTCTTTCATGAAAGCCCATTGTGAAACTTTCGCCAGATAAATATGTAGCAACGCAAGGGCCTATCTTATTCAAACAGCCCTTAAAATCTGTCCTAATCTTTCCACCGGAGGTCTATGAAAATACTTGGCGTATCTCCGCCGACAGACAAGGATCTGAGCGAACTGTTCAAGGTCAGAACGTTATTTCGGCCGACACGGCAAGAGTTACGGCCAGCGACAGCGGATTTACATAATAGAGTTTTGGAGTTGCACAGGGTAGTGATTTAGGACCGCTGCCCTGATACAGCCCAGATAGGTAGTGTACTGTTGTGGTAACGGGTATTATGTTGAACTATTCTACATAAATAAATCACACCTTTATCCCTGAAGAGATAGGCAGAGGTGAATTAGCACCCACGTCCGCCCATTATGTTAGGTACCATGTAATAGGTGTCGAACATATTGCCATTTTCATCGGACACAAAAGTCGCAGTACATTGCAAGGTGGTATAAGAGGAACGTAAGTTGGTGCTTATTAATCATGGCTGTCTTAACCCTAAGGGCACACAGGTTTACTCAACATTATAATTCTTTTTAAGAAGTATATTGTAGGCATACCAGATAGGACTAAATAAATGTTGACTTCTTGCTAATTGCGACGTCTGAACTCTGGCAAATCTCACTGATAAATTTCATCTCAAAGCATCTTTTGATCCGCAGACAAAGACTTAACAATAGGCTTTATTTTTGAGAGCAAAAGTTTCCTTACTGATAATTGCCCGAATAGAAACAGGGGCAGCATTTAGAATTTACAGTAACGAGCGTTTTATAATTACATCGTTCTTTTTTGTAATAATCTAATGACTTCAATCAAAATAAATATTCGTAAGTGAATTATCATTGTGTGGTGACGGCAGAGTAGAATACAATTGTCACCACCCCAAATCTCTCCCGTGGGTGTCGTACAAGGCGACTAAGGATAAATTAGCGATGAGGAATGGGCAGCAGCGTTCCTCTTATACCACCTAGCAATATCAATGTACTGCGACTTTAGTGCCCGATAAATGGCAATAGGCTCGCCACCTATTACATGGGACCTAACATAATTAGCGAAACGTGGGTGCTAGTTCACCTCTGCCTACCCCTTCGGGGATATAGGCGTGATTTATGTATGTATGTATGTAATTATCATTGTTTGCCCTGCCCGGCTAGCATGACCCCCGAAACACTATACCCTACAATATTATAACGATATAATATTGTAGCTATTTATCGCTTTGATATGTCAAAAATAATTTATTGTTTGCAGTTCAATGGCTATATGGGTATTATTTTAAAGCCTATATGGGTATTACAATGATTTTTCAGCTCAAAGCGATAAATGGCTATATCATATCCATTTATCGCTGTTCTAGGTAATCTGGATTGGGCGCATTTATTTTATTCTTCCATACATCTCAGTCAGCTATCGCAAAATCAGCCACTTCCTTGTCGCTCATATCGCCTTACACGCAATCCATCCATTTTTTATTTGATCGTCCTCTTCCCCTCCAATCATTTATATCCATTTGCATTAAGGTGCTTTTCTAAGAGATATATATGCTAGCTATGTTGCTACGGATGCGTTTGTTATCTAATGATCATGATTCATTGGTCCACATAGCATAATTAGCACTGGTAGAAACGGTTTCAACCGTCTATATAATGTCTATTTTATTATATTATTTTTATATTAGTCTAGTGGTTCGTCTAACGGAATTAAGATCCAGAGGTCCTGAGTTCGATCTCCAGGGGCGAACAAATTTGTACTCGGTTTGGTTTGGTTGGTGGTAGAACTTCTTTCAAGCCCGCCGGGCTAGCCTAGCCACCACCACCTTATCAAAATCTGTCTCCATATTTACAATGTTAACAGCATTATTGTGTTCCGACAATGTGTGATAAGACAGCCAGTCCCTCTGTGGTTGAGGGTTCCAAGTGAAGCTCGATTCCATCTTCGGCCCTTGTCGTCACTCAGGTGAGACCTGATGGTAAGGGACGTGCAAGAGCTTCCTGAACATTAAAAAAACATAGCTTACCATTATTGGAAACGGTCACAAAGGTAAATAAGGTGATATCGTCATCTTCTAGAGCAAAATACTTACCACACCTTCGTGGGTATTGTATCAATACGGTCAGTTCCGTTTGCGGTGGCCAATAAATCACAGAGGGTTTGCTGGTATAAAGTGGAAATCCTCAAACCGACTCAAATCAACCCAAACATTAAGCCCTTCCAAAGCCAAAGCCGCTAAGACGCAAAAATAACTGGAATCAGAATCGAACCTGGCAAGTTTCCGATTAACACCAGACCTTATGTCCAAGTTGAGTCAAGTTTTTATGGTGCTCCAAATTTAAAGCGGAATTTTGACATACTAACATACATACTGCCGCACTCAGAGTCGACTTAATGATCATTAAATGATATTTAAGTAAACTTTAAATAAAATTCCCTCTCAGAGTCAGATAATGGGTCAATAGTGACGTTAATGAAACTTAAATTTTGAGTAACCGATGACCCTTACTTAGGTCTTATGTGACGTCTATTTGACATTTCAAAAGTAGGGTTATCTTTTGTTGCAATACTTGTAATTATATTTCAGTGCATTCATAGTGATATTTTCAATAATAATTTATAATAAATTACGTTGTGGATTTTGTGGAGTTTACAGATTACGTAAGAAGGTTCAGACAATCACAACCTAGATTCTATTTACGCGACTATTCTGATACTTTCACTATGTGCTTGAATTTCATGCAAGGTACAGATGTACACTCCAGGCAGTAAATAATACTTTACTCCCAAGTTTGGAACCTGATTTAAAAAGCACAGAAACAGGACAGGCTTGCCAATGCCCCTGAAGTAATAACATTGCGGTATTTAGCAACTGGGATTTTTCAGGTTAGTTAAATATTACTTTACATTCAGACAGAGCAGAATATAATTGTTACCATCCCCATTTCTCCCGTGGGTGTCGTACAAGACAACTGAAGGTAAACAGCGATGAGTAATGGGTAGCAGCAATCCTCTACAACCTAGCAATATACTGCGATTTACGTGCTCGATAGATGGCAATAGGCTCGCCACGTATTACACGGGACCTAACTTAATTGGCGAATAGTGGGTGTTTAATTCACTTTTGCCTACCCTTTCGGGATATAGGCATGATTTATGTATGTATGCATGTACTTTCAATATCTGTCATTGTCTATATATTTATTTCAGAAACTAGGTGGTGATGTGATGGAACATGGATAAATATTAGGTCAACAGTCAGTATCACAAATTGTCACCAAAGTGTCTATCCAAGCAAGAACAAGGAAAGACTTTGTAAAATTGCCTTTTACCGATGAGGACACAAACAGAATAAAGCAAAATTTAATCAAGCAATGTCACAATAAATATAACTAATAATTGTAAAATTAAAATAATATAGTGAAATTCTTTTATAACCCTAATCTCTTTATTTTTCTGCTAATTCATTTTCATTGCGTGGGGTTTATTTTGTTTTTTGAATAAAACTAGTAGATTTAAAAGAAATATTTTATTTTGAGTTGCAATTTCTTTTTTAATTCCTTGAACTGTAATTTGACAATTTCCAAAAGAGTTTTACTCCTCTCTCCCTCCATTTCAGCAGCACATTTCTTTTTAACTTGAATCTCCGGGTAATAAAATATTTATTCAAAATTGACTTGGTGTGTAATTGTCAGTCTTTAGATTTGTTTGATCATATCTATGTGATCTGAAAAAAAGATAAGTATAATATCATTAATTTAAATCATTTTTCTAATTGCATGTTATGATTGAACTATAAACATTAATAGCCAGTTGCACCAAGTTTTACAATTTTCCTTAAAGTAACATAAAAACAACTTGTTTCATATTAACAAGTTTTTAAACAAGTGGCCATTTTATATAAAACCTTATGAAATATAATAGGTACCCATAGCAAAGTCTAGGTCAAACTCACTGTCCCAAATATTTTATACTGTTTTATTTTGGTTATTGTCTATATGGACAGCGCAATACCATCATTATCAAATGGGTTCTGCACTTCACATATAATTGAAGGTGCAGCCTGAATAATAATTATTAAAGATAATAAGAATAGGTTACATATAGATTACAGATAATTTATATAAATTGTTATACTTTCATAAGTTTAATTAGTGGAAAATAAATGTTACCTCCTCTACTGCTTATGGATAGCTCCTTGCAGTGGGGAAAGTGGTGGATTTTATGGACCACTTCCAGATTAACTCCCTAGCTCTGTAGTTTTACAGGTTATGATGTTATTGTATCACACTGCAAATTGCAAAGAAATATTAGATACTTTTTAATACAGGATAATTCTATAATCTAAGCACAAAACAATTTAAGAAAATACTAATTACTGTGCACATATGCATTACAATTACATTCCTCAGTCATTCCACTCCCGGAACTATCAAGCCCCATGCATGTAACAAAAAAATCATCAATACTTACCAAGACAATCACAGTACAATCAATTATTTCAATGAAGATAGGGTTTGTGTGGCTTTTTCTTCTTTTTTCTATGGCGTTTCCTATATGATTTCGCCAATATCGAGTGTCAGACTTTTGTATGTTAATGATTTCCCAGGCTGACTCCACTTGCAGTGGCATTATCTATTTGATCAATTTTGATCACAAAATAAATAATTTTGATATTGATATGTTTTTGTTTAGTATTTCCATGGAATTACTTGGGGTATTTCTTGTTTGTTGACATTGACTTTTTAATTTTATAATAAATGACTTTTGGTCCGGTGTGGCCAAATCTAAAAAGTCATTGCATTTACCGTTCAAGTTTGATTAAATTAAATTATTATTATGAAGTTTTACGTAAATATTATATTAAATAGATATTAGTGTTAGCTTTGGAAGTTTTGTTTATCATTGAACGCGTTCTTTTGAACGCGGCTAGAAGCGGCCATTTTGAATGAAGGCTGTCAGTCCGATGGAGGAAAGCGGAGGTGACAGCCGTGAGAAACAGAACGGATCGACTGGAGATTGTTATTGGAGTAAAATAAACATCTTGGTTTGTCGAAGTTGTTGGGTATTATTTCCTGCTCGCTTCTGAATTAACTTATAGTTCAGAAGTGGGATTGAACGGGAATATTACTTAATATTCTAATCACGCCCATATTGCAATCTGGTACAGGTAAAAAGATTAGTCGCAAATAAAGGTGAGTTGATTATTTGTTATTTTCGTATTTTGTAGTGAATCCATAAAAATCATGAGTGATTAAAGACGGTGAATGGTCGTAATGTAACTTATTAAAGTTGATTCACATAACTAACCGCTTAGTTGGAAATTATCTGCATAATTATTTTATTTGCATATAAAACTTATGATTTTGTTATCGCACTTTTTATCTACGCAAACTTAGTGACTGGATTTTCATAGATTTAAAGTCAATTAGGACTGATTTGAGACGACGAAAATAAAAATTGATGATGTTCAATAATGTAGGAATATTTATATGTCGGCGCCCGCTGGCTCATGGGATAATTACGTGGAATTTTAATTAGATTAGTTCTCGGGAGAGTTTTGTTTGTGTTGGCAAGCTTATCGCACGAGAAGTGCGTTTCATGGGAACGAAGGTGACATCATCGTCATGGCACCGAACGTAGCTGTGGGTCTGTTCCCAGCTTATCTTAGTGTTGTTAACAATAACAAACCCTGGAAGTTTCGGGAGAATGTTTTGTGAGGCGGAGCGATTCTGGCCGTGGTGGTGATCGAGCGCGACCCACGGATTCGTTGTTCGTTCCGCTTATCAACGCGATTAAATGGTTGTTGATTCTGTTACGTAGATTAGGGAATAAAGAAAAAGACTAAACAGGTATATATATTTGTGAGTAACTACCTATATCTAACTAAAGTAACTACATCAATTCTTTATTTTTGCGCTTATACATCCCTAAAAATCATAGGCATCATGAATTGTTTAAAGTTATAAGAATACACAATATAATCAAATTATTGTATATAATGCAGTCTAGCGCCTAGTTCTGATTTATGAACGTTTTATATTTATGCTATTCAGCCAGATGTTACTGTGTGGTTTAACTGCTGTCCAGGATATGGATTATTCAAACTAGGTACAGCTAATCACATTTGTGTTGCCCTTTTAGTGATTTCCCTCCCAAACTGATTTCAGACTAACTATGCCGAATAATCGTGGTAATACGAGGAAGCGTGATGAGGATGGCACGCCGCCATACGACCGCGGCCGTGGTCGCAAGCGTCGAATTGGCAAGCGCTCGAGAAAGGACCGGTCTGGAGGGCGACGCTCACAGGTGTGGGAGAGCTTCGCGGCGTGCTGGCGGGAAGGAGTCGCGGTCATCGCGATCACAGTCGCTTTCGCTGTCTCCTGAGGCACGGGAGGCGCGACGACGATCCCTGCAGCGGCAACAGAGTGGGCGAGGTTCCAACCATCGTGAGAAGAGTCAGGGATTGCAACAAAGGGTGAGCGGAAGGCTACTTTCTTGTGTTAATTGTTTTGATCAGCATTCAGAAGCTAGAAATAGTACAATTAGGAAAAATAACGCAGATAACTCTGCAGAGAATACCAATTTTAGTATTCAGGATGTTATGGATGTGATTAAGTCGTTACCCTCATCAGCATCTCATTCGCAAAATCACTTTAGTCTGTCAATGAATGCTTTGCCAGAGTTTGATCCGGCGAACAAGGAACAACCTGTAGATATATGGATAAATAAGGTAGAGGAATGTGGGTCTTTGTATAAATGGTCTGAAACACAACTGCTACATTACACATTGCCCAAACTTGCTGGGTTAGCCAGAGTTTGGTACAATGGTTTACGTAGTTTAAAGTATAGTTAGATGGAATAGAAACAGCTATTAGTCGCACAGTTTCCTACCGTTGAAAATTACGCACAGATCCTACATGAGATGTTGGATAGAAAGGTAAAACCTAATGAATCGTTAGAGACATATTACTATCATAAAATGAATCTGTTGAGTCGTTGCGAAATTGGTGGAAAGAAAGCAGTAGACTGTAATTTAGATGGGTTAGGAGATAAGGGATTGCGTTTAGGGGCACAAGCTGCAAAATAATCTCAACCAGAAGAACTGCTTTCCTTCTTAAAATCTGTGAAGGTCGAAGACTCTAAAGAAAAATCGTATCGTCAACCGTTTCTCAAGAAACGTTCGGATGGTCCAAGTGATGGTACAAAATTAAATATTTTGAAATGCTTTAATTGTAACGAAATTGGCCATCCGTCCTTTAGATGCACTAAACCATTATTAACATGTAATATTTGTAAACGGCTTGGACATCAGAGTGTTCATTGTAAACGGTTAAATAAACGTTATACGGATACAGACAGGCTTCTGGCAAATGATAAATCAGTGTCGGAGGTTTAGACGAGAAATATGTGTTACCGGTTATTGTTAATGATAAAAATATGTTATGTTATGTAGACTTGGGTAGTCAGAGTACGCTGATTCGCTTTAGTGATTTTAGCAGTTTGAATATTTCATATAGTATAAATGATATACCGTCTTTGGAAGGATTCGGAAACTCGGTAATAGAACCTTCAGGAAAGGCTGTTTTACGAATACAAGTACAGGCAGTTATTATACCTGTAGAGGTATTGATAGTCCCTGATAGTCTTCTAGAATATCCAGTGTTATTGGGCCATACTTTTACCGAGCAAGGTGGCGTGGTAATAATCAAAACAGATGAGCATCTCATTTTTCAAAAGAAGATTGAATTAGAGTTGAACAGCCCTAAGATGGATTTAATTGTAGATCTTGATTTAATTATTAGCACTATTAATATGATACCAGTGAAGGCGGGTATCAAAGGCACCGTTGATGTATGTGTGAGGGGATCGGTTAGGAACGTAGGCCATACTAGTTATTTTCTAATGCCCGGAACATATACATTAACTCATGGCTTTGGTCACATTATGGCAGTAAATTTAGTTTCACGTCCAGTTGAATTAAAAAGGGGTCAATTAATAACTAGAGCACACGTATTACACGAAACTGATTGCGTCAATGTTAGAATGCTAGAGTGCGTAAAGAGGGATCAAATTAAGGATTGTCTTAAGACAGGTAGTGATTTAAGTACAGAAGATAGGAAAAATCTGGAAATGTTGTTAACTGAGTACAGTAGTTGTTTTTCGTTCGGTTTGACTGATTTAGGGCTTACGAGTTTGACAGAAATGTCTATAACGCTTAAAGATGACACTCCCGTCGTATATAGACCATACAGGCTTGTTTATTATAGTAGACTAACGACTCTTGAAGAGCAGAAATATCACTCGTTTGAACTCGAAACGTTAGCGGTAATAGCATCATTAAATAGGTTTAGAGTGTATGTCTTAGGCATAAAATTTACAATAGTGACCGATTGCAATGCCCTACGTACCACGTTGTCCAAACGGGATATTATACCACGTATAGGTAGATGGTGGCTTCAATTACAAGAGTACGTTTGTGACATCGAATATAGGCCGGGTAATCGCATGAGTCATATACATGCTCTTAGCAGAAATGCTATGGTACAGATTAATGAGTCTGATCCTATATTTGATATCTTAGCAGTAGAAACAGAAGATTGGTTGTCTACTATTCAGGGGGCTGATGAAGAAGTTCAGCGAATCAGAGTCATTTGAGAGGACCCTGAGACACCAACAATTAGTGAAATCTTTCAAAATTACAAATTGAAAAGGGGTAAAATCTATAGGGTTGTGAATGGTCAACTTAAATGGTTAGTTCCAAGAGGATTTAGATGGCAGTTATTAAAAAGTGTCATGATGAACTAGGCCATTTTGGGGTAGATAAGACGTTAGACAAATTAAAATCTCTCTACTGGTTCCCCAAAATGACGAAGTTCGTCACAAAGTATGTACATTCGTGCTTAGAATGCAACTATTATAAAGTACCGGCAGGGAGGAAACAAGGAATGCTTCATCCCAATCCAAAAATAAATAAACCCTTTCACACAGTACACATGGACCACTTGGGTCCATTTGTCCGAAGTAAATCGAGAAATTGCTATGTATTAGTGCTTATTGAGGCATACACCAAATACATCACTCTTTATGCAGTTAAAAATACAAAGTCTAAATCAACGATTAAGGTTCGACAAAAGAAGAAAAGTAAGTAGGAAATATAAAATAGGCGAGTTGGTTAGGATAGAAAGAGAAATAGGAGGTAATAGTGGAAAATCTAGAAAACTTCTTGCGAAATTACAAGGTCCTTATAGAATTGTTAAGGTTTTGGATAATGATAGGTATGCGATCGAAGATACCCCCCCCTGACGCGTAACCAAAACAGGAAATATGAAGCGATTGTAGCGGTAGACAAAGTTTACCCTTGGTTGAGCTTTACTCGTGTAGGCTTAGCCGATTCAGATGAAGAAAGCTTAGCAGATGATGAGAATCAAACGACAGACCACATGACAATGGGAAGTGTTAATAATGATGAAGTTGTTTTTTTTTTTCGATGAGTCTCAAAATGTAGATATAGAAAATGCTAATGAGGGTGGTGATGATCAATCGAATTGATTTATATATATTTTTTTTTATTTTTTTATGTCAGAATTGTTTAATTGTATTATGATGATTTATAATGATTTCTGTTGCACTGAATTTGAATTGTGATATATGATTAAATTGATTAAAATATATCTACACACAATGGAGTCTTATGACAAATTATGAGTGTGTTAGATATTATTTATGGTAAGTGATCTACACACAAAGGAGTCTTTTGACAAATTATGAGTGTGTCAGATCTTGTAGATTTAAGTTGAATGGAAAAATCTGCACACAACTGAGTCTTGGGACAAATTATGAGTGTGTCAGGTTTTATATGATTAAATTGATGATTGTGAGTGCGTTAGACATTATTTATTATAAGAGATCTACACACAAAGGAGTCTTTTGACAAATTATGAGTGTGTCAGATCTTGTAGATTTATAAGTGAAATGGAAAAATCTGCACACAACTGAGTCTTGGGACAAATTATGAGTGTGTCAGGTTTTATATGATTAAATTGATGATTATGAGTGCGTTAGACATTATTTATTATAAGAGATCTACACACAAAGGAGTCTTTTGACAAATTATGAGTGTGTCAGATCTTGTAGATTTATAAGTGAAATGGAAAAATCTGCACACAACTGAGTCTTGGGACAAATTATGAGTGTGTCAGGTTTTATATGATTAAATTGATGATTGTGAGTGCGTTAGACATTATTTATTATAAGAGATCTACACACAAAGGAGTCTTTTGACAAATTATGAGTGTGTCAGATCTTGTAGATTTATAAGTGAAATGGAAAAATCTGCTCACGAGCCTCGTGACAAATTGAGTGGCAGGTCTTACATGATTACATTCATAATTGTGAGTGTGTCAGATATTATTAATTGTAAGGAAATGTTATTGCCCTTTTTTTTACAATCAAATTAAAGAAGAATAGAGACAGTTTACAAGGAAAATGCTTAATTGATGGAACAATTACTGTTTAAGATGGCCGAACTTAAATTGAATATAAATAGTAATACGTATGTATGCAAACCAATTGTTACTGATATTGTTATTGTATCTTTTAAGGATTATTATAATTATTATTTTTTTTCTTTTTTTTTATGTTTGTGAATATAGAAACAGTTTCCAATGAAATTGTAATTAGGAGTACGAACTAGGAAATAATTATTCTTAGTATAGAATAAGGCGATAAGTGAAAATTGTATCAACGAGAGGACTCTGTTGATTCAGAATGGCCGACTGTTAGCTTTGGAAGTTTTGTTTATCATTGAACGCGTTCTTTTGAACGCGGCTAGAAGCGGCCATTTTGAATGAAGGCTGTCAGTCCGATGGAGGAAAGCGGAGGTGACAGCCGTGAGAAACAGAACGGATCGACTGGAGATTGTTATTGGAGTAAAATAAACATCTTGGTTTGTCGAAGTTGTTGGGTATTATTTCCTGCTCGCTTCTGAATTAACTTATATTAGTAACTAATTCTTATGGAAAACAATACTTTTGTGATATAAAAACTAGTGTAACTAATAATATTGTTTAATGGCTTTTTGCATGTGGCAATTCCGCACTTACCGATAACACTGGATTACACACGCACTGCACTAACCCGACTTAAAATTGTCACATAACTAATCAATCAATTATTTTCGACTCTGAGAGGAACGGTCAATTAGATGTTTTAATGATAATTTGTAAAATACCCATTATCACTAATTTAATGAACGACTCTGAGTGCGGCAGATAGACTTTCTATTAGATGTCTGTTTCAAATTGTATGTTACTATGGTAAGGCCACTGAGATGTGATAAAAAACGTAAACAATGTTGATGAGTCTTTTAATATAAAATACAAAAATAAAAATTTGAAATACCTATTTCTCAAAGTAGCTAATCATTATGATTTTCTAAAATGGATGATGTGTTTTAAAATACAGCTTTCTTATTTTTAAATGCATTTCGTCGATAAAGAGACATATCAAAACTGTTTAAATTTTTTATCTCGTTGCAATGGCTAGAGTATAGTAATATAGTATATATTAAAAGTCGTCAGTCTTTCCATACAATAGCTTCTTCAGAGCTGATGTTGTTTTATTTTAATCGTTACTACCAAATCAAAAACTTTCATTCCATTACCAGGTAGACTGAAGATCAATGAAACAAGATCAATGGAATCCTTTCAGTGCCACGCCACGCGATTAATACAAAATTCCAGTTTCATCCGATCATCGGACTTATTTCCGATTCCATCGGATTTAACGCTAATTTTCCTCTACCCGCCAGCTAATGGTGCTTTTACACGGTGCATGTAATTTGCGCATGTTGAAGCACTTGCGCGGGTTATATCCGTCGTGTAAACGATTCCAGCGAGTCCAGCGACTCGAGGATGTACTTGCTCAAGTAACATGCGCAAGTAGCTCGCGCGCGCATCATATCGCGCGGGTTACTTGCGCAGACATGCCGACAGCTGAAACGAACAAGACCCATACATAAAGTACTCACGCGGGCAGCATGCACGTAACTTGCGCAAGTAGCCCGCGCCTTTGTTTATGCACTGCTCAACTAACTTGAGCATGCTGCTTGCGCAAATAGCTCGCGCCTTCACTCGCTCCAGCTACTTGGACCTAAGCATGCTGCTTGCGCAAACAGGTCGCGCATACTTGCACGGTGTAGAAGCACCTTAACCATCGCGCTAATATTTTTTCTCACCAAACCACCGACGAGGTAACTCTTCCAGATGCTCGCAATCTTACTAATCAAATCGGGTTACTTAATCAAAATTTGGTAACGAGATTACTTTTGACGTTCAATCCTGTTATGGCTTTAAAAGGTTTCAATCACTGCTATTGGTTACATTCGGAAGCCTTACCCTATGAGATTTTGTGTAGGATTAGTCATTTAAATACGCGCCACTAACGACCGCTGTCACGGGGACATGGTAGAAGCGCAGAGTGCCCTGTTCCTGAAATGGTAAAAACACGATCTGGTAAAAACACAATCTGGTAAAAGCACAATCTGGTAAAAGCACAATTTGGTAAAAGCACAATCTGGTAAAAGCACAATCTGGTAAAAGAACAATCTTTTTCTTCCTACCCTATTACCAGCTTATCTGAGGTCGGCGCAGTATGTTTCCTCTTCAATTCACATTCTTAGGGCAACCGTCATCATGCCACCCACTCCCTTTTAATTCATTACCTCCTTATCATAAAACATGGACTAAACTTAGTCGTGGTTTAAAATTGATGCTACCTCTGTCTTTCATTCAGAAAATAAAAATGACTGCATCAGTTTTTAACTATGACTATGCTTTTATACTAAGGGGGATATACTCCATCTTCAAATTTCACACCATGCTACTTTTTATAGTGTAGGTGGGTTTTTTGAAATTCTCTTCTGAAAGTTTGCATGGAAGTCCTTCAGTTTTAAAGCTAAACTATTCAAGTGTCTAGTAATAAAGAAAAGGGTTACTGACATTCACGCGAATGATGCAACGGGCATAAATATAGTTTTTATCATATAAAATTAAATGGTTAACTGCCGCACTCAGAGACGTCAATTAACTTTAATGAGTATTTAATGTCCAAAATTGTCATTCAAATCTAGACCATAGACCCGGCAAGAATAGCGACTAGTTTTGAATTGTCATTTTTTGACGTTAATTACTCATTAACGTTATTTAACGTCTCTGAGTGCAGCAGTAAGAAGTGATAACAAGACAATGTTAATCTTACATTCTTGTATCATTAATAACCAAATCTATTGTTACCAACCCAATCAACGACAGACGACGACGAACGGACGCCATTACACGTCCTCGTGTAAAGCAATAATAATATACATAGTACCTACATCCGCCGTGTGGTGACGGTAGAGTAGAATACAATTGTCACCACCCCAAATCTCTCCCGTGGGTGTCGTACAAGGCGACTAAGGATAAAACAGTGATGAGGAATGGGCAGCTCTTTCTCCTCTCGCGTTCCTCTTATACCTACCACCTAGCAATATACTGCGACTTTTGTGCCCGATAAATGGCAATAGGCTCGCCACCTATTACATGGGACTTGACATAGTTGGCGAAACGTGGGTGCTAGTTCACCTCTGCCTACCCCTTCGGGGATATAGGCGTGATTTATGTATGTATGTATGTAATACCTACATCTTGAACCCATCCACTCTTAAAAGGGGATACTTATTTGTCGCGAGTTTAATTAAAACGGAATACCTATGGGAGAATGTGGAACAAATAACTCTTAATGTAGTCACAGGAGGAGCTCGCTAGCGCAGTGGCATAGCGCGCCCGGGCTGCGATTGCGTTAACTAAGCAATGTTTGCTAAGGACGGTCATTGGGTGGGTGACCAAAAATGTATTATCTCGAGTTCTTCCGTGCTTCGGAAGGCACGTAATGCCGTTGGTCCCGGCTGCATCTGCAGTCGTTGATACTCACCAACCCGCACTGGGCCAGCGTGGTGAGTTATGGCGCAATCTCCCTTTATTCTTCCATCCATAGGGAAGGCCCGTGCCCCAGCAGTGGGGACATTAAAAGGGCTGATCATGTGATCTATATAGTTATATGTGACCTGATATAAGCTGGCGATAAATATGGATAAATCAGTGGTGAGGAATGGGCAGCAGCGTTCCTTTTATACCACCTAGCAAAGTACTGCGACTTTTGTGCCCGATAAATGGCAATAGGCTCGCCACCTATTACATGGGTCCTAACATAATTGGTGAAACGTGGGTGCTAGTTCACCTCTGCCTACCCCTTCGGGGATAAACAGGCGCGATTGATGTTACGTTACGTAATCAGAATGGGAAACTTTTGCAAAATTCCCTACTACCCACGCAATATGTCTGTCAATCTGTGTGTGTGTACCTTTAAATAAATAAATAAATAACAACATCCCCATCGCAATCATCAAAGGCTCTTCCGCAATAAAACAAATACGCACAACGCAAATTAACAAGGTAATTAATGTATTACACTCGAACGGGCACGCCCCAAATTAGGGAGGTCGGACCAATAGCGGGCCCGATAAGCGCTACACGCAAACAATAAACCGCCGATTGCACAATGCGATGCGATTTTAAAATTAATATCCTACCGCAACGATGTAATCTACCGCAAATATTGCATGACGTACGCACGGACAAACAAATTTGTTAGTGCAGATTGGAAATCAGCACGGCGACCGTATTAATTGGATTTATCTGTGGCGTTTCGAGTTTTGGTTTGGTTAAGGGTGGGTGGCCGAGTGGTGACGGCAGAGCAGAATACAGCTGTCACCACCCCCATCTCTTCGGCTAGTGTTTTTCCGCCTCCGTGGTCTGCTGGTTCGCCCACCGGAATCCCGAGGTCCCGGGTTCGATCCCCAGGGCAATGCGAAATTCTATTCGGTTTGGTTAGCAGGACTGTTTTCAAGTCCACCTGGTTAGCTACCACCATCTTATCCATATCTGTCACCATAAGAATAATGTTATTGACATTATTATTGTGTTCCGACAATTGTGATAGGATAGCCAGTCCCTCTGTGGTTGAGGGTTCCAGGTGAAGCTCGATTCCATCTTCGGCCCTTATCTTCACTTACCATCAGGTGAGATGAAGGGCAAGAGCATATAAAAATTGATAAAAAAAAACGAAATGTATCCAGAAAACTAGGCCACTAAGGGTCAAGATAGCAATGAATAATGGGCAGCAGCATTCGTCTTGTACCACCTAGCAATATACTGCGATTTATGTGCCCGATACATGGCAATAGGCTCGCCACCTATTACATACACAGTTACACACATAAATCACGCCTATATCCCCGAAGGGGTAGGCAGAGGTGAACTAGCACCCACGTTTCGCCAATTATGTTAGATCCCATGTAATAGGTGGCGAGCCCATTGCCATTAATCGGGCACAAAAGTCGCAGTACTGTTGCAAGGTGGTATAAGAGGAACGGTGCTGCCCATTACTCATTCTTGTCTTTACTCTTAGTCGCCTACGACACCCACGGGAAGATGGGTGTGGTGACAAGAAAATTGTACTGCTCTGCCGTCACCACACTGCGAAGAAGAAGAGTTCTTTTGGCATTGGCAAATAATCAGAGAACACCGTCCCAATTAAAATTCAACATCGGAAAGTAATTAATGTACTTAATCGACACAAAACGGGAGCCCTTCATTTAAAAAAGTAAATAAACAACGCTTTACTGACGAAAAATGCTGCAAAAGTACGCTACACGCTCCCCGAAAAGAATTACACCGATTTATTTCCATTAAAACGCGGACAGATGAACGATTTCATTCAATCGACCGCTCATTCGTTCATTCTTCGTTCGGTTTGACTAATTTGATTTGGACGGTTCGGGATTAGAGTCGGCGCAATTAGTCGACTTTGAACCTTTTCGCTGTGGAGATAAGGTCCGTTTTTGTGTTGCAGGGGGCCGTGTGCGAAATTTTATTTATTGCACACTCAATGGCTGTATAGAATTAATAAAGCCGGTCTTTATTTGTTGTTTAGAAATATGTAATAATGCTCGCTGAAGGAGAATTACAAAAATAGATACGTACATACATAAATCAAGCCTATATCCCCGAAGGCCGTCTGGCCGTGTGGTGACGGCAGAGCAGAATACAATTGTCACCACCCCAAATCTCTCCCATGGGTGGCTCATACAAGGCGACTAAGGATAAATCTGTGATGAGGAATGGGCAGCAGCGTTCCTCTTCTACCACCAGCAATGTACTGCGTGACTTTCGTGCCCGATAAATGACAATAAGCTCGGAACCTTTTACATGGGACACAATTAGCGAAACGTGTAAGACAAAACACCTCTCCTACACCTAAGAGGATAAAGTGATTTATATATGTGTGTATCTTGTATTATGTATTTAGGACATGAACGACGAGCACGATAAGCAAGCGATGTAAGCGAGCGAAGCAGCAAAAGCTTCATTAGTGGAGTTTAAAATATGCGTACGGAACCTTAACGCGTCTGATTGATGTCGCCTCCCCACCTTTGTTCTGTTATTTGCGTAGCTTGTAATTAATTTGCGGCTATTGCGGGAGATGGTGCCGCGTGAACACGTTCGTAATACTCTTACGTAGGGAAAGGTGACCCAGAACGGACTTACTTCATCATCACCAGTCATTTTAATGGCATGTCTGCTGTGGCACGGTCTATTCTCGTTGGATGAAAGAATCTAGGGAGAATGGGCCATCACCCACCAAGCTGGTCCATTGCGGATGTATTTGAATCCCAAGCCGAAGGCGAGGGCGACAAATATGCGATCTGAGGCTTTCTTTTATATCGCCCGTGACCAGGAAGTAGGATTTTCCGTACGCGTAGCGGGCTGAAAAGTCCACTTTATAGTCAGGTGTGACATAAATTATTAAATTACCACGGGCGATAAAAACGAAAGCCTCAGATAGCGTATTCATCATTAAATACTTGCAATCTGAGTCCTTCTTAGTTTTATCGCTCTTAAGTGTATAATCTACTATTTGACTTAACTTTAATTGAAATCAAAAGACAGATCAACGACAGAGAAACTAGTCCATTGTCACTCATTTAAAATCGATATTGTAAAAACTACTACCAAGTTCGAAAGTTACGGAAGTTTGCCAAACAGATTAAACTTAATATCTAAACTCAAGGGTGGCTCCATCACATAAATACTTCTCCTGTTCCCAGCGCAGTATGTTTCCTCTTCCATTCATATCGGTCAGACGTCATCAAGCTATCCACTCACACCTTAAAGGTGCTAGTGATGAATGAATGTGTAGAAAAGAGACGGAACGGACCATGCGAGAGACCGATGAACGGAGAGAGTGATTGGAATGACAACATTCCAATTCATACCGCTCAAGGTTTTGGCTTAGGTTTTACAGCCGGCCGCCTGCCTGACACCAACCCTCTTTGGGCATGCTGTTGTTGGTGGTTTGCCCTCCAACATTCGGGTGCCCCTAGGTGCTTATTGGTCTACACCGGGCAATCTCCCTTAGTCGACTTTTACGACACCCCTGGGATGAGTCGGGGCTAGCCTATTACGTTATATTTTTTTGCTCCCAGGTCAGCATGGAAGACGCCAGAACTTATTTAGGTATTCCCATAAACACTCGGAGTCCCAAAATAGTAATGAAGAAACATCCTCTCATCCTCCACCCTAATCAGCGTTCCCAATTAACCTTCATTCACCTTTTAAACTCACCCGGAAAGGTAATCCCAATGGAAATTCACCGAGGGAACTTAAAAAACCCGATGCTCCTCCTAATATAAATTATCTGGTGTCAACTACGCACTTGGTTCCTAAAACACTTTTGCTTCACAGGCGATTTTAAACTGAACCACTGCGGGAATAGAAATCAAAGTGGCTCACAGGGCTCGGCCTGTGGTCGCCCGAGCGAAATTCGAGTGTATCCCTCAAGAAATAGGATGCAGTTTCAGACGTCTTTCGCAGTGATTACAGACTCGAGTTCTGCGATGCGATTTTGGCTGTTAACCCAAAGTGATAAGGTTCTCTTTGGTCTTGACCGGCGTGGCACTGGTCTGATCATTTATCATGCTGGATAGAAGATGTCAGTAGCTTGATATCTCCAACCGATACCGCGTCTTAAAGAAAAGTGATATATTCCAAATGATATATCGTATATATTCATTGTTAAGAATAATGGTGGGTGGAGGTTGAAGAGAAATGGGCATATCCGACTGGTTTTCACGGAATTACGTGATTTTACGAGGATCCCGTTCGGAAAATAGGATCTTGGTGTAATATTGTTTGCAATAAGGCTCAAGATTCTAGAGCAAATTTGGCGGCAATCGATGCAAGCAATAGACTTCTCTAAACTTGGGATCAGATTTAGGAATGCCGTGTGGTGACCGTAAAACAAAATGAATATTAATATGCAAAGATTTTGGTGCTTAGAAAAAGAATTTCGAAAAATTATGATCTTGGTGCCTGACCGCTCGGCCAACTAAGACACTAATTAACTTGCCAAAATTCTTCTAACCTTTACACTTCACGTTGTAAGCCAACGGGTGCAATTTAGAAATAAATTTCAAACAGTATAAAGGTTAGAAGAATTTCGGCAAGTTAATCAGTGTCTTGGGTGGCCGAGCGGTCAGGCACCTGCCCGGATAGCAGCGGACGTGGGTTCGATTCCCGCCTCAAGAGCATAATGTTTCGAAATTCTTTTTCTAACCTCCAAAATCTTTGTACTAATTTTTTAACATTTATATAATGTTAAAATTAAAATCGAATAGATTATTATACTTTATCTATAATATATTATGTTAATACGTGAAGCAAAAACTTTGGTGTCACTTTTCACGAAAATTGCGCGGACGTAGGAAACGAAATTTCGCACACTTAAAGTATGTGTAGAGAAGAGACTTTACATGAGGACTAGATAATTTTTTATAATTTTTTGACAAAAATACTTTAATTTGCCTGAAAACTTAGTCATTTTAGGTTTTATTTATTAAGTACAGAAGTATACATAATAAATATTTAGATACCAATCATCGCTCTGACAATTATTTGGCGAAGCGAATTAAGGAAGCAAGTGAAAAACGAACGATGATAGGTTACGCGATTTTGCCTTAGACATAATTAAATTTATCACATTTTTGGGTCAGTGGGTAACAGAAATGTTGAGGGTAGCTACAGTATAGGTTACCGAATGTGATAATTAAAATAAATATAATCATCCTTTATTGCTTTGAAATAATTTTGACGGTAAATAGTTTTGTGGCACACAGGCCTGCGATTGCGTAAACTAAGCAATGTTCCCTAAGCCGGTCGTTGGGTGGGTGACCAAAAAAGGCACGTTAAGCCATTGGTCCCGGCTGCATCTGGAGTGATTAATACCTACCAAGGGCTAGCGTGCTAGCATTTTGACTTTGACTTTAACTTTGACTTTTGACGACAACATCATTGTGACTCGACGTTAGTGATTTCATTGTTCAATAACCATTATTCAATTTCCAGATAGCACTATTTTGTAGAGATTTAGATAATAAAATCTAATCGGAAAATTTATCCCCCGATACAATATCGGCTGCATTGAATCCTATGACTTTTAGAATAAAGTCTAGATTAGCAAAGCTCACCTATAGGAAATTTTAATTGAAAGTTGCCGTGTTAAGAATCATTAGGCCTTATTAATTGGTCAGCAATAGTGGGACTGCTAGACAATTCTCGACTCTACTGCGGCGGAATAAGAGATACGAGGATCAATAGACTATGCGAGATCGAACTCTATTGTAGTTGTAATAGAGTCGACAGTTAACCGCTTTCGCCACGAAAAGTATTACGAGTTTTCACGGCTGCCGAATGATAGATGTATTTTGATATTAATACCGATGGTGCTAAGATTGATTTTTGATAGGGCAAAGCCTCGGTGATAAATGGTCCCTATTCTCAGAGGCATATTTACTATAATCTGTTATCCGTGGAAATTGATTTGACGAATCGCTTTGTGTATTGAACTGTATGCTGGTAATCTCTGATATCACAGCTTACGTTACTGTACTGAAGACCACTAATTAGGCGGTCATCATCATCATCATCACCAGCCCTTTAATGTCCCCACTGCTAGGCCACGGGCCTTCCCTATGGATGGAAGAATATAGGGAGATTGGGCCATAACCCACCACGCTGGCCCAGTCCAGGTTGGTGGGTATTAACGACTGCAGATGCATGGGACCGAACATATATGGCGAAAAGGGGTAGGCGTAGGTGTATTAACACCTACGCCTACCCCTTCGGGGATATAGGCGTGATTTATATTTGTATAGTTAAACTTCTACTAATTTCTAACTGCCTCCGTTAGTAATTAGTAGAAGTTTCACTTTAACCCATCGGAAATAAAATCCTTAGGTTCCAGGTTTGATCCCCAGGGGGGTACAACTTTGTGCTCGGTTTGGTTGGTGGTAGGATTTCTTTGAAGTCCGCCTGGCTAGCTACCACCATCTTATCAAAATCTGTCGCCATAATAATAATGTTCACTGCATTATTGTGTTCCGACAATTGTGATAGGATAGCCAGCCCCTCTGTGGTTGAGGGTTCCAGGTGAAGCTCGATTCCATCTTCGGCCCTTATCCTCACTTACCATCAGGTGAGATGAAGGGCAATAAAAAACGCCAGATTTTTTGGATAAATGTAATTGATATTAAAAAATAAATGATTACTAATTATATTTATTTTGTTTCAGGTAAAAAAAAATCACTTACTTGTGTCAGTTGTATGGTAAGCAGAAGACATCATTGAACATATTTTATTATAAAGAACACGTATATGTTTTTGTTATGTCACAATTGTATTACGTTGGTGATCAATAAACAGATAATTAATAAAATTGTTTGTTTGTTGTATCGTCTCTAGAAATGTCTCATCATCATCATCCAATACACCACCAGGGCAAATACACCACTGTGTTTCACTGATTCCATTAGTTCATGTCTTCTGAAAATCCATTCTTGAAGACAACTGTCGCAATTCCTCACCGCAAAAACTTTCCTCGCACCTGATGCAGGATCGTGCGAAACCGTCACCTGTGCAGACCACTTAATTTACTTTCCATTTTAAAGCACTTATTGTTGGGGACACAGAAGCAGCGGGGTTAACTAAATGCATTTCGGATTAACATACATACATAGCTACATAAATTGAAGATAGAAATTGAAGACATTGGTCGCGTGGTGGCGGCAGAAGGCCGTGTGTTGAGAGCAGAGCAGAATACAATTGGTAGCACCCCCATCTCTCCCGTGGGTGTAGTAAAAGACAATTAGGTTAGGTCGCATGTGATAGGTGGCGAGCCTATTGCTATCTATCGGGCACATACAATCGCAGTGTATTTATTACAAGGTGGTATGTTAATGGTTTGCCCTCAACCATTCGGGTGCCCCAAGCTTTTTGGTCTACACCGGGCAATCTCCCTTAGTCGACTTTTACGACACCCCTGGGATGAGTCGGGGCTGGCCTATTCTACATTATTTGTTCGCTCCCAGGCCAGCATAGCAGGCCACACAAAAATCAATATAATTATAATAAAAATATTACTTTCCTCGATTAATCAACGTCGCGTCGTTTCCGAATCCCGGGAGAATGAAAGACAGCTCGTAGTAATTCCTCTAAAGAAAATATTACGTCCACAGCTCAATGCTAACTCCGTGGAAGTTAGACATTTTTTCAACAAAGCCGCTTGAATACAATAAAACCGCTTCAGTACTCTGTCAGCTACAACAAAACCGGCCGATACTCCTTACAAGCATAGGGAAACTTTGGATATCCATCACTCGGCACAATAGAGAACTCTGATATATGTTACCGGGGAAGTATAAATCATAGCGCGCGCAAAAAAACGCCAATATATCCCTCAATGCCTCTCATATTCTGTCGAAACTTGGAGAAATGGCTGTTGATAAATAAATATTTTTGGCTTTTGTGAGACCGGGTTTTACAATCGGACGCCGGAAGTGTATCGTGGTGAAAAGTCGAATGGAATAGTACATTATATACCTAGGGCGATAAAACGAAGAAATATGTCTCGGATCGCAAGTATTTGGTCAGGTGTGACGTGACATAAATCAATATTTCTTCATAGAAAATTGTGGTAAGAAAGTTCCAAAAGTCTTGATGAATGAACGTCTTGGTTGACCGTTTGGTATAGGCACCTGCCCGTATTGCAGAGGACGCGGGTTCGATTCCCGCATAAAAACTAAAATTTTTCGAACTTTTCTGACCACAATTTTCTTTGTAAGGATTTTTCTAACATGTAATGTACTAGACTCTTTCGGTGTGGCGGGAGATTTTGAATCAAAAAGTAGTGGATGGCTTGATGACGTCTGAGCGATATGAATGGAAGAGGAAACATACTGCGCCGACCCCAGATAATCTGAAAACAGAGCAGTAATAAGAAGTCACAGTTATTGTACAGTTTTCAATATTACTTGCATGAGACTGAATTTAAAATCCTCACACACCAACTCCCAACAAACACATAAGAAGATATAATAAGAAAAGTTTCCGAATGCGCAATATCAAAATTTATCGAATCTCATCTCATCGCGAGTTCGGAAGCCGGAAACTTTAATAGAGCTAAGTTTGCGATACTTTCTTTTTTACGAGTGCGTTTTAAAGTTTACTAAGTTAAAAAACAATGAGTTGGTATCGTATGAGTGGCGGGACTTGGGAGAATACTGTGTGAAATTGAATAAAGGCGATTGTTTATACATACATATATCCCCGAGGGGGTAGGCAGAGGTGAATTAACACACACTATCCGCCAATTAAGTTAGGTCCCATGTGACGAGCCTATCGCCATCTACCGGGCACATAAATCGCAGTATATAGCTAAGTGGTACAAGAGGACTGCTGCTGCCCATTTAACTCATTGCTGTCTTTACCCTTAGTCGCCTTGTACGACACCCGCGGGAGAGATGGGGGTGGTGTCAATTTCTGCTCTGACGTCACCACACGGCGACACATGCACTATTAAGTACATGGAACTTAAAATTGTTGGCAAAATGTGACTGTTGAAATAGCTCTACATACATACATACATAAATCCCGCCTATATCCCCGAAGGGGTAGGCAGAGGTGAACTAGCACCCACGCATCGCCAATTATGTTAGGTCCCATGTAATAGGTGGCGAGCCTATTGCCATTTATCGGGCACAAAAGTCGCAGTATTATTGCTAGGTGATATAAGAGGAACGCTGCTGCCCATTCCTCATCGTTGATTTATCCTTAGTCGCCTTGTACGACACCCACGGGAGAGATTTGGGGTGGTGACAATTGTATTCTACTCTGCCGTCACCACACGGCATGCCTTGAAACAGCTCTGCCTACCAAAAACCCATGTTCAGCTTGTATTTTGAAAAAATTACATTACCAGATGAGCAAAGCAAACTTTTGTCAACAGAAAAACTGTTTTAATAAATTCTCAGCCTCGTCGATGTCGGGGCCCTTGTCAAAGTCAACCCTTGTCCCTCGCACTAGCTAACTAATCAAAACTGGTTAGTTTGGGAAAAACGAATGACATGTATGCGACTGATACACCGAGAGGCTGTGTGGCGGTGCGAATGTTAAAAAGGTCACATGTCATGCTGCAGTTAGGATACCAAGTAGGTAGGTAAAATTGGTTTTTAAACATACTAAAATCACGTCTATTTATCCCCAAAGGGGTGGATACAGGTGAATTGACCCACGTTTCGCTAATTATTTATTTTAGGTCCCATGTTTTCCATGACATTCTACGTTATTTTTTCCAATAAGCACCTTGGGCTCCTGAATGATGGAGGGAAAACGACCAACAACAGCACACCCAAAGATGGTTGATGACAGGCAGGCGGCCTGCTGTAAAACCTAAGCCAAAACCTAGAGCAGTATGGATTGGAATGTTGTCATCCCAACCACTCTCACCGTTCATCGGTTCTCGACATGGTCCTTTCCGCATCTTTTCTATGCATTCAAAATGGAGGGCATGGCCACACGACACGGTAAGTATATTATTACAAAGATTTTGGTGGTTAGAAAAAGAATTTCGAAAAATTATGATCTTGAGGCGGGAAACGAACCCGCGTCCGCTGCTATCCGGGCAGGTGCCTGACCGCTCGGCCACCCAAGATACTAATTAACTTGCCGAAATTCTTCTAACCTTTACACTTCACGTTGTAAGCCAACGGGTACCCTCGCAATGTAGAAATAAATTTCAAACATTCCAAAGCAGATCTTTTTACAAATACCGTGCGTTCGGTTAAGCTTGGGTTTGCTTTAAAAACTATTCGATTTTAATTTTAACATTATATAAATGTTAGAAAAATTAGTACAAAGATTTTGGTGGTTAGAAAAAGAATTTCGAAAAATTATGATCTTGAGGCGGGAACTTTCTTTGTACTAATTTTTCTAACATTTATATAATGTTAAAATTAAAATCGAAAAGTATATTATTATTAGATTAAGCCACAAAACTTACAACTTTGTTGTGAAGTGGAAAATTATATAGTGTTTTTTAATCCTCTAAACCAACTCTAACAGCAAAATGTTCCCAGCTACTTTCTCACAGACTGTAGTACCTAATATTGTTGAAATTGACTTCCCACAAAGGACTTTTAGCTTTATTCGCCTGAGTAAAGGTTTACACGTCATTGGTCGTATTGTGTTGCCAGTTTCCCAATTACAGAGAGACAGACAGACAATGTACAGTGAAACACATAAAACGGTCGACATTGTACAAAGTGAATACCGCGGAAGAAAATATCAACGATTCGGCAAATATCGCGTGTAAAATGAGGACAGGGCCGGACTCAGATCTTTCAGCTATACTCGCAGTAAGTAGAAAATATACCAAAATCTATATCTACTCACCATGCCCCTTCCATAAAGCAAATAACAATAATATCAATTATCATCAATTACCCAAATGTGGTTCAGTCAAACTCAAACGATTCTGACTTAGGTATAATATAACTTAGTTTTGATTTTGAATTTATAATTTAAACGTTATTCAGGTGACATCTGACAGCTGAAGTGTCAAGTATTTCTTACACACATTATAGAAAACCAACTAGCGCTACTATTTTTTTTTTTTATATAAAAAATTATATTAGCGGCGTTATGACGATGCACGCAATGGTGAAACAAATAATCTTAGGAAAAAAAACTAAAATGTAGTTATGATATAATTTAGATATTAATTTATCAAGTAGAAACGAGTAGAATTCAAGTGAATAAACCACTTGACCACGGAGGGGGTCAAATATTTAAGTTATTACAAACTAGTAACATTTCGATGAGACAATAATTATTTCACCGGCAGTCTAGCCCCGAGTGCGTCCCTGTTCATTCCTCAATTATTAACGAATTACACCGTACAGGCGTATATTAAACAAAGGCGTCAATTAAATGTTTCGATTGTGCGACGTTGCAGCGCCGCTTTTAATTAACAAATGAATTATTGATCAATTAATTTGCAGAAGAATACGGCACTGATTTATTTGCAAGCCATTTTGTTTGGTGTCTGTTAATACTTTAGAAGGCATCCGCCGTGTGTGGTCGCATGTTGTTGCGGCAAAATGAAGCTATTAGCGCTGTGGTTGAGGTAGGATGGGTGACCCTAATGTTTTTGGTGATGGTGACAGCAATGAAAGTATAGTGATGAGTGAAATGGTGACAGCAATGAAACTATATCATCTCTCCTGACATTAATCACGCCTTTAGCCCCGAAGGGGTAGGCAGAGGTGAATTGATTCGCCAGTAACACCTAGCAATGTACTGCGACTTTCGTGCCCGATGGATGGCAATAGGCTCGCCATCTATTTCTGCTAGAAAAAAAATTGCAACAATTAAAATGACGCGAAGACTCTCCCTTCGGTAAACACGGGGCATGCGTCATGCTAACTGCGCAACTTTCGGTTGGCACCTGTTAGGGATTAAGCGAACTTGTGTGGAACTTGCGAACACCGATATATTACCGGGGTCCAGGTAGGGACAGCAGAAAAGTGGGTGTTCCAGTGGCTGGTTCAGGGTTACTCTGAATTTTACATACATACATACATAAATCACGCCTATACCCCCGAAGGGGTAGTTAGAGGTGAACTAGCACCCACGTTTCGCCTATTATGTTAGGTCCCATGTAATAGGTGGCGAGCTTAATGCCATTTATCGGGCACAAAAGTCGCAGTACATTGCTAGGTAGTATAAGAGGAACGCTGCTGGCCATTCCCCATCACTGTTTTATCCTTATTCGCCTTGTACGACACCCACGGGAGAGATTTGGGGTGTTACCACCATACTGCTGTCGCTTCATCCAATCTCATTATTCCAATCTCATATTGAAACCGTGTGGTGACGGCAGAGTAGAATACAATTATCACCACCCCAAATCTCTCCCGTGGGTGTCGTACAAGGCGACTAAGCATAAAATTCACTGAAGAGGAATGGGCAGCAGCGTTCCTCTTATACCACCTAGCAATGTACTGCGACTTTTGTGCCCGATAAATGGCAATAGGCTCGCCACCTATTACATGGTACCTAACATAATAGGCGAAACGTGGGTGCTAGTTCACCTCTACCTACCCCTTCGGGGGTATAGGCGTAATTTATGTATGTATATTGAAATCATACTTCCTTCTATCGCCTTTGTATACAATCAACCGCGCAGCCTAAGAGCTTATATACACAAAACTGCGAATTCGCAATGGAAAAAAACCGCAACGCACATTGCTGCGATGCGATTTGGTACGCCGAAGAGAAGAAGATTTTTACGATGCGACGTCCCCTACTCCAGCCATGCTCCAATTGGATTCCAGGCATGAAATATCTAACGTCAACCCTAATGCACCATCTCTCTAAGCACCCAACAGACAGATGTGTAACACAACGTAGTCGCTCCAGAATCCAGTCGTTAATGTTTAATGCCACCCATCGTTTCTGCTGACGCTGCGCCAGTCCTCTGACAGTTGATTTATATCACACGGCTCTCCGAAACTACTGTCATTATTCACGGGGGTTTTTATGCCGACCGTACCCGTTGATTAACGCGATGCAAACTAATTTGAGTGACGACAGGGGTCTGTGGTGATTTGAGCCAAATGGCAAAAGTCTTTGAGAGGTGGATGAATTTTAACGGCATTTGATGGTTCTGGGAGTATCTTTGCTTCGAGGAAGATTATGGTGTCGCAGCGTGATAAATACATACATAAATCATGCCTAGCCAAGCGAGACCATTACCATTTATCAGGCACTAAAAACAATGGTTGCTTAGGCCGGTCTTTGGATGGGTGACCAATAATATATTATCTCGAGTTCCCCAGTGCTTCTGAAGGCACGTTAAGCCGTTGGTCCCGGCTGCATCTGCAGTCGTTAATACATACGAATTCGCACTGGGCCAGCGCGGTGGGTTATGGCCCTATCTCCCTATATTTTTCCATAGGGAAGGCCCGTGCCCCATCAGTGTGGACATTAAAGGGCTGGTGATGATTATGGTGAAAAACGCGGTATATTGCTAGGTGGTATAAGAGGACCGCTACTATCCATTCCTCGTCACTGTTTTAACCTTCAGTCGCCATGTACGACACCCGCGGGAGAGATTTGATGCAATGGAGAAGACTAATGCTCAGTGTTTCCCTGTGTGATCATATCAGAAATGATGAGAACCACAGAAGAACTAAGGTCACCGACATAGCCCGAAGAATTTATTGTGTAGCTTATGGCGAGGAGGACGGCCGTTGGGGTGGAAAGGTCCTCGAATGACGGCCGCGTTCTAGGAGACGCAGCCTTGATAGGTCCCCCACAAGGAGGACCGACGATCTAGTCAAGGTCGCTGGAAACCGCTAGATGCGGGCAGCACAGGACCGACCGGTGTGGACATCCTTGGGAGAGGACTATACCCAGCAGTGGGCGTCTCTCGGCTTTCTGACTGAAGGCAAACTGTAGTAAATTTATATTACCATATTGGCTAAAGCAGGCACTCTTCTGTATAAGACCATGTTAAGAATCGTTACCCTCATTAGTTGCCTTAAAACATGAAGACATGTGGTAATTCCGTCTGTCTGAATGGAAACAATTTTATATTAACAGTCTGTTTTAGGCAGCGTGCCCGGTTCAGGCCCCATTTCCCTGCCTGTCTTTGGTCGATCCCATAAAAAACATGCTCCAATCTGCCGCTCAAATTATGAAACACTCCACACGTATGCCAAGTTTCCGAAGACAAAGTAATTGTCACGATGGAAGATGACTCCTCGAGCGTCGGCTCCGCAGCCATCCGCGAACAGTCATCCTTTACAAAAACAGGGCTAATGTGATATGACCACATTAAGGTCACATCATTAAGCAAGCCATAACTGTATTGCCGCTTTTACGGGCCACCGTTAAGCCGCCATAAGTCTGATGCCCAATTTAGAATCTTGGAACTTGGAACCGGTCCAGAATTATGTAATGCCAAACGCACTTGCATACTGATGATGTCTTGGGGTTTCCCGTGTTATGTTACTGGACAGAGTCGGGAATGTCTTCGTAATCAAGTATTCAGAGGCTCGTGTTAGCAGTCCAGCCGCGTAAGTAATAAGATTGAAAATGGCATCGTTTTTGTGACCTAGATTCCGCAGTCTCTTCTTTTATGTTTAGTATGCATTGGTCTCTGCGTTCCTGGAGTTAATTGTGTGTATTTTTAGGTAAACACGACGTCAAGAATTTGCTTTAAAGAAAAATAAAGGAAAAAGCGTTTCGTGAATGTTTCGGAGGAAAGTCATCCATATAAAGTGATTGGTTCGATATTTTTTTCTGGGTTAATAGCTAAAGCTTAAAATCTAGATTCAAAGAACATAAGAGTCTTTAGTTTGGAAGATACATACATAAATTACGCCTATATCCCCGAAGTGGTTAGCAGAGGTGAGTTAGCATCCACGTTTCGCTAATTATGTGAAGTCCCATGTAGGTGGCTAGCCTATTGCCATTTATCGGACACAAAAATCACAGTACATTACTAGGTGGTATAAAAGAAACGCTGCTGCCCATTCATTATCATGGTTTTATCCCTAGTCGCCTTGTACGACATACACACGGGAGAGGTTTGGGGTGGTGGCCATTGTATTCTGCTCTCCCGTCACCACATGGAAGGAAATTTTTGACAATACTTAAATGTTAAGTAGGACTCAACATTTGAGCGTTTCTGTGCTTCTAGGGTTAGTCTATTCACAAGTTGATACAGTCGACGCCTATGAAAGCACAGCCTCTTCCAGACGCACTCAGGGCCCCCTGAAAAATTAATTGACTCGGAAGTTTGGTAACGTTCCGGACGGATCCGAAGTTCGTCCGGCGGTCATTACAATTATCTTCGAGGCAGCCGACAACAGTCTGGTTTATTTATAACCGAGCGAAGTTCCAGCGACGTCCAAAAATATTCTTGCGGAATCTTTTGATACAGGTCAGTGGTCGGGGATAAAGCGGGAACCGCTAAATTCTATTCGCGACCGCTGGAGTGATTGCGAACATGCTTTTCGAGTTTGCAGGAAAGGTCACAGTGTCTCTTGGGGATATTATTTTTGTCTAGAATAATAATAATCAGGGAAGCCCTTGCCGTTCATCTCACTTGTTGGTAAGTGACGATAAGGACCGAATATGGAATCGAGCTTCACCTGGAACCCTCAATCACAGAGGGGCTGGCTATCTTATCACACATTGTCGGAACACAATGATGCTGTTAACATTGTTATTATGGCGACAGATTTTGATAAAACGGAGGAGCTCGCTAGCACAGTGGCGCAGCGTGCTTGGCCTGCGATTGCGTAAACTAAGCAATCTCGCTAAGGCTCAGGCCGATCATTGCATGGGTGACCAAAAAATTATTATCTTGAGTTTCTCCATGCTTCGGAAGGCACGTTAAGCCGTTGGTCTCGGTAGCATCTGCAGTCGTTAGTACCCACCAACCCGCACTGGGCCAGCGTGGTGGGTTATGGCCCAATCTCCCTATATTCTTCCATCCATAGAGAAGGCCCGTGCCCCAGCAGAGGGGACACTAAAAGGGCTGGTGATGATGGTGGTATCTAGCCAGAGTGAACTTAAAAGAAGTCCTACCACCAACCAAACCGAGTACCAATTACAGTACCCCCTGAGGATTGAACCCGGGACCTCTGGATCTTAATTCCGGTGGGCCAACCACTAGACCCCGGAGGTGGTTAGAATCTACAGAACTACGAATCGAAACGCGAAGCTACCCTTTTTGCTCTAATTTTGTGATAGAAATATAAATTGGATATACACATAAACATATTATATTATCTAATTGAGAGGCCTCGGACGCGACAGCTAATAATGAAACAACGTAAACAAGTGACATTATCCAAAGTTGGGCACTTGATTCGGCAATAACTTAAGTGTCGGAGTTCATAAGTTGCGTTGTCTCCAGTCCGCGTGATCGGATAAGTTGGTCCGGCGATTGGCTAACTTGATTCACTTTTGATGTGCTTAGTTGACGAGGTTCAACTAAAATTGTGGATGATGGTACAAGTATATTAACTAAGGGTATTGTAATTGTGATAGTGAATGGGCCGTGGCACAACCCCCATTGTCACAACCCCCCCCCCCCATTCTTTCCGCGGGTGTCGTGGCGTAATGAGCAGCAGCTTTCATCTTAAAGCACCGAGGTCAATAGGCTCGCCGGCATGGAACCTAACAAAATTGGCGAAACGTGGGTGTTAATTCACCTCTGCCTTACCCTCATGGAGATGCTCTCCACCACGAAGGACGCCTGCTGAGGAGAAAGGCTTGAGGATAAAGTCCTTCGCCTATGACACAAACCCGGTAGATGCTGTAAAGGCACCTCGGCCAACAGCTTAGGTCCATAAAAAATAGAAATACCATCTTCACCAGCCTTTTAATGTCCCCACTACAGTGGCACGGATCTTTCCTTAGGATAGAAGAATACAGGGAGAATGGGCCATATAACCCACCACGCTAGCCCAGTGCGCTTTGGTGGGTATTAACGACTACAGATGCAGCCGGGACGATTCCTAAGCACGGAGAACTCGAGATAATACATTTTTGGTCACCCATCCAATGACCGGCCTTAGCGAATATTGCTTAGTTTACGCAATCGCAGGTCTCAAAAGTGTCTTCTGAAAGAGACCAATCCAAGTCGCAGACAGCTCCCCCCCATCATATATCCATCAGTCAAACTCATGGCACAGCCAGACCCAATATACGGAATGTCCATAACTCACAGACCGCTATAAAGGGTGTAGTGATTTGTTGCGAGCCGGGCGCGTAAATCAAAGTCCCCAGCGGAACACCTGAATTGCCGTCCCGCGCAGGGTCCAACGGGAATGGGGCATGCGGGAATGGGTCGCCCTGGAATAGTTCGGCGCCTGTTGATCCTTTTTTTTTGCTGAAATGCAGTCTGGGATTGCGCGGTGAGGTCGGGAATCAATCAGCCGTGGTCTCTTTGGATGTATACTGTTCGTCTCGTCAGTAGGATTGAGTCAAAGGTCAATAAATATTTGTCATAATAAACACCTATCATAATAGTATTGGTAACAACCGCGTGTGGTGACGGCAGAGCAGAATATGTCGTACAAGACGACTAAGAGTAAAGACAGCGATGAGTAATGGCTAGCACCATACCTCTTAAACCACCTAGCAATATACAGCGATTTTATGTGCCCGATAAATGGCAATAGGCTCGCCACCTAATACATGGGACCTAACCTAATTGGCGAAACGTGGGTGTTAATTCACCTCTGCCTACCCCTTCGAGGATATAAGTGTGATTTACGTATGTATATTTGTATATTTCTCAGGCCAAAACTTTTTGCAACAAAATAAAATCAAACGACACAGCACTATCCGACAGCATAAAGTTCCGGATTTGTATATTCATAAAAACCTTTTCATGTACAATCACGCGCGAGAGTGTTACACGCGAGTTATCGGACAAAATGGCGGACGCCGGTCCGCGTTATAGAGGCACATTTTTGAGGGTAGTTCAAAAACGGTGCGTTTGTTCTAGCACGGAGAAAATACGGGCCTGGGTCTTCTTTGAGTTTCTTCCTAGCTTAGTTTCTCCTTCTTCCTCCCCTTAACCCGCTCTAGACAGGGTTGGTACAAGATGTTTTTTTTTACCACTCCTCTCAATCCTTCACAAGTTTCTCAGCCATGCCTCTCACTATCATATTCTCCTTAACGCAATCCACCCATCTCTCCTTTTGTTTCGTCTCCTACGTCCTTCCATGTTCATGAACAACATGTTAATTACTGTGAAGGTTGATTGATTACTAAGAGCCGGTTTAATTATTACTTATCGTTAAATATCTGACTGATATAGGCTAATTGTGAACAGGGGACAGGGAAACAGGGTTGGAAGAAGAAGACTTGTGATGTGATATTTTTGATCATCCTTGCGATTGCAAACGATTAACCATTGATTGCATTGACCATCGCGGAGCAGTATAAACCCCGCTCAACGGCCATTCGGTTTTTGTAACACCGCAATCAAATTTCATTGTTGTGCGCGACTGTACCCGAAATGTCAATTGAAATTATCCTCTTGTTCTATAGCAGTTTCGGTGTTTTTCCTTTCGGCTTGTGGAAACGGAACAAAAATCTGTTTGAATATTTGAAGAGGCGATGCAACATATTTGCATAGCCTCTTCAAAGACTTATCACACATTGTCGGAACACATTAATGCTGTTATATAACATTATAATTATGTCGACAGATTTTGATAAGAAGGTGGTAGCTAGCCAGGCAGGCATACTTGAAAGAAGTCCTACTATAAACCAAATCGAGCACAAATTTGTACCACTACCCTGGGGATCGAACCCGGACCCCTAGATCTTAATTCCGATGGGCACTAGCGAGCTCCCCGCTAGTGCAGTGGCTTAGTGGATATTGACTAATAATACGACCAGAAACGACCGAATGGTCCGTTCCGTCTCTTTTAAGCTTTCATCCATCACTGGCACCTTTCCGGTGTGATGGATGATATGAATCAAAAGGGAGTGGATGGCTTGATGACGTGTGACCGATATTAATGGAAGATGAAACATACTGCGCCGACCCCAGATAGACAGGGAACAGGGCAGGGAGAAGAAGAACACCTACCATCAAATTGAAGTAAATAAGGAATAAATTGAAGTAAGTAAATAAGCTTTTCAAAAGCTTTTGTATTTTATGGAATAGTTGACAATTAAAATAAATGCCGTTAACTGCTGTTGGGCGTATATAGCGTATATAGTTGACGGCCGCCTTGGTCGAATGCTCAGATCGCTGGGTATTGGCCAAGAGGTCCCGGGTTCGAAACCTGGTAGGGGCAAACTTTGTGATGACCACAAACGTTTGTTCCCGAGTCATGGTTGTGTTGATGTTTATGTAGTATATTTTCAACATTTATATACATAATTATATTAAAAATATGTCCGTCATCTAGTATCCATAACACAAGTGCTTAGGCTACTTACTTTGGGCTAGATGATAGGTGTGAGTGTAAAAAATACCCCAACCAACCTAGTCACGCGAGGCGTGTCCCCGCCAGTACACAAGACATACGCTCCAAGTCCGGCGGCCGTTCCCACGGGCCCCGTATATATTAATACCGCGACACGGTCCGCTTACGACCTCGGGTTGCACACCGACCTGTTATTGTTAACCAGTTCCCTTAATTGAACCTGTGGACCTCTTCAGAGATGCAATATGGCGGCTTTGACGACGACTGTACTTAGAAGACCACGTGGTTATTGTACAACAACAGCAGTTAGGCTATCACGAAATGTCCAATTGTCTCAATCTACATACATACATAAATCACGCCTATATCCCCGAAGGGGTAGGCAGAGGTGAACTAGCACCCACGATTCGCCAACTATATCAGGTCCCATGTAATAGGTGGCGAGCCCATTGCCATCTGTCGGGCACAAAAGTCGCAGTACATTGCTAGGTGGTGTAAGAGGAACGCTGCTGCCCATTCCTCATCACTGATTTATCCTTAGTCGCCTTGTACGACACCCACGGGAGAGATTAGGGGTGGTGACAATTGTACTCTGTACTCTGCCGTCACCACACGGCGAACTGTCTCAATCAACTTTGTGCTTTACAACAAACAAGTTGAGGTTGACAATCGATTGAAGAAATTTGACAGTTTTCGGTAGTCTTAAGTGCCGTTCACCGATGCCAACTCATCACAATAAGTCACAGTTGTGTGAAAATACTGCGATTTTTAGTACCCAGTGAATGGCAATAGGTTGACCTCAAATAAGCTGGCGCAACGCAGGTATTAAAACACCTCTGCCTACTCCTTAGTTAGGTACCCATCCACTCTCTTTTGACTCATAATATCATCCATCACACTGGAAAAGTTCTAGTGATGAATGAATGTAAAAAAAAGTGATGGAGAGACCAATGAATGCAGGGAGTGACTGTGATGACAACACCCATATGCGTTTGGCTTAGGTTTACTGAAACCAAGGGTTAGTTTTTATTTCACTGCTTGTAGAAAGAACGAATGAACCTACCGTTGACCCCGAAGTCCAAATCTTAGACCGAAAGGAAAACCAAGCCTCTAATCCAACCCATCTCAACATTAGCAGCCATCATATACGTACAACTGGAAAATACCTTACTTAACTAATTATGATGAATGGAACGAGTAAGCAAGTAATTAATGAGCATATTTCATGGCAGATTAGCGGAGTAAACGCTACGATTATACTTTTGTTTTGTGGATCGTACAAGCGATTGTACAAGCTAGGGCAGGTTGTATTAAGGATGAAAGTCGCTCTGGATGAGAGCAGTAGTTGTGGTAGTGACGAATTACTTCGTGTCTACCTGTCTCTCTCGTGTGAACTGCTAGTATAGTTTTATGTTCAGTACTACCGTCTGCATTTGCTTCTGATAATTCGTGAGGATAATTACTACAGTGACGATCCCTTGATAATCGCTGCAATTTAATCTACATTAAATAAGTAAGGACTAGGAATTATAAGCTAACTAAGATTCAATCAAGGTCACAAAAATTCAGTAGCTGGTGGAAGGAAAGCAGATATTCTAACATTAAAAAAATGTTTCTCAATATTTAAAAACTTGTGTTTGATTATATTTATTATTTTCTATTGTAGTGTCCTAACAGGGTTCGTGGTGAAACGCTTAAAAATTAACATCCAATGTAAACCCATGTTGCAATAAAGTAATTTGAATTTGAACCCATTATGGGCATGAGTGGCTGTTGTAGCCACTCTGCTGTGTAATTTCAATACACCCAAATATTATTCGGGAACTTGAATTAGATTTCAGGGATGAAGAAAAACGTCTTCCCCCCCTGCGGATAGTACCCATTCTTAAAATGATTTCATTGTTTTGTTTTCCTATAGCTTGAACCAATTCAGTTCTATGATATAGCTAGTCAATAGATACTAACTACCTACGGGTCCTAATATTCTATCTACTGTTAAAAGTACTTACTGAAGTTTAGTTGCCTGGCATTTTTTTTTTATATTACGATAAACAACAGAAGTTGCTTAGCAACTAAGCTGTAGTGCGTAGGTCTATCTTCAACTGTTGATGGAATATTGGGAAGTAAGTTATTTCCGATACCTGCAGATCATATTATGGAACTTTATTGGAAGCATCAGAGCATTGATACTATCATGTTACGATGCAACAAATGTTGCAACAAAAAGATGCAGCCTCTGACCGCACAGCCTAAGGCTTCTCATATCGAGTTTCTTACAAAAAACTTTTCTACCTCGAACTTCTAGTTCAACGGAAACCAACCCTAACACTACAGCATAAAGCTCAAAGCTTCCCACCCGGGAGCTCTGAACAAAGCGGTTTTGTCGCACACCGCAATTTTAACCTGAACTTCCACGCGATGGAATTTCGACCTTAAGTCTTACATTTAAAGGTTTAGAAGTGTAAGATGACGGCCAGATTATAGTAGCTAGAGTCATGTGGTGAGGGTCTCAAATTCATGAGCCATCGGCATCTTGAGTGAAATTATTTGAAGAGGATCGCAAAGGTTGGATTGGAAGTAATGAAGGGTACGGAGCGAGTTGTGTGGATTTATCGACTGTTCATTTATTGAGTCGTGTATGGCGAATCCGGCGAAATAGGACAACACAGTGTCTACAAAACAACTAATTACATACATACATAAATCACAATCGCAGAGGTGAATTAACACCCACTTTTCGCCAATTAAGTTTGGTCCCATGTAATAGGTGGCGAACCATTGCCATATTTTAATATCGGGCACATAAATCGCAGTATATTCATCAACAGCCTTTTAATGTCCCCACTGCTGGGGCACGGGCCTTCCCTATGGATGGAAGAATATAGGGAAATTGGGCCATAACCCACTCGTTGGCCCAGTGCGGGTTGGTGGGTATTAACGATTCCAGATGCAGCCGGGACCAACGGCATAACGTGCCTTCCGAAGCACGCAGGAACTAGAGATAATATTTTGTTGGTCACCCATCTAATGACCGACCTTAGCGAACATTCAAGTCAAGTCAAGTCAAAATTAATTTACTCAATCGCAGGCCGAGCGCGCTATGCCACTGCGCTAGCGAGTTCTTCTTCTCAATTGATTATTTCCCATAAATAATAATATTTATACTAAAATGCCTTTGAATTTTGTAGAGAGTTGATCGGGAAAGTTTTTTACAAGATGGGTTGGTAGATCGGGTTTTGAGTATTGACTTGGCAAGGAGTTCACCAAATGTTTATCCTGAAAACTCCCGTTTCCTCGTTAAAGTCAATAGCTTCTTCGGCCAACTGTTCAAAGGCCCTTCTCGATAGAAAGATGCAGGTTTTAGACAGGCTCCGCTGATTTATCCGTTAGGCTAGAGTTCATCAACATTTACTGCCGCACTCAGAGACTTCAATTAACTTTAATGAGTATTTAATGTCAAAAATTTTCATTCAAATCTTTGAAATTATTCGATTTTAATTTAACATTATATAAATGTTAGAAAAATTAGTACAAAGATTTAGGTGGTTAGAAAAAGAATTTCGAATAATTATGATCTTGAGGCGGGAATCGAACCCGCGTCCGCTGCTATCCGGGCAGGTGCCTGACCGCTCGGCCACCCAAGACACTAATTAACTTGCCGAAATTCTTCTAACCTTTACACTTCACGTTGTAAGCCAACGGGTACCCTCGCAATTTAGAAATAAATTTTAAACATTCCAAAGCAGATATTTTTACAAATACCGTGCGTTCGGTTAAGCTTGGGTTTGCTTTATAAACTATTCGATTTTAATTTTAACATTATATAAATGTTAGAAAAATTAGTACAAAGATTTTGGCGGTTAATTCAAGATCATAATTTTTCGAAATTCTTTTTCTAACCACCAAAATCTTTGTAGTTTTGAATTGCCATTTTTTGACGTTAAGTTCTCATTAACGTTATTTGACGTCTTTGAGTGCGTCAGTTAAACGGGTACTTAAAAGATAACCATCAGTTTTTTGACATTTGATCGTATGAATTGACATTAATTTATCGTATGGAAGAACTGTCAAAAACGAACGATCATCTTTTATTCGCTTACGTGATGGTGAACCCGAGTCTTAGATAGTTCGCATAACTATTTTTAAAGATAAAGGTATATCTTTAAATTCTAATAATAATTAAAGCTTGGGGGTAGTTTCTCAATAACACCGCGATGTAGCGTTAAGGATTGCTTACTTTTGTAACTTGATATTGCTTCATATACATTCAATGTCAAATAAATAGGGTACAAGCATACATTTGAGAAGATATGGCTAGGAAGAGGCATGGCTGACTAGAGATGAAAAATGTTAGCATTCTATGGATTCACCGAGAGGGTTCCATAGTGTAGCAGAGAGGGAAGTCAGTTGCAGCGCTTGAGGATTGTGACTCAAGTCAAGTGTAGGTTTACTGGGTTTACCCTTTACAACATGCCAACACTCACCTTTTTTTTTTTGACGGAGTGGAATGCATTTACCCACCATACCAGCCGCTAGCTAGGCGACTGACTTGTGAGGGACTCGCCCGACTATGTACAGTCGGGAATACGCCACTAAACCACTCCGGTGTTCCCTAGCCCTTTGAGTGGAGAGAGTCAATTCACCAGTTTCCCCCCAAGCCAACACTCACCTTCGCCAACCCTAGCTCTCAGCCATATTTGATAAGATTCTGTGAGAGCCGCCTTAGATACACGTTCCAGTGTAGAACTTACGAAAGTTCTAGACATGCCAAGGTCTTTTAGTAAAGTTTAAAGGGATCTAGCTGGTAACCTTTAAAGTTATTGAATAAGATAATCTCATTGTAATACAATAGCCACAAAGCTTAAATTACTTTGTAACGTCACGACGCGACGTTCCGTTAAAACTGAACTTTTCACCAAATGACGTCATTACACAAAATTTTAGGTGACACCCCTACCATTCCGCAACTCGAGACTGAAGCTCGGAAACATTATCGGGCGATATTACACTCTAAACTGAATTAAATAACGCTCAAAACAGCGTGGCTGTAGCACTCCAACAGAATGGCGGCAACAAATTGTTTGCATCCGAAATTGAGTTTTAAGTGCACAACGCTGGGTATAATTTCTAATGCGGAAACGGCGTGTTATGTTGCAATGTGTTTTGGAGCTAGTGTCTGTGGAATAGGGTTTAAAATTGCACGCTGCGTGTTAAATATGAGTTGGATGGCGTTACTCGACCCGCTGCAGTAGGTAATGTTGTTATTGTGTATTTTCTCGGATTTTCAGTAAAGGATGCCTTGGTTCTGATGTACAGGTTGTCTCGTTTCAATGCGTCTTGGAAGGAAATTGTAAATCTAACTTTATTTAAGAGGACCTAGGAGCTATTTTTAAATAAAATATTGGAGATTGCGTCTTGTTTAGTCAAGGAACGTATAAAGTAGATGCAATTCTAAGAACTGTATCTACTTGCTACTTCTTCTTTGCCGTGTGGTGATGACAGAGAAGAATATAATTTTCATTGTTTTACTCGTCGGTGTCATGCAAGCAGGTGGCTAGAGATATATTATAACGAGCATTTGGCAATAGAGTTCCTGGTATACCATCTAGCAAATTGCTACCATTAAAGTTCCCTGTGGATGGCAGTAGGCTCGCCCCCTATTACAGGGGACCTAAAACAAGCTGGCGAAACGCGGGTGTTAAAATACCTCTGCCTATCCCTTAGGGGAGAAATTTGTGATTTATATTTCTAAGAAAGTCAGATTTAAGACTAAAATTTCGAGTGCGTAAATTAAGCAATGTTTAATGGGCTGGTAAAATTACTTTTAGATCAGTGCAGACTGATATATTTCCATAAATATAACCACTAGTTGACCAGATTCACATTTGTGTCTAATCTTCGTAACAATGCCCGATGGATGGCAATAACCTCGCCCCCCTTACATGTGGGTGGAAATACACTTCTACTTACGCCTTCGGGACCGTGCATTCTCATCTCTGATGCTAGATATTTTGCAGAATTGTACAAAAGTAAGTCTTAATCGAAACCAGTGTTTTTCAATATTTTTGATAACGCGACCTCCTTACAGCTTGAAAGATTCTAGCGACGACACCCTTAGGGAAAAGACGGACAAAAAGCTAGTTTATATTTATTTCAATACTCACTGAAACTGTATCGTATATGTACTAGTGGTCGCCCGCGGCTTTGCTCGCGTTAATGTCGGTTGTTATATAACCTATAGCCTTCCTTGATAAATGAACTAGACAACAGAAAAAGAATTTTTCAATTTGAACCAGTAGTTTCTGAGGTAAGCGCGTTTAATCAACCAACCAAACAAACAAACTCTTCGGCTTTATAATATTAGTATAGAAGTATAGATAGAACATTGCTTCTTCATTTTTGAAAATCACTGATCTAAAACTAACATGATGAAAGTGCCAGATATTTTGCTGAATTGTACAAAAGCAAGCCTCAATCTAAACAGAACATCATAAATCCACCCAAATCACAGGTTCTAAAGCTCTGTGAACACAACTCCTACAGAATCCAGTTGCAATAAATTATATTATAAAAATTCCCAATTCCCTACGGCTACGTTTCAGAACCTTCCGCAGCGTTGCAGGGTACGCTTTAAATCGTATCCGCGTCCACAATTAACAATGCTAAACAGCTAAGCTCCTTCATTTACATTCGTCGGAATATTTTTCATTAAAACCCCCAGCAAGAATAACACACTAATAAAAACTTTTGTGGGACGAACGTTGTGAAATATGCTCTTGAGGTAAATCGCCTTCGGACCTCTTTTATAAGAGGTCAGAATCAGATAGCTTTTGCTTTTGGTAAGGTTTAAACTTGCATTTGAAGTCCTATGACTTACACCCGTATTTATAAACATTACTATCAGGTGCATTAACGCACAGGGTCCCAAAAACCTATTCATGGACAATACTTTAGTTAAGTGGCAAAACGCATTGAGAAATATCTTACTTCGCACAGCGTTGCTTCTTTACTTACACAAGTATTGTTTATGAATACGGGTGTTAGACTTAGCTTAGAATGGATTCGATTTTAATTTCAACATTAAAATAAATGTAAGAAAAATTTGTACAAAGATTTTGGTACTTAGAAAAAGTTCTAAAAATTATGGTCTTGACGCGGGAAGCTTATCTAAGAATGTGTCCCGATAGTCTGTCGTAAAATCGACTAAGGGAGATGCCAGGTGTACCTATGTTAGGCAGGGAAGCTCTCGGCCTCCATCTCACCTAATGGTAAGTGACGATAAGGGCCGCAGATGGTATCGTGCTTCACCTGGAACCCTCAACCACAGAGCTGGCTATTTTATCACACATTGTCGGAACACAATAATGCTGTTAACATTATTATTATGGCGACAGATTTTGATAAGATGGTGGTAGCTAGCTAGCCAGGCGGAGTTGATAAAAGTCCTACCACAAACTAAACCGAGTACTTTGTACCATTTGTACTTCTCTGGGGATCGAACTCAAGGTCTTTATAGTCGTTTCGGGAAATTACATAAAATACAGATTGCAGGGGTAGTATAAAACATACATACATAAATTCTTTAGCAATGCAAAGAATAAACTGCCTATATTTGACTTGCTTATTGACTAATACAAGAGAAAGCCTCAACCTAAGAACCGTTGGGACACAAAAAGTCGAGGGGTGAACGAGCGTCCATGCGTGAATCCTTCAAGACGTGTGGGAGAAACACGTTTACACCCGACGATTGTTTTGACAACGCAATACGATGGTTTTGTCCTTTTTTTATGCCTAGAACTATTTAATAAACTAGTTTATTGTGTAACCGTGTGGTGACGGCAGAGTAGAATACAATTGTCACCTCCCCAAATCTCTCCCATGGGTGTCGTACAAGGCGACTAAGGATAAATCAATGATAAGGAATGGGCAGCAGCGTTCCTCTTATACCACCTAGCAATGTAACTACTCAAAGTCAAAGTCAAAATTCATTTATTCATATCTGGTATGATTACTGCGACTTTTGTACCCGTAAATGTCAATAGACTCGCCATCATTACATGGGACCTGGCATAACTGGCGAAACCTGGGTGCTAGTTTCACCTCTGCCTACCCCTTCGGGGATATAGGCGTGATTTATGTATGTATTTATTTTGTTAGTGTTTCTGCGCACTTATTTTCTTTTTCTATTGCATTATGTTTTATTTAGTAACAATAATAGCTTTATTAGCAATTTGAACACATACATGTTTCAATTTACATTAGTTACTACACCAGGCTCGCAGGCCTATGTATAGTGTGTGTTTTATAGTAGCTAAGCTAGTAATAAGTTCGAGTTAGTTCAATAACGCTACATAGATGAAGGCCAAGAGCTTCCCTGTCTAGCATAAAAAAAATATTGGTAATGTTTTTTTTGTAATTACTCTAATCAGTTTCATTTAAACTTCGAACAGATTAAAGTCGTACGGTGTAAACGCACCCTCCAGGAGGGCGCAGTGGCGCGTGAATCCGTTGGCGACCAATCAAGGTCACCACGACGGTTGCGGGAGCTCACGTGGTAAAGTACAGTCGGCGCCACATCAAATTAAACATGAATGACTAACATTCATTTTAACCAAGTGTCTTTCCCCCGAATACAGAAACGCTACTCAAATTTCATAAATACATACATAAATCACGCCTATATCCCCGAAGGGGTAGGCAGAGGTGATTTAACACCCACTTTTCGCCAATCAAGATGTAATAAGTGGCGAGCCTATTGCCATCTATCGGGCACATAAATAGCAGTATACTTATTACATACATACATACATAAATCACGCCTAAGGGCTAGGCAGAGGTGAAGTATACTTATTGCTGTCTTTATAGTCGCCTTGTACGACACGACACCCACGGGAGAGATGGGGGTGGTGACAATTGTATTCTGCTCTGCCGTCACCACACGAATACAGAAAGGCTACTCATATTCCGAGCACTGCTTATAAAGTTAAGTGGACAAATACCTGTCAGATTTTTTATGGAAAAACGCCTATTTTGATGGTAGGTACTTATGTAAATGTTATGTTAGCCGTGTGGTGACTGGTGACGGCGGAGTAGAATACAAATTGTCACCAGCCCAAATCACTCCCGTGAGTGTCGTATAAGGCGATTAAGTATAAATCAGTGATGAGGAATGGGCAGCAGCGTTCCTCTTATACCACCTAGCAATGTAATGCGATTTACGTGCCCAATAAATCGCCACCTATTACTAGGGACCTAACATAATTGGCGAAACCTAGTTATTAAAACACGATTTGTGTATGTATAAGTCGTATAAAAAATATCCGGAGATAAACATACCAGCACTTAATTAATTACATCCGGTCACCCATCCCGCCCTAAACAGACCGAACGTCCCCGTATTCAATATCATGGCGACCTCAGACATCCCCTAACCGTATTTTTGCGTAATAAACTATTGCATTTCTCCACGGAACCCTCTTGCTTGATACGGAACCACGGGTGGAAGCGAGCGGGTAATATTTGGGGTTCCGTAATGGACTGTCACAGTTTACAAATTCCAGTTTATCTTTAATTTTATTTACCTGCTGTACAATCAACCTTGTAACCATGGATTGGAATGTTGTCATTCCAATCACTCTCTTCCGTTCATCGGTCTCTCGATGTGGTCCATTCCGTCGCTTTTTTATACATTGCTTCATCACTAGCACATTTACGGTGTGATGGATGATATGAATCAAAAGGGAGTGGATGGCTTGATGACTGACCCCAGATAGACTGGGAACAGGCAGGGAGAAGAAAAAGAAGAAGAAAATCAACCTTGCCACAGTATTATTACATACAGATATACATAAATCACGCCTATATCCCTGAAGGGGTAGGCAGAGGTGAACTAGCAACCACGTTTCGCCAATTATGTTAGGGCCCATGTAATGAATTTATCCTTATGACACCCACGAGAGATTTGGGGTGGTGACAAATTGTATTCTACTCTGCCGTCACCACACGGCAATAGTATTATTATAATAGCTTAATTTATTTATTTTAGTGCGATAGACAAGAATATAATTAATAATAATAATAATAATTATAATTTATTTATTTCTCCTCACAAAGAAAACATTGATAGGTACAATTAAAAAGATTATGATAAGTTCTGTATGTGAGGAGCTGGTGTTTGACGTGGGAATATCCTGTATTTCAAATCAACAGGTCCCCACCCCACGGTTAAATTCCAAATACTAAATCTTTTATCTATATTACTTTATCTTTAATTATTCTTTAATTATATTGTAAATATAATATCGAACTAGGTTTTACGTTTTTATTTTCACGAAAAATGTTGCTTACGATAAGGTTGCTAGCATCGAAATATCCATCGAAACCGACGGGCATGCATGAAGGGATTAATGAGATTGGTTGAAGCGGAAGAAGTATGTAAGGATCGTAGCAAGTGGAATGATCTCTGCCTACCCCTGTGAGAGAAAGGCGTGACATATGTATGGTATCGAAATATCAATACAATTCGTTATCGCTCGAAACAAGTATTCGAATGGAAATGTTAGGAAATGTCACATTACTCGCGCCGCGTTTCGGCACTTCACAATCCTCTTGACGCTCTCAGATTTGGCTAGGTCTTTATGGCTGACGTCCCGCCTGACACCAACCCCCTAGGGGATCATCCACTTAACAAATGGCTCTCATTAAAACAATCGCACTTTTACGGCGTAAACTCCTCGGTTAAACTCCTTGGTTTAACCGCCTCACCCTTGACTGTATTGTAATCTTATCTCAGTAGCAATATATAACGGTATTACTGTGGGGAGTTTTCTGTGAAAAAGTACTGGTTAGGTAGATTCCGCGGTTAATATTTAGGCGAATGTAGTCTGGTTATCTGCGAAGCTATTTCTTATTTTATTCGGTAGCGTGAAACTATTATACTGTCGCGGTTACGAAAAACGCATTATGTACGATTTTTAGCGAATTTGAGTCACATACATATTTGAAATCAGGAAAACAACATACATACATACATAAATCACGCCTATATCCCCGAAGGGGTAGGCAGAGGTGAACTAGCACCGCTCGCCAATTATGTTAGATCCCATGTAATAGGTGGCGAGCCTATTGCCATATATCGGGCACAAAAGTGTCTCAGTACATTGCTAGACGGTATAAGAGGAACGCTGCTGCCCATTCCTCATCACTGATTTATACTTAGTGTGATGGGGGTGGTGACATGACAATTGTTTTCTGTTCTACCTTCACCACATGGCAAGTGTATTTATTATAGAGTCATGTTTTATGATATACACATACATACATACATAAATCACGCCTATATCCCCGAAAGGGCAGGCAGAGGTGAACTAGCACCCACGTTTCGCCAATTATGTTAGGCCCCATGTAATAGGTGGCGAGCCTATTGCCATTTATCGGGCACAAAAGTCGCAGTGCATTGCTATTGCTAGGTGGTATAAGAGGAACGCTGCCCATTCCTCATCACTGATTCATCCTTGGTCGCCTTATACGACACCCACGGGAGGGATTTGGGGTGGTGACAATTGTATTCTACTCTGCCGTCACCACACGGTTTATGATACAAGTAAATAAAAATTTATTTAAAGAATAAACCTTCATGTTGCTAATAACATAACCCCCTAAACAACCAACTTTTCAAGGAAAACATACCATTTTAGTAACGAAAGGATTAAAATGAGGAATAATTTTATTAATTATTTCTGAAATATTTTTCTTTTTATCATTCCTTTTTCCACAGTGAATCAGCTTACATTCGCCATAGAAGCACCATTATAATCAGAGCAATAACAATAACCAAGCAATACACAAAGAAACACAACACGCCGAGTTAACCCAATGAATGTCCGTAACATAATCTGACTCTAGTTCACGCGGACAGTAATGTTGATATAAAAGCCGTGATAAAGCTTCGGTGGGATGCTTCGGTCAGATAATATCGACGTTTCACGTTAATGCCGTCTGATGGCGGCTGGAAATCCTACACTCGCCATAATAATTCGCGACAGTCAAATGCGAACAGTATTGCATGTTCGATCGTTAGGTATTATAGGCATTTGATTCAAATATTTGTTAATTGTCAATAGAATGTTCTTCTTCATGCGCTTATCCCGCTCTAGGCGGCGTCGACATAGCGTGTTTTCTTGTGTACATGATTCAAACAATTTGTCAAATTTGGACGGCCGCCTTGGTCGAATGCTCAGATTGCTGGGTATTGGCCAAGAGGTCCCGGGTTCGAATCCTGGTAGGACAATCTTTGTGATGACCACAAATGTTTGTTCCCGAGTCATGGTTGTGTATACTTTTATGTAGTATATTTTCAACATTTATATACATAATTATATTAAAAATATGTCCGTCATCTAGTATCCATAACACAAGTGCTTAGGCTACTTACTTTGGGCTAGATGATAGGTGTGAGTGTAAAAATAAAAAATTGAATAGAATCTTTTTTTTCTTCCTGCCTTTGTACACAACATGTTTTCTTCTTCCACTCCTCTCGCTATCAATCCTCCTTAACCCAATCCATCCATCTACGTTTTTCCACGTTCATACCCAACATTCTTTTGCCAACATAACTTTCATCTCTTCGCGTCACATGACCAAACCATCCAAGTCATTCCTAAGTCTCTCAGACACTGGCGCTACTTTCAAATTTCTCATGTAGAATAAACTTTGTTGGGAATATTAATGCATAACATAGAAACAACTTTCCTAGTTCTCAGTATATTGCTAGGTGGTACAAGAGGAACGCTATTGTCCATTATTCATCGCTGTCGCGCGTCGCCTTGTACCCGCGGGGGAGTAACAATCGTATACTGCAAAGATTTTGGTGGTTAGAAAAGTTCGAAAACTTGATGCGGGAATCGAACCCGCGTCCACTGCAATCCGGGCAGGTGCCTAAATCACTCGGCCAACCAAGAAGAAGCGTCGTCGAACTTTTTCTAACCACCAAAATCTTTGTATTAATTTTTCTAACATTTATATAATGTAGAAATGACTAAGGTTAAATAAATCTGTAATGAGGATATGGCAGCAGCGTTCCTCTTATACCACCTAGCATGTATTGCAAATTCCGTGCCCGATAACTGGCAATGGGCTCGCCACCTTATTATTACTTGGCACCTAACCTAATTGGCGAAAAGTGTGTATTAATTCACCTCTGCCCACCCCTTTGGAGATATACGCGTGATTTATATAATTATGTCAATCGTTGTACAGCAAACGTAGATCACCAGTCACCCGTCCACTGCGGCTGTGGCCTGATAATTCGTTACGACAAATAGCGGGCTCCCATTAGCGTTTATTGCTTCATCAATATAGTCGGTTATGGGGCTTTGGACATGAGTTCCTATAGCGGAGTCTGCGGTTTTACCCTTGCTAGTTTTCGAAACAATCAACTTATTACAAAGAAACATATTTTAATTTTAACATTTTATAAATGTTAGAAAAATTAGTACAAAAATTTTGGGGTTAGAAAAAGAATTTCGAAAAATTATGATCTTGAGGCGGGAATCGAACCCGCGTCCGCTGCTATCCGGGCAGGTGCCTGACCGCTCGGCCACCCAAGACACTAATTAACTTGCCGAAATTCTTCCAACCTTTACACTTCACGTTGTAAGCCAACGGGTACCCTCGCAATGTAGAAATAAATTTTCAAATAAACATTCCAAAGCAGATATTTTTATAAATACCGTGCGTTCGGTTAAGTTTGGGTTTGCATTATAAACTATTCGATTTTAATTTATAAATGTTAGAAAAATTAGTACAAAGATTTAAGTTTAGACTAAAGATTTAAATTAGTACAAAGTACAAAAATATTATAGTTAGAAAAAGTTCTAAAAATCATTGTCTTGATGCGGGCATCGAACCCGCGTCTTCGGCAATCGGCTTAGTTGCCTATGCCACTGGGCCAACCAAGACGTTGATAATGATTATAATAAAATGATATTTCGAACTTTTCCTTTTTCTAACAATTAAAATTGTCAAATAAAAATCCAAATAAGAACCAACTTCGTTGATAGATTAAATTATCATCTACAGGAAGTGTAGCCCTGTTTCCTGTATCTTTTCCCATTAACATCGGTCAGACGTCATCAAGTCCTTTTGATACATATCACCCATCACACCGGAAAGGTGCTATGAAGAGTCATGGTACAGAAAAGACAGTGTGCATTAATTCGGATGACAAAATTCCAGCCATCTTAGATGATTTCATTCACCGTGATTCACCGTGTGGGTGCCGAGCTCATAGTGTGAGAGACAGTCAGTGGCAGCGCTTGGGACTTGTGATCCAAGTGTATGAAAATGAAAATGAATGAAAATATGGTTTATTCATATAAGGTATCATTACGGGATCATTACATTAGGTATCTACACTCATAAATCGTCAAAGAAATAACGTTTAACACTGGAAACGTGTGTATCAGAGAAAAAACGGTTTCCAATATTTAACGTTATAAGCTACACCATCCGTTCGTAAACTACCACGAGGCCTTGTTCTGAGAAGAACGGGCAAGAAACTCAGGTTTACGAGTGTAGGTTTATGAGGTCCCTTCACAACATGTCAACACTCACCTCCCCGACTTCTATATCTGTTTAGCCAGGCATTTTATGTATTATAACTTATAACGTAAATGTCTGAAATTATTCAAGTGAATATAAGTAATATAACCACTGCATGATATACACCAGACGAGATCATTTAATTCAAGCGAGACTCAAAACGAAAAATACTTAGAAGCATTGTGTGTCCGTATATTATGACAATAAAACTTACTTTTGCAGGAATGCCATTTTGAGTTCTAACTCATGTTAGAACGGAGTTAATATTATTTGAAGGAATATTACCTAGGCTCTTTTTTTCTCGAAAACTTTATTTGCTTTAATATAATTTGATAATATTAGAAGTTCTGAGAAGGAACGATGGATGAAATCTCAGAAATGAGACGAAAGAGTTTAATATCGTCGACAATAATGTGACATGGAAATTGTGAGAAATAAATCTAAATTTCTTCTTATAATTTACATGGCTATATTGACAATAAGTGGGAGTGCTTGGCATAAATCATCTCTATCTAATTACTAGTGGTTGCCCACGGCTTCGCTCGAGTTAATATCGGTTGTTATATAGCCTATAGCCTTCCTCAATAAATGGACTATCCAACACAATATATTTGAAATAAAACAACTTTTACGGATAAGACTCGCGTATAATTTGGTGTTTGGCATATTAATTATTTAACCCGACGTTTCGATCACTTTACAGTGGCCGTGGTCACGGGGGGACTAAAGATGACAGGTGTCCTCACAATAAAGTAATAATTAACTACCGTCATAATATTTGATATTTTAGGTATATATTTATATATTTGTTTAATTTGAACCAGTAGTTTGTGAGATTAGCGCGTTGAACCAACCATACAAACAAACTCTTCAGCTTTATAATAATTATATTAGTATAGCTATAATAAGTGCGAACCTATTGCCATCTGTCGGGTACGAAAATCGCAGTATATTTATTTTTTAGGTGGTATAAGTGGAACGCTGCTGCTGCCCAATATTCATAGCTGTCTTAGTTCTAAGTCGCCTTAAATGACACCCGCGGGAGAGATGGTGACAATTTCATTCTGCTCTGCCTATATCCATAAGGAAAAGCCTGTTCAGCACACTACATGACACACAGGGATATGCATTTTGTGCTTTTAAGTTAAGGACTCTGCCTCCATCAAAATGCTTTCCCATCTAGATTTTACCAGATGAACGATATGCATTTGAACTTCATCACCACCAGCTCTTTGATGTCCCAACTCCAGATCACAGGTCTTCCCTATCGATGGAAAAATATAGGTGGAATGGGCCATAACCCACCACGCTGGCCTACTGAGCTTTTGGACTTACAGAGCCCATTTGTAACTCCAAATACTGTCACTATCTCCCAACTACCAGTCGGCACGTTGAAAAAGTACAAAGGTTTCACGAGCTAACAACAAATAAAAATTTAAATTCCCGCCAAACAATGCTTAAAAGGCAAGTTGGAGGCACTTTGGAAAATTGAGAAATCCAATTTGTACAGGCGAACCTTAAGTTGTTTCCGATTTAGCGAGAGGAAAGTTGCGTCCAGCCATTGTAGGTCTGGGCAGGTTTTGAATTTGCCACTGTCTGACTTTTTAATGGCCTCCAATAGAAAGGTACATACATACATACATACATAAATCACGCCTACATCCCCGAAGGGGCAGGCAGAGGTGAACTAGCACCCACGTTTCGCTAAATATGTTAGGTCTCATGTAATAGGTGGCGAGCCTATTGCCATTTATCGGGCACAAAAGTCGCAGTACTCACTGATTTATCCTTAGTCGCCTTGTACGAACCCACGGGAGAGATTTAGGGGTGATGACAATTGTATTCTACTCTGCTGTCACTACACGGCACGATAATGGCAAGGCAAAAGTTGTCATTTCATTCTTTTTCTAACCACCAAAATCTTTGCACTCAATTTTTCTAACATTTATATAAAATTTTAAAATTAAAAATCGAATAGTTTATAAAGCAAACCCAAGCAACCGAACGCACGGTATTTGGTAAAAATAAAAATATCTGCTTTGGAATGTTTGAAATTTATTTCTACATTGCGAGGGTACCCGTTGCCTGGTACAACGTGAAGTGTAAAGGTTAGAAGAATTTCGGCAAGTTAATTGGTTTCTTGGGTGGCCGAGCGGTCAGGCACCTGCCCGGATAGCAGCGAACGCGGGTTCGATTCCCGCCTCAAGACCATAATTTTTCGAAATTCTTTTTCTAACCACCAAAATCTTTGTAAAAGTTGTCATGTCAAAACTGACAAAACTATACTCGACTTAAATAAATTCCTGAGTAGAGTCGAGTAATTAACTGTCAAACTCAAGGTACGTAGCGATCTACTTTGGGGTCTACTTAAAGCTTGTCAACGGCGCTTTCCACGTTATTTCTGCTCCCAGAGCACGAGGCGTGGACAAAATCTCCACGGGGACAAGAAAATGTTTTCCTCTCGCTCCAACTCCCACTGAATCCCGAGACGAAACACTGTCGAGTGGTGGAGAGAGACTTTGTCCACGTCCTGTGCTAGGGTTACTGGGTGGGTTTTAAATTTGCCACTGTCTGGATTTTTCATAATCATCACCATCACCGTGATTTATGTATGTATGTATCATCATCACCACACCTTTAATGTCCCCACTTCTAGGGCACGGGCCGTAAATTAGAGCAAAAAGGGTAGCTTTGCGTTTCGATTCGTAGTTCTGTAGATTCTAACCACCTCTGTGGTCTAGTGGTTGGCCCACCGGAATTAAGATCAGAGGTCCCGGCTTCAATCCTCAGGGGGTGCTGTAATTGGTACTCGGTTTGGTTGGTGGTAGGACTTCTTTTAAGTTCACTCTGGCTAGATACCACCATCATCACCAGCCCTTTTAGTGTCCCCACTGCTGGGGCACGGGCTTTCCCTATGGACGGAAGAATATAGGGAGATTGGGCCATAACCCACCACGCTGGCCCAGTGCGGGTTGGTGGTTACTAACGACTGCAGATGCAGCCGGGACCAACGGCTTAACGTGCCTTCTGAAGGACGGAGGAACGCGAGATAATAAATTTTTGGTCACCCCTCCAATGACCGGCCTTAGCGAAATTGCTCAGTTTACGCAATCGCAGGCCAAGCGCGAGCTCCTCCTTGTCTGGCTTTTTAATGGCCTCCAATTGAAAGGTGCTCAGGACAAATATTTTTACTTTCAAGCAAGACAGACACACCTGATGGTAAGTGACGATAAGGGCCGAGGATGGAATCGAGCTTCACCTGGAACCCTCATCTGGCTATCTTATCACAATTGTCTGAACGCAATCATTATTATTAGGGCGACAGATTTTGGTAAGATGGTGGTAGCTAGCCAGGCGGACTTTGAAAGAAGTCCTAGTACCAACCAAACCGAGTACAAATTATTATGCTAGGTGGTACAAGAGGAATGCGGCTGCCCATTACTCATCGCTGTGTTTACCCTTAGTCGCCTTGTACGACCACGGGATAGATGGGGCACAATTGTATTCTGCTATACCATACAGCTGGCATTTACTTTACTAACTGCCGCACTCAGAGACGTCAAATAACTTGAATGAGTACTTAATGTCAAAAGATGACAATTCAAAACTAGTCGCTATTCTTGCCGGGTCTATGGTCTATATTCAAATGCAATATTTGAAAATTATGTACTGAGTGCGGCAGTTATGTACCTTGTCCCTTACCCAACTTTCCCTTCCATTCATCTTTGCACCAGTAATTAAATACATCTAGCGCGATCACATTTGTCAGTACATTGTACGTGTACAAACCTTTACGGGGTCAATTGTATCAGAGGTCCAATCGATATGCGAATGTGAACCCTTAAAATTCATCCGGCGACAGGCAAAATGAACCTTAACGTCTGGTGTGAGCATTCAAAACCGCACTTCGGTCGCTCGTGCGTGTTGTGGCCATCTGATTGTTAAATTAAGCCTAATCTGATTCGAGGAAAGGTCTGTGATTTCGTTCATGTTAATTTCGTTATACTGTGTTGGTGTGAAAATTCATTTATATGTAGATGATCTCTTTGAAAGGACTTTAAATTGTGCGCTAAATAAGAAAATATTTTCTTGTTACGATTGTTGGAACTGATAAGTATGACGGCCGGCTTGGTCGAATGCTCAAATCGCTGGGTATTGGCCTAGAGGTCCCGGGTTCGAATCCTGGTAGGTGAAAATTTTGTGATGAACACAAATATTTTATTCCCGAGTCATGGTTGTGGATTTATGTAGTATATTTTTAACATTTTTATACGTACATAGATAAATCACGCCCATATCCCCGAAGGGGTAGGCAGAGGTGAATTGAATTAACACCCATTTTTCGCTTATTAAGTTAGGTCCCATGAAATAGCTGGCAAGCCTATTGCCATTTATCGGGTACGGAATTCGCTATTTTTATTTTTTTATTTTATTTTATTTTATGCTATACATTGCTAAGTGGTCAAAGAGGAACGCTGCTGCCAATTCCTCATCATTATTTTAACCCTTACGGCGCCTTTCGTCTTGTACGACACCCGCGGGAGAGATTTGGGGTAGTGACAGTTGTATTCTGCTCTGCCGTCACCACACGGCACTGCACAAAATGAAATACCGTCGAAAAATTCAATGCTGCCTCGAAAACCAGTCGTACAACGAAACCTAAAATAAAAATTGACATCCGGAAACAGATTTCGGCGACTAAAATCTAACTATTAATTAAAACTAGCCAGCATGCGACGGGATAGGTATCTGACGTAAACAAAAAACCGGTCAAGTGCGAGTCGGCCTCGCGCACCAAGGGTTCTGTACCATTATATTATTATATAAACCAAGCAAAAAATCACGTTTATTGTATGGAAGCTCTGTTAAATATTTGTTTCTTTCTGTTTCTTAGTATAATATTTGTTGATAAAGCGGCAACAGAACCATTTGCCATTTATCGAGCCAATTATCAGAGCCTATTGCCATTTATCGGGCACAAAAGTCGCAATACATTGCTAGGTGGTATAAAAGGAACGCTGCTGCCCATTCCTCATCACTGATTTGTCTTTGGTCGCCTTGTACGACACCCGCGAGAGAGTATTAGGGTGGTGTCAATTGTATTCTATTCTACCGTCTCACCACACGGGTCTTAGTAAAAGAATGTCGTTTTGGTACGGAACACCAAAAACACCGGAGCGCCATCTGCCGCCGCCAATTATGGGCGTCCGAGTTTTTTTTTTTTTACAAAACGCCCATTTGTGCCAACCCTAAATATCTGTCCTCGGGAGACCACTTCCATTCAACCCGGCAACGGTACAAGTGGCCTCTTCGGCCCCCTCTATTATTTCAGGAGAGCATTTTACAATTTCGACGAAATAGTAGTACGAAAAAAAAATGAAAAAGGAAGGTATTTTTTCGCGAGCCATTGTGCGTGTTAATTAACGCTGCTGGCGGGTAGTTGGTGAAAAACGAATCGGATATTAGTGCACTAGTTATTTTTTTGAAGTTTTAGGTCGTAAGTATAGTAAATTATTTTATAGTTAACAACACGAGGACCTCACTAGCCCAGTGGTAGGTACCTATAGTGCGCTCGGCCCGCGATTGCCAAAAATTTTAAATCTCGAGTTCCTCATACCTGTCAAACACCAGCGATTGCGTAAACTAAGCAACGATGGCTATGGCTGGTCATTGGATGGGTGACCAAAATGTATTATCTCGAATTCCTCCGTGATTCGGAAGGCACGTTAAGCCGTTGTTGGTCCCGGCTGCATCTGCAGTCGTTAATACCCTCAAATCCGCACTGACCAGCGCGGTGGGTTATGGCCCATTCTACCAATATTTTTCCAAAAGGCCTGTGTCCCAGCAGTGGGAACATTAAAGGTTTGGTGATACTGATGATGACTGGATGTATATAAAAGTGATAGAAATGACCGTGTCGAGATGATATCGAGAGAATTTTGGATCGCCCATCCAATGACCGGCCTTAGCGAACATTCCTTAGTTTCAGCTATTGCAGGCCGAGCGCGTTAGTCCACTACGCCATCAAGCTCCTTTCATAAATGATATATTGTGGTAACAACAAAAACACCAAGCAATAATTTCTCGAGTCATAAATATTCAACACAGTTTTTGTTTTGGATCAACCGATATTTTCCGATAAGTAGGTCCGTCTATAAATAAGGGGATCCCTATGCAAACGACATGGACAATAAAGGTATTCGCCCACTACACCGGCACATGCAATAAATTAATTTCTCATACATTTTTAAATTTTTATATCATATAATTTGCCGTGTGGTGACGGCAGAGCAGGATACAATTGTCACCACCCCCATTTCTCCCGTCGTCCAAGGCGACTAAGGGTAAAGAGCAATGCGATGAGCAATGGGCAGAAGCGTTACTCTTATACCACCTAGAAATACTGCAATGTATATGCCCGATAGATGACAACAGGATCGCCACCTATTACACGGGACCTAACTTAATTGGTGCGTGCTAAATTCACCTCTGCTTATATATGCGTGATTTATGTATGTATCTAAAGTAACAACGTAAAAACAACGTGATGTAGTTTTTAAAAATTAGCCATCATGCCTACTGTTGTGTCTGAGCTCACAATGGCAGAAAATACCCCCCAGGTATTATGCACGGGTTAAGTGGCCATTCAGACTACCTGAATAGCCAAGTTTTTGACTGGGAAAAGTGAGGCAGTCAACCCTTCAATGGCTGGGTGTAAATTTTAATTATTGCCTAGAATCTGGATGCGTAGGGTTTGTTTTTAATGATTCCAAAGTTGTGGGTAGTTTGGTCGGTGTTTTTCCCAATTAGTACTTTTACTTATGGGGTAGAGTTCGGGAAATATTTTGTTGTTACTCCTCTCCAATTGGAACTAAGAGGTGTAGTAAAGTCTAGTAACACAATAAAAGCAATTTTTTTTGGGCACGGTGGCCTAAAAAAGGTATACCTACTGCTTAAAGAGAACACACTGGTTTGTAGAATTATGGCCCTATTCCATAAAACAGACAATCATGCTGACGGTAAATTATCAATTTTTTAAAATAATTTTCGATAGCTTACCTTCCCATAATAGTACTGGGCCTTAACTTTTAAACGTGTACGCAGGTGGTGAGCCTATTGCCATTTCTCGGACACGTAACATGCAATATAATTCTAAGTACTTACTACTAGGAACTGCCGTAATATTATAGTATTCTTCGTTACTACACATGCAATAAGCAGGTTTAGTTTCAGTTAAGTACGATTGGACATTTAATTCAAGACAATATTGAATCTATTAACAATAAATATAGAAATTCCAATAGGTAACTATCGTTATTCGTAACGTTATTCTTTAAGGACATTCCAATAGAAACTGAACACTTTAAGGACTCAAAGAATTGTTAAGATCAAAATGCCGAACAAAACTACGTACAAACATCTCAAAGCAAACGGAAAATCGAATACAAAGAGCCTCATCTTAGCAACTCAAACCAAACTAATTTGCATTTTCAAGATGCACGCTCAACTTCGCGTTATTAAGAACTTTCACATTTTAGGTCAGGCCCGATAGTGTTTTGCATACATGGCGCGACTCAAGTTACTTACAGAGGAGTTGAGGAGATTCAATATGTGTGTGTGTCAGACAGACATTTTTTTTCTCTGTAATAATCATTCTTACATTTTGAAATATTCTTCTTGTTCTATAATAATGATATAATAAATATTTGTACAGTCACACCTATCATCTAGCCCAAAGTAAGTAGCACTTGTGTTATGGATACTAGATGATTTTTAATTATATAAATGTTGAAAATACATCAACCTATACACAACCATGACTCGGAAACAAACATTTGAGGTCATCACAAAGTTTGCCCCTACCAGAATTCGAACCCGTGACCTCTTGGCCAATACCGAGCAATGTTTATGTTTACTCTTCCATTCATATCGGTCAGAACGTCATCAAGCCATCCATTCCCTTTTGATTCATATCATCCATCACACCGTAAAGGTGCTAGTGATGAATGAATGTATAGAAAAGAGACGGAACGGACCATGACGAGAGACCGATGAATGGAGAGAGTGATTGGCAACATGCCAATTCATACTGCTCAAGGTTTTGACTAATTTAGCAAATTACTGGGATTTAAGTTTGTTACATGACGTGACAAAAGCTAGCGAAATATGAGTTTTTTAATACACCTTAAGATGAAAACAGTTTCATGAACAATTGCTACGATTTGCGGTTGAAACCAGAAAAAACTGTTTCGCAAAATCACCATATTCCTTACGTACGTTGTTTTTTTCTTCCTTTGAGTGTATGCTTACGGCTAGAGCCTGAACCCATTAAGTATTTCATACACCATATTCAATACGCCCGGTCATTTAGACCGAGGACTGGCTTTTATGCGGCGAAGGGTTACTGCAGTCTCGAGTTTCTATCATGTTTGACTAGGCACTTGACGTTTTTGCCTGCATTCAGCAGTCGCAGGGTTAATAGTTCCAATGGACGTTGTCGAGTTGTGAATAGGATATTGCTGGTGGAATCATTAGCAGTTGTTGTATAAGAGCTAGGCTAGTCCACTTATATGCCGTGTGGTGACGGCAGAGTGGAATACAATTGTCACCACCCCAAATCTCTCCAGTGGGTGTCGTACAAGGTAACTAAGGATAAATCAGTGATGAGGAATGGGCAGCAGCGTTTCTCTTATACCACCTAGCAAGGCGACTTTTGTGACCGATAAACGGCAATAGGCTCGCCACCTCCGAACTAACATTATTGGCGAAATGTGGGTGCTAATTGACCTCTGCCCACACCTTCGGGGATATATGCGTGATTTGTGTATTTATGCGTATTTATTTGATAACGACGCTGTCTCATACGTCTCCGTCGGCGTAGTGTGCCGCGTCCTTAAGCGCAGAGGCGAAGCGCCCTCGGCTGGAGGGTCTCCACTCAGAACCCCGCAGATGCATGAACAAAAAAATTGCCCTTCCCATGAATATTTTGCCACAGTATACCCAGAACAGTAGTTCATCTGCGGCCTGTCGGCGAGTTATTAGCCTACTCTTGCGTTGACGCTAGCATTGTAACTAAAGCGGGAACGAGCAGCGGGCGAATGTGCAATCACCTTGTTCACGCGCCATCACACCGAACCCTTACGCCCCGTATTTTATATCAATGTGTGCGTCACAGTGCGTGCCTACACGGCGCCGAGTATGGAAGCACACATTCTAATGGGCAGCGACCAAAATGGAAAAAAAATGTATTAAGCCTCTCACAGATGGACGCGGTCAGCGGTGGCGGGACAGTGGTGGTGGCGTACAAATACAAACGTTGACCGCGATGGTTTGAATAATGTCCTTATGTTACCTAAGTTACAACTGCCCGCTGCTGTGAGAGGCTTTACTGTTCTAGGTATACTGTGATTTAGCGCTCGAAAGTTTCCCCTTTAAATTTTAATATTTTTTCGAGATCTGCTCAAGGGCACTTTCGGATTCGTCCGTCGCGATCCGTGAGCGAGTGGACGCTGTATCTATGCTTGTTCATTTGAACGGCTTAAAAAAGGAGAGGGGAAGCAGGAGAAAAATACAAGATTTACACAGAAAAAGAAATTTAAAGAATCATTGATCACTATCACTCACTAAGAGTGCTAGTTTCACCTCTGCCTACCCCTTCGGGGATATAGGCGTGATTTATGTATGTATGTATGTATTTATTTAGTGCCGTGTGGTGACGGCAGTGCAGAATACAAATGTCATATCAACCCATCTCTCTCGTGGGTGTCGTACAAGGCGACTCCTTAGTTGCCGTGTAAAGACAGCGATGAGTAATGGGAAGAGCATTCCTTTCATACCACCCAGCAATATACTGCGTTTTATGTGCCAGATATATGCCAATAAGCCCACCACTAATTACTCGGGACCTAACTTAATTGGCGAAAAATAGATGCTATCATCTTAGATGATGCATATCACCTCAGCCTAACTCTTCGGGGATATAGGCGTTATTTATGTATGTATGTATTTTTTTGTTAAAAAAAACTTGGGTTTTTTTGTTGCGGAAATAAAATCAAATTAATAAGCCAACCACAAAATATTACCATTGTATTGAAAAAAAAAAACATAACGTGTAAAATTTATAAAAATGAAAAACATTGAACAACGATTAATGTTTTGTTTTGATAAAAAAAAACATGGATTTTGTCCAGTTGCTGGGGGAATAATATCTGAGATTAAATAAATAAGGAGATCACAAAAAGTTGACCACAACACAAGAAAAGTAAAAATACAAAAAACTGTCATGTCAGCCGTGTGTACCAAAAACAAATCTATGGACAAAGCCATGAGATTATCCTACAAAATTGGCTTAGATAGAGACAAGACATCCAGTAAGTACTTAAGTATTTCCAAATCTAAAATAACTCTATAGATTGTAATACACATTGATAAAAATGAGAGTTTATTTTTCTTTCTAAAAATAATGTATTGTAGCAAATGCACTAGTTGTTATAAGAAGTAGCCGGTAAAATAATAACATCGTTACAATATTTATCAGATTAATTTATCAGCTACTCAACCGTCATGTTTCTTTAATTAATTGCAGGCTCGCCCCCTATTAGATGGAAACTAATATAGGTATGATTTGTGAATAAATACAACAAGTTGTTCTAACTTTATACTATCCGCATAATGAATACGGCTTCCTGCAAATAAGCAATGACTCTATTCTGTTACTATTTTGTATTTTTCCTCATCACTAATTATATTCTGTGTTATAATCGTCGAGCCACAATGATACAATAACACAAAACTTACCACTAATTTATCAATATCTATCTCTACGAGAGAATTTCACAAGTCACAACTCAGAATGAGTTTCTCTGTAATATAAATCCGCTTAAATTGTAAGAAACACAATCTGGCGTAATTATTCTTAATTATCAGCTACAATGAAGCCTTAGGGAGCTCAGCTGAGCCCATCCGCGTTTGAATTTCAAACATTTTTATGTTTTAATCAGAAAATTCCAGTTAAGAGAATGCCGTACCGTATTTATTCCCAAATGCACTGATGAGGCAATGTGAAAGGTTACATTGTACAACCCGAGAGCTGGTGGGCGAATATGAAATAAAAAACCAGACAAGTCGAGGATTCCGTACAGTTTCTTGCTATTTAACAATAAACACAATTTTTTTTATATGATTCAATTACGTGTGGTGACGGCAGAATAGAATATAATTGTCACCACCCCAAATCTCTCCCGTGGGTGTCGTACAAGGCGACTAAGGATAAATCAGCGATGAGGAATGGGCAGCAGCGTTCTTCTGATCCACCTAGCAATGTACTGCGACTTTTGTGCCCGATAAATGGCAATAGGCTCGCCACCTATTACATGGGACCTAACATAATTGGCGAAACGTGGGTGCTAATTCACCTCTGCCTACCCCTTCGGGGATATAGGCGTGATTTATGTATGTATGTATGTATGTAATAGCAAGTATGGAGATTTTTAAAAATAAAACCACTTTGCAGCGTGGTGGTTTTCTCCTTTTATTCTTCCACCCATAGGGAATGTCAGCACCCCAGCAGTGGGGATGTTAAAGGCCTAATTATGATGTTGTATAGTTTTCCAATTTTTACCTTTACGGTATAAGACGGTATTACTTTGAAATAAAACAACTTTTAAGGATTAGACTCGCGTATATTTTGGTGTTTGGCATTGTTAATATTTAAAAGTTGTTTGTTGTTACAAAGTTGTTTTATTTCAAATGTGTAGTGCTTGTGCAAATGTAAGAAAATATTACGGTATTACTTACCGAAGTTCATAGTTCTAAGTCAACGGAATATAAATAAATTTTGAGTCCCTTGATAGTATCAACGTTACGTTGCTTAGAAGTTTACATACATACATATATAAATAGTAGACAGAGGTGAACTAGCACCCACGTTTCGCTAATCATGTTAGGTCCCATGTGGCGAGCCTATTGCCATTTATCGGGCACAAAAGTCGCAGTACATTGCTATTACTAGGTGGTATAAGAGGAACGTTGCTGCCCATTCCTCATCACTGATTTATCCTTAGTCGCCTTGTACGACACCCACGGGAGAGATTTGGGGTGGTGACAATTGTATTCTACTCTGCCGTCACCACACGGCTTAGAAGTTTAACTTAAAATAACTTCTAGGGATTATAGATTATGGTTTTAATCTCAACTCGGTACCTCCACGCATTTCCGATATAAAGGAACTTGATAGACAGACGAACGGACGGACAACAAAGTGATTCTGTGAGGGTTCACAGGGACCTTACCACCAACTCTTAACGCGACTCAATTTCCATTGATAAAGTGAGACAACGCTATAAGCCGAGTAGAGCGGCGTCCTGCTTAGTCATCCGCGTTTGGATCGCACTAATATTTCATGGTACGGCCACAGTTTTTTTCCTTTTGAGGCCCGGAACCCTAAAAACACTTGTCATTTTAATTCAAATGTAAATTTGGTACGTGTAAATCCAGTCTCTGGAAATTATTGCAGTCACTGTAGCTATGGGCTGGGTCGTTCATGAATTTTGGTTTCGGCAATGTTTTCGTACGCATGCATAAGTGTCACACGGGGATGTGTTAACATGGATTTTAATTGAATTCACGTTGTTTCAGGTATGGAATTGCTTTATTGGCTGAATCCGACATTACTGACTGGTAAGCAGAGAGAAAATATTATTTTAAACATACATACATATATAGACGAATGCTCAGATCGCTGGGTATTGGCCAAGAGGTCCCGGGTTCGAATCCTGGTAGGGGCAAACTTTGTGATGACCACAAATGTTTGTTCCCGAGTCATGGTTGTGTATATGTTTATGTAGTATATTTTTAACATTTATAAACATAATTATATTAAAATATGTCCGTCATCTAGTATCCATAACACAAGTGCTTAGGCTACTTAATTTGGGCTAGATGATAGGTGTGAGTGTAAAAATATTTATTTATTTATTTATTAAATCACGCCTATGCTGCTGCCCATTCCTCATCACTGTTTTATCCTTAGTCGCTTTGTACGACACCCACGGGAGACATTTGGGGTGGTGACAATAGTATTCTATTCTGCCGTCACTATAAAGCATTGTAAATGTTAGTCTCAGCAAATATCTTTGGGAGTCAATTTCAGTAATTTGTGTCCTCATTAAATCTTTGGACATTGTCACTGAAAGCGTTTAATAGATATTATTATAATATATCTTTCTCTGTCAATTCTAAACAAATGACAAAGACAAAACTGAGTTCACGGCTTGCGAACGGATCGCGTAGCTCTGCGCGTTAAATAACATAAATCTTCATGCCTTGAACACGCGCGTTTGCAATGTTTAACGTAGTTCTTTCTGGACGATTTATGAGTGTATGTAATTTAACCTTTTTTTATGAGGAAACCGTATATTTTTATTTGATGATGTGGAAGTTGCCTATATTAATTTATTATTGACGGCCAGATCAGTGTCAGATCGCTGACTATCAGCCAAGAGGTCCCGGGCTCGAATCCTGGTCGAGGCAAATGTTTGTGTGATTATCACAGACATTTTGTTTAATCCTCGAATCATTATAATTATTATGGAAATTTAAATTTGTCCGTCATCTACAGGGTGAATTTGAAATCGGTTGACAAAATTTTACAGGACATTTTAACTGCTATAATGATCGTTATAATAACAATTAAAATTGTAAATTAGTTGCAGTCGACGCACTTTCCGCCTGATTGTACCTACAGCGTTCTACTATCTAGCCGCGCGCACTCGTCTGCTTAGCAACCCGCGAATTACGAACGATTTATTTAATTTTATTTAATATTAAGAATTTAATTTATTATTTTTCTTAAATAAATTTTATATTTAATTTTTTTTTGTTTTGTTTTTAATCTGTATATTTACCAGTTTCGAGTAAAAGAAAAGGATATACTTTTTTTCTCAACTTCGATTTGCTTATAAGCCTCACAAATAAAATGTTTAATAGCACTAGAACCCCCCAAAAAAAAATATTGTCGATTCATTTCGATTTCACCCTGTACAAATCATAATACAAGTGCTCTTATGCTACATAATTTGGGCTAGATGATAGGTGTGAGTGTAGAAAATATTTATTATTACTTAAGGGTCTTAAAATGTCCATACTTCAGGGCTTTTATAAAGTACACGTAGAAAAAGAACTATAGCGCCCTATTTTGTTACTTTGGAGATATAGGTGCTAATGCTACTGGGAATTCAGCAGCTTAACATAATTGTTATTTTTGATATTCATCTGAATATTATAAAATGATTGAATCCAATCAGGGTTCGATTCCCGCATCAAGACAATAATTTGTCGATCTTTTTCTAACCCATTTTTCCTTCTAACCCTAACACAATTTCAGAAGCTAGGTAATTCTCATATATTCTTTTTTTTTTCGAATTGGGTTTTATTATACAAAAACAACGTGAGCACGCAAGAAATACATAACCGGTCGCGCTTTCCAACAAGTCTATGCTAAACGGTTACAAGTCGACCACAATTGTTACGTCAATCGACCTTATCAAAGAGTACAATCAAATTAACCTGAGAGCACTCGCGAAGCTTACAACCCCCTTTGTGGAGGATTTATGATAACGGAACATGAAATCCACTTAATTTCGGCGTTAGCATAAAAATATATGGGCCTAGTATCCAAGATGGTCCGATAGCCCCCATTTTAGGTTTCGTAATTAGTTTTCTAGATGATACTGTCTTTGTTGTTAGCAGAAGAAATAATTAGATAGATTGAACCCCAATTTTCTTTGCAGATAGATACATACATAAATCACGCCTGTGCCAAAAATTATTGTCTTGGCGCGGGAATCGAACCCACGTCCTCTGCATTCCGGGCAGCCAAACAAGACGCCGTTTTCTTTGTAATAATTTTTCTAACATTTATAATAAATAATTTTTACAAAGATTTTGGTGGTTAGAAAAATAATTTCGAAAAATTATGATCTTGAGGCGGGAATCGAACCCGCGTCCGCTGCTATCCGGCCAGGTGCCTGACCGCTCGGCCACCCAAGACACTAACTAACTTGCCGAAATTCTTCTAACCTTTACACTTCACGTTGTAAGCCAACGGGTACCCTCGCAATGTAGAAATAAATTTCAAACATTCCAAAGCAGATATATTTACAAATACCGTGCGTTCGGCTAAGCTTGGGTTTGCTTTATAAACTATTCGATTTTAATTTTAACATTATATAAATGTTAGAAAAATTAGTACAAAGATTTTGGTGGTTAGAAAAAGAATTTCGAAAAATTATGATCTTGAGGCGGGAATCGAACCCGCGTCCGCTGCTATCCGAGCAGGTGCCTGACCGCTCGGCCACCCATTATATAAATCATGATCATTTGTAAAAATATCTGCTTTGGAATGTTTGAAATTTATTTCTACATTGCGAGGGTACCCGTTGGCTTACAACGTGAAGTGTAAAGGTTAGAAGAATTTCGGCAAGTTAGTTAGTGTCTTGGGTGGCCGAGCGGTCAGGCACCTGCCCGGATAGCAGCGGACGCGGGTTCGATTCCCGCCTCAAGATCATAATTTTTCGAAATTCTTTTTCTAACCACCAAAATCTTTGTACTAATTTTTCTAACATTTATATAATGTTAAAATTAAAATCGAATAGTAAATCATTTTTAAATAAAATACAAAGATAGTTAAATATCCACACATAATTTAATTTTGGTTCCATTATTGCAAACCATGAAACCGTGCACGTCATTCGGTGTATCACGTCCGAATCGCTTTATGCAAAACATAATGAACACCAAAATAATCCAATTACCATAGTTAACTAACCCGCCGGCGTGATTCCAGCGGCTTATTTGGGTGTTTTGCCAAATTATGATCGACATTTGACAGTGACGATGCCATGTAATGTGTTTCAGTATTGAATGGCTTAAAGCAGAGGTTCACAAACTTTTTATTAACATAGTCCACTTTAGAATTTTTGCTGATTCTGGTGGACGCCTGCGGTTACGTTTCTGCCATATTCTCATATTCGACAGAAAACGTGAAGAATACACCCCCAACCATGAATAACCAGTTTTCGAAAAAAAAAGTTAGAATTATTGATTTGTTAATTAATTCATTTATTCTACTTTGCTATATGTTGCATGTTGCTTCAAGTCCTTGAGCTTCTTAAAAAAATATCTGTCTACTTAGTGTATTTTTGGTGAAATCAAGCTAAAATTAAAAAAGAGTAAACACTATTATTTTTATTTAAAGATAATATTTTTGTAAACCTTTGGCATATTCTCCGCGAAATTGTTAACAACGCACACAACAAAAATCAACGCTAATTGTTTTTATTAAATTAATTGTTTCTAGCCCCTTTACTAGGTAATGATGTCTGCATTACCTAATTTGGGCGCTATCGATAATTTGTTTTCATTGGAAATAAACGTTTTGCCTTTGTTCGCATTTCAAACCAGATAAATTTTCGTGGAACCCCATTTCTTTGTCAAGCCAACGTAGACCCCCCGAGACCCCCGTGGACCCCTGGGGGTCCATCTTGACCACTTTGCGAATCAATGGCTTTCAGGATTTGACACCGGATGTGCGTTCAATATTGTTGTACAATGGAAAATTATTGGTTGGCCGAGATTGCCTCATGAATTAATGGCAATTACCATGATCGGGGTTGATTTACGACACCATTTCACTGCGTAATCATCTTTTAATAAAGTTTGATGGCGTCATGACACCGGGATTTATGGCGACATACTCGTAATTTTTGGTGATCGGCGAAAAATGTTATTAAATATTTTTCGAGGTTTATAGTTTTCTCTAGAGTTATACTTAAGCGAGATCTGTCAATAGTAACAGTTAGATTAAGAAATTCCTTAAAGCAGATACCGTGTGGTGATGGTAGAGTATAAAATTATACATGTCTTTACCAAGCTAAACGGCTCCCTTTCAACTTTTATGGCACTAGCGCCACTTTCAGACTCCCTCTTAAATACTCATTTATTTTCTTATCCGTTCCTTCTCTACTTCGCACATCCTTTTCAATACTCTTATATGCATGTTCCGCAAAATTGCATGTGCCGCATGCAATTTTCTTTCGTCTTTCTTTTTCACAGCCTAACATTCCGATGATTTATTTCATGTTCAAAAGATATAAGTACAGGCTGTTTTCTTTTGAAGCTCCTCTGTAATTGGTTTTTTAAGCCTTCATCTCACCTGTTACTAAGTGACGATAAGGGCCGAAGATGGAATCGAGCTCAGATTAACCTGGCAACCTCAACCACAGAGGCGCTGGCTGTCTTATCACAATTGTCGGAGCACAATAATGCTGTTAACATTATTATTAAGACGTCAGATTTTGATAAGATGGTGGTATCTAGCCCCGCGTACTTGAAAGAAATCCTACCACCAACGGCAACTAACTGGTTTTGTATTGATTAGTTTATGTAATAACCACGACGCCCAACGCTATACGATACTTGCGCTACACTACTACTGCGCTACAGATCCGTTAGTTCTCCGTACTAGTTAGTATATCGCGATTAAGTTAAAAATTAACCGCGTCCATAAATTTCAGATGGACGCCGCCCAGTTTGGGGATTTGAACGTTTTAAATTATTTTAACCATTTGCAATAGGGTTGTCGGTGTCAATCAAATTGAATTCTGTGTTCCGAATATATTATCTACACGGTTTGCAGTAGTTTTTGTTTGTCCGTGCGTGTGCATACTGAGTGGATGTTTTGTGCATTTGAATTGATGAGAGCTCGGCAAAGTGGTAAGCGCCCTTCGATTGCGAAAACCAAGCAATGCTCGCTAAGGCCGGTCATTGGATGGGTAACCAGAAATACAATACACACAATATATTGCGATTAACGTGTCCGATAGATGGAAATAGGCTCGCCCCCTATTACATGACACCCGACATTGTTGGCGAAACCATGCTCCTAATCATGCTTACCCCTTCATGTATCGATGGGTGTAATTTATGTATGTATAAAAATCCTCTAAAATGCTGCGTATTTCTTGCCCAATTATGGATAAGATGCCTATGCCTCTTCCCAGATCTTTGTAATATTAATGCTTTTACTCTGGTTCCTTTGACATTACAATATGTATATGAAGCAATATTAAGTTACAAAATTAGGCAATCCTTGCCGCTACATCGCGTCGTTATTGGGAAACTTCCCCTAAAGTCTGGTAATTTTGTTGTGCTACTACAACAAAAAGCGGGTGCTCTATTTGAGGCAGACTAAACTAAAATGGATTATGGTACGGTGAAGGCTAATTTTATTAGTTACTATCGCTTCGATGAGCTAAGGAATCATAATGACTTATACTCTTAAGTTTTGATGTTAAAATAACATCTTCGTCGTTGTAAGTTTTTTACATCTGGTGCGTTGTTCCTCGCATATCGCCTAGCAATAGCCTATTTGGTACCCTTAGTTTTGTTTGATTGTTATTTTTATTGTAAGATTTCTGTTATTACAGGCACCAAATAAACATTTTTTTCTTTTTCTTTATTTCTTTTTGCAACATAAAAAATGGTGACTCGCGTGCCCGTAAGATGGCAGTAGGCTAATACATGGGACTTACCATATATGATCCCCCTCTGCCTATCTCTTCAGGGATAAATAGCTGATTTATATATGTAAAAAAGGGAAGAAAAAGTGCAAGGAAAGTTACAAAAAACTTTTCTGTGTACACTAAGTAATAAACGTTTGGTTGGATTTCATGATTTAATTTGGATAGTATCAATAAAATGTTCGATATTAAAATGTTGTGCATCCATTTCAATGTGACGTCAGGATGGTACAATAAATATTGCAGTAGTAATAATTGTTGCAGCCCTGAAAACATTAAATAACCCTAGCGAACCCACGGGACTCCCAAAATATGTGGAACTCGTCCGATATTCGTATCGATAATAATCATCCGGAAATGTTTTAATGAAGGAGTTTTCCAATGCTACCGCTGCGTTATTTATAGTTTTGTGAATTCAGTAATTAATTTATTGCTTGTAACTTTTTAGTTTCAGCGCTGTAAATCAAATTGGACACATAAATTTTGTGTAAAATAATGTATTTCGCTACCACGGTCGCTGTTTTTAGGGATCCGTGGCCAAAGGGTAAAACGGGACACTATTATTGAGAATCCGCTGTATGTCCGTCCGTCACCAGTCTGTATCTCATTTCTTAAGCTTGATTATAACGGTTTTTATAAAAAAAGTTACTTTTACTTTTACTTTTTATAAACTAAAATAACATTAGGACCTTGAAAGGGAGATTGTGTGAAATATGAATGAATATGATGAGTGGATGGGATGAGGAGATGACGAGTGCCAGAAGATAGAGGAGAAAGAGTAGATATCGCGAGGACCCCAAATACATCGGGGACAATAAAGTTCTGCATGATGATGATGGCAATAGGCCCGCCACCTATGGGACCTAACATAATTGGCGAAACGTGGGTGCTAGTTCACCTCTGCCTACCTTTTCGGGGATATAGGCGTTATTTATGTATGTATGTAAAGAAAATATATTTCTTTAATAATATTTGTAGTGGTCTATTACTGTCGGTAAAATAGTACCGTATGTATTTTATTCTCTTAAGTCATTGTCGGTAAAACAGTAGTATCGATATGTCATAAATGTCAAATATTAGATGGAATTAAAATTGTGAAAAACAGTTAAAAAATTTTAAGAAGATATTTAGTTAGAAATAAACTTACAATGTCGTTTCTTTATTTACAGGTGAGAATTTATTATTTCGTTTACTAATTAATATGCAATCTTAGTTATAAGTAAGTTTTTAATAAAACCTCCACTTTATTTACAGAGCAACACATGTTAGTTTATTTTACATCTGACATAGCAATCTTATATGTATGTATGATGATGATGTAGTCATCGCAGACAGACGTTCCGTCGCCATTTCCATCAAGCAATCCCGAAAAATAGAAGCCGGTTTTTATTTTCCACGGCCGAATAGAGGCCTATTTTCATTCGCAAATTCCAAATGTAAAAACTAACGTTTCCGTAACGCGCCCATCAGCAGACGTCAAAAGGAGAAAAAATACCAGGCCAAGTGCGAGTCAGATTAGCGCGCGTGGTTCCGTACTATAAAACAAGCAAAGTAATTAATTTAGTTGTTAGATATTATTTATAATTTATTATTCCTTTCTTTTTACGCCGTGTGATGACGGCAGAGTAGAATATACAATAATTGTCACCACCCCAAATCTCTCCCGTGCGTGTCGTATAAGGCGACTTAGGGTTAAAACAGTGACGAGGAATTGGAAATGGGCAGCAGCATTCCTCTTATACTACCTAGCAATATACTGTTATTTCTGTGCTAGATGGCAATAGGCTCGCCACCTATTACATGACATGAGTCCAAATTTAATTGGCGAAAAGTGTGGTGATTTTTGTATGTATGGATGTATTAGTATTTGTTGTTATAGCGGCAATAGAAATACATCATCAGTGAAATTTTCAATAACTGTCTAATTATCACGGTTCACTAGATATAGCCCGGTGTCAGACGACAGACAGACGGTGTTAGACAGACAGACGGACGGACAGCGGAGTCTAACTGCCGCACTCAGAGACGTCAAATAACTTTAATGAGTACCTAATGTCAAAAAAAAAACAATAAAATTTAGACCATAGACCCGGCAAGAATAGCGGCTAGTTTTGAATTGTCATTTTTTTACATTAAGTACTCATTGTCGTTATTTAACGTGTCTGAGTGCGGCAGTTAGTAACACCCTTTGGGCAGGGAACCCTAAAAATGCAACATCCCAACTCCACACTGCACGGCTCATTGTCAACGCATGCGAATCCCGAACCTAGTTACGAATTCCGAAATGGAAACTGGACGTTCAGGATGAAGGGGAGAAAAAAAATGGGAAAATCGTTTCATCGTCGCCTATTCAGTGAGCCTTTCTACCCTCCGGCATTGTGCAGCTTACGGTATTATATTGTTTTACGGTGGATCCCAATATTCTATCTACAGTTAAAAGTACATACATACATACATAAATCACGCCTATATCCCCGAAGGGGTAGGCAGAGGTGAACTAGCACCCACGTTTCGCCAATTATGTTAGGTCCCATGTAATAGGTGGCGAGCCTATTGCCATGTATCGGGCTCAAAAGTCGCAGTACATTGCTAGGTAGTATAAGAGGAACGCTGCTGCCGATTCCTCATCGCTGATTTATCCTTAGTCGCCTTGTACGACACCCACAGCAAAGATTTGAGGTGGTGACAATTGTATTCTATTCTGCCGTCACCATAAAGCTAAAAGTAAGCTCACTAAAGTTTAGTTGTCTGGAATTTTTCGTCAAATTACAATAAATAACAGAAGTTGCTAATCAATTAACCTGTAGTACTCACTTAGGTACCTCTAATTAACAAGTACGCTGGACGGAATACGTCTACTTATATGACAAATGTTTCTTGTGCCGATTTGAAGCGCCCCATTGAGCGGCAAGTGTACTAAATTTGACGTTTTTGGTTGTATTTGACATTGCAAATGCATCTCTCTAATAGTTCCGTGGACCTTCGTACACCAGTGCCATCAGCGCCAAGATGGTGATAAATGATAAAATGATAAATTAAAAAAAAATAAAAAAAAATGCGTTTATTTCAGTAATCTTGTTACAGCATATTGCTGAGACTTCCCTGTAAGTAATCGTAAGATACTTGTGTTGGGAATGACTAGCCACAATCCTCATTGATAGCAGTAGAATACTTATACAGAGAGAAAATAAATATAATAATATATCAACTTTAATAAAAATTAAAGTAATAGTAATTAAAGTTGCAATGTTTAGTGGTGGAGTTGGCTAGTAAGGTCTTTTAAATGTGTGTGTTTGTGAACGGGGGTATGTGTGAGTGTGCATGTGTGTGGTTAAGCAATGCTAGCTTTGAGATGTTATGAGATTGGCTTCATTTTTTGGATGACAACCTTCAGTCTAGAGTACACGTGTATAATAGAGGTACGCCTGTCTTCAATTGTTGATACTATATTGGGACCCGTCGCGAGTCTGTATTCATGTGTTATAGCCGTGTAGTGACGTCAGAGTACTATACAGTTGTCACCACTCCTATCTCTCGTGTGGGTGCCGTACAAGGCGACTTAGGGTAAAGACAGCGATGAGTAATAATAAAATAAAAATAAAAAAAACTGTTTATTTCAGTTTCTCAATCACAAGATACAATATTGTTTTTGGACAGCTCCTTTTAAGTTTAATATAAAACTTGTGTTAGTAATGGGCAGCAGCATTACCTGTTACATAAGCCTATATGGTGTATAGTATGTCGAAGGAGTATGCAAAGATCGTAACGAGTGAAAAGAAGTGATCTCTGCATACCCCTGTGGGAAGAGTTGTGACGTATTTTGACGTGTGCAATTAAAATGTGTAATGAGCAATGTTACCTCAATTGCGTCAATATTCCCGCCATTAAAGCAGCGAATATGAATTCTTCAACTTGGCTTACAAAGTAACGCCTTATTGCGCTCGCAATAAAATCTATATTGCAGCTACAATGTCGCTTTAGGGGAACTTTGAAAGTAGTACCATTGAGACTACGGTGTAATAGACTTGGATGGTTTCGGCATGCGAAGATATGAAAGCTATGTTGGCAGAAGAATGTTAGGTATGAACTTGGAAGCAAGTAGAAGAGGAATACCAAAAAAGAGATGGATAGATTGTGTACATACATACATACATAAATCACGCCTATATCCCCTAAGGGGAAGGCAGAAGTGAACTAGCACCCACGTTTTGCCAATAATGTTCGGTCCCATGTAATAATAAATAAATAGGTGGCGAGCCTATTGCCATATATCGGGCACAAAAGTGTCGCAGTACATTGCTAGGTGGTATAAGAGGAACGCTACTGCCCATTCCTCATCACTGATTTATCCTTAGTCGCCTTGTACGACACCCACGGGAGAGATTTGGGGTGGTGACAATTGTATTCTACTCTGCCGGCACTATAAAGCATTGTAAATGTTAGTCTCAACATATTATTATCCTCATTAACACAATCTATAAGTGACTTATAGATTGTGTTAATGAGGATAATAATATGTTAGCGAGAGAAGTGGAGTGGAGGAGGAAATTATATGTTTTAGTAGACTTATAGTTCGGACACCGTAATAACGCATATCCATTATATATCTTTAGTGTAGGACAGGCATTTTTTTTTTACACTCACACCTATCATCCACCAAAAGTAAGTAGCCTAAGCACTTGTGTTATGGATACTAGACGACGGATATATATTTTTTTAATATAATTATGTATATAAATGTTGAAAATATACTACATAAACATATACACAACCATGACTCGGGAACAAACATTTGTGGTCATCACAAAGTTTGCCCCTACCAGGATTCGACCCCGAGACCTCTTGGCCAATACCGACTAAGACGGGCGTCAATATGTCTTAAGTGAGATATTGATAGACAGCAGTAATTATGGCGTCAGATTTTGATAGTGTGTATGCCAAAAAGTATGTATGTTATTTACTTTGCAACAAATTAACCTGTTAAACGCTCGTTAGGCACGCCGCGAAGCAAAGTTCACTTTAAACCGAACTTACCAACGTTACAAGCAAAACTTTCTACGCCATTGCGAAGTCGAAGAGTTATTTTTAACTTTGCGCCCGTCGTAGCAACAGAAACCTAATCAAACAACTTAAAAAGTTGTCTATTCAAACGGCGCCGGAATCATGGCAGTTTTTAACTAAGTATAAGATCTTAGAGTTTGGATGCGTCGCCACAATATACATAGAAAGTGTGGAAAGTGTAGCGTCTATGTTGTAGCGCTATATCTCACACATATATATATATCCGCCTATATCCCTGAAGGGGTTGGCAGAGGTGAATTATTACCCCTGTTTCGCCAAATAGACTAGGTCCCATGTAATAGGTGGCGAGCCTATTGCCATTTATCGGGCACGAAAATCGCAGTAGGTGGGTAAGAGAATGGGGAGAGACTGGTGAATTGCTGCGAGGCAGATCCCAGACTTTCTCCTCTTACAGGCCTAGGAGGAACACCGGAGTGGATTAGTGGGTAGTGCTGGCGCTTCGTAGCTAGGGGCTGGTATGATGCTTTTTTTTTGTTAGACAGGGAAGCTCTTGCCCTTCATCTCACCTGATGGTAAGTGACGATAAGGGCTGAAGATGGAATCGAGCTTCACCTGGAACCCTCAGCCACAGAGGGGCTGGCTATCCTATCACAATTGTCGGAACACAATAATGCTGTTAACATTATTATTACGGCGACAGATTTTGATAAGATGGTGGTAGCTAGCCAGGCGGACTTCAAAGAAGTCCTACCACCAACCAAACCGAGTACACTTTTGTACCCCCTGGGGATCGAACACGGGACCTCTGGATCTTCATTCCGGTGGGCGCACCACTAGACCACGGAGGCGTGCTTGAAAGCATTCCACTTCGGGAAAAAAAAAGTTGGTTAAGAGGAACGATGCTGTCCATTGCTCCAACGCGACACCAACATCGTGCCACATCAACATAGTGTCGAGTAACCGAGAAATGGATGATCAGTAAAAGTGACGCTCACGATTATAGTCCGACCGTGCGCGACCTTCCTGCGGCATGAGGGGCGGTGGCGGGGATGGCGCTCTGGATGTCGGCGGGGGCGGGTGGTGCGGGGAGGAGGGAAACCTCTCTCCTCCCCGCGTCCCCCGCCCCCGCTAGCACCTGGGGTGCCCCGTCCCCGCCACCGTCTCGTACCGCTGGAGGGTCGCGCACGAACTTGCCAGACAAAAGTGATGCGCTAAAATAAATAAAATAAAAAATGTTTATTTCAGTTTCTCAATCACAAGATACAATATTGTTTTTGGACAGCTCCTTTTAAGTTTAATAGAAAACTTGTGTTAGGAGCTACCCCTCTTCCTAAAACATAATACATCGGATTGAGTTTTTAACATACAAGGTTGTAGTCTATTTTATATAGTAATAAGAGTAAAACTTATTAACTACTTAAATTGTGTGTTAGTGTGTGTGTGTGTGTGTGTGTGTGTGTGTGTTCGTGTGGGTGTTCGTGTGGGTGTGGTTGCTTGTGTGTACATATATAACTATTGTATTTACTTTATAATTTCCAGAAGGGATTCAGTATCTTCATATGTTAACTGTTTAAGCCAACTTTGTACAACTTTTTTACAATCGTGAAGCTTCATTGGATAGATGTTCAATTTTCCGTTTATTACGTTGTACAGACGGGATGATTGGGCGTTGTACTGTCGCCTTGCAAAAACTGATTTAATCGGTTTTGAATAGGCTACTACAGATTTTCTTCGTCTATTAATCAAAGCGGGGTCGAAACCAATACTTTTGTGAACCCGAAGTGTTACGTTCAAAATATACAACTTGCGGACTGTCAAAAGATCTGCATATTGATATAAGATGTCTGTTGAAAATCGGCGCGGCCAAAAGTACATAACTTTCAACAGAAATCTCTGGGCCCTTTCTAATTCTAACATTTTCATTTTTGTTGCCCCACCCCATACTGGTATGCAATATATTAATATAGACTGAGTTAGGGCAATGTATATTTTATTCAAGAGATTCTTGTTAGTGACATGTCTTAAGGTTTTGAAAATCCAAATAAATTTACGTACTCTGTTCGTAATTTGCTCTAAATATGGATGCCACGATAGCCTATTATCGACTAATACACCTAGATATTTAGTATTGGAGACTTTATTTATAGTGGGACATTGACATAAAGAATTTTGACCGCCGCAAGTGTGTATCTTTATTGAGAAGTTAGTGCTTGGTTGAGTTCTTTTGTCGATAGCAAAACAAATGTAATTAGTTTTACTTATATTTAAAGTAAGGAGATTACGATTAAGCCATTCTGTTATTTGTCTCAAACCATTTTCTACTGATTTGTGTACAGCTTCCCAAGAGTTTCCAGAGAATACAATAGCTGTGTCGTCCGCATAGCAAAATATTTGGCCATTTTTTATTGATAGGTTGCACAAACTGTTGATATATATTAAAAACAAGGTAGGCCCAAGGACACTACCTTGAGGGACTCCGTACTTTACAGTCACTTCTTCACTTACGTGTTGCCTAATTTTAACTCTTTGGGTCCTATCAGACAAATAACTTGCAAATAGAGCAAGTGAGTTACCTCTAATACCGATGGCCTCTAGACGTTGTACAAGTATTGGAACAGAGACAGTGTCAAAAGCTTTCTTCAGATCGAGAAAAACTGTGAGACACTTTTTACCCTGATCGACCTTCGAAACAATTAACGACGTTAAAGCTATTACTGCATCCTCGGTTGACAAATCTTTCCGAAAGCCATACTGTGTACAGGATAAGATATTGTATTTGCCTAAGTATCTTAGTAGTCTTTCATTTAGTAACTTCTCCATTATCTTGGAGAAAACCGACAAGACTGATATGGGTCGATAATTGTTGACATCGTTCCTGTCCCCACCCTTGTACACCGGGGTTATTACAGATCGTTTTAGAGGGCTTGGAAATGAACCGGTGGTAAAACATAAATTGGTAAAATGCGTTATGATTGGGACTACTATTTCTTGTGACTGTTTTAAAAACATAGTAGGTATATTGTCCCAGCCAGGTGCACTGCCCGAATCTAATCTTCCGAGTATGCTGTTCACTTCACCATTATCTGTGGGTAAGAGTACAAATGATGTCATTTGTGAACTATTGATAATTATAGGCTGTATTGTACAATTTGCAGTAATGTTTTCCGCTAAGGTTTTTCCAATACTAGCAAAATAATCATTCACATAATTCACTGAGTCACGTGGCTGAGACTTAATTTGTAGCAGATTAATATTTGTAGTTTTAGCTGGTTTGAAGTGGGTTATTTTATCAATAACTGTCCACATTACCTTAGTATTTTTAGAAGATTCCGTTATTAGCTTTGTTTGGTATTGACGCTTTCGCTTTTTTATCAAATTGGAACAGAAATTACGAAATCTTTTATAGGTTAATTTTAATATATAATTATATGGATCAGTTCGTAATTTCATTTGCATTCTGTTCCTCAGTCTAATACTGCGTAATATCCCATCTGTTATCCAGGGTTTGAGTGTGCGTTTGGATCTTGGAATTGTGGTAGTTATGGTATTATCTGCTAGAGATTTCTTAATGGCATGAATCAGACGGCTAACTATTAAATTCGGATCTTGAATATGTAGTAGTTCTAGTGGATTAGTCATCATGAAGCTTAAGTACGATTGATCATAATTAGTCTTATTTCTAATTTTTTGGTGATTGCGGTTTATATTATGTGCATTAGAAATGTTCAATAAGACCATAGCATGGTCAGTCAATGATGTGTCTAGAACGGCAATGTAGGCTTCATGTTTACTCTTATCAATTTTTAAGTTGAAATGGTCAAGACAGTTACTCTCCCTAGTTGGTAACAAGTGTCCCGGGAGGATACCAAACATTGACAAAGTGTTTAAATAATATAATCTATTGTTACGTTCATCAGATGGTTCTAATGTCCTAGGAATTAAGTTGATGTTTATATCTCCTGTTAGGATTATATTCTTATGTGTCTTAATGGTTTCTAAGTGTGCGTCTAGAGATTCTATAAAATTACCCGCATTACGATTAGACGGCGAGCGATATATTCCTATTATTATGAAGTCTGACAATTTGATTTGGAGACATGATGCATGAGCTAAATATATTTCTTCTACATGAAAATTCTGTACGTCACTTTTTATGTATGCAACTACACCATCATTTTGATTCAAGTGATGGGTAGTGCAGTGAGCTGAGTAGTTCGAGAGAGCTGGGAGCATCTTGTTATTATTTAGTCTACACTCTGTCAAAACTAGTATGTCGACATCATATTTTAAGTCGGTTAATGTTACTTGTAGGTCATCAAAAGAAAATGTCACTAATTAGTGAAAAGATGTACTTAAGAATGTACAGAGAAAAGATAGTATTATCATCTCACTTATATATAATAATAATACATACATGAATCGCCTATATCCCAGAAAGGGTAGGCAAAGGTGAACTAGCACCCACTTTTCGCCAATATGTTAAGTCCCATGTAATAGTAGGCGAGCCTATTGCCATTTATCGGGCACAAAAGTCGCAGTACATTGCTATTGCTAGGTGGTATAAGAGGAACGCTGCTGCCCATTCCTCATCGCTGATTTATTATTTTTTATCATTTATATAATAATAATGTTAACAGCATTATTGTGTTCCGACAATTGTGACAATATAGCCAGCCCCTCTGTGGTCGAGGGTTCCAGGTGAAGCTTGATTCCGTCTTCGGCCCTTATCGTCACTTACCATCAGGTGAGATGAAGGGCAAGAGCTTGTCTGTCTAACTAAAAAAAATATAAATGAATCACGCCTTATATTACTGAAGCAGAAGGCAGAGGTAAATTTTACACCCTTAGATATCGTGCACTTAATTCGCAATAAATATTGCTGGGTGGTATTTGAGGAATGCTGCTGCCCATTACTCATCACTGTCGTTACCCTTAGGCGACCCTTCGGGAGAGGGTGGTGACAGTTGTATTCTGCTCTGCCATCACTTTATTTTCCTGGAATTGAAAACTTAACGCATCAACACTATAATTTTTTTTTTGCCGTGTGGTGACGGCAGAGTAGAATACTATTGTCACCACCCCAAATCTCTCCCGTGGGTGTCGTACAAGGCGACTAAGGATAAGTCATTGATGAGGAATGGGCAGCAGCGTTCCTCTTATGCCACTTAGCAATGTATTTACTGTTACTTTTGTGCCCGATAAATGGCAATAGGCTCGCCACCTATTACATGGGACCTAACATAATTGGCGAAACGCGGGTGCAGTTCACCTCTGCCTACCCCTTCGGGGATATAGGCGTGATTTATGGATGTATGTAGTTATTATTTACCGAATTTTTTCTCACCACAATATACATTGTACTAATTTTGCGAACACTTATAATAATGTTCAAATTAAAAATTTGAAACAAAATAGTAATGTGTATAATTTAAATTTATTTAGTTATTAGTATCCATAACACAAGTGCTTATGCTACTCACTTTCGGCTAGATGTTAGGTGTGAAGGCAAAAAAAAAGTAATAATTATGACGTAGCGTGCAGGTCAGCCATAAAAACTTTCAGAAAATTAGGTCATTAACCCTATCATAACGTAAGTTCCGCAAGAACTCATACCTTTGGTCCCCCAGTACAGTATATGGCTTGCATTAAATTTAATGGAATGGGAAAATGCCGCCTCTCCCCAAAACATAGGGGTCAATTCTGAAAACACGCATCGGAAATATTTAGGCATGATCCTTCCGTCCCTTTCCCGTGGTTTGTGCCATGCCCTGTCCCCAGTCTATCTGGGGTCGGCGCAGTATGTTTCCTGTTCCATTCATAACGGTCAGACGTCATTAAGCCATCCACTCCCATAAGATTCATATTAACGGTCATACAAAAATGGATGGAAGTGATGAATGAATGTATAGAAAAGAGACGGTAAGGACCATGTCGAGGGACCGATGAACGGAGAGAGTGATTGTGATGACAACATTCGTATCCATACCGCTCAAGGTTTTGGCTTAGGTTTTACAGCCGGCCGCCTGCCTGACACCAACCCTCTTTGGTTGCCTCTATGCTACCCAAGGTTTTGGCTTATGTTTGAGAGCCGATCGCCTGTCAGATACCATTCCTCTTTGATTTTGCTGTTGTTGGTGGTTTGCCCTCCTCCATTCGGGTGCCCCAAGGTGCTTATTGGTCTACACCGGGCAATCTCCCTTAGTCGACTTGTACGACACACTTGGCATGAGTCGGTTCTGGCACATTCTACGTTATTTTTCTGCTCCCAGGCCAGCATGGTAGACTTTTCATATCGACATGGGTACGCCAGAATCGAGACCCACAACCGACTTGACACTTTAACTGCGATACTAAACTACAAACCATCATTCAATAAAGCCCGCTGTTTTTTATTGCTCATGGGGTATGAAACACCCCCGTTTCCCATCAATAGGGGACACCCCACAAATAAAAAGAAACATTATAGACATGTTAGAACTTGGTCAAGTCTTGGCAGCGAGCGAACCGTCACTATCAACTTTGTTGGCTGAGACATAAAGCTGAAATTCCTTTGGTGTTTTTGTGTGAGGGTGAATTCATTTTTTAACTACCCGCGTAATAAAATTATTGTGATTTACGCTTGATGTGCCACACAAATAGGTTAGTTGAATTTATCAAAGTTAGAAAAGATAAGATTAAATTTTTAAATTCCCAGTCAAAGAAGAGGTGAAAAGAATCATGGCAATGATGGATGCTGGAATCGAACCCGGGTCTTCTCTGGCTGCATTTTGTTGCGTTTTGATCTGCCGTTCCCACACAGTAGTTTTATTTTTTTATTAATTTATTGGATTAGCGACATAAGAGAGTACAGCTGGTTTACATTTTTAAATTAGGTTAGGTTTTACAATTTTCCCTAACTGTTCTTACAGGTAACCACATCATGCGTACAGTCGTTAATTTAATATAAAATGTACTTAATTTGAAGTTTACATACAAACAAAATTAAGCTAAAATAAACAAAATGAATCAAAATTTAACTAAAATGCAAAGTTTTCAATGTTATGAAGTTATTATGTGAAGGTACTTATTCTGATTACTTCGAGCAATATTACAGTGATAGGTGTTAATAAGTAAGTTTGAATATATCAGTATTAATAACAAACTAAGAAGTGAACATGCAGTTAAATTTGAACTTCATGTCAAGTCACACTTTGGGAGTTCCGAAATATTTCTAATACCATTTCAGACTGTGAAACATACTATTATAAGGGTGTCTGTACCACCAATTACATCATATCTGTAATTGGATCTACCATAACCCAATATTGCACCTAAATACTACGGCAAAAGAGGTCAATTTACCATGTGAAACGCAATTTCGGTTCACGTAGGTTGCCGCATCATTACACATTCCATAACTTTCAAGGAAGCTATAAATTGGCTGCTCCATTTTTTCGAGCGCCGCCGAGCGATTATCGTTTCTATTGAAGAGGGTGAAGGTGTGAAAAGGCTTGTTAAATGTCAAAGTAATTTTGCAGCCTGTTCTCATAGATTATGCAATAGCATTGTTGTTGTAGGTAAATTAATACGTGCCAAGCACCGTAATATGACACTGAAGATGAATGTGATGATTGGAACACGTTAAATGTTAGCATGGTGCTACAAAGAATAACGGACCAGAATATTTTCCAAAAATTATGTTGTGATCCGGGATTGAAATAGCTTCTTACGTAGTGGTGACCAAAAATTTTTGATTTCGAGTTCTGCCGTCTTAATGTCTAAATACAATCTAGAATTTTACATTTTGTATTCTTACACTATGTGTTTTTTGTACGCAATTAAATTACTGGTATGCAAAAAATTAAATTAACTAAGGCCACAACATTAGTTATGACATATTCACCCTATATTCCACCATACATAGGGAAGGCCTGTGTCCCAGCAGTGGGAACATCAAAGGGCTGGTAATGATGACGAAGTATGTACAGACAACATCACGTCAAACTACCACAAAATGTTAAATTTTCTCAGTCGACTTTTGGCTCTACTGCCAACAAGATAAGGTTCAGTTTAGGGTAGTCTGAAGAGCCATTGACTGTACCAGCTACACTTAACATAAAACGACTAATTGCTAACACTAAACTTAGTAATAGTATTACAAAAGACACCCAGAACCGGTTGGTGCCGCTTCAATCCGGTTGAATCCGGTTGTAGCCGGCGACTGTAGAACCCGGATGAAAGTCGAAAACAATACTGGCTGTGTTATTAAAAGTTTTGAGTTAAGGAAGGTTCGAGTCGAGTCGCGTCCATGGGGCGAGCAGACGGGCGACTTTTGCGTATATTACATCACGTTAATGGCAAACATCATGACCACCAGATTTTAATGGACTCACTGTTGGGGCACAAGCCTTCCCTGTGAAAAAAGGGTTGATTCTATCTTCAGCCCTTATCGTCACCTACCATCAAATGAGATGAAGGTCAAGACCTTCCCTGTCTAGGATAAAAAAAATACGCGCCAGGAAAAATAAAAACAATATTTAAATAAATAGTACCAAAAAGCATTATAATAAACAGTAAATAATAAATAAGCAAATAGGATAAATAATATATGTTTTCGTCATACACCCATCAACATTATGTTCAGTCAGCCGCCATTCTTATAATACTGACATATACTTTCCAGTTTTTCAGTGACTTACTTAATTATGGACATTGAATACATTGTACGGAAATCGTCAGTATATTAATTTACAATGATCGCCGATACAACTTAAAGTTAAGTCACTAACCCCCGAATACAGAATCGCTAATCAAATTTGGGGGACTGCTTAAAAAGTTAAGTGGACATTACCTGTCAGAATTTGTATGGAAAAACGTAAATTTTGACAACATTTAAATGATAAGCAAGACTCAAACTTTGATTAGCGTTTCTGTATTAGAGGGTTAAATAGATGAAGTTGATGGATGTATAATGTCTTTTTTATTTAGTAATTTTTAAAATATTTTGAATAGGTAGTATAAGTCCTATTCAAAATATTTTATCTCCTATGCTGGCCTGGGAGCGAACAAATAACGTAGAATAGGCCAGCCCCAACTCATCCCGTGGGTGTCGTAAGAGTCGACTAAGGGAGATTGCCCGGTGTAGACCAATAAGCACCTTGGGGCACCCGAATGGTGGAGGGCAAACCACCAACAACAGCGTACCCAAAGAGGGTTGGTGTCAGGCAGGCGGCCGGCTGTAAAACCTAAGCCAAAACCTTGAGCAGTATGGAATGGAATGTTGTCATTCTAATCACTCTCTCCGTTCATGGGTCTCTCGACATGGTCCGTTCAGTCTCTTTTCTATACATTCATTCATCACTAACACCATTACGGTGGGATGGATGATATGAATCAAAAGGGATTGGATGGCTTGATGGCGTCTGACATATGAATGGAAGAGGAAACATACTGCGCCGACCCCAGATAGACTGGGAACAGGGCAGGGAGAAGAAGAAGAATAGGTAGTATAAGTAAAAGTCGGAAGCAAACTGCTCGTCTGCACCGCCCCATACGTGTCGTCGGCAACTTTCTGATGAGATTTGTTGGGAAAGCGCGAAAAGTACACGATTGTAATTAACTTAATTTTATTACGAGAACGCCGCTTCTTTCGGTACAGCCAAACGGGAGCTCGTGACGTTTTGATAATAATGTATTTAGGGATAGGTGTTTAATTTAGAATTTGAAGAGCTATAATTATGACGTCAGTATTATAAGTATGCTGTGTGAAGAATACATTTTTACATACATAAATCATGCCTATATCCCCGAAGGGGTCGGCAGAGGTGAACCAGCACCCACGTTTCGCCAATTATGTTAGGTCCCATGTAATAGGTGGCGAGCCTATTGCCATTTATCGGGCACAAAAGTCGCAGTACATTGCTATTGCTAGGTGGTACAAGAGGAACGCTGCTGCCCATTCCTCATCATTGATTTATCCTTAGTCGCCTTGCACGACACCCACGGGAGAGATTTGGGGTGGTGACAATTCTATTCTGCTCTGCCGTCACCACACGGCACATTTTTACATTTTTAGGATACCCACGAAAGACTGTCTCTTTCGTGGGTATCGTACAGGATGGTATAAATTGTATTCAGCACACAACAAGGCGAGTTACTAAGAGTTATAGGCAATATAACGAGAAATGTTGGTGCACCATCTCTGTGATGAATGTTTTAATAGTGTGATTACACTATAAAAGTAAAATATCTGGTAAATTTATTTTATTGTTGCTCGAAATTTAATTTGCGAGAGAATATAAATATTTTGGCAAAACATCAAACAGGTGGTAAATATTACACTGATCACATTATAGTGAGAAAGTATAGCGAGTAGAAGAATCAAATGAAAAAAGAACAGATCGAAGAAGAGGACTTTTGTTTATTAATGCTAAAGTGTTGTCAAAAAATTTAATTTAATTCCCGCCGTTTTATTTCGAGCAGTGCTGGAGCGATTCATAATCCACTTATTGTTTTAAAAAGGTCAAGTTGGGGCGGCTTTGATGATCAAAGGTTGTCTGAAACAGCTTAAACGCGCCCGGAGAGGGTTACGACCCTTGTTGACAAAACTTGGTCGTGTTGATTTCAATACAGAGCTGTTTTCATTTGAACAAATGGAATCCAAATAAAGAGGAGTGTTTGTTTTCACTTTTCAGATGTTTTTGCATTAGGCTGCGGCGGCCATGTTGTATTTGGGAGTGTTCTGATGAGCCACCGTATTATTTTTGCTCCACACCTCAATGATCTGACTCCGAAATGGCATCTCTCACAAATGGAAAAACGTATTTTTTGCAAAGAAAATTATACATACATGAATCACGCCAATACGCCTATATCCCCGGAGGTTTAAGCAGAGGTGAACTAGCACAAATTTCGCCAATTATGTTTGGACCCATGTTATAGGTACGAGCCTATTGCCATATATCGGGTACAAAAGTCGCAGTACATTGCTAGGTGGTACAAGAGGAACGCTGCTGTCCATTCCTCATCCAATACTATTTTATCCTTAGTCGCCTTGTACGACACCCACGGGAGAGATTTGGGGTGGTGACAATTGTATTATACTCTGCCGTCACCACACGGCCAAAGAAAATTGTACATACATACATAATTCACGCCTATATCCCCGAAGGGGTAGGCAGAGGTGAACTAGCACCCACGCTTCGCCAATTATGCTAGGTCCCATTGGTGGCGAGCATATTGCCATTTATCGGGCACAAAAGTCGCAGTACTTTGCTAGGTGGTAGGTATAAGAGGAACGCTGCTGCCCATTCCTCATCACTGATTTATCCTTAGGAAATTGTGGTTAGAGAAAATTCGAAAAATTATAGTCTTGCGATGCTCCCAAACCCGCGTCCTCTGCAATCCGGGCAGATGCTTAAACCACTCGCCCCCCAAGTATGCTAATTCCCGCATCAGGGCCATAATTTTTCGAAGCACCGGAGAAATGGGAAGGCCTAGGCGGATCTTCCATAATCAAATTGAAAGTCTATTAAAAAAGGGCCAGGTCAAGAGTACCCGAAACCGACGGGCATGCATGAAGAGATTGATGAGATCGGATGAAGCGAAAGAAGTATGTAAGGATCGTAGCAAGTGGAATGATCTCTGCCTACCCCTGTGGGAGAAAGGCGTGACATATGTATGTTTGTATGTACAATTTGATTTAAACTATTTTTTTCTTACATTTATATACTTAAGGTTCAAATTAAAATGCCGTGTGGTAACGGCAGAACAGAATACAATTTTCACCACTCTCCTTCTCCCCCGCGGGTGTCCTACAGGGCGACTAAGGGTAAAAACGCGATGAGTAGTGAAGCAGCGTTCCTCTTATGCTACTTAGCACTGCACTGCGATTTGCGTGACCGATAGATGGCAAGACTCACAACCTGATTGGTGAAACGTGGGTGGTAATTCACTCTGTCTACCCCTTCGGAAATATATTTGTACATATAAGTTGAGAATAGTGATCTAACTCCAAGATGATCTAGATCTCTCAGAAATAGAAAAACGTATTTTGTCTGAGTTTTAATAAGTTTCATGCCCTAACCCATTGCTTTTTGTATAATCGAATCTAACATTTAAATAATAAATAATAATAAAATAGTAAAAACTTTATTGCCAAAACACTTAAACACTAGTACATTTCTTGTGAGATCCACACTAGGCAAGCTCTCAATACGAATTCCAAAATAAAAAAAGAGGGTTCTTATCTAACTACTAACATATTCAAGCTTAAATTTAATTGGTTTAATTTGGCTATATATATAAATATATAGGTACATAGACACATAAATATACATAGTAAACATAAATAAATAATAGATACAGATACAAAATAAATAAAATATAGGATAAAATAACTTACAGGATAAATACAAATTTTTGTATATTTTATGTCATCACACGATCACAAAGTTACTAAAACTATGACCAAGTGGCCAATAAGTTCTCCGTATCCAAGTAACTTAGTGAAGTCAATAACCTGAAGATAAGGTTCTTAGCCTCAAAGACTGAACATGTTTTTATGTCACAGTACTTCAGTATTTGTTACAAGTGATGATTACGTCATTTTAATCTTCCTGCCTCGTCCCCAGTTTATTCCTCATACATTCATATCAGTCAGACGTTGTCAAGGCACGCATTAATTTCTGATTCATATCATCCATCACATGCAAAATGATGTTGACGAGGCTCTCTACAAAAAAATGTTGTTGCAACGGAAAGCTCTCACTTAATTTCCACTAGCTCAGTCAACGCGAGTCCCATAAGTAGCGGCCGCTGATTCAAATTTGTACACTTCCATTGTGTACACAGATGACTAACAATAGGCACCGCAAAGTTTGTGGGCTCGAATCGTAAACAGATATTCGAGTGATTGTCCGTGGAGCGAGCCAATTGTTAGGAGGGACTCTCAGGGGAGACGCGGGTCAAATAGTTCCTGTGTACACTCCGAAACAAGGGCGTTTGGGAAAGATAACAGAGGGTTTATTGGTTTGAAAGTAGCGCCAGTGACAGAGAAACTGCGGAGTAATAGACTGGGATGGTTTGGTCATGTTATGCGAAGAGATGAAAGCTATGTTGGCAGAAGAATGTTAGGTATGAACGTGGAAGGACGTGAAAGGAGAGGAAGACCAAAGAAGAGATGGATGGACTGTGTAAAGGAGGACATGATAGCGAGAGGAGTGGATGAGAAATTCGTGAATCGAAAGGAGTGGAAGACGAAGACATGTTGTGCCAAACCCGCCTAGAGCGGGATAAGAAGAACAAAGGGGTTTATTGGTGGCGGGCAAAGTTGACTTTTGACTCTTTAATGGGCTGGCGATGGGGGTGAGGAGAGGATTGGCGGGAAGATGGATATTGTGGTAAAACAGATACGTCCTAATAGAAAATTTTCTTTTAACTAAAATGGACGATCCAGCTTATGAAGTAACTGTGGCGAAGTGACACTTCTTTAATGATAAAGAACATGCAGACAAATCACGCCTATATCCCCGAAGGGGTAGGCAGAAGTGAAATAACACCCACGATTCGCCAATTAAACTTTGTCCCATTTAATAGGTGGTGAGCTTATTGCCGTTTATCGTGTACGGATATCGTAGCACATTGCTAGGTAGTCTAAAAGGAACGCTGTTCTTCATTACTCATTGCTGTTTTAACCCTTCGTCGCCTTGTACGTTCGCCTTGGTCACAATTTTAATCTGTTCTGCTAAGATTTATCATCTTCCTTTCCAGTTCCTAGTTTGTCTGGGGTCGACTCAGTATGTTATCGTCTTCGAGTTTCTCTGTGCTCCGCATGGCACGTAAGTCGAGGTTGTATATCATTTGCAGTCGTTATTACCCTAGCTGCGAAGACATTGAAAGGTTTGTAATCATCATCATCATCACCAGTTCATTTAATGTCCCCATTACTGGGGCACGGGCCTTCCCTATGGATAGAAGAATACAGGGACATTGGGCCATAACCCACCACGCTGGCCCAGTGCCGGTTGGTGGGTATTAACGACTGCAGATGCAGCCGGGACCAACGGCTTGACGCGTCTTTCGAAACACAGAGGAACTCTAGCAAAAAATTTAGCGAACATTGCTTAGTTGACGCAATCGCAGGCCGAGCGAGTTTGTGATGGTCACTCGAATATACTAATGGTGAGCTTACTCAGAGTTTGTGTAGTCATTATAATCAATACGCTGCCCTAAGCCACAGTATTCGTGACACAAAGGGAAGAACATAAAAACGCATCCGTCCCTTCCTATTGTGGAAACTCTGGTAAATCAATCACCCATAAAGATCGTCAATCAAAGGCCCTGTGTGTGATATGTGATAGGGTTGAGCCGTGTGATTTGCAGAGATATTGTGTAATAGCGTTGAAGAGTCGATTATAGGAGAATGTATTCGAATTTTAATTTGGACTTTGAAGCATTTAATTGTGTCCTTTCAAATCTCAAGCCACATTCGTGTGACCTTACTGTGAAATGAGACAGAGAACTCTCGCTGTCTCCTGATTTTAATTGGGACTTTGAAGCATTTAATTGTGTCCTTTCAAATCTCAAGCCACATTCGTGTGACCTTACTGTGAAATGAGACAGAGAACTCTCGCTGTCTCCTGATTTTAATTGGGACTTTGAAGCATATAATTGTGTCCTTTCAAATCTCAAGCCACATTCGTGTGACCTTACTGTGAAATAAGACAGAGAACTCTCGCTGTCTCCTGATTTTAATTGGGACTTTGAAGCATTTAATTGTGTCCTTTCAAATCTCAAGCCACATTCGTGTGACCTTACTGTGAAATGAGACAGAGAACTCTCGCTGTCTCCTGATTTTAATTGGGACTTTGAAGCATTTAATTGTGTCCTTTCAAATCTCAAGCCACATTCGTGTGACCTTACTGTGAAATGAGACAGAGAACTCTCGCTGTCTCCTGATTTTAATTGGGACTTTGAAGCATATAATTGTGTCCTTTCAAATCTCAAGCCACATTCGTGTGACCTTACTGTGAAATGAGACAGAGAACTCTCGCGTAAATATGTTATCTGGGCTACATCGTTGTTTTGTAAGCTGTTGAGGAGGGAGCGAGGGGTATGGAGCTAAATCCATATATTATTACTATAAGACCTTGCCTTGTAATAATAGCTTTCGTTAGTTCTACACTGGATCGTGTGTCAAAAGCGGCTCTCACGGAATCTTACCAAATATGGCTGGGCAGAGAGAGAAGTCGGAATAATAGACTGGGATGGTTTGGTCATGTTATGCGAAGAGATGGTGTGGAAGGACGTAAAAGGAGAGGAAGACCAAAGAAGAGATGGATGGACCGTGTAAAGGAGGACATGATAGCGAGAGGAGTGGATGAGAAATTGGTGAATCGAAAGGAGTGGAAGAAGAAGACATGTTGTGCCGACCCTGCCTAGAGCGGGATAAGGAGGAAGAAGAAGAAGAGAGCGAAGTCGGGGCGGTGAAGATGAGTGTTGACATGTTGTGAAGGGATCCCATAAACATACACTTGGTTCACAAATACTCTACCCTAACTCTACTCTGCCGTCACCAAACGGCATCTTAGTAACACCCATTGAACATTTCCTTCACCGGTATCGAAATCGCTCACACCAAAACCGCGCCCTCAAGAAAATGGTCATTGATGAACTTTCGTAATTCCAGTTTCCTAGTACCCTCAAATCCAAAGCTACAATGTACTTTTATATGGCTGTTATAAAACGCAAGTGATCGTCGGTACTTTGTGTTGGACGTTAAGGTTTTTACGGTAGTACCTACAACGTATGTTACATTGTACCGTTATGTACGTTGGAACACGTAAAAGATGTAATGTTATTTGAGTTAGCCGTCTTTGTAACTACCCTCCGCTTCGATCTTGCAATGTATCCTGGAGGTAGGACGAAATAATTTGAACAGGGGCCTTACCACCAACTCTAAACGCGACTCAATTCCCATTGTTAAAGTGAGACAACGCTATGAGCCGAGTAGAGAGGCGTCCCGTTTTGTCACCCGCGTTTGGATCGCACTAATACTTCATGGTACAGCCACTGTTCAGTAAATTGTACGACGATTAGGCCAGAGACGATAATTCTTAGCATGGATTCACCGTGCATAGAGTGACAGACTGGGAAGTCAGTAGCGGCGCTTGGGACTTGGGACCCAAGTGTAGGTTTCACAACCCTTCACAACATATTAGATTTTAATTTTAACATTATATGAATGTTATAAAAATTAGTTCAAAGATTTTGGTGGTTAGAAAAAGAATTTCGAAAAATTATGATCATGAGGCGGGAATCGAACCCGAATCCGCTGCTATCCGGGCAGGTGCCTGACCACTCGGCCACCTAAGACACTAAGTAACTTGCCGAAATTCTTCTAACCTTTACACTTCACGTTGTAAGCTAACGGGTACCCTCGCAATGTAGAAATAAATTTCAAATATTCCAAGCCGCGCGCTCGGTTAAGCTTGGGTTTGCTTTATAAACTATTCTATTTTCTTGTTCTTTGAGTGTCTTGGGTGGCCGAGCGGTCAGGCACCTGCCCGGATAGCAGCGGACGCGGGTTCGATTCCCGCCTCAATATCATAATTTTTCGAAATTCTTTTTCTAACCACCAAAACTCACCTTCTTCACCCCGAATTCTCGCTCTGCCCAGCCATATTTAGTAAGATTCTGTGAGAGCCGCCTTCGACACCCGTTCCAGTGTAGAACTTACGTAAGTTCTAGACCACTTGTCATAACTAATCGGCTGTTGTAAGTAAATATATTACTATACTGCCGTATGGTGACGACAGAGTATAATACAATTGTCCCCACTCCCCATCTCTCCCGCAGGTACTAAGATAATAACAGGCATGAGTAACGGGTTACTCTGCTTTTAGGTAGGTAACAAATGACAGAAACAAACAGTTGGTACTTTAAACCCAGATTGATCTTTGCAATAATATAGTTTTAAGACAATGTACCAAATTGAAAATACTCTACTTTATTATAAAAATAGGCGTTTAAGTACCTATGTATGTTTTTAAATATATTTGTGTCGTTGAAAGAATGCTGTTGTTGACGCAAAGTGACTCATCTTATCGACATACATACATAAATCACGCCTATATCCCCAAAGGGGTAAGCAGAGGTGAACTAGCACCCACGTTTTGCCAATCATGTTAGGTCCTGTAATAGGTGGCGAGCCTATTGCCATTTCTCGGGCACAAAAGTCGCAGTACATTGCTAGGTTGTATAAAAGTAACGCTGCTGCCCATTCCTCATCACTGATTTATCCTTAGTCGCCTTGTACGGCACCCACGGGAGAGATTTGGGGTGGTGACAATAGTATTCTACTCTGCCGTCACCACTCGGCCATCTTATCGGCGCTCTCATCAAACCGCCATAACGTTCAAACACCGCACAGATAAAAAAAATAACGATACAAAATGGCGATTCCAAAATTAATAAAACAATGTTGCCGCAACAAAAGCACAGTGTTGCCAACGCGCCCGTTTATGGGGCCGTTACGGTTTTATTTGTTGCTGGCAACATTAAAAAGGTTGGTGCCTTCTGTAATTTTCGCCTACGGAGCCTTAATAAGTCTCTTGGGTTCCTGCATCGGGTAGGCAATAAAACTATTCATAAGTGAGGGGTGGGGGGAGAGGGGGGGGGAGAAGCTCAATACCGTAGACTGTGTTCAATTGTTCATGTCAGCAACACCGACAGGTTTCACAAATACATACATACATAAATATCACGCGTTTCTTATATGCCGTGGTGTGGTGACGGCAGAGCAGAATGCAATTGTCACCATTTCTATCTCTCCCGTGGGTGTCAAACTCAGCAACACGTAAAACGACAAACGACAGTTCTCCCTTACGGTAAAATGTCAAAATCTGACAGTTAAGTAGTTATCGCTTGTTTGATGTGTTGGTGAACTCGGGCCTAAGGGTGAAAACAGTGATGAGGAATGGGCAGCAGCATTTCTCTCATACCACCTAACAATATATTGCAATTGATGTGCCCAATAGCAAGGAACGGGTAGCAGCATATCACCTAGCAATTCACTGCGATGTGCCCGATAGATGGCAATTGGCTCGCCACCATGAGACCTAACTTAGTTGGCGAAAAGTGGGTGTTTAGTTCACCTATGCTTACCCCTTCGGGGATATAGACGTGATTTATGTGTGTAAATTCTGTGATGTCAACTGTAAGCATAGGTGCATAAGGGACAAAATAATACTAATCATCACCAGCCCTTTGATCTCCCTACTGTTGGGCCACGCGGGCCTTCCCTATGGATTGAAGAATATAGAGAGAATGGGCCATAAACCACCACGCTGGCCCAGTGCGGGTTAGTGGGTATTAACGACTGCAAATGCAGCCAGGACCAACGGCTTAACGTACCTCCCGAAACACGGAGGAGCTCGAGACAATAAATTTCTGGTCACCCATCCAATGACCGGCCTTAGCGAACATTGCTTAGTTTACGCAATCGCAGGCCGAGCGCGCTATGCCACGCCAGCGATCTCCTCCCAAAACAACTTCCCCTTCTCGTCTGTTAGCAAAATTCACCACCTGTCCTACGAGAACACTCCATCATGACGCAAAAACTTGGTATCACAATAAAATCTCTCGCTATAAAAACGTGCACCCCGAGCGATATATCGCGCGAACTTCGCTCCGCAAAGTTATCGCCGACATTATTTCGCGGTTCCTGTCTTTATTTATGACGTGATGTGGCAATCGTAAACTTGCACGAAATACAACCCCCCCCCCCCCCTCCTTGCTGCCCCCTCATTCCCCTGGATAAGGTGCGCCTGGCTTGTGTTTCCGGGAAATTGTAGATTCAAAATTTTTGAGTTAAGCTGCTTTCTTTGGGTAACGAAGGCATAATTGGTCCACGCACTTTCATCAACTTTATGTAAGAATTTTTATTGACTTTAATGTTGTACCGGCGATCATTCTAAAAATAGTGACGATTTCTATCCAAATTATATAATGTTATGACGGATGACCATAAAAAAATGAGTCATTGAAAAACTGCTAAAAGTACCTTTTTATGTATTATGAGAATGGAGGCTGATATATTTTTTGTAGTACCTTGAATAGTTTTAGACATTGTTGATGAGTGTACATCAATAGGTTGTAAATTCTAGACAAGCCAAGCTCTATTAGTAATGTGTATAGGGATTTAACTGGTATACCCCTTGCTCCCACCTCTACAGCATAAAAAACCATCAATGTTGCCATTATCTGTTGTTAGCTGGTTTCAAAAAGACTACTAAAAATTTCCTGCATCAAGACATAGTTTTTCGAACTTTTTATAATCACAAATTATTCGTGATAAGTTTTCTCAAATTTATATAATGTTGGAAAAATATCAAAATAATAGTTAGTTGGTTTGTTAAATTTTAAATTAAATTCTACGATTAACATTCCAATTGAAATAGTGCAACTATTTCGTTGGTGCTTTTTTCAAAGTATTTGAATGGATTTCAGTCAAGTTTTCATTTGGTCCGTCTGTCTGCAGCCTGAATAAAAGTTTTCATCGAGGCTACAGAGCCAATTCAGTCGATTCTAAAATTCAAGCGACCAAAGTGTCCAGCAGATCTGAAAAAATAACAGAGAGCCAGCCTCGGAGCGAGCCGTTCTCTCTGATCGCAGAATATAGAATCTTCTTCCCCTTTTCTTGAAACAAGTGTATATATTGTTAGAGAGGAATGGTTTTGACGAATGACGAAAGGATAAAAGATCGCTGGAAGGAATACTTTAGAAAGTTGATGAATGAAGAGAATGAATGGCATAAAGAATTGGTACAGGCGCCTGCCAATACTAAAGTAGTAGATGAAGTTAGTTTAGAGGAAGTAAGAATGGCTGTAAGAAATATGAAGAATGGAAAGACGACAGGGCCTGATTGTATACCTGTTGAAGTTTGGAAGTTTCTGAAAGCGGATGGATGGAAGTGGCTGACTTTGTTCTTTAATAAGTTGTTACAGGAAGAGACGATCCCGGATGAATGGTGTAACAGTACGCTGGTGCCCATTTACAAAAACAAGGGTGATGTGCAGGACTGTAACAACTATAGAGGAATAAAGCTCATGTCACATAGTATGAAAATATGGGAGAAAGTGATAGCAAGACGAATGAGAGAGGAGTGTGAAGTCACCCAGAACCAATTCGGTTTTATGCCGGGACGAGGAACAACCGACGCAATATTCGCGCTAAGGCAACTATGCGAAAAATACCGTAGTGCACAAAAGAACTTGCACATGGTCTTTATAGACCTTGAAAAAGCATACGACCGAGTTCCGCGTACAGTTCTGTGGTGGGCTATGATAGAAAAGAGAGTGCCTGAGAAGTATGTGAGGCTTGTGTCTGAAATGTATAGAAGAGCTAGTACGAATGTTCGGTCCGAGGCTGGCGTTACCGACAAGTTCGATGTGGCCGTAGGCTTGCACCAGGGATCGGCTTTAAGCCCGTATTTGTTCCTCCTGATTATGGATGCTCTGACATCGGACATACAGGAGGAGACACCCTGGTGTATGCTGTTTGCCGACGACATTGTACTTGTCGGAGAAGATGCATCCGAGGTACAAAGTAGGCTGGGAAAATGGCAGGAGAGATTGGAGAGCGTCGGGCTTAAGATCAGCCGGACCAAAACAGAACACAATATGTTCTGTGACTTTGGCGGCCCCTCCAGTTTCTCTCCAATTGCCTTAGATGGTGTAATCCTACCAGTTTGCTTGGATTTCCGGTACCTTGGATCGCTCTTCCAAAGCGACGGTGATTTTGACCGAGATATAAGGAATAGAGCGAATGTAGGATGGATGAAGTGGCGACAGGTCTCATCAACGATATGCGACCCACGGATGCCCCTTAAGTTAAAGGGGAAAATCTATAAGGCGGTCATTAGACCTGTTGTCATGTATGGATCAGAGTGTTGGGCTATGAAGAAGACTGATGAAAGAAGAGTGCATGTAACAGAGATGCGTATGTTAAGATGGATGTGTGGTGTGACACGGAGAGATAAGATAAGAAATGAGTATATTAGGGGAAGTTTGAAAGTAGCACCAGTGACAGAGAGACTGCGGAGTAATAGACTGGGATGGTTTGGTCATGTTATGCGAAGAGATGAAAGCTATGTTGGCAGAAGAATGTTAGGCATGAACGTGGAAGGACGTAAAAGGAGAGGAAGACCAAAGAAGAGATGGATGGACTGTGTAAAGGAGGACATGATAGCGAGAGGAGTGGATGAGAAATTGGTGAAGGATCGAAAGGAGTGGAAGAAGAAGACATGTTGTGCCGACCCTGCCTAGAGCGGGATAAGGGCAGGAAGAAGAAGAAGTGTATATATTGTTAACTATATACACTCATCAACAATGTCTAAGGATATTTTATGTAGACCCACTTCATGTTCTATCAGCATCCATTCTTATAATACTGACATATTCGCTCATGTAATATAAAAAAGACGCAACTCAAAAAATACTCACATACATTGTGTGTTCTAAATTTATGACAGTGAGACAATAATAATTCAATTTTGAGTTCCAGCTCTTTTGCATTTAAGAGGCGGCTTTGCAGTTTTTCAATGACTTAATTTATTATGGACATCCGTCATAACATTGAATAAATTGCATAGAAATCGTCAGTATTTTTAGAATGGTCACCGATACAACATAAAGTCAATAAAATGTCCTCAAATAAAGTTGATGAGTGTACATAAATGACACCTATATATCCTTGAGTACGATAATCATGCCGGAATACAATTATTTATGTATGTACTCGTATTATTATTGTTTTCGAATTAGCCGTTTGCTCCTTGAAGAGTTGCCATCAATAATACAAGAGATGGCGCTGCTAGGCAGTTCCGCCACAGTATACCCAGGACAGTAATACGTCACTTCATACCAACTGGCCGCTGCCCATTTCAATGTGTGCTTTCGTATTCGGCGCTGTGTAGGTACGCACTGTGACGCATTGACATTAAATATGGGGGCATAAGGGTTCGGTGGGATGGCGCGTGTACAAGGCGATTGCACATTCGCTCGCTGCTCGTTCTCACCCGGCACATTCGCGCTAGCCGCCGCTTTAGTTACAACGCTAGCGTCAACGCAAGAGTAGGCTTATAACTCGCCGACAGGCCGCAGATTAACTACTGTTCTGGGTATACTGTGGTCCCGCTCGCTACCTATATTATATCCGCGGAGTGACCCACATTTGTCGGGCGCCCACTGCAGCAGTCGGCTTTATGACATTCCGTGCTCTGTTGATACCTTTTCTCGGTCCCATTGCCACTAGACTGTAGTCCCGGCGTTCCTCTTGTTATATTAGACAGTTTTTATGAATGCTCAGTTTCTATGAAACTTGCTTAGTAAATCAGGATCAGGATGCCCCCCATCCTGATAGGCTTTGCTAAGCAAGTGGTGACCCGTAACACGGGTCTACGAACATTAGGGCATTAATTCTTAAGCTGCATGTGAAACTCTTGTTTTGTAACGTTGTTTGTGGTGAGATGAATAAAATAAAGAATTAAACTGTAGAGATGCAGCCCGGCTAGCATGATCTCCGAAACACGATGTGATATAGCCATTTATCGCATTGAATTTACAAAATTAATTGGATTTTGTGCAGTTCAAAGCAATAAATAGCTATATCTTTAACATATTCGTATAGACTTATTCAAGTGTTAAAATCCAATGGTTTTCGACAGTTCAACGCGATAAATGGCTATATCATATGATGTTTCGGTGGTCAAGCTAGCCGGGCTGGAGTTGTATAGAATGATTCTGTCTGCACCTCCGGCTATACACCACCCATATCCCCAAAAAGATAGGCAGAGGTGAATTAACAGCCATGTTTCGCCAATCATGCTAGGTCCAATTGAACCTATTGTCATTCATCGGGAAATATCGGGCATATTGCTAGCGTATTCCTCATTACTCTTTTAACCCTTAATCGTCTGGTACGACACCCGCGGGAGAGCTTTGGGGTGGTGACGTTTGTATTCTGCTCTGCCGTCACCACACGGCATGGTATGAAAGGATGGATGGATGGAATTTGCTATGGTTTTAATAGAACCTTGATAGCACAGTGGGTTAGCGCGCAAACTAAGCAACGTTCGCTTAGGCCGGTCATTGGATGGGTGACTAAAATAATAAAACTCAAGTGCCGTGCTTCGGAAGTCACGTTAAGTCGTTGGTCCCGGCTGCATCTGCAGTCGCTATTATATTATAGACGACCAGCGCAGTTAAAGCAACCTTATTCTGGTGCACAGAAGTACTAATGTTGCTTGACACACTTATGAATGCGTTCCGACTAAGGCGCGCTTCCAAGCATTGTCAGTGTGACAATGAGGGTCTGGTGTCACTTCTCCGGATTATCATAACAATTGGACGGCCATAGCAGCACATGAGTAGATAAATCGAACAGAGTAAAAGCTTCCTAAGAACGCCGTCGCACCAACCCTGACATTATGCAACTGGCTGAGCGTCATAAACCGGTTTTTTCCAGTCTCGCCGAGTGGTAACGCACACAATGACATGCCCCGCGTGCTTGTAGTAGTGCAACCGGTTCGCGCAGTTGCATGAAGGTTGTTCTCTGTTCCGTCTATTTGCTCATGTGGTAGCAGCCACCGTAGCAGTCGCAAGCCAGTGATTAATGTCCCTTAACTTGAGTAGGGGATGCAGTAATCTCGCGTTAAGATCGTGAATAAAGTCCGCTTTAAATTCAATTGTGTTGACGTTTTGTAGGCCTCTTGTGACGGAGGGCAGAGCAGTATACGTTTGTCACCACCCCCCATTTCTCCCGCTGGTGTCGAACAAGACGACTAAGGGGTTAAGACAGTTCATTGCCCACTGGACCTTCAAGGTTCGACCATAAGACAGCGATGTATGCGTTCCTCTTTTACCACCTAGATGGCAATGGGCTCGCCACCTAATAAAATTGGCAAAACGTGGTTGTAATCTACGTCTCGTTACTTTATTACCCTAAGAGGATAAACAGGCGTGATTTATGGATTATGTTTTATAATTTCATGATCGCTTTTTTTATTTTCCTAGCTCGCAAATTATTTGGAGCTAGTACAGAATAAAATGGATGCGGACAGCACAGGGGCGATCGGTTTGGAAATCCTTGGCCTATGCCCAACGGTGGGCGTTTCTCGGCTGATTGACTGACAGAATGGCCGGTGGTTCAGGATTTGGCAAAACCTCTTCTATAGACGGTTGAAATGTTTTGTCATTATCACACCATAAAATGCACAGTGTGGTGCCGTGCAGCCCTGTGGTGACGACAGAGTAGAATACAATTGTCACCTCCACAAATCTCTCCCGTGGGTGTCGTACAAGGCGACTAAGGATAAATCAGTGATGAGGAATGGGCAGCAGCGTTCCTCTTATACCACCTTGCAATGTAATGATACTTTTGTGCCTTGACATGGTTGGCGAAGCGTGGGTGCTAGTTCACCTCTGCCTACCCCTTCGGGGATATAGGCGTGATTTATGTATGTATGAAATGCACAACACATTGCCTTTGAAATCGCTTTAGAAGCCTATGGGGATGTGAACAGTGGATAGCTCTATCCCACTCTGGCAGGACACAGCTTTAATATACAGTGATAACCAAACATCGGCACACACTAGACACAATTTCCTCTTCAAATACCAACAAATCCGTATTGTGTGAGTATGGAAACTTTATAGGTCGCTTATAATCTTTTATAATTGAATTTTAAATGAGATGGGCGGGTACGCCCTCTGTAATCTGACCTTAAACAAAATATTGTACACAAAAGATTATTGCTTCGGAGATTATCTCACACGGGAAGCGAATCTAATGTTTTTTATAAATATTATAAGTTATTCGATTTTAATTTTAACATCATATAAATGTTAGAAAAATTAGTACAAAGATTTTGGTGGTTAGAAAATAATCGAATAATTTATAAAGCAAACCCAAGCTTATCCGAACGCACGGTATTTGTAAAAATATCTGCTTTGGAATGTTTGAAATTTATTTCTACATTGCGAGGGTACCCGTTGGCTTACAACGTGAAGTGTAAAGGCTAGAAGAATTTCGGCAAGTTAATTGGTGTCTTGGGTGGCCGAGCGGTCAGGCACCTGCCCGGATAGCAGCGGACGCGGGTTCGGTTCCCGCCTCAAGATCATAATTATTCGAAATTCTTTTTCTAACCACCAAAATCTTTGTAATATTATAAGTATCGATTTCTGGTTGCTATGTATCTTTTTCGGAGAATAACGGAATGGTATATTTTTGTCTCTCATCCAACGACTGGCCTTAGCTATCTTCTTCTTCTCCCTGCCCCGTTCTTTTTCCATTCTCTTCTGTCACTCGTCATCTCCTCATTCGCATCCATCACCTTCATATCACACCTCACACAATCCATCCATATTTTCAGTGGTCTTCCTCTACTTCGACATCCTTTCCCTTCTCCCTGCCCTGTTCCCAGTCTATCTGGGGTCGGCGCAGCATGTTTCCTCTTCCATTCATATCGGTCAGACGTCATTAGCCATCCACTCCCTTTTGATTCATATCCACCATCACACCGTGACTCCCTTATTATAAAACATGAACTAAAGTTAGTCATAGTTTAAAACCGATGTTGTCACTTTTATTTGCTAAATGAAAGTCAGAGTTGGTATAAATTTTATACCTAGACTAACTTTTGTCCTTCCTTGTGTCGTTTCTCTAGTGAAACTACCTACTAAAGTTTCTAGTGACGATACTATTACGATACGAATCTCACAAAGGTTCATACTCGGGGCACTGATGCACAGTCTTGAAGTTTACCAGTATAAAAGAAAAAATAAAATAAATAAATATTTGTACACTCACACCTATCATCTAGCCCAAAGTAAGTAGCCTCAGCACTTGTGTTATGGATACTAGATGACGGACATATTTTTAATATAATTATGTATATAAATGTTGAAAATATACTACATAAACATATTCACAACCATGACTCGGAAACAGACATTTGTGGTCATCACAAAGTTTGCCCCTACCAGGATTCGAACCCGGGTCCTCTTGGCCAATACCCAGCGATCTGGGCATCCGCCCAAAGCGGGCGTCAGTATGGCTATAAAGACACGAGGTCTCCCTATATTCTTGCTGTTCCTGAAAGTATCTGTTCCCAGAAATGGACAATCAATGCTGATGAGGATATAAGTGTTGTCCTAGAAACGCAACTACCGCGGCGCTCAGATGAAAAACGCCCTTTCAACGCCGCATTAGAGCCCATTTTGCTGCAACATCATCCGGAAATTTCCTGATCGCGAACCACGCAGAGCGTTATGACATTTCTGCGCCCTAATATAAATCGTTGCTTTTAGCCAAATTAAATACGAACGAGCGAGATAAAACCACCACGGGCGCGTACAAGAGAAGAAGACGAATATATCACTGTCGGTCGCGCCCGAAATTTCACTGGGCCCAAATGGGTTGTTTATTATACGCACTTCGGAATATCTTTTAATACGAGCCGGGTTATATTAAAATTGTGTGTGGGGTCGCCTTATATCTAGTTTGTGGCGTATTTTTGGTGTTATAACACTTATCAGTGAGTTCCAGCGACTAACGTAACCTAATTGAGTTTTTAAATACATACATAAATAATTCCTATTTAGACGCAAAAGGGTAATTCAGATGTGAATTATATATAACACACACGTTTCGCCAATTATCTTGGGGCATAGTAACGTTAAATGTTGGAAACCTTTTACTTTGACACACACGATTCCAATGTTTAACGTTATTTCTGTGACGATTCATGAGTGTATGTGTAGGTGACGAATTAATCATATTTTTCATTTAATTTAAATAGGGGCGAACACTTTGCCATATATTGGTCACGCAGGTTGCAGTATTTGCCTAGGTGGTCTTACTTACTACTAATCAGAGGCGTCACTCTGGAAGTTTATTTCGTTCGATCGAGTCTTTGCGTGTTTGTCGCTCTTATTTTAACACGCAGTGGCGTGAGAAAGACGGATGGATGCGAGTTAAACGTTCGGAGTTTCAGAGTAGACCTCCAGGTACGTTGCTGAAAATCCTTTAACCTTAATCTTTAAATCGCTGCCTTGAACTCTGGTCGCCTTGTACGATTCTTCTGACGTCAACTTTGTTAATTAATTGTGATAATTTGAATTTTCACGTAAATTAGAAATGGTATCGATCTCGGCTCCCAAACTCTAGGGAAAGATGTTGGTGTGGTGGAGGCAATAAAAACCTAGCCAAATCCCCTAGGCAGACCCCATAAAATTTAGTACTATGATAAAAAGAATAAAAGAACTGTCCGAAAGAACTGTCATTACATACATGATGCCGGCCGTACGACAGTCTTCAAAGACTAAATGTAAGTAACTTGATTTCTTCAAAACATCCTCCAGGCACATTATAAACGGTGAAATCTTCCAAGTTTCCGGCGCACACAACTTAAAGCCGCTTTGAAGTATTAATTGATGCTAAGTTGCGGGTTTGACGAGATCAACTTAAAAGTCTTTTCGTCTGTGAAATAAGTTTAGACGTAATATTTGGCATATATTACTCTTGAAATGTGTTTGATTAAGTTTTGTACACCTACGCTTGATGTATTGTAACTAAATTATGTAAAACTTTGTCCTTTATGAATATTGAATGGTGCATTAAGTAAGCCTACGAGAAATACAATTGTAAGGATATGCATAACTACATAAATCCGCCGCATAGCCTGGGTCGAATGCTCAGATCGCTGGGTATTGGCCAAGAGGTCCTGGGTTCGAATCCTGGTAGGGGCAAACTTTGTGATGACCACAATTGTTTGTTCCCGAGTCATTGTTGTGTATATGTTTATGTAGTATATTTTCAACATTTATATACATAATTATATTAAAAATATGTCCATCATCTAGTATCCATAACACAAGTGCTTAGGCTACTTACTTTGGGCTAGATGATGGTGTGAGTGTAAAAATATTTATTTATTTATAAATCACGCTTTTTTTATCTCAGAATGGGAAGGCAGTAGTGTTGGTAGATAGACCCCAGTACTATCTCCCGCATATGTTAACCAGCTAGGAGGTGTTCCAGGAACATTACTGCTACAATTTTATATTTATTTTACAACCCTTAGTAACTAACGAGTGTTGGCGACATTCTGATGTTGTCATCCCAATCACTCTATTATATCATCGGTCTCTCGACAAAGACAATCACTTTTCTATACATTCATTAATCAGTAACACTTATCTGGTGTGATGGATGATATGAATTACAGGAGATTAGATGGCTTGATGACTAATATGACCATAAGAACTGGAAGCGGAAACAGATAAATAGAGAATAGGGCAGGTGTGTGAATAGGAACTGGTTACGTCGCTTATCGACGTATTATTTAATAATTATTATTACTATGTTTTCATATAGATATTTTTCACACACAAATACAATAAATATATTTTTTTAAAGTTATTTATAATATTATATCTAACGCATCTATTAAACGAAACGCATCCAACCAAATTCCTATTCCCCGCGCCGCACGAGTAAAACGAAACGTCAGTTCTCTCTGGTTGAAAAATACTCGCGCGCGCAACGGACTCTCTCCGCATAAAAACTTTTAAAAAAGTGTTAGAAAAGTTATTTCTAGTGCTTATTGTGTTACCTAAATAATTGAAGAAAGCCACGCAATTCATTCACCGCTCTGGAGAGCGTCACCTTCGAGAACCAGCAACATTATCAGCAATTTTAAAAGAAGGTACGTGCGGCGCCTCCAGGAACTCTTAGTCACATTGTACAAAACCCGCTACAACACCCAATAATTTTCTTGCTAAAAATAAAAATCAACACCCTATTTCCAATTATTTGACATAATTAAAACGAAAGAGCATTAATTAAGACGCAAAGTGTAGTTTATGTTAGATCCGGACGAAATAGAAAGCGTACCTAATGGCTATCCAAAAGATATATCACAGTCTTGGTAAGAATTACACAAAAAACGAAAACCTTGTACGATACCCGCGGGAGCTGTAGGGCAGGTAACAAGGATTGTGTTCCGCTCTGTTGTACTAGACATTTGTTCTACCAAAATTCCCAAGAAGGCTTAAAGTCAAACTTACACAACGCTGTCAGAAGCAAAACATCGTCCAAAAAGTACTAGAAAGTTCAAAGAAGCTATTTTACGAGTGAAGTAAGTAAATACTGGATTTGGGTATTCGGGGGCCGGTGGATATTCCGAGAAACAGTTTGAAATACTAAGGGCGCCTTCACAATAGACAAGCGACCTACTCAGACGTCAAAATCAGAGCCCCACGAATCTGGCAATAAGCCGACGCAAGACCCTACAGTTGTAGGACAAGTTACAACGATTGCCATTACACTGCGGTAATATGATCGTAGGTTGTTTACAAGCGATCTAAATATCGCGCCGTCTTCATTTCGTTTGGGGTTTAACTCGTAAATCGTTGGAAGCGGTATGATTCGTGTTGATGTGTTGCGACTTGCGTGCTTCAAGTTGGAAGAGGTTGCGAATATTTAAGTTAATTTTTGGAATGCGGAAACAATTGGATTGTTTTCGAATTGAAAAGAGCGTTTTCTCGTAAAAGACGTTCTAGAATACAGTTGTCTCCGGACTGGAGATAATGTATAAATATTCGAAATTTAATATCATTCTAAGTTATAACGTAATGTGGTTAGTATCTTTGCTTGGAACAGCGTGAAAGCTAAAAAGTGATATTATTATGATTACGATATTTACGCGTGGAGGGTGTTAATACACCTCTGCTTACCACTTTGCGGACAAATAGACGTGAATTATGTATATTATGATTACGGCTCAAACCGAACCTTCTATTTTACCCCTTGAACGTTTAATGCTGCCATGGGAGATACAACGTGTACACCCAATCACCCATGTTTACACAACGACCGCACTCTTATTAGATGGCCATTTCAAAGGTCCGATTCTTCGATTTACTTTTTGGTTCAATATTTACTTTGTGGTTGCTAAGAAATAATTATTTAATATCTATCATTTTATTGATCCCACGGGGTAAGCTAGACCGCTTGACTTAACGCGTTTGATTTTCAGTTTCGCATTTAGTCTAGTTAATTAATATTTTCCTCTAGTTTATTCCAATAAGATGCCAGTAATGGATCATTATCTAAAACATTGAATTGTATGTTGACAGAAACACTTTAGAAGCGAAATCGCTTCATGTTTCAAATTGGACCATCACACATTCATCCCGTGTCTAATTGAAGAATTATTGCGAACATTACATTGCTGACATATTTGATTTCATTTGCGAAACGAAACGTTAATTTAATTAAAACAGTATAAAGTTGTATTTGCCGAAAACACTGGGAAAATATGTGGCTAATGAGCTTTTATTATTAAACACTGTAAATGTTAATAATGTAGCAGATACAGAAAACATTATTGTGGGTGTAGGATTAAGGGAAAAGGATTTACAATTTACTAACACTTATTCTGTTCAGACTAATAATATTATATTTTAGTATCAAGTTAAGTAAATTGTTCAACCACACTCTTGTTTCATGTAGGAAACTACATTATAATATGGTTGCGTACGTCGCTTTATGAGGTAATAATATTGGAAGCCGACAATGCAACAGTAGAGATAGAGTTTTATTAAAAATCTGATATTAAAATCATGAAAGAACTACAAAGTATTGAAATATTTCTGTACTCGACTTTTGACCTTAACGTGTTAGTCGTAAAGTGTCTATGTTATGTGGCTATTACGATTTTAAGACGTTCTTTTGATTGTTTATAACCCCATTATCCAAAACCTTCACTACAACACTAGGAGGAGCTTGATAGCACAGTGGCTTACCGCTCGGCTTGCGATTGCCCAAACTAAGTCATATTCGCTTAGGCCGGTCATTAGATGGTTGACCAATTATATATATTCTGGAGCTGTGTTATGTTATCCCGGTTGCAACTGCAGCCGTTAACACCCATCAATACGGACTGGGCCAGAGCGTGGCGTTTAATGGTCCACTCTCCCTATATTCTTCCATCCATAGGGAAGGCTTGTTCCCCAGTAGTAGGGACATTAAAGGGACGAACGAAAATCTCTCTGAAATAAAATATTAACTCTAAAACGACGAATAAAAATCAAAATGAGTTTACTACAAATTCCTCAGTTTCAAGTTTTAATGAGATCGTCTGCAATATTCTTTAAATCGAGGACGAACTACGGAGATCTTATCCCATTCCTTCAGTAACACTAAATTTTCATGATGTATTAGTTTATAAACGAGAAAAAAAACCACTTCGTAACGCGGCGCGTGATGGTCTTATCTGATGTATACACACTGCTTTGGAGGTCGTAAAGCTTCCTTATTCTGGTGGTTAGAAAAAGAATTTCGAAAAATCAGTGTCTTGGGTGGCCGAGCGGTCAGGCACCTGCCCGGATAGCAGCGGACGCGGGTTCGATTCCCGCCTCAAGACCATACATTTTCGAAATTCTTTTTCTAATCACCAAAATCTTTGTACTAATTTTTCTAACATTTATATAATGTTAAATTTAAAATCGAATAGCTTCCTTATTCAATAAAGAATTTGCCAGATCATTTGAGAAGCTAATCGGTGATTATCTTGATTCTTTTGTACTTGCCAATTTTTTTATGGGGTCAGCGAATTAAATTGTCATCTATTATTTTCTTTATTACTCCATAACAACAAGCCATCTACTTGATAACTAAAATGTATCATGGCATTGATATGATACCCAAGCCAATATGCTAAGCATAATGTTGCTAGGTGGTACACTAGAAAGCAGATCTTAGACTTTCTCGGACTAAAGGGCTAAGAGGAACACCGGTTTAGTGGGTATTGCTGACGCTTCCTGCGCCGGGCGAGGCCCACACACGCCAGTCTCCTAGCTAGCGGCTGGTATGGTGTGTAAATGCATTCCACTTCGAAATAAAAGGTGGTATACTAGAAGTGCTGCTGAAAACCTAAGTCAAAACCTTGAACAGTTGGATTGGAATGTTGTCTTCTTGATATTAATGGAAGATGAAACATACTGCGCGACCCCAGATAAACTGGGAATAGAGTAGAAAGAAGAAGATGTGCCTGACAAAACAACGGTACATGTACATATTAAGCTGAGCCTACCTATACCGGAACTTAAAAACTATCTTTATCACAAGAAATACTGATCTCGCTTAGAAAAGCGTATCTACGAAGAATTTGAAAGCTGCTGTTCTCTGAACGTGCGGTCTGTGTGTGTTATTCTAGTTCCGGAGCTCACGCCGCCGGCATTTTCTTTGTAAAATAACATTTTTGATAGTGTCATATCTCGTTCCTGCAACCCCTTTGAGAATTTCATTCGCTGATATTTTTGTCTCACAAATTGTGTTCCCTGAATTGGCCGTTGAAGATTCAACATTTGGGGGGAGGAACGTACGCACGGGGTGGATTGCTTCAAGTTCACCGTTCTAAGCTCTCTGTTATGGGGATTCTTAATTTGGTTCGAAGAGAACAGCATAAACGTCACGTGTATTTAATTCAAGATCAGAGTTTTGTTTTGGAAATAAAAACGTTGGTACGAAACATAATCTTTTACAACATAGGACCTTATTCTTTGCTAATTAAGATACAAGTGAATAAAAAAAATAACTAAATCAAGGTACAAACCATTCGATAACAGAATATGCCGATTTCTGAAACATGTTGCAATTATTTTCACAAACTAGTGCAATGGAACCTGCCTTTATACTATCAAAGTTGAAAGGTTTATAAAACTTCTTATTGATTCAAGCCAAATAGAAATTATGCTTATGATATGATTTATTTTAACAATATAAATGTTTTAAAAAATAGAAAAATTGCGGAAATCGAACCCGTGTCTGCAATCCGGGCAAATACCTATACAAATAATTTTCTAACTTTATTTACTTTAAAATGAATGTTTGTTTTTTTATTAGTGTTGCTATATAAACTGGTGTCTCTACAATCTAAATTAACTCATGCAGTCTCACGTTAAGGTGCACGTTTCTTCAGCAAAAAAACGAATTATACTGTCGCAATACAAGTGAGCGAGGTGATCAGAATTTCCCAACTAAAAGCAGGTGTTGGAAATGTCTTGGGAATGTCTTGGGAATTATGTAAAGGAGACTGGAGTGCATCAGGGAAGTCTTAATACCCTGACAAGGAACTTAATGGCGCTTTGGTATGCGATATTGAAGGTTAAGCGACGTTTGTTGAGGTTACATACAGACATACAGAAGTCACACCTCCATTCCTGAAGGGAAGAGGTGAATTAAACACCCACTTTTCGCCAATTTAGTTAGGTCCCGGTGGCGAGCCTATTGCCATCTATCGGGCACATAATATCGCAGTGCATTGCTAGGTGGTAATAAGTTAAAGGAACGCTACTGTCCATTCTTCGTCACTGTTTTAACCGTTAGTGGCCTTGTACGACACCCGCGGGAGAAATGTGGGTGGTGACTATTGTATTTTGCTCTGCCGTCACCACATGGCGGTCATTATTTTTGCTCTACTATCAAAATAACGTTAATCTTCCCTAAGATTTGGTTAGATTTTTGTGCCAGGTTGTCTGGACTTCAAGTCTCTGGTGCGTTTAGTATCAACTTTGGTATTGAATGCGTCGAGGTTTTTGGCTGAGTGTGGGTGGGTTTTGGAGATATATCATTACAAACTGAGGCATAATGCGCCCTCCCCCATCCTCCCTTGGACACACAAGTTTTCGATATCTAACGTCTTGACGATTCATGAGTGTATTGTAATCATGCCAGGTATGAAAAACGAATTTCGACTTTGACCTCTCATAGGGACCACTGTTGTGGTTGGTGGAGGATGTGGTATACATGTATACATACTAGTAAATCACGCCTATATCCACAAAGGGGTAGGCAGAGGTGAATTAAACACCCACGTTTCGCCAAATAAGTTAGGTCCCATGTATCGGGCTATTGCCATTTATCCTATAGCTATTTAGTAGCCTATTCGCCGTGTGGTGACGGCAGAGTAGAATACAATTGTCACCACCCCAAATCTCTCCCGTGGGTGTCGTACAAGGCGACTAAGGATAAATCAGTGATGAGGAATGGGCAGCAGCGTTCCTCTTATACTACCGTCCTGACAATGTACTGCGACTTTTGTGCTCGATAAATGGCAATAGGCTCGCCACCTATTACATGGGACTTAACATAATTGGCGAAACGCGGGTGAGAATTCACCTCTGCCTACCCCTTCGGGGATATGGGCGTGATTTATGTATGTATGTATGTATTGCCATATATCGGGCTATCTAGGATGATGGAAAATAGCGCTGTCTCCACTTACGACATGTACTACTGTACTGTGGAAGTCTGTATACTGTACTGCCTTAAGTACGATGCGACCTTCTTCCTACACTCACAATTAAGCGAGCATTTTGTTAATTTAACTTAGCAACGTAAGTTTTTTCTCAAAGATAATTCCGTCTCTTTAATAACTAGTTTCAAGACCATCAAAGGAAATACCAGTTCCTTTGTAAAGAATACGAGTGTTTCAAAAATCTCATTTATTTTTCAGGTAAGCTGCTCTATAATTTGGAAAGGTTTGGACGGGGTTCCGTAAGTATTTTTAGAATAGATTATTTAATTACATTAGATTGTTAAAGCAATACCCAAAGAGGGTCAAAAACAAGCCAAAACCTTGAGCAGTAGGATTGGAATGCTGTCATTCAATCACGCTCTCCGTTAATCGATCTTTTGACATGATCCGTTCCGTTTCTTTTCTATACATTCATCACTACACTAGTACCTTTACGGTGTAATAGATGATATCAATCAAAAGGGAGTAGATGCCCTGATGACGTCTGACCGATATGAATGGAAGAAGAAACATACTGCACCGATCCCAGATAGACTGACAACAGGGCAGGGAGAAGAATTTAAAGCACCCAAATGTAATTTGAAATAGAATGAAACCTTTAGGAGATAGGGAGAATGGGTCATAACTTATCACGCTGGCACGGTAGGCTAGGTAGGTATTAACGGCTGCATATGCAGCTGGGATTTGACGGCTAGCTTGGTCGAATGCTCAGATTGCTTGGTATTGGCCAAGAGGTCCCGGGTTTTAATCCTAGTAGGGGCAAATTTTGTGATAAACACAAATATTTGTTCCCGAGTCATGGTTGTATATATTATGTTGTATATTTTCAACGATTATATACATAACTATTATGATAATTTAAAAATATGTTCGTCATCTAGTAGAACTCATAACACAAGTGCTTAATCTACTTACTTTGGGCTAGATGATAGGTGTGTGAGTAATAATATTTATTTCACCCAAGGAATGGCCTTCCCGAATTTGGAGCTCCTCCAATATTACTGGACAATTTGCAAATTGGACCAAAACTACTATTTAGGCAAATCAACTGTTGTACTTCCTCTTCAGAGCCTGCAAGAATTTCCACTTTATCTGTAAGCATAGCCGCTATTCTACATAATGCAAGAAGCACTCCAGTCACATTTGCATCGCTGAAAGAGGAAGACATCTTGAATATTTTTTCAAGACTCAATATAGAAAGGATGCACTGTCCCGCTATGTGAATTAGGTAGACTCTTGACAATGTTTGTTGACACACTATTTCAAAAAGTATTCACGCTGACAAAGAAAATTTGTTGAAAAACCAAGACGTGTGGTTGGTCGAGTGGTATAGGCATCTGCCCAGATTGCAGAGGACGCGGGCTCGATTCTCGGATCAGGACTATAATTTTTCGAACTTTTTCTAAGCACAATGTTCTTTGTAGATTATTAGACCTCAAACTGGTGTCAGTTTGATGTACATACGTAAAATAAAAAATGTAAAATATATAAATGTTAGAACTATTCGATTTTAATTTTAACATTAAATAAATGTTAGAAAAATTAGTGCAAAGATTTTGGTGGTTAGAAAAAGAATTTCGGCCACCCAAGACAGCAGTGTCTTGGGTGGCCGAGCGGTCAGGCACCTGTTCGATTCCCGCCTCAAGATCATAATTTTTCGAAATTCTTTTTCTAAATGTCAGAAAAAATTTTTTTCTAACATTTATATTATATAATCTAAAAATGTATTGCTGTGCGTTTGCCTCACTAAAAGTCGAGAACGTCTGGGCCGATTTAGCTGATTTTGGTTTTCAAATGATTGGGCCCGGCAAGTCAGGAAAGGTGTGAAAACATGGAAACATTGCGAGGAAAACAGTAAAAACAACAATTTCATTTTGCCTTAAAAACTGCTTTCATGTCAAACATTTGACGTAACCATGGCAACCAGATCGTAATCATGGCTACGGGATAATTTATATGGCATAACAACGTGTGCCGGGTCAGCTAGTGTTGAAATAAAAATCAAAACAGTAATGAAAATGAAAAATAAATTTCTTTAAATATCTCCGTGTCAATATTGCTGTTGTATCTAGTATTTATATTAATATTGTGTAACTTGGCTCAGACTGGCTTTTCAACAATTCACCACCGAACAATGCTGTGCGTAAACTCAGCACTCGAACTTGACCTGTTTTTTCAAGTGGCTTGTCGGTGACAGAGGGCCAATTTCGCTTCCTCTCCTCTAGACGCTGAGTCTTTGGTTAATTAAACGAGGGTCGGTATAAATATGGGGCAGAGGGCTCGACTCGCGTAAAGGTCTCAGCGTACGTAACGGGAAAATACCCCGGACGGGACGGGGACGGGACGAGGACTAGACGGGGACGGGGACGGGGCCTCTTTCGTTCGAAACGCCCCGTGCATGTCCCGATACTCAGCGAAAAAGGGAAGATCTTCCTCCGAGCCGGTCCTATTGTACTCCGTCGGATTTTGTCTATATTCTGAGTTATTCCAGAAACTTTGTAATCGTGATTCAGGACTTGCTCACACTTACTTGGTCTACAGTGGGTTTGACTCCATTGTTATCGTGGGCTTTCGTACTTTTTGCTGATCAACCATATCTCGATTACTTTGTTTATGTAGCGCTCTGACGTAGCCGCTTATATGTCCCCCATGGTACATTTTGTATGAAACGATGTTTCTGCAGTCTCCGTCCCGTCCACGTCCCGTCTGGGGTAATTCCCGTTACGTGTGCTCAGACCTTAAAACAGCCGAGGCCCACGGTGTTTTGATGGTCATGTTGCGTCACACCATCCAGCTCCATTGTCAAACGGCGTCCGTTCTATTTCCGTGCCTATTATTGTAATTGAGATGTCATTATGCCGAGCGTACACTCCACTGGTTGGCAATGGGAATTGCACAAATTAATTCGACCATTATATTCCGCCACATTGGAGATCGGCATGTAAACAAATTGAATGTCAATCACTAATATTATTGAAACGTCTCATGGATAACTTTTGATGTCTTGTATGTTTTATTATTTAGATTGTCAAAATCTTTGTGATCTAAGTCTACAAATAATGAGTAAGAAATGGGAGGCTGTGGTACTGCTGAAATTGAGATTTTTTTTTAAATTCACACTCAGGGGAGAGAGTGACAGTTTTCCTAAGCGACACTATCTACTATATACGTAGTATATCTTACTTAGTATACTATTCGGATTATTTCAAGTAGATTTTCATTTCATAGCTATTGAACAATCTGATCTACTTCTTATAGAAAACAAGAACAAAATAAAACGATCATTTTTTTAATTCTATCATAAACTTCATGTATAAAAGGACATACTGCGCCGAGGCGATGATGATGATGATGATAAACCTCATGTATGTTGAGAAATTATGTTGTCACCCTAATCGCTCTCACCGTTCATCGGTCTATCGACATGGTCTGTTCATTTATCACTAGCACCTTTCCAGTGTGATGGATGATATGAATCCGAACTGGAGTTGATGGCTTGATGACGTCTGACCGATTTGAATGGAAGAGGGAACAGTCTGGGACTATTCTCTGCCCTATGGCAGGGAGAAGAAAAAGAAGAAAAATTATGTTCTGTAGAAAGAAAATAAAATATCTGGGGGCCTACCGCCTAACTTGATTGCTGATGATAGCTATATTGCAATGCACTTGCTTACGGCTTTAGTAGCCATCCTGAATCTTTAGGCGGTACGGATTTTGTGCCAAATTCATACAATATCATTCGGTGATCATTCGTTCAAATCTATCGCCAATAGTTTAGGTACATTTGGTGCGAAATGACAGCATGACGTCATCAAACTATCAAACTATAGCTTTTGCTTTAGCAATCGAGTTAGGCGGTAGGCCCCCTGGTATAGTTTATAATATTGTTTATATTGATGACATAATATCAGAACTCACTATTTCAACAGAATCACTGTTTAGCCAAATCCAATTGTAGTTACCGCTACTTGTAGGAAGTTTATTGAGAGGTTAAAGTTATTCCAAGACACTGCATTATTCATAATTATTCATTGGAAAGGCAGAATACTAGCAGCAATTATCCTTGGGAGTTCTGTAGCCACTTGCTCTATGACGAGATCTGCTTTTACATGACAAAACCCGTGTTGACAATGGGCCCTTATTGTCTAAGCAGCAAGGTCTGTTTAAGATGGATTCGTTTCAAGATTTCCTGTATCGTTAGCTGTTGTTGTCAGCACTTGACTCCGCTATGATGCGTGCGAGATTGAAGGTAGATAGACCTAACTTGTTTCCTTGAAGGACCGATAGCTGATTACAATTATTATTGAATTTAACATAATTGGCAAAACATTAATTTGATTGACTTCTGTCTACCCCTTCAGGGACAAACAGATTTGTATATGTGTATGTGATAAAATAATAAATTTTATATACTAAAATAAATAAGGAAGGGCTAGCTAGCGCAGTGGGTCAGCACGCTCGACGTGCGATTGCGTAAATTACGGAATGTTCGCTAAGGTGGTGACGGCAGAGTAGAATACAATTGTCACCACCCCAAATCTCTCCCGTGGGTGTCGTACAAGGCGACTAAGGATAAATCAATGATGAGGAATGGGCAGCAGCGTTCCTCTTATACCACCTAGCAATGGCAATGTACTGCGACTTTTGTGCCCGATAAATGACAATAGGCTCGCAACCTATTACATGGGACCTAACATAATTGGCGAAACATGGGTGCTAGTTCATCTCTGCCTACCCCTTCAGGGATATAGGCGTGATTTATGTATGTATGCATGTCGCTAAGGTCAGTCATTCAGTCGTGGATAGGTGAATTCCCTTCCGAAGCACGGAGGAGTGTTTCGGAAGGACCGTTAAACCCGCACTGGGCCAGCGTGGTGGGCTATAGCCCATTCTGTCTTTATTCCTACATCCATAGCGAAGACCTGTGACTCAGCAGTGAGGACATTAAAAGGCTGGTGATGATGATGAAGACTTAAATAACAATTTTACTATAAGGTAAAATGATCTTTCAGAACTTTCTGGAAGAAGCCTGTCCATTTCAAGAAGCAGCTGCAATTCATAAAAAAATTACAGAAACATATATCGCCACTATGTGGAAACGTGGCTTGCATTTGTGCAATTCCTCTGAACGGACGAGGTCGTAATGAGAAATGGCGGAAGTGTATATTCTGCGCGAGTGGCGACCTCTGTCGGTTCCGCCATAGCCCGGGAATCTATTAGACGTATTGCTTCCGGAGCATCCAGTTTTCGAATGGCAAGCACTTGTGGTGCGTCTACACGGTGCAAGTAGCTGGAGCATGTAAAGGCGCGACCTATTTGCGCAACCAGAGTGCTCAAGCTATGATAAAACGGGATTTATACTACGGACCTGGATTTTGTTGTTATATCGATATTTCGGCACAGTTACATGCGCCATGGTCACTGATGACTACGGATGATGAAATATCGGAATAATAACAAAATCCAGGTACGTGGTATGAATCCCGGTTTATCACAATTTAAAGATGAAAGTGTAAAACGTAACGTAAGCTTAAAACAATATAATGCTCAAGTTAGTTGTTCAGTGCATAAATAAAGAGGCTATAGACTTGCGCAAGTTACTTGGTCAAGCTACACGTGCATGCTGCCATCGCGAGTACTTGGATCTTGTTCGTTTCAGCTGTCAGCATATCTGCGCAAGTAACCCGCGCGATGACAATGTGTTGTGCGCGCAGGCTACTTGCGCATGTTGCTTGAGCAGGTACATCCTCTAGTAATCATAATCGTTATTTGGATATACTATATTATTATTCTTAGGTTACACGAATATTTGGGAATTATGTATTGTAGCGACATCACAGCATGTCCTACATATACCCCCGAATACAGAAACGCTACTCAAAGTTTGAGTCCTGCTTAATATTTAAGTATTGTCAAAATTGACGTTTCTCCATACAAATTCTGACAGGTATTGTCCACTTAACTCTCTAAGCAGTGCTCAAAATTTGAGTAGCTTTTCTGTATCCGGGGGTAATACACGTAGTTAGATTCATCACATTTGTTAGTTAACTTTAGACACGCACCATATTACCTACTATATAAGCCCATATTTGTATCTTTAATAAACAGACTTAAGCAACACCACCAAGTCGCGTTATACTTCTTGCCCCTGGCAAATGTATCATTCATTATGATCATCACACCTGGCAGTGACAGTAATGGGCAGCAGCCTTCCTGGTGTGCCATGTAAATTCTTGGTGAATGGCAATAGGCTCGCTACCTATTACTCAGTACCTAAAATAAGCTAGCGAAACGCGGGTGTTGAAAACACCTCTGCCTACCTACTTAGGGGAGAATGGCGTGATTTGTCTATGTATCTATTTTCGCAAAGAAAATATTAACATTATGCTCATGCAGTACGCTAAAGTACTTATTTAATTCACTAATCCAAAGAAAACGCTAGCAATATTTAACGAGCGCGGCCCATTGGAGTAGGATTAAAGTGTTTTAATCCTTTAGCTCGGTTTCGTCGGATTACAGCGTACATATACACGAGTACCGAGGTTGTTTAGGCGCAGTATAACGTAGACTTGAGCGGTGCGTAGACATGACTGTCTTCATAATTTATGTAAATTTTGTTCCGCGAATGTTTTCAAAATTATTTTTTCATATTGCTTTCTTTAGCGGAACAACTTTACTTATACATATATAAAATCAGGCCTATATCCCCGAAGGGGTAGACAGAGGTGACTTAACTCCCGCGTTTACCAATTATGTTAGGTCCCATGTAATATGTGGCGAGGCTATTGCCATATATCGAGCACGGAAATCGCAGTACATTGCTAGGTGGTGTAAGAGGAATGCTGCTGCCCATTCCTCATCACTGTTTTAACCCTTAGTCGCCTTGTACGACATCCACGGGAGAGATGGGGGTGGAGACTATTGTATTCTGCTCCGCCGTCACCACACGGATCATCCTTCCTTATGGATGATAGAATATAGGGAGAATGGTCCATAATCCATCACGCTGGCCTAGTGTGGATCGATAAGTATTAACTGCAGATGCAGCTGGCCAACGGCTTAAAGTACTTTCCGAAGCACGGAGGAACTCAAGATAGTATATTTTTGGTCACCCATCCAATTACAGACCTGAGAGAGCATTGCTTAGTTTAGGCAATCGCAGACAGAGCGCGTTAAGACACTGCACTATCGAGCTTCTAATATACAATTAATGAATACATAAATAAATCTATACTAATATTATAAAGCTCACGAGTTTGTTTGTATGGTTGCTTGAATGCGCTAATCTCAGTAACTACTGACACAAAATGAAAAATTATTTTTGTGTCGGATAGTCCATTAACCGAAGAAGGTTATAATAATAACCGACATTAACACGAGCGAAGCCGCGGGCGACTACTAGTAAATCTGACATAATCAGAATTAGTACAAAGATTTTGGTGGTTAGAAAAAGAATTTCGAAAAATTATGATCTTGAGGCGGGAATCGAACCCGCGTCCGCTGCTATCCGGGCAGGTGCCTGACCGCTCGGCCACCCAAGACGCGGACAGACGCGGGTTCGATTCCCGCCTCAAGATCATAATTTTTCGAAATTCTTTTTCTAACCACCAAAATCTTTGTACTAATTTTTCTAACATTTATATAATGTTAAAATTAAAATCGAATAATCAGAATTGCCCTGTCTATCCGTCCTTAGTTCTATATAGAAGGCTTTGTAGGCGTAGCTACTTGACACCTAACAAGAGTTCTAGCAAATATATAATTCAGTTCTATATCCAGTATATAGTGCGGTGTATGCGAACGCTTCCATCAATATTGAAAACCAAGCAACGTCAGTTGTGGTGGCGTTCGGGCGGGTGACCGACTTTTTGTCTAATCCAATTCAAGCTTACTTTTGACATGATAAACCGTGACTAGGGAGTATGCCTATTGTTATTTAGGAGGACGCACCAAGTGGTTATTGTTTCGTAGCACCATATTGAATTTCAGTCGCCGGTTCGTTACACAATCGCGTAATAAACTGGCGAAGTAAGAGGGAAAAGGATGGCTGGGGGCACGAAAGAGATGCATATACTAGCGAGCGTTCTAATAAACTACATACTTTATAAAAAAGAAAATAACTGGCGCAGTCAGAGACGTCAATTTAACGTCAATGAGTACTTAATGTCAAATAATGAAGATTACTTTTGTACTACCTAGCAATATACTGCGACTGACGTCCCTGATAGATAGCAATAGGCTCGCCACCTATTACATGGGACTAAAGATAATTGGCGAAACATGCTGGGTAGTAATTCACCTCTGCCTACCCCTTCTTGATATATAGGCGTGATTTATGTATTTGTGTGTGTGCTCTCAACTCGAGATAATAATAATTTGGTCACCCAGCTAACGATCAGCCTAAGCGATCATTGCTTAGGTAACGCAACCGCTACTACGCTATGAACTATTGTTGCGACTGTACCTATACTAAAATACTATACGCTTTGAAAATCCAACGGACTTAGGTCAAAGGGTCGTCATCTAAGGGTCAAAGGACAGGTGCACTTACACCAATTTCTAGTCCCTAGGACTCATCCAGGTGGCTATAACGGCTCTTAGCTCTCACAGGCATCACGTAGGCAGTCCGTAAAATCTAGAAAAGTAATAAAATACAATGAACTACCACTGGTTTACGCGTGGGAAAAGTAGGGATTTAAAACGGAGTTGGATTTGCGAGGCGAATAAACATTAATCTACATTATTCTTGATTGCATTACTCTTTATAAACCAATAAATGTACAAATATGATCGACGTTAAACGTCTTGGTTGGTCGAGTGGTACCTATAGGCATCTGCCCGGATCACAGAGGACGCGGGTTCGATTCCCGCATCGAGACCATAATTTTTCGAAATTTTTCTAACCACCATATTCTTTGTCCTAACACCTAGTAAAAATAAATCCGATCGCGGCTTTCATTTCACACACCGCAAAAAACGCATATCTGGTCCATTTATCAACCCCATAATATAAAGCCGTGTGGTGACGGCAGAGTATAATACAATTGGTGACACCACCCCCATCTCTCCCGTGGGTGTTGTACAAGGCGACTAAGGGCTAAAACAGTGATGAGGAATGGGCAGCAGCGTTCCTCTTATACCACCTAGCAATGTACTGCGATTTCCGTGCCCGTTAAATGGCAATAGGCTCTATCACATGGGACCTAATGTATTTGGCGAAACGTGGGTTCTAATTCACCTCTGCCTTTGGTGATATAGGCGTGATTTATGTACATATGTATGTATGTAACACCTAGTTAAAATAAATCCGAACGCGGCGTTCACTTCACACACCGTAAAAAACCCATATCTGGTCCATTTATCAACCCCATACATAAAGGAGAGCGCTACGTCACACTGGTCCGGCACTTGACCTCTCACACATGAGTAAATAAACGGAACAGAGTAAAAGCTTCCTAAGAACGCTGTCGCACTAACCCTGACATTATGCAACTGGCTGTGCGGCATAAAGGCCTATGTCGACTTTATCAACTTTTCAGAAGAGCCAAATGAAAATCTGGCACCAATTGTGTTTTATGTTTATGTATATCTATTACCTACTAAAGTACCTAATTTTACCTTAATACCAAATTACCTTAATTTTGTTAGTTTTTTCAATCTTATTTCATGAATTAAATTATTTCATGACATAAGACTGCAGAAGAATGCAAGTCAAAAAATTACACAAAATAAACTGATGGAAATCTGATTATTAGTTTATAAGAAAGAGCTCAAAGAGCTTAGTTTTCCATGCTAAAAAGGGAAAATGGACATTATGCAACTGGCTGTGCGTCATAAACCGGTTTTTTCCGGTCTCACCGCGTGCGCGACAGCGGCCAGTGGTAACGCACACATGCCCCGCGCGCTTGTAGTAGTGCAACCGATTCGCGCGGTTGTATGAAGGTTGTTCTCTGTTCCGTTTCTTTACTCATGTGCCTCTAACCTACTTTCGCGGTGACATTTCGCGGCTTTATTTGACGTTTTCAATGGCCGACTTTTCCAAGTCTGAATAATTGTGCTGATTGCGTATTGTTTCAGAGACTGGGAGAACTATTATTTGATAAAAAGGGGTCAGTAAATGTATTGGTCCGATGCGAGAATCGAACTCGCGCCCCCGCAATCTGGACGGCTATAACACTCGGCTAATTAGAATGTTAACTACTAACATCAGATTTGCCCCTACCAGGATTCGAACCCGTGAGGTCTGGGCCGAAAGCCCAGAAAAAATATCAATAGACCTAATTTCTTTGATGTTTCCGCTTAAATCGTGTTAATTCACCGACTACTCCTTCGGGGATAAAGGCGTGATTAAGGCTGGAGTTCACCAACACGTAAGACAAGCTATTAAAAGATAAACGCCAGTTTTTGATGGTTCTTCCATACGATAAAATTTTAAAAACCGACAGTGAAATAATAAGCGCCTGTTTAAGTGTGAACTCCGGCCTAAGGTTTTAAGTGTATGCATGTCACTGACCTTTAATATTCTAGTACGCTGGACTGTAGGTTGTCATCCAAAACATGAAGCCAATTTGATTATCGCCATCTTGGCGCTGACGGCACTGGTGTGCGAAGGTGAATGTCCGCGGAACTAATATTAGAGATGCATTTGTAATGTCGAATACAAGCAACAAACGTCAAATTTAGTTCCCATGCCGCTCGATAGGGCGCTTCGAATCGGCACAAGAAACATTTGTCATTTTAGTAGAAAATTCAGTCCAGCGTATTTATATAATAGAGGTCAGTGTTCGCCGTGTGGTGAAGGCAGAGTAGAATACAATTGTCACCACCCCCATCTCTCCCGTGGGTGTCGTACAAGGCGACTAAGGGTAAAGACAGCAATGAGTAATGGGCAGCAGCATTCCTCTTGTACCATCTAGCAATATACTGCGACTTTTGTACCCGATAGATGGCAATAGGCTCGCCACCTATTACATGGGACCTAGCTAAATTGGCGATAAGTGGGTGTTAATATACCTCTGCCTACCCCTTAGGGGATACAGGCGTGATTTATGTATGTATTATGTATGCAGGTCAGTGTTGTATGTATGTATTTCTGCTTTGAGAGAGAGTGTGAGAGAGATAGAGAGAGAGAGAGGCATATACATAAAGCGATGGGTCGCCTCGACCCTTTAGCGATCTCGTTTCTTATTACGCCCAATTTAAATATGAAGCTAAACAACAGGGCGCCGGGTCGAGATGACCCCTATCGATCTGCCTGTAATGTATGTAAGTGGAATAGTTTAGACAAAGGCCAATTCGCTGCAAGACAAACTGAAGAGGCTAGGGGTGGAGCGGTTATGGGTTATCGATAAAGTTGGAAATAAGTATTTTTAGTTAAGTGGTATGCCGTGTGGTGACAGAGCAGAATACAATAATTGTCACCACCACGAATCTCACACGCGGGTGTCGCACAAGGCGACTAAGTATAAATCAGTGACGAAGAATGGGTAGCAGAGTTCCTCTTATACAACCTAGCACTGTGTTGCGACTTTTTCCCCGTTAAATTAGTCCGAAATGATTAGTTTTATCGATAAACTTCTTCTTTCTGCCCTTATCCCGCTCTAGGCGGGGCCAGCACAATATTATGTTTTCTTCTTCCACTCCTCTCTATCTTTCTCCAATTTCTCATCCACTCATCTCATATCCTCATTTAAACAATCCATCTATTAGTTTTATCGATAAACTCCTATCACTAAATTGAGGTGCTTACTACCATCGCTCCAGTCGAAGCTAGGCAAGGCACTCGACTCTGTTTACCATGAGGCTGTAGAAAGGCATGCTAATGAGATTCCTGTGGCGATAGACAGGATATATTGTTTACCAGTGAAGCTATATTTGTCGCTAATCCAATTGAAACTTCCACTTTAAAATTGATGTGTGCTTGTTAAGTAACAGAACGACAGCTAATTTCATCTTCCATGCTGGCCTGGAACCGAAAAAATTAAAATAGAATATGTCAGCCCCGACTCACTCCAAGGGTGTCGTAAAAGTCGACTAAGGGAGATTGCCCGGTGTAGACCAATAAGCACCTTGGGGCACCCTAATGGTGGAGGGCAAACCACCAACAACTGCGTACCCAAAGAGGGTTGGTGTCAGGCAGGCGGCCGGCTGTAAAACCTAAGCTAAAACCTTGAGCAGTATGGAATGGAATGCTGTCATCCCAATCACTCTCTCTGTTCATGGTCGGTTACATCACTCTTTCTATACATTAATTCATCACAAGCACCTTTACGGTGTGAAGGATGATAATAATATGAATCAAAAGCGAGTGGATGGCTTTATGACGTCTGACCGATATGAATGGAAGAGGAAACATACTGCGCCGACCCCAGATGGACTGGGAACAGGGCAGGAAGTAGAGCATTAAGAAATTAAAGAAAACACAATACCACTTGGAGTTTATTAATGAATACGATTTTAAATCCAATTCATTATCACCATCATCACCAGCCCTTTAATGTCCCCACTACAGGGGCACGGGCCTTCCCTATGGATGGAAGAATATAGAATATAGATGGGTACTAACAACTCCAGATGCAGCCGGGACCAACGGCTTAAGGTGCCTTCCGAAGCAAGGAGAAACTCGAGATAGTAAATTTTGGTCACCCATCTAATGACCGGCCTGAGCGAAATTGCTTAGTTTGCGCAATTGCAGGCCAAGCGCTCTGTGCCACTGCGCTAGTGAGCTTCTCAATAAAATAAATCCAATTCGCAGTAGAGTAATTAGCACTTTGGCTAAACCAATTTCGCCTTCGGGGATGTAGGCGTGATTTATGTATGTATGTATGTGTAATTTCGTCTTGCACTTTTATGTACATCTTCACAGCATCACTGTAACGCCACCACCACACATCTCTCTCCGGAGATAATTTACTTTTACGAGCAACATGTGAGCGAGCTATTACGTCACGCACATCCGGACATGCTGTTATGGTCACCTCATTAGGATAATGAATCCAATTTACTATGATACAGCTCTGTATGTGTCTTACAAGCAGTTTGCCTAAGAGTCATATAATATATTACCTAAATAATAATATTACCGCCTCCGTGGTCTAATGGTTCGCCCACTGGCATTAGATCCCTGAGGTTCCGTGTTCGATCCCCATTTATGTTATGTTGGCGGTAGGACTTTTTTCAAACCCTTGGCTAGCTTCCACCGACTCAAAAAAATCTGTCGCCATAGTAATAATGTTTACAGCATTATTGTGTTCCGACAATCTGTGCCGTGTGGTGACGGCAGAGTAGAATACAATTGTCACCACCCCAAATCTCTCCCGTGGGTGTCGTACAAGGCGGTTAAGGATAAACAGTGATGAGGAATGGCACAGCGTTCCTCTTTTATACAACCTAGCCATGTACTGGCGACTTTTGTGCCCGATAAATGGCAATAGGCTCGCCTCGCCACCTGTTACATGAGACCTAATATTATTGGTGAATCGTGGGTGCTAGTTCACCTCTGCCTACCCCATCAGGGATATAGGCGTGATTTATGTATGTATGACAATCTGTGATAAGATAGCCACCCATCTTCTCTGTGGTTAAGGGTTCCAGGTGAAGCTGGATTCGGTTCGGCACCCATTGGACCTCCATAATTGGACCTTACCTACACAAAAGTGCCCATTCGACCTTCTATCAAAAACATGGTACCTACAGGACCTTCGACATTACCTTGCCTAAAAGATCCCTTATCGTCACTTACCATCAGGTGAGACTTGAGAAGGCCAAGAGCTTTTAAACCCCCTCCGTGCTCTAGTGGTTCACCCACCGGAATTAAGATCTGCACGTCCCGGATTTGATCCCCAGGGGAGTACAAATTTGCCAGCCCCCCTGTGGTTGAGGGTTCCAGGTGAAGCTCAGACCTTATCATCACTTTCCATCAGGCGAGATGAAGAGCTTCCTTGTCAAAAAAGGGTCAGCTTATATCCCCAAACCGACTCCCGCTAAGAGTTACAGAAAAACTACAAAAACCTCCACAAACGTTATAACAAAACCCTTTTACTTAAGCCACACAATCCCGACACCATTCCCGTCACGTGCCACAATCGGATTACGTGCCAGTGACGTCACGGGAGCCTGTCGCGACTCGTTTGCGACTAGGAGACGCGTCTTTGCCAATGTGTTTGAGTGACAATGCCTGGTCGAAGTGCATCGACGAGGGAAGTCATGTGCGTGGTCTTAATGCGAAACGTGTAGGTAATTCGGTTAGGTAACGGTTTCAGGATGATTTGTGATATAGTAGCATTATAATCTCATCAAGAAGGATTACATCAGCGTAAATGTAAGTACCGCTTTTAGGACGATTTGTGATATACGATAGTAGCATTATCTTAAGAAGGATTATTTTGCAGCGTATACTTTATTTATTTTGTAACCGTTTTAACTGCCTCCGTGGTCTTGTGGATCCACAGGTCCCGGGTTCGATCCCCAAGGGGGTACAACTTTGTGCTCGGTTTGGTTTGTGGTAGGACTTCTTTGAAGTCCGCCTGGCTAGCTACCACCATCTTATCAAAAATCTGTCGCCATAATAATAATGTTAACAGCATTATTGTGTTCCGACAATGTGTGATAAGATAGACAGCCCCTCTGTGGTTGAGGGTTCCAGGTGAAGCTAGATTCCATCTTCAGCCCTTATCGTCACTTACCATCAGGTGAGATGAAGGGCAAGCGCTTCCCCGTCTAGCATAAAGAAGTTCTGTACCAATAGCGCAATCTGGAAGTACTCTGCTAGAACACTAACCAAACAGAACACTTACAGCCAATCCAGAGCAGCTGGAAATAAATCACGGCACGCCGTCAGTTGGAAACAACTAACTGATCGCGCTCGCACAAGTTTGACGCTCTAATCGTTTAGCGCTCGTTGTTTTGAAAGCGTTCCCGGTTCCGTCCCTAATTGACAGCTGGAGTCAATGCGTTCAGGGGTCCGCGGATGGTTGCTTCTACTCGTCGCTGATGTGTGAGTTCGGATCTGAGCCCGGCTAGCATGACTACCGAAACATTATTCCCCTTATTATAAAACTAAAGTTTTATTACACTAAAGTTAGTCATGGTTTAAAATTGATGCTAACTCTGTCTTAAAATCGACAAATTAAAGTGACAGCATCAGTTTTAAACTATGACTAACTTTAGTCTATGTTAAAAAGGGGGTATATATAATATACATACATACATACATAAATCACGCCTATATCCCCGAAGGGGTAGGCAGAGGTGAACTAGCACCCACCCCATATATAGAATATGGTGTTAAGAAAAAGTTGGTAAAATTATGGTCTTGATAATTTTTCGAACATTTATTAATGTTGAATATAAATAAAAAAGGGGGACCTTTATGATTGATTTAGCCATTTACCGCATTGAACTCTCGAAAATCCAATGATTTTTTCACAGTACAAAGCGATAAATGCGTACAAAGATTTTGGTGGTTAGAAAAAGAATTTCGAAAAATTATGGTCTTGAGGCGGGAATCGAACCCGCGTCCGCTGCTATCCGGGCAGGTGCCTGACCGCTCGGCCACCCAAGACACCAATTAACTTGCCGAAATTCTTCTAACCTTTACACTTCACGTTGTAAGCCAACGGGTACCCTCGCAATGTAGAAATAAATTTCAAACATTCCAAAGCAGATATTTTTACAAATATCGTGCGTTCGGTTAAGCTTGGGTTTGCTTTATAAACTATTCGATTTTAATTTTAACATTATATAAATGTTAGAAAAATTAGTACAAATATTTTGGTGGTTAGAAAAAGAATTTAGATAGAAAAATAAATTATTCCCCTTATTATAAAACTAAAGTTTTATTACACTAAAGTTAGTCATGGTTTAAAATTGATGCTAACTCTGTCTTAAATTCGACAAATAAAAGTGACAGCATCAGTTTTAAACTATGACTAACTTTAGTCTATGTTAAAAAGGGGGTATATATAATATACATACATACATACATAAATCACGCCTATATCCCCGAAGGAGTAGGCAGAGGTGAACTAGCACCCACGTTTCGCCAATTATGTTAGGTCCCATGTAATAGGTGGCGAGCCTATTGTCATTTATGCACAAACGTAGCAGTACATTGCTATTGCTAGGGGGTATAAGAGGAATGCTGCTGCAAATTCCTCATCATTGATTTATCCTTAGTCGCCTTGTACGACACCCACGGGAGAGATTTGGGTGGTGACAATTATATTCTACTCTGTCGTCACCACACGGCAACGTGACGGGGACGTGACTGCAGAAATATCGTTTCATACAAAATGTACCTACATGTCATGAAAGACACATGTCACAGAGTCACGGACGGGACGTGCACGAGGCGTTTTGAACGAGAGAGTAGGCCCTGTCCCTATCCCGTCCACGTCCCGTCCTGGGTATTTTTTCCCCGTTACGTATGTAGAGACCTTACATTAATTAATATATTGCTACGTAAGCGGCATATGAGTGAAATCATTAAGAAGAAACAATTTGCGACGCCCAAGTCAATCGTCGAATTTGGCACGTACCTTTGAAAGTTTAAAAACTTAACCTACGGAACCTCCTCTAGTTAACAGCAGCGCCGTTCCGACGGAGGCTCGTTAGAGCCCAATTAGTTCGTCAATGGAGCGAATACCGACATACTCTTTGACGGATAAAGATTGGGACGTAGCCTTTGTGGGTTATGTTAAGTTGGTTCTTTTTGGTAGCGATAAGTGATGAGCAGGGCAGCAGCAATATTTATTTATTTAAACTTAATTGCACACACAATAAAAGGTACAAATGGCGTACTTAATGCCAAAAGACTATAAATTATAATGTGATTTACATGGATAATAGATGGCAATAAGCTTGCCTCCTATCGTGGGTGTTAATTCGTGATTAATATCGCGATTATTAGTGATTTATGTTTGTTTTTTTCGGTTTTCATGTCGGCAATAAATGGAGAATATTTGCAAGGAGATAACTTAGGCGGATCATTCATCAGTCATATTGAAACCCCAAATATTAACTAAGGATAAATCTGAATATGATTAGCAATGGGCGGCAGCGTTCGTCTTATACCACCTAGGCTAGCAATGTACTGCGACTTTTGTTCCCGATAAATGGCAATAGGCTCGCCACCTATTACATGGGACTTGACATATTTGGCGAAACGTGGATGCTAGTTCACCTCTGCCTACCCCTTCGGAGATATAGGCGTGATTTATGTGTGTGTGTATGTGTGTGTGTATGTGTGTGTGTGTGTGTGTGTGTGTGTGTGTGTGTGTGTGTTGAGTCTTTTAAAAGTCTTTTAAAATAGGACCGACCAGGTCAAGAGTACCCGAAACCGAAGACCATGCATGAAGATAATAATGACGTTGGATGAAACGAAGTATGTAAGGATCGTAGCAAGTGGAATGATGTGATCTCTACCTAATCGTTTGATTTACGTTTTGGTGAAAGTAACGACATTAAGGGCCTGTTTCACAATCGACAAGTAAGTTCTAAGTAGCTTACTTCGCAGATCATTTGACAGTTGTAATATAAAATATATGCCAATTGAACTGTAAAGAAAGCTACTTCGAACTTCCTTGGCGATTGTGAAACAGACCCTAAACCGAGCGAAGCCGCGTGCGACCACTAGTTTGTCTATATAAGCGCTGCCACACTCCAGACACATGTCCGTAACTGGTTTTTGAATTTAACAAACTTTGGAATCAAACTGTCGAAAGCCACGCTATCCGATTAGAGTGAGTGTAGAACCGAACGTTTAGATTTGGCATTTGAATTTTAAACACTTTTGGCTGGAGTCTGAAATGTTATATGTTGTTTGAAATCTGCAATTGTTTTCGGCTCAAATGGAAATAGCTGATTGGCAAGCCAATTGGGAGTTTTGACCGCGCTTAGTTAAATTCTGTTGTGTTCTGTTGAGCTGTTATTTTTAATTTCGAAGTTTACTCTGATTCAGACAAAAATCAATTTAGTATATAACTTATTGCTGCACTCAGAGACGTCAATATGTTAATGAATACTTAATTAAAAAAAAAATTACATTCAAAACTAGACCATAGACCAGACCGGCAAGAATAGCGACTAGTTTTGAATTGTATTTGTTTGTATTAAGTACTCATTATTTATTGAATAAAATTTTAAAATAATAACACTACAATAATAACAATTACTGTAGAAGATTGTCTTTAGTAATGGCTTAGTGGTATTTTCCTTCTTTAGTTATAATGTTGATATGAAGTGAAACCGCGCATATCAGTTCTATACATAAACAAATTGCTCCTAGAAAAACTGTAACTTGGCTATCGAGCATGTTCCTCGCCCTGGGGACATCACAACCCATTCGGGATAATTTATAGCACCACTCAGAGGCTAGGACGGTGTTACACTGAGAGCGATACGTTATGCAGTGCGAGTTTTCGTTGCATTGGCCACTCAAGGCATCATTTGACATAATTTAATTAGCTAGGTTTGTTAGTCATGAATAATTAACTTTTCAAGCTATGTGATGACGGCGGAGAAGAATATAAGACTAAGACTTCAGCATCTAGCAAATTACTAGGATTAAAGTTCCTGGTAAATGGCAATAGGCTTGCACCTTATTACATGGGACCTGGAATAAGTTGTGTGTTGAAACTCCTCTGCCTACCCCTACGTGGAGAGAGAGGTGTTATTCATGTTAATAAGTATGTATGCTAATGTAAAATTTAAATTACGGTCATCAATAAATCTTTCTGACTTTCACACCTATCACCTAGCCCAAAGTACCTAATTATCATATAAATAATTATGTATTGACATTATAAATAAAATGGATAGTAATAATGACTCGAAAAGAAATATATGTTCTCATTACGCTAGCACTTAAGTAAGCACGCAACACACCAGGAATCCATACCTACCGTTACTAATCAAGCCGGCCGTCAAAAATACATAATTGTAATTACTCTTTAGGACTTTGATACACAAATAATATTATATTTCGCTTATTAAAGTCAACTGTAGCACATCTACGATATGAGGTAGATAACGTAGCTTTGCTACAACTTCGCCGTAGCACAATAAATCGGAGCTAAGTATTGTATCTGTGCTACAAATTTGCCGTAGCAGGAGCTTATCAATCTCGTTGCTGATGTTAAATATCTGCTATGAGCTGTCATCATTACTATCGTTAGATGCCGTAGCAGGCTATCGTAGCTCATATCTATCGCTCTCGGTGTGCTCTCGTCGCGAATCGACTACGATGCGACAAAAAATTAGACAAATCGCCAGTTCCGTAGCGGAGCGAGTCGATTTCTCACTTAGATTGCTCCCGACGAGAGGGTGTTATGACGGCAACTGATTTAGAGTGCCTCTTATGGCGTGATGAGTTTGTGATCTCGCGATGGGTTAATGTTGGGAAATAAGATTTGAAATTGAACATTGTAGCTGTGTAAATATAATTTAATACAGCGCTTTCCCCCGGCGCAGCTCTTGAATGGAGAAATCCAATTCAGACATCTTTTTTTACAAATAAAGCAACATCAATTTCGATTTGATAAAAGGATTGGGACATAAATTTCATTATACGAGCTCAGAATATAAATTCTTCTGTTGCGCGTAAAATCAATAGATGTGCTAAACATTGACTGTGAATGGTACTTTTTATGTTGCCGAGACAGCATAATGGTACGCTTACAGAGATTGAGAAACGGGTGGATGTCATCAGAAGGGCATACTCAACTCACTATGCACCTCGGTCAGACAGATGATGCCTGAGTTATGCTTGGATCATGTACAACTGAGTTATTCTGGTAGCAAACCTATTGCCATCTATCCGGCACATAAATCACAGTATTTTACCAGATGGTATAAGAGGAACGCTGCTGCCCATTACTCATCGCTGCCTTTATTCCCCTTGTATGACCCCCGCAGGACATCTCTGCCGCCATCACATGACTATCATAATTAACAATGATATGCAAATACGGATACTTTCAGCAACAACTCTCATTGATGTCCTCCTTTTATATTCTGTATATTTTTTACCCAGGATTATAAAGAGCAAATCTTCATGATAAAATCGTCTTCTTTCTTCTTATGCATAGAACTAGTGGTCGCCGGCGGCTACGCTCATGTTAATGTCGGTTATTATATAGCCAATCCATTTATTGAGGAAGGCTATAGCCTTCCTCAATAAATGGACTATCCTACACAAAAATTATTTTTCAATTTGAACCAGTAGTTTCTGGGATTAGCGCGTTTAACCAACCAACCAAACAAACAAACTCTTCAGCTTAATAATATTAGTACAGATACACTATAGAAGTGTATCGATGCATACTGTTTTGAGCCCGATTCGTAACTCGATATTAATTTGCAAGCTCAAATGCATCGCTAGAGGATTAAGCCTTCGGTTCTATTTCGGATTCGATTAAATTTAATACCACATTTGGGTTCTGCCCTGGACGGGGTTTGGGAATCATTGTTTTGGTTAGTAACAGTGCACATTGCCACTAGGCTTCCAATGTTACGAGATAAACAGATATTTAATATCGTCATTCGCTAATTATTGACGGCCGCCTTGGTCAAATACTCAGATTGCTGGGTATTGGCCAAGAGGTCCCGGGTTCGATTCCTGGTAGGGGCAAACTTTGTGGTGACCACAAATGTTTGTTTCCGAGTCGTGGTTGTGTATATGTTTATGTAGCATATTTTCAATATTTATATACATAATTATATTAAAAATATGTCCGTCCTCTAGAATCCATAACACAAGTGCTTAGGCTACTTACTTTGGGCTAGATGATAGGTGTGAGTGTACAAAAACTAATTATTTATTTATTTATTGAGTCCACTGCTTGGAAACAAACAACAAAAGCTGAACTTGTGGACGAAATAATGTGGGATGAATTATTATTTGTTTCTTTTTTTACCGTGCCGTGTGGTGACGGCAGAGTAGAATACGATTGTCACCACCCCAAATCTCTCCCGTGGGTGTCGTACAAGGCGACTAAGGATAAATCAGTGATGAGGAATGGGCAGCAGCGTTCCTCTTATACCACCTAGCAATGTACTTCGACTTTTGTGCCCTATAAATGGCAATAGGCTCGCCACCGATTACATGGGACCTAACATAATTGGCGAAACGTGGGTGCTAGTTCACCTCTGCCTACCTTCGGGGATATAGGCGTGATTTATGTATATATGTGTGTATGTTCTGACATTTAATAGCCGCGTTAATGGTTATTCTACATGCTGGTGCATTGCTGGCGCAAGTTGAACCACTTGCGCAGGTTATACGCATCGTTGAACGATTCCAGCGAGTCCAGCGACTCAAGGATGTACCTGCACAAGTAACAATCGCGCGGGTTACTCGCGCAGACATACCGACAGATGAAATTAACATGACCCATACATAAAGTACTCGCGCGGGCAGCATGCACGTGTAGCTTAACCAATTATCTTGCGCAAGTAGACCGCGCTTTTGGTAATGGAATGGGGGGCTTATCTATTCGAGTCGAACGCATAGTAAACAAAAATATGAAACTGACGTATGGTTTTCTCCGTAATAAATACGTCATTTTCTTGGCTAGGGGGGGCTGATCAACGAACTTTAGCATTTTACTTGCGCAAATAGCTCGCGCCTTTACTTGCTCCAGCTACTTGCACCGTGTAGAAGCACAAAAACAAAGGCGTGGGCTATTTTAATAGATTGTCTTAAGGGGTAAGGCGGTTATCGTCCGTCCCTAAGAAGGTATGCGAAGATTATCTCGCGTTAGAAATTTAACCGAGTGGATCGGTCAGACAATGGATGAACTCGGCGTTAACTGCGCGGGCATTGTGTCCGGATCGCAACTATTCGTGCCCGTTCAATTCGGGCAGACCCGATACAAATGGTTGAATTAGGTACAGTGGAAATTGAGACCTGTCCCTCGGGTTTAAGGTGGGGATTGGACCGGCGCTGATCAGTCAATAGAGAAGGTATTTATTATAATATATATGACGACAACGGATTAGTAAAACTGAAACTATATTTTTCAAATATTTTTTTAATTATACATTAATAACATTGTTGTTAAAAAAAGAGCTGATTTAACACCAACGTTTCACCAGTTAGATTATGTCGCATGTAATAGGGGACCTAGAGCCTATTGCCATCTATTGGGCAAGTAAATCGCTAAGTGGTACAAGAGGAATGCTGCTGCCCATTAATCATCGCTGTCTTTACTCTTAAGGGCGATTTTTTGTTGCATAGTTAACTCAACCAGTTGTGAAAAATTGTCACGAATTTTAACTATTGATTGAGTTAACTATGCATCAAAAAACCGGCCCTTAGTGGCTTTGTAAGACACCCGCGGAATATACGGAAGTAGATAATGTATTATAACTACTAAGTGAACGGTTTATGATATTGTATCACAATTTATTTGGTAATCGTAAGGAAGTGTGCCCGCTTTAGGCCTCCTTCCCTTACTATTGCCCCTCTAAGCACCTCCAATGGTTGACCACGCTATAATGTCCATGCCAACTCCGCAATAATTCGAGAAAGCAATTGTGCTACGGATTGCAATCTGACTGCAAGTCCGAATAACTAGTTAGCGACTGTAATTGCGAACTAGGATATATTAACCTTCCTGACACAAGCTGAATTGTTTCAAGGACGGTCTCTCGTCCGAGAGGAGCTCGCTAACGCAAAGGCATAGCGGGCTTGGCCTGCGATTGCGTAAACTAAGCATCGTTCGCTAAGGCCGGTCATTGGATGGGTGAATAATCGTTTATTATCTCGAGAACCTCCGTTCTTCTGAAGGCACGTTAAGCCGGTGGTCCTGGCCGTATGTGCAGTAGTTAATACCCACCAACCCGCACTGGGCTAGCGTGGTGGGTTGAGGTTTAGGCCCAATTTCCCTATATTCTTCCATCCATAGGGAAGGCCTGTGCCCCAGCAGTGGGGACATTAAAAGGGCTGAAAATGATGATGATGAGATGGCAATAGGCTCGCCACCTATTACATGGGACCTAACATATTTGGCAACGTGGGTGTTAATTCACCTCTGCTTACACCTTCGGGGATATAGGCGTGTTTTTGTTTTTTTTTAGGCGTTGATTTATAGTGGCAGTAGATTACTAGGTAATATAAGAGGCTGCTTCCTATTACTCATCATTGTCTTAACCCTAAGTCCCCTTGTACGACACCCACGGGAGAGATGGGGGTGGTGACAGTTGTATTCTGCTCTGCCGTCACCACGCGTATTTCACGATGATGGAATTCGTTGTGGTGAACTTAAAGTTGATGAAAAATAACTTGCGGTCGGTCAAACATGTAATTTATTATTAGTGTATACCAAACAATAACTATTGATTGACATTAAACGAATTAGAAATTATTACCTACCCTCAAAGTCGACGCTATTGTCCTTCTGATGTAGGTTTGACAATTAATTGATTAATTATGCTTTTAAAGTGAGATACGAAACTAAGTACTGTTGTGCAGTGAAGTGGATCATTGATATAGTACATTAGGGAACAAAGTCACATTGAAATTAATTTCTTATATAGAAAATTCGAGGAGCTCGCTAGCGCAGAGGTATAGCGCGCTCGGCTAAACTAAGCAATTTTCGCTAAGGCCGGTCATTAGATGGGTGGCCAAAAATGTATTATCTCGAGTTCCTCCGTGTTATGCATTTGCAGTCGTTAATATCCAGCAACACGCACTGAGCCAGCGTGGTGGGCTATGGCCCAATCCCCCTATATTCTTCCATCTATAGGGAAGGCCTGTGCCCCATCAGGGAGGACATTAAAAAGTTAGTGATAATGATGATGATAAATATTCATTATCGCTGTAGTTTTATAAATGACTAAGTTAGTATGGGTAGTGTTCAGGGAGTGCGTTATTTCTGTTACATGTTGTATACAAAATCTACAATTGTAGATATGTATCGATTTTCTTCTTCTTCTCACTGCCCTGTTCCCAGTCTATCTGGGGTCGGCGCAGTATGTTTGCTCTTCCATTCACATCAGTCAGTCGTCATCAAGCCATCTACTCCCTTTTGATTAATATCATCCATCACACCGTAAATGTGCTAGTGATGAATGAATGTATAGAAAAGAGACGGACCGATGAACGGAGAGACTGATTGGAATGTGGAATGACAACATTCCAATCCATACTGCTCAAGGTTTTGGCTTAGGTTTTACAGCCGGCCCCTTGCCACATACATAAATAACGTCTTTTCTACCTGACTGTACTGTACAGTACACCTGATTCGAAATCATTTAAAACTATTTATGTTATATAATGGCGTGCCAGCTTTCGTGGCGGCGCATGAATTTTTCGCTTCGCTTCATCAATTTTCGCATTACTTATTCAGCGGGAACGACCGCTTCGTGCGCGAATCGGCAGCGATTTGTTTTTTTTTGTTGTTTGGTATTGTTTTAGCTGCAATAATGCCCTGGACAGTTTAGCAGGGCGTTTAAATCATACACATACATACAAAGATTTGAAGAAGATTTGAAGGTGGTTAGGAAAAGTTCGAAAAATTATGGTGTTGATGCGGGAATCGAACCTGTGTCCACAGGTGCCTAACCGCTCGGCCAACTAAGACCTAACCACCAAAATCTTTTTACAAGTTTTTCAAAGTCAAAGTCAAAGTCAAAATTCATTTACTCATATCTGGTATGATTACAATACACTTATGAATCGCCAAGACGCTAGATACCGAAAAGCCGTGTGTCCAAGAAAAAAATAGGGGAGTGCGCAGCATGCCTCAGTCTGTAATGATAGGTCTCCCAAACCCGCCCACGCCCCGGTCCGCAACGAAGCCCCGACCCTGCCGCGTTCAATACCAAGATGGTACTAAACGCATCAGGGCCCAACGCTCCGCTAGCAGAACGGCACGCAAGTAGGCTGTAGAGAAACCCACCATTGTCAACGAGTTATGACATTGCAGGTACATTGTAAATTATGCACCAAATACAATCCCACAACTCGCCAATCACATAAACCGAAACATGCCGCGCACTACCAATCATTTTCAATTTCTCACATTTATCTAATGTTGAAATTAAAAATCGAATACACATACGTATACATCAATCACGCTTTCATCCCTGAAGGGGTAGGCAGAGGTGAACTAGTACATTGGTAGGTGGTATACTGGTGTATGATAGTCATTGCTGTTTAAATTTAACCTTTAGTTGCGGCAGTAAGGGTTAAAATGTAAGTGCCCGATAGACAGCATTAGGCTTGCTCGTGTACGCAACATTTAATTTTGTCTGTGTGTTAATAATTTTTTTTTTTGTTTCAGGTAACAGCAGTAGAATGATAAAGACTTTGTAAGTTTGCATCGTATGAAATCATATGAAAAAAATGTTGCGGTTTTTTTCATTTTTAAAGCGAGTCCTGGACAATCTGACTAACAGTCACATCATTTTTTTTATGTTAAACACTCTTGCCCTTCATCTCACCTGATGGTAAGTGACGATAAGGGCTGAAGATGGAATCGAGCTTCGCCTGGAACCCTCAGCCACAGAGGGGCTGTCTATCTTATCACACACATGAACACATAAATCGCGCCTATATCCCCGAAGGGGAAGGCAGAGGTGAATTAACACCCACGTTTTGCCAATTACGTTAGCTCCTATGTAAGCGTGGCGAGCCTATTTCCATTTATCGGGCATGGAATTCGCACGACTTTGCTAGATGGCATAAGAAGGACGCTGCTGTCCATTCTTAATCACTGTTTCACCTTAGTCGCCTTGTACGACACCCGCGGGAGAGATTTGGTGTGGTGACAATTGTATTCTACTCTGCCGTCACCGCATGGCCTCATCAACAGTCACATGACGAACTGAAAAAAACATCTTGGACAATACAGGGGGCCTAGACAAAGTAAAACACCGACAAAGATAACGAAGTTCGATAAAGCAAAATGTATGGGATTTGACGTAAGTCGTCGTGAAATCACGTGACCAAAATCGTCTTCGTAAGTTGCTAGTTATGTTGGTAGCGCAAGCTAAGACGCTGAAGATACCAAAGTAATATGGCCGATCGTGACGAACTTCGACACGTTATCGTTATGAAACGATTGCCACTTGGCTACGGACCAAGGACTTTTTTTTTGAGTGAGTTAAACAGTTTTTTTTTTCAAAAGAGTCATTTCTGCTAATACACTTTATTATAGTCAAACAGTCACTACCTTCATCGTCATAGCACTTTGGCGTCCCCTTACAAATATTGATATAGACTGAATATTTGATGTTCGAAAGTGAATGTAGACGTATGCTTTTTATGGACACTATTAATCATGGCGGCGTTTCTTTATGTCATTTTTGCTCCTTTAAATATCATTTGTCATGCCACGTAAGTGTTGGGTGGGGCCTACCCGTCTCTTACTGCCGCACTCAGAGACGTCAAATAACGTTAATGCGAGTACTTAACGTTAAAAAATGACAATTCAAAACCAGTCGCTATTCTTGCCGGGTCTATGGTCTAGATTTGAATGAAATTTGACATTATTAAATTGAAAATTTTTGACATTAAATACTCATTAACGTTATTTGACGTCTCTGAGTGCGGCTGTTAGACATGTCATTGTAAATAAGTGAGTGATCAAGAAAAAGTCTGACTGTCTACCAAGAAGTAAAACTAACCGCCTCCGTGGTCTAGTGGTTCGTACCTACACCGGTTTATGATGTTGAGGTCCCAGGTTCGATCTCGAGGCTAGTACTAATTTGTACTCGGTTAGGACTTTTTTCAAGTCCGCCTGACTAGCTACCACCACCATATCCAAATCTGTCCCCATAATAATGTTAACAGCATTATTGTGTCCCGACAATTTGTGTTAAGATAGCCAGCCCCTCAGTGGTTGAGGGTTCCAGGTGAAGGTCGATTTCATCTTCGGCCCTTATCGTCACTTAATATCAGGTGAGAGCATGCCAAACCACTGGAAACCATTTCGTGACCACTCATGCGAGGGCAAACACCCCCCAACGCTTCAAGTATCATCACCAGCCCTTTAATGTCCCCACTGCTGGAACACGGGCCTTCCCTACGGATGGAAGATTAGGCCATAACCCACCACGCTGGCCCAGTTCGGGTTGGTGAGTATTAACCAAAAGACCAAGAGATAAACGTGCCTTCTGAATCCCGGAAGAACTCGGAGAACTCGATAATATTTCTAGGGTTTTCGATATCTAGCGTCTTGACGATTCATAAGTGTATTGTAATCATACCTGTAGGCGTATTCGCTAAGTTTTTTTGACAGTATAAAGTGATGATCACCGAACTATTTACATAACCATTACTATTTTACTATAACGGTATTGTGACACTTGTCCTGTGAAAACAGTAATGAATAAGTAAACAGTTCGGTGATCATCACTTTCAACTGTCAAAAAAGTTAACGAATAGGCCTTCAGATATGGCCGCTGTTACACTTAATTTTTGTTCCTATATGATACAAGCTCCCTGTCAGAGTTAGAGAATTTGTACTATAAAAGGGACAAAACCTGTTGTTGTTTTAAGTGGGTCATGTTAAAATTGCGGTGTTTATTAAAACTACTAGTTAAGTGTGGTGACAGCAGAGTAGAATACAATTGTCACCACCCCAAATCTCTCCCTTGGGTGTCGTACAAGGCGACTAACCCCCGAATACAGAAACGCTACTCAAATTTTGGGGACTGCTTATCAAGTTAAGTGGACAGTACCTGTCAGAATTTGTATGGAAAAACGCCAATTTTGACAATAATTTAATGTTAAGCAGGTCTCAAACTTTGATAAGCGTTTCTGTATTCAGTCAGTGATGAGGAATGGGCAGTAGCGTTCCTCTTATACCACCAAGCAATGTACTGCGACTTTTGTGCCCGACAAATGGCAATAGGCTCGCCACCTATTACATGGGACCTAACATAATTGGCGAAACGTGGCTAGTTCACCTCTGCCTACCCCTTCGGGGATAAAGGCGAATTTTAACTTTGACTTTGGTCATCACCCACCCAATGCCTTAGCGGCCTTAGCGAAAATTGCTTAGTCTACGCAATGGCAGGCCAAGCGCGCTATGCCACTGCGTTAGCGAGCTCCTAAGTAATAATCATCATCATTTGTCCCCACTGCTGGGGCACGGATCTTTCCTATGGATGGAAGGTAGATTGGGCCATAACCCACGCTGGCCCAGTGCCGGTTGATCCTAAGTGATAGTAAGTAACTTTTAATTCCCCGCTAATCTACAATCATAAATCTGGAGTGAGCATCTTTAATAAATAGAAAGAGACGGCCGCCGTGATTAATACGAGTTGTTGCCAAACTTCGCGCTACAAAATGGCGGATTTAAAAGTTGAAGTTTCGTCGACGCGAGTTGTCGTAGACGGACGGTGATTTATGTATAATTTGATGTCGTTTTTTGTTTTGATAGATGCGTTGGGGCTTTGGTGAAACTTTTTTTTTTATTATTGCAATGCCGATGATAATTATTTAAAGTTGAGTCCGTGGAGCTTGGCTACGTAAGCGGCTGGCGAAACTTATTTTGTTTTTATTACATACATACATAAATCACGCCTATATCCCAGAAGGGAGAGGCAGAGGTGAACTAGCACCCACGCTTCGCCAATTATGTTAGGTCCCATGTAATATGTGGCGAGCCTATTGCCATTGATCGGGCACAAAAGTCGCAGTACTATTGCTAGGTGGTATAAGAGGAACGCTACTGTATCCTTAGTCGCCCTGTACGACACCCACGGGAGTGATTTGGGGTGGTGACAATGACCATAACCCACCACGCTGGCCCAGTGCAGGTTGATGGGTATTAACGACTGCAGATGCAGCCGGGACCACCAGCTTAACGTGCCCTCCGAAGCACGGAGGAACTTGAGATAAAAAATTTTTGGTCCCCCATCCAATGACCGGCCTAGCAAACATTGCTTTGTTTACGCAATCGCAGGCCAAGCGCTCTATGCCACTGCGTAAGCGAGCTCCTCCTCACGCACTATATCTACCGCTATGTTATCAAAATCTGTCGTCATAATAATAATGTTAAGTTTGCAACAAGATAGCCAGCTCTGTAGTTGAGGGTTCCAGGCGAAGCTTGATTCCATCTTCCTCTATCGTTGTTTACCATCAGGTGGGATGAAAGTCAAGAGCTTCCCTGTCTAGCTTATAAAAATATAATTTCTTCCATCTAGTAGTAACAATTGTATACAATTTATGGTACTTTAGGTCTGTTTGTAAGATATTTCATCTGCTATGTTTTGTATACGACTGTTTGTACCTGAATGAAATAATTAAATAAATAATAAATAACTCTATTGTAAGCACAACATGATGCCTTCTTCTTACCCCAAATCTCTCCCGTGGGTGTCGTACAAGGCGACTAAGGATAAATCAGTGATGAGGAATGGGCAGCAGCGTTCCTCTTATACCTACCACCTAGCAAAGTACTGCGACTTTTGTGCCCGATAAATGGCAATAGGCTCGCCACCTATTACATGGGACCTAACATAATTGGCGAAACGCGGGTGCTAGTTCACCTCTGCCTACCCCTTCGGGGATATTGGCGTGATTTATGTATGTATGTATGTTCTTCTTACCGTCTCCTCTAGACGTGAGCTCAGCATGAACTCCCGTCTTCCTCATATCATCTTTCACACAATCCATTCATCCCTGCTTCGGTCATCCTCTTTTTTCTAAATCCATACTCATCCAAAAATAATATCTTTCATGCTAATTGTAAAATTAACGCTCTGGGGTGAGTCGGTGATACAGAATGACATGATACAGATGAGATCAATGGGTTATACTAATTTCCAAAGCACGGGGCATTTCATCATCATCATCATCATCACCAGCCCTTTGATGTCCTTACTGCTGAAGCACGGGCCTTCCGTATGGATGGAAGAATATAGACAGATTGGGCGATAACCCACCACGCTGGCCCAGTGCGGGTTGGTGGGTGGCGGCACTTGCATTGATATAATTTTGGTCACCCATCCCAATCCGGCCTTAGCGAATATTGCTTAGTTTACCCAATTGCAGGCCGAGTGCACTACGCTAATGAGCTACACATTGCTCAACCATCCCTTGTCATTTCGTTTCGAATCGTCTACGTAGTACGTATTACGGTGAATCCCAGGATTGCTAAGAGATTTCGTCTCATCTCGTATTGCTTCAAACTTTTGCCCCGTCACGTCTGGACGCATGGCAACTATTCTTTGGCTTACACAAAACCTCCACGAAGACATTAGTCGGGAGACATCGCAGATGACGTCACAGATGACGTCACCGTCATCCTCTGAGCATTATCGCCGCTCTAACGACGCCGAGGCGGGAAATTACCGAATTTCTCTCATACGTATTACGAGAAAAATTGAGACGTACGAGCTATTTGGGTGGTTCGGCTGCCGCCGTTAGGAGACGTTATTAGAACTAGTTCTGAACTTAGCTTCGTGGGGAGACAAGTAACTCGGCGATTACTTAACACGATACTTAGCCAAGTACCTAATCAATGTCTTCAAACGAATAGAGATGAGAACTTTTAGCATTCCATTCACTGTGCGGGTGTCGGATCCAGAGTGATTGGAATAACAACATTCTAATCCATACTGCTCAAGGTTTTGACTTAGGTTTTACAGCCGGCCGCCTGCATCACACCAACCCTCTTTGGGTATGCTGTTGTTGGTGGTTTGGCCTCCACCATTCGAGTGCCTTTGGGTGCTTACTACAATGGGCAATCTCCCTTAGTCGACTTTTACGCTCGCTTAGTCGACTTTTACGACACCCATGGAATGAGTCGGGGCTGGCCTATTCTTTGTTATTTGTTCGCTCCCAGGCCAGCATAGAAGACATTAATTACATGTCTCTATCATTATTATTTTTGTGTCCATATCGATAGCTCGTGAATGTAGTGTCGCAACACTAGCTATTTTTATCTGAGCGCAGCTGATTAAGTTCTACTAGCACTTGAAATATGTTACCGAGCAATGTGTCGCAATATGTACCGAGCCCCGGATATCTGTAGCTAAGACTAGTGTTGTCCCACTACGAGAGAACTTTTAATTTGTCGATAATTTTCACCCTTTAAACTTTTGTTGACAGCAGTTTTTCTAACAGAGTGAATCCTCGAATGTCTAAGCTGGCATACAACGTTAATCATGCATCATCATTATCATCACCAGCCCTTTAATGTCTCCACTGCTGGGGCACGTGCCTTACCTATGGATGGAAGAATATAGGGAGAGTAGGCCTAATCTACCACGCTGATAATTTCGATATTTTTGGAGTTAAGAACTCTGATAATTAGATCGACGATATACTGGGCACGAAAATCGCATGAAATTACTATACTTAGGTGATACAATAAGAAAGCTGCCAATAGAATCATTAGTATTTTAAACCTTAAACGCCTTGTATGACACCCGCGGGGGAGATTGGGGTTGGTGACAACTGTATTCTGCTCTGCCGTCACCACACGGATAGAAAGTCGTTATTTAACCGAAAAATCGCGACCATCGATAAACAAACGGCACATCACTATTAAGATTACAGGCGGTTTGGGATACAAAACATTGTTTGTCCACCAATTAGAGGCCGTCTCTCGCAAATACGGGGAAAACAACAAACGAATGTAAAAATATAATTTATTTAAGATAAAAGTCATGTATTAATACGGCTTTTTTGTGGCGAAAGCGTTTGACTTTAACGAGAGAATCTGGAGCGTGAGGTCGAATAAACACCGGAATATTGGTACACACAGACGCTTGGGCTAACGCACGTGCGAGAAGCATTATTTACATAATGGAAATATTAATTTATGAAAAGAATAACATTTTTATTTTTATTTTTTAGCCTAACCTATTAGACCCCACTGCTGGGCAAAGGCTTCCCCCGCAACCCTGCATCTCGAGCTATCCCGACCCAACTCCGTCCAAGGAAAAAGATATTAGAATATAATCGATCGGCAGTCGCCCGGATTACGGAGGACACAGGTTACAGGATACAGGAGAATAATTTTGTTTTAATTTTCGTACCATTTATGCTCACACTAATCACGCCTATATCCTGAAGGTGGGCAGAGGTGAATTAACACCAACTCTTCGCCAATTATGATAGCTCCTACGTAGGTGGCGAGCCTATTGACATCTACATGGGCACATTAATCGCAGTGTTCCCGCTCGCGATGTGACGGCCGGCGACGCAGCACGGGGGCCGCACTCCACTATTTACCGGCTGCGAGTACGCACGCGTCACAGTTATAGATATTGTTAATGAGATCGAATATACCTAATTGTATATCCGATGTAGCTTTATGTACAGCTATTGAAATACAGTCCACTATATTTATACCACCAAGGCCCATTTTAAACACACAGTATATTGCTCTCTCCCGTGGGTGTCGTACAAGACGACTAAGGATAAATCTATGGTGAGGAATGGGCAGCAGCGTTCCTCTAATACCACCTAGCAATAGCAATGTACTGCGACTTTTGTGTCCGATGTATGGCAATGGGCTCGCCACCTCGCCACCATTACATGGGACCTAACATAATTGGAGAACCGTGGGTGCTAGTTCACCTCTGCCTACCCCTTCGGGGATATGGGCGTGATTTATGTATGTATGTAAGTGAATGTATATTGCTCGGTACCTGATCTTCTTCTCCCTGTCCTGTTCCCAGTCTATCTGGGGTCAGCGCAGTATGTTTCCTCTTCCATTCATATCGGTCAGACGTCATCAAGACATCCACTCCCTTTTGATTCATATCATCCATCACACGTGATGAATGAATGTATAAAAAAGAGACAGAACGGACCATGACAAGAGAACGGTGAACGGAGAGAGTAATTGCAATGACAACATTCCAATCCATTCTGCTCAATTAGGCTTAGGTTTTACAGCCGGCCGCCTGCCTGACACCAACCCTCTTTGGGTATGCTGTTGTTGGTAGTTCGCCCTCCACCATTCGGGTGCCCCAAGGTGCTTATTGGTCTACACCGGGCTATCTCCCTTAGTCGACTTTGACGACACCCATAGGATGATTCGGGGCTGGCCTATTCTACATTATTTGTTCGCTCCCAGGCCGGCATAGGAAACGGTACGTACAGATTGCTCGGTACCTGATAAAGGCGTGATTTATGTATGTGTATTTTGTTCGTGATTGCTCGTCGCTCCAAGCGTCTGTGTGTCCAACGAACTCTCGAAGCGTTTATTTCTTTGGCCCGCCGTTTTTGTACCGCCCTCGAATCTCACTCGGTAAGTGTGAATTCGTGTTTAGAACCTCCTCGGAAGCGGTAAGACCGAAAAGGGAAAGTCTGCAAAAAAAAAAAAAAAAACCTATTTGAATTGGCGCCCGACAACCGTTTTATAATTTCCTTAAAAAGTTAAGGCGCTTACGGCAAATAGGCGTCTGTTCTTCCCCGGAACGTTTTCGGCTTACGTTCTGCTCGTGGGATGTGTACAGTGGGCGACACATGAGGCCTTGTCACCTGAATCAAGTAGGTAGAGACGATAACTCTTAGTATTCCATTGTACGGTATAACTAACATACATGCTGTAACTATGTATACTCCTACTATATAAAGGGCTCTATAATATTATTATAGTCAGTATTTACTCATGATCCGAGTAATTATGGATTTCTAACGCCGTGTGGTGACGACTGGAACTTCTGTTCACGTAACGTAAACCGACTCCATAGGCGGGGTCGCCATAATTATGAGGACGGCACTGGGAGTTACATACATATATAAATCACGCCTATACCCCCTAAGGGGTCGGCACAGGTGAATTAACACCCACTTATCGCCAATTTAGCTAGGCACAAAAGTCGCAGTATATTGCTAGATGGTACAAGAGGAATGCTGCTGCCCATTACTAATTGCTGTCTTTACCCTTAGTCGCCTTGTACGACACCCACGGGAGAGATGGGGGTGGTGACAATTGTATTCTACTCTGCCGTCACCACACGGCCAATCTGTAGTAATCTGTAGTGTTATCAAATAAAACAAGACTTAAAACAGGCCGCGAGGCCATTTTGTCTCCGTTTTATCACCCCCGCCCTATATTTCTCTCGCAGTTAACTGTCATAATTTCCAATTTATTTCGCCCCCTAACTCGCGTAGTAGCGTCGTAATGTATGCGAAAAATGGCATACAAAATAACAACATAGCAATTACTCACGACTCGAGCACTCGACTCGTATATAATAATATGGAGGGTAGTCGCTGATTCTTGAAGGGCTTGTACCTACGACATGTGTGTCATTATTTCGCTTCAAGAGCCGCTGAGGGGAAGAGTTAAAGGGAGTTTGCACAGAGGAGTCATTGGAAGAGGAGTGGTGTGGTGACGGCAGAGCAGAATTTTCACATAATTTCCAAGTAGGTGGCGAGCCTATTGCCGCCTATTACAGGTCGTATAAGAGGAACGCTGACAATTATTATTATCTGCTCAGCCGTCACGACACGGCAATCAGCGGTCTGGTTTTAACAATAATAATCTATACATATATTATAAAGCTGAAGAGATTGTTTGCTTGTCTGTTTAGTTGGTTGGTTAAACGCACTAATCTTAGAAACTAGGTACTGGTTCAAATTGAAAATTTCGAAGGCGCATTCTGTAGGCTATAGACAATAACGTGAGCGAAGCCGCGGGCAACCACTAGATAGTATAATTATACAGACGTTAATTGATGTATGGATAACCGAGCTGTTAGGTATGGTGTCGGAAAAAATGCAGCTTTCCGTCTAAAAATTAAATGACCCAATTCCACGAGAAGGGGGGGAAGGAGGGGTTACTTAAAATAAATCATCACGGCTTGGTACCAGCGGTGGTCGATGCCAACTTTTGCCAACTTGGCATATTAGCCGCATATTTATGTAGCGGTAAAGATGTTAATGTTCCGGCTAACGCGGGCTATGTGGGCGTTTCGCCGGGAAACGGATTTCGTTGTTGATGTGTGACATTCCCACTGACAAAACAGGAAGTTTCGCTGTTTTTTGATGTGGTTCAATGTGTGGTGAGTGGAGACTCCAAGTCCCTATTTTTTTTGCAATAATTCTAATTTATGAGTGAGTACATATAAGGACGCCGTGTGGTGACGGCAGAGCAGAATACAATTGTCACCACCCCTATCTAAGCAATTCGTCCGGCAGTCTGTCTGCTTATTTTGGATGATAGGTGTTTTCATTAATTTTCATAGGCCCTCAAAAATTTCGTACAGTTAAAATAAAAGTAAAGTGACCTAACTAAGAAATCTTATCTTTAAGAAATTAATAAATCAATAAAATAATTCCAGACTTTGTTTGTTTATTGTTTATAGAGGTACCTACACAAAATTTGATTATTACAAACCCGGCGTACACGTTTTACTGTGAGGGATTTGTTACCAACTCGTTAGGATAGGCATTCTTTCTCGTCCGTAAAACCATTATCAAAATCGATAAATTCCATTAAGCCATGTGAAAATTAAAGTACCCAAATTAAAAGCACGGAAATTTTCGCTTTAGGCTGTATCGCTTTGAGCCACCTTCCCCTATGGCATTTAAATTGCTGCGATATATTTTTATTAATTGACAATAAAGAGTGAGTGAGAGGGCGAGAGAGAGATTGGCAGACCATCGTTTCATTTCGATTGTGATTTGAAATTGCGATTAGGAAAAGTTTAAATTTTGAATCGAATCCGCGTTCTTTGCATTGCAGGCAGATGTCTAAATTTCAAATTCCGGTCTGAAGTTAGAATCTTGTGATAATAAACTCCACAATTTTCTTTGGGATAATAAATTTTCCTACGGTTATTTATAATGTTCAAATAAAAGTCAAAATATTTTTTATGAATAATGTTGGTGCATTGGTAGGGCGTTTCTATCTGGGCCCTACCGCCTAACTCGATTGCTGAAGCAAAAGCTATAGTTTCTGACGTCATGCTGTCTTTTCGCACCAAATGCACCTAAATTATCAGCGATAACTTTGAACGAATGATCACCGAATGATTTTGTATGTATTTGGAAGAAAATCCGTACTGCCTAAAAATTCAAGATGGTTGTTAGCTAAATTGATAGCCGTAAGCAATGCATTGGTTTAAAGCTGTCATCAGCAATCGAGTTAGGCGGTAGGCCCTGAGCTTACCACCATTTAACATGCTACACTGTAACAAAACCTGTCTTTGTTAATAACAATCCTGTTTGATGTGGATCTTAACTAATTATCAAGCCACCGCACGCTGCCTGCTCGTACAGTCAGCATCATAAGTCGATTACCACTTTAGCCCTCTGTCATACCAAAGACAGCGCATCAAGATCCAGACGTCCCGGGTTCGATCCCCAGGGGGTACAACTTTGTGCTCGGTTTGGTTTGTGGTAGGACTTCTTTGAAGTCCGCCTGGCTAGCTACCACCATCTTATCAAAAATCTGTCGCCATAATAATAATGTTAACGGCATTATTGTGTTCCGACAATGTGTGATAAGATAGCCAGCCCCTCTGCGGTTGAGGGTTCCAGGTGAAGCTCGATTCCATCTTCAGCCCTTATCGTCACTTACCATCAGGTGAGATGAAGGGCAAGAGCTTCCCTGTCTAACATAAAAAAATCATCACCAGCCCTTTAATGTGTCCACTGCTGGGGCTCGGGCCTTCCCTATGGATGGAAGAACATAGGGAGATTGGGCCATAACACACCACGCTGGCCCAGTGCGGGTTGGTCAGACAGCGTATGCGCAGTAATAATCGCCACGAATTTGTGCGATCAACTATTGTGACAAGGTACTTAAGAATCCGTGTGGTGACGGCAGAGTAGAATACAATTGTCACCACCCCAAATCAGTGTCACAGTGTCGTACAAGTCGACTAAGGGTCACTGTTTTGATAGGGAATGAGCAGCAGCGTTCTTCTTACACCACCTAGTACTGCGACTTTTGTGCCCGATAAATGGCAATAGGCTCGCCACCTGTTACATGGGACCTAACATAATTGGCGAAGCAAGGGTGCTAGTTCACCTCTGCTTGCCCCTTCGGTGATATAGGTGTGATTTATGTATGTATGTACTTAAGAATCTACTTATGATGCTGACTGAACATAATGGTCCTACGAGCCGGATCACAGTAGGAATGCTAGGAAGATTGAAAGACCAATGTGTGCTAGCGGGCATCGTGAGGACAGGACTTCCTTCAGATAGTAGTTCTGGCAAGTAGCTGGATTGCGATAGGGAGCTACCCCAGGGAGTAGCCCTGGCTGGCAATGGGAAGGAAGGAGTGATACCTAAGACGGCCAATTGGAATCTGATTTATTGTTAATATGATACAGTTTATATGTTTTGTATGGAGAATTTAGCGAAAATAAATTTTTGCGATTTTTTACCACAAATCTAAATTTTGTGGGTATATTTAGACAACATTAAGCTATAGGATACCTAGAGACATTTTTTTTATAACGGAGACGGACTGGTGTCCGTGTCCGTGGATCTAAGTGGTACTTAGGACGAGCTGTTTTTGAAAATTTATTGGTAGTGAAAGAAATAAAAATAACATAAAATTTTATACTTTAAACCCTATTATGATTCACTTGGTCTGTTCGCATCGATAGATGCTTATGTCTTTCATGAGTGTAAACTGCCGTCGATGTCTGGTTGAAGTGTAGGTCGATTTGTTGCTGACTCTGTTCTAAAAGTTAAGTCCAGTGTTCGACTTAAACTCGAACACCAGTTCTTCCAGCAAAGGTCAGGACTCGCTTCGTTGTTGGACCATGAATACTCCCTAAAGGTACCGAACCCCTTTTGGGGGCGTGAAAAGTTTTTTATTGGAAAACTTTACGCGTACACTCCGGGCCCTGTTTTATGCGTCATTGATGGCGTATTAGTTTTTTTTTTATCATCCCTTTAACCGGTCTTTAGCTACCTGATCGGCAATGGGTGTGCTTAAATGGATCCCCGAAGGAGGTGTTGTTTGAGTTTTTTTATTATCTATGTAGTACAGTAGATTTCGTAAGAGCGCAATTATGTCAAAACGAACAGCAGGGATCGATTGAAAATGTCTAACTCGTAAATAAGCAAATTTAATTCTGGACAATAATGGGAAGAGCTCACTAGCACTATGGCATAGCGCGCTTGGCCTGCGATTGCGTAAACTAAGCAATGTTCTCTAAGGCCATTCATTGGATGGGTGACTAAAAATGTATTATTAAAAATCTCGAGTTCCTCCGTGCTTCGGAAGGCACGTTAAGATGGCTGCATCTGCAGTCGTTAAAACCCACCAACCCGCACTGGGCCAGCGTAGTGGGTTATGGCCCAATGTCCCTATATTCTTCCATCCATATGGAAGGCCCGTGCCCCAGCAGTGGGGACATTAAAGGGTTGGTGATGATGAACAAACAAACCTAATCTCTGTGTTGAAAATCTAATGAAATACCCTCATAAAATGTATCATAGACATCGCCAGCCCTTTAAGGTCCCCACTCTTGGGGATGGAAGAATAAAGGGAGAATGTGCCATAACCCACCACGCTGGCCCAGTGCGGGTTGGTGGGTACTAACGACTGCAGATGCAGCCGGGACCACCGGCTTAACGTGCCGAATCACGGAGGAATTCGAGATAATAAATTTTTATTCACCTATCCAATGCGTGCCTTAGCGAACATTGCTTGGGTTACGCAATCGAAGGCCAAGCGCGCTATGCCACTGCGCTAGCGAGCTCCTCCTACTTTAAACAAAATAGGTACATAAATCACGCCTATATCCCCGAAGAGGTAGGCAGAGGTAAATAATAATTAACACCCACTTTTCGCCAATTATGTTCGGTCCCATGTAATAATGGTGGCGAGCCTATTGCCATATATCGGACACATAAATCACAGTAGATGTACATTCCTAGGTGGTATGAGAGAAATGCTGCTGCCCATTCCTCACCACTGCCTTAACCCTTAGTCGCCTTGTACGACACCCACGAGAGAGATGGGGTGGCGATAATTGTATTCTGCTCTGTCGTCACCACATGGCGCATCATCATCACGGATCATCATCATTTTTATAATAACACTACTTTAAATAATTCCTCGCAAATTAATTCGAGCCCCATAAAAACTGGTCCATGCCAAATTTTAATCTGGTCCGCAGAGCCCTTTGCTAAACTTTTTCATTGTGGAGCTCCGAGGAGCTCGCCGCTTGTTTACATGCAGCTAATAAAGTTGAGTGGATACTGGGCGCTGTTAATAATGAATAGTTTGTTGGGCCTTTGCACACTGGAAGCTATAATATGTTAGCTGAGGGCTTCTCTTGTTATTTTACACTTCGAAAGTTAAAATTCGTTTATTCATATCTGATATGATTACGCCGCGTGGTGACGGCAGAGTAGAATACAATTGTCACCACCCAAAATCTTTCCCTTGGGTGTCGTACAAGGTGACTAAGGATAAATCAGTGATGAGGAATGGGCAGCAGCGTTCTTTTTATACCTACATCTGCAGTCGTTCATACCCACCAACCCGCACTGGGCCAGCGTGGTGAGTTGTGGCCCATTCTCCCTATGTTCTTCCGCCCATAGGAAAGGCCTGTGCCTCAGAAGTGGCTACATTTAGGGCCTGATAATGATGATGATGAAGTGATCTTTTGAAATGTGTTATAAAATCGACATCATTTTATGCCTATGCATAAATGTGGTGTACCTAGAGACATTATTTAATTTTGTTATATTTTTATTTGAACGTCGTATACTGTATAAAATCCAAATATGGAAACAATCGTGCAAAATATAACACTTTAAATTAACGTAGCTTTCAGTGTGGAACCAGGCTAATAGTTTGATCAAAGTTTGTCCGAGTTTAGAGTTTCAGTTTAGACGCCGTAAAAATAGGCTACACGGTATTCAAACTTTAATTATTCAATTAAATTACATACATACATAAATCACGCCTATATGCCCGAAGGGGTAGGCAGAGGTAAATTAACACCCACTTTTTACCAATTAAGTTAGGTCCCATGTAATAGATGGTGAGCCTATTGCCATCTATCGGGCACATAAATCGCAGTATATTGCTAGGTGGTATGAGAGAAATACTGCTGCCCATTAAGTACTAATCACTGACGTCTGTGCCCTTATTTATTTATGTGTGGAAATTTATCTTTAAAAAAAAAAATTATACCTACCTATCTGCTCTGCCTGTTCCCTGCATTGTTCCCAGAATAGGTATAGGGAGACCAGTCGCTATATTCTGCCATACATAGGAAAGGCCGGTGCCCCAGCATTAGAGACATATCAAAGATGAACATAAAAATGTTAACATCTATTGCTCTAACAGATTCACTCAAGCAGTCAACAAAAGAACAGCTTCTCGAAACTACGCAAACTCCTTTCGTTTTCAGTAAATGAGTTCACAAAGGGGGATTAGGTGAATCTGTTAATTAATATTCCCTTAAAGTCCTGATAAAGATATCAGGTTGTTCTCAACGCACCTATAGGAAGTTGGGAAGGATTAAAAATATTTCGGGCACCATCCCTTCTGGGGGGGAAAAGATTAATTGCTATCTCCAAAACGAGTTTTGGAGATGGCAATTTCACTCGCAAACACTTCCTAATCGGATGTACTTCCGAAGCTGCTTCTTCCGTCCCATTCGGCCAGCCTACGCCAGAGAGGGACGGTCGCGCTTCTCAAAAAGTTCCCCAGGCACTTACTTCAAATCGAGCCATTACCGTCAAATTGTCGTAAGCGACATTTTTACGAAATAATTCTTTTTAAAACTGTAACGGACTCGGTTTGTCGACAATTTACCGCTAAAAACAATAAATTCGAAACTATTCGATTTTAATTTTAACATTATATAAATGTTAGAAAAATTAGTACAAAGATTTTGGTGGTTAGAAAAAGAATTTCGAAAAATTATGGTCTTGAGGCGGGAATCGAACCCGCGTCCGCTACTATCCGGGCAGGTGCCTGACCGCTCGGCCACCCAAGACACCCAAATTAACTTGTAGCAACAGCTAAATTTATCGTTAGCAGAACGGTTTTGATTGTATCATCGTAAGCTGCGTAATTATCTAAAATGAATTTTTGTCGTTTGCTATAAAACAATAAAATATTCCGAAAATATTTTATAGTTACACATAGAGCTCCAAAATTCATAATTAAATATGTTGAATTTCAATTTAATAGCCCTACTATTTATATGTAAAATATCAATTGGCCGTGTGGTGACGGCAGAGAAGAATACAATTGTCACCACCCCAAGTCTCTCCCGTGGGTGTCGTACAAGGCGACTAAGGATAAATCAGTGATGAGGAATGGGCAGCAGCGTTCCTCTTATACCATCTAGCTATGTACCTTCTGCGACTTTTGAGCCCGATAAATGGCAATAGGCTCGCCACCTATTACATGGGACCTAACATAACTGGCGAAACGTGGGTGCTAGTTCACCTCTGCCTACCCCTCCGGGGATATAGGCGTGATTTATGTATATATGTAAAATATCAATTACTGGTAGAAATATTAAACAAAAAGACGTTCTCCTGCAAAATTTGGCTTTGTCGGTTACGCCAAGTCGGCGGCAACGGCTCGAAACGGCTCCTACAAAAGCACATCTTTCACAATATCCTCCCAAAACAGTTCCGCGGGATCTCGCGACCGATAAATATTCTTGACGTTGGTCCTTTTAAAAACTATGGCAATAAAAAAGAAATATCCCCCGCGAGTTTAGCGGCGAAGTTGCGCGACTGTAATTGGTTGACAATTTATGTGGGTTCGGGTGTCTTCGGAACTTACTAAGTTGGGAATTGCCAAATTCAACGGTCCCACTCAAAAATATCCTTTCTCCGGATCCGCGCAGTTACTTTTGGCGTTCGTAAAGAATTGTCTTCGGTGGGTTGAGCTGAATCCGCGCTGTCTTAATTTGTGGCAATTTTTTTTGATTTGCTACAATTTTTCTTACATTTCTTCTTCTCCCTGCCCCGTTCCCAGTCTATCTGGGGTCGGTATGTTTCCTCTTACATTCATATCGGTCAGACCCTATCAAGCCATCTAATCCCTTTTGATTCATATCATCCATCACACCGTAAAGGTGCTAGTGATGAATAAATGTAGGTATAGAAAATAAGAGACGGAAAGGAGAGACCTATGAACGGAGAGATTTATTGGGCTTAGGTTTTACAGTCGGCCTCCTGCCTGACACCAACCCTCTTTAAGCTGTTGTTGGTGGTTAGCCCTCCACCGTTCGGTAGCCCTAAGACATGGTAATTTTGCACTAGATACAATCTTACAATTCGCCAATACTATAGATCTTCTTCTCCCTGCCCTTATCCTACTCTAAGTAGGGTCGGCACAACATGTCTTCACCTTCCACTCTCTGCTATTAGATGTGAGCTCAGCATGAACTCCCCTCTTTCGCAAGTCATCTTTCACACAATCCATCCATTGCTAATCGCCAATACTGTAGATCTGCTGCACATAATCAATCAATTAGCAATAAAGACTACAAGTCCTCCAAAAATGTTTCTTATACATTTTTTTTCAAGGCACTTTCAATGGCTCAATTTAAGAATATTAAACAAGCCCATCGCGTGCTCCTGAAGACATTAATAAAGAACCCAGGGCCAAAACAAATAATATATCAAACTGGAACCTGAATAAAACTGCAAATCATGACGCGGACATAACAATATTAAAATTAATAGATGCTAATGAGACATAAATTAAAATGGCAGACCCTTTTTATGAGGTCAAATGAGCGGAATGAATTTTAATTCTTTCGTCCGCCGAAAAAGATTTTCGGCGAGAATGTAAACATAGCTCGGCAGTAGGGGTGTGTGTGACACCATTTTTGTTTTTGCGATTATCTCGTGTAATTGTTTCGCGGAATAAAGGTCCGTTTATATCTGCAGACATGTGCCGTGGCAGACAAAATAATATTCTTCTAATCACCAGCCCTTTAATGACCCACTGTTGGAACACGGTTCTTCTCTATGGATGAAAAATTATAGGGAGATTGGGCCATAGGTAGGTAAATAACCCACCACGCTGGCCCACTGCGGTGGGTAATAAGGACTGCAGATGCAGCCGGGACCAACGGCTGAACGTGCCTTCCGAAGCACGGAGGAACTCCTAGATAATTTTTGGTCACCCATCCAATGTCCGGCCTTAACGAATATTGCTTAGTTAACGCCAAGGCCTAACGCGCTATGCCACTGCGCTATCTTGCTATTGGTATTGGTGGTGGTACTGATGTAATGCGGTGGGTACCCAAAGAGGGTTGGTGTCAGGCAGGCGGCCGGCTGTAAAAGGTTAGGTTTTAAGTAGGTTTTGGCCTTGAGCAGTATGGATTGGAATGTTGTCATTCCAATCACCCTCTCCGTTCATCGGTCTCTTGACATGGTCCGTACCGTCTCTTTTCTATACATTAAATAAAAAATTAACAAATATTTTCACATTCACACCTATCATTTTGCCCAAAGTAAGTAGCCTAAGCACATGTGTTATGGATTGGGCAATACCCAGCGATCTGAGCATTCGACCAAGGCGGCCGTCATACATTCATTCATCACTAGCACCTTTATGGTGTGATGGATGATATGAATCGATGAAGAAGAAGAAGACTGATGTAATGTGGTGATCTAATGTGAAAGCTGGAGCTTAATAAAATTAATGCTGCACCAACGGGAGCTAAAGCACACGGGAGCTAAACCTGTCAAAGCGATCTCGTGTCAAATAACTAGGCCTACATCAAAAAATCATTAAAAATACTACTTTATTTCACTTTCCATTGGCTTAATAGAAGCAACAATACTTCTGATTGCAGCGAAGGCATTTATAAAACGATTTGCTTCAATGTTCCCACCAATTAGTGATAGAGACTATTATGTTTCAGCACCGGATTAAAATAATGGATTACCCGGGTGACCGGTGCGGTCAAACATATTATATAGTAATTTGCGTCACAGGTCGCCCCAGTTTCAATCGGATTATCCGTAATTTGGGATGTTGAATCGGGGTCTGATATAGCTGTCTTTTACATGTATTTGTGTGTTGATTTTTCTTCCTTCTAAGGATTTCTTTTTGAAATTTTTGATCCTTCGAGCCGGATCGGGCAAAGTTTTGGTCCTGATATCAAAAGTCTGATACCAGTAACCGTTGTTCGATGAAACAGATAGCAATTTTCACCCCATAGGTATATCGTAAGTGACTAAGGGTGTTGTTATATTGTTGGCCTAGCAAATTTAGGTAAGTTAGGTAAGTTTTTTAGACTTAGCTCCTAATCTTATTGTATTGGTGTCCGATAGGTCATAAGAACCTAGAAAAAATTACATCAATATAACATCAGACACTGCGCCCAACCCATTTGATTTGGGAGTAATTTAGTAAGAAGAAGAGAGATGATTATGCAGAAACTGTATACATGTAAAAGAGGAAACAGATAGTGAAGAAGTGGTAGTAATATTTGTAACGTTTTGTTTCTGTGATGAGTAAGGTATCCAGATATAATAGCCGCTTCTTCTCTCTACCAATCTTCCGCGTATCATTTTCTTTCATTTTTCACAGCCTAACATTACGATCCATAAATGTTAGTCCCAGTTAGTCCTCTAACAGACTTTTTAATCTTCCTACCAGAAATAAATTATCACGCTTCTCATCTGAATTACACTAGAAGTTAAATTTTTTCAAGAATTACTGTTATATATTCGCCCCGAGAGTCGTGAAAAAAAATGGCGGGCGGGACGTTATAAATCTTTTAGATTGCATCGTTAACACTCAAAAAATGTGCATATTAACTACCCTCAAATATTGTAACCGCCGCATTCTGTCTGGATACTTTGAGCGTCGTAGCAGAAACATGGGGGTTAAGAATTCCTTTGTGAGTTTTAAGAACTTTTGACTGTACTGAAACTTGATGGTCTTGTCGAAAGGTCAATGGCCTGTCTGCTGAGCCAATGAGGTATGTGTCCTGAAACAGATTGTCCAACAAGAGGTACAATTAATATTTAGCCCCCTTACCATGGGATGTCCGGCTCTAACTCCCATTTAATCCCGAGACAAAACACTGTCAAATGAAGAGAGATTTTTTCTCTAGGTATCTATAGATCTAGGTATCTGATCTCTCTGATCTAGGTATCTCTAGGGATCTAGGTATCTGGTAAGATAGCAACCGTTGTCAATCAAAAGGCTCTGAGCAAAATACAATTGTCACCAGCCCCATCTCTCCCGATCTAGTTCAAGGTAGCAAAGGATAAAGACAACGATAAATAAAAGCAACAGCATTCCTTATATACTACCTAGTAATATACTTCGATTTTCAGGCCCATCAAATGACACTGGGCTCTTCCTATTACATCACCTCTGCCTACCCCTTAGCGGTTATAGAGGCGTGACGATATATGTAATTGTATGTTATTTAGAACGGTATAATAACCGATTTGCGGTTCATGGAAAAATGACCGATTTGTGGCACAGCTACCACCCTGGCGGACTGGATCTCATCGTCTGATCGCCGTCAATACCAGAATGATCGTATAACTATGAATTTCCTCTCCGTCCCAGCTCCGTTAGATGAGGAGGTTAATTACAATAAATTGGCGAGTAACAGTAACTGCTCTTGGCCGGTGGCCAGGTCCACAATTTGGGTGTTGGCCGAAATTTCCAATGGCAACACTCATAAGTTCCGGCCTTTAATTGCCTGCTTTATCTGGACGGTTGTTTTAAAAGCTTGTTGTGTGCATAACGACGTGAATATCAGCCCATTTCAAAGGTAACGGCTCCGAATATAGCGTTGTCCGCCGATAGGGATTTTTTATGCATTTAACATCTACAACGTAACAATAATAATAAAATGTATCTACTTTATTGCACATAAAAGAAAGAAGAAAAAACACACAAAGATACATTTGAGTTAAATAAACAGAAATGTACAATTGGGTGGCCTTATTGCTTAAAAGCAATCTCTTCCAGGCAACCGAGGGTCATAAAGATTAAAAATACAAAAAAGTAAATGGGTACGTATTAGTGTAGTTGATAATTTACATACGTGTTGCCTTTCTCGCACAGAGAGATCACTTCTTTCCACTTGTTTCGTTCCTTCTCCAAAATTCTGAAGTCCCCACAAAACAAACACAACATAAGATAGGTCACAGAAAAATCAATATTAAATATTACTCAAACAAATAGTACCAGAGGTCCATACAAAGTGGCTGGTCTCCTTTAAATATTAAAATAACACAGCTGACTACTGACTGAGCTGCTAGTCATCCAAAAAATCTTGGCAAAACTATTTCCATTAGTGTATTGAGTTCGCTTTGAAATTCACAAAAAAACTTAACAGACTGCTTAGAACCCAATATTAATTTTAGAAATACATTTTTCGTCGTCATTGTCGTTCCTCGAAAATCTTACGCAATCTTCACACGAAGTTATTCTGCGCAGACGAAAATGGAATAAGACTTTTTAAAGGGGTAAATTCAATAGACTCATCTCGAGATGAAGCGTTTCTCCGAAACCTTTGGCTGTGTCAAAGAAGATTATTAGTTCTACAGCTGGAACTATATTAAATGGAATGAACGCAGCCATTAATAGATGTTTCAGTTCGATAATACCTCATCAGTCCAATTTAGAGAGCAACTTAACGAGCCTTTGCTTCTCAAATATAGAAAAGGCACAACTGAATAACGCACCAAAAACTTGTCTAGCAAAAACCAGTCGTAGTGTCCTCAATATAGAACGCACAATGTTTCAAGTCCTGTTTGAGTTAGGACTTTTTTCTGTGGAAAAAATAATGAGCGATTTATAATTGTGCAGAAGTGTTAACAAAAAAATATCGGACTCTTAATTAGAAGCCCAATTAGGTTGACCTTTAGTTTCGACTGTTATAAAACTAATTTTATTTTTGGAAAATAGAATCTTTTCGCGTGTTAATTGTCTCGTTTTCTATTTAATTAGTCAACTTCAATTAAGAACCTTTTTATCCAGTCTCTCTCCTGGCAGTGGAGACATTTAAAGGGCTGGTGGATGGTGATGATTAAATATGAATAAATCAATATCGGTCGGACGTCATTAAGCCATCCACTCCGTTTTGATTCATATCATCCATTTAACCGAAAAGGTGCTAGTGATGAATTAATGTATGCAAAAGAGACGGAGCGGACCATGTCGAGAGACCGATAAACAGAGAGAGTGTTTGGGATAACATATTCTCACAATAACTCTCTCTGTTCTGGCAATTTAATATTCGAATACATACTATACTGCTCAAGGGTTAGGCTTAGGTTTTACAGCCGGCCGCCTACCTGACACCAACCCTCTTTGAATATGCTGTCGTTGGTGGTTTGCCCTCCACCATTCGGGTGCCCCAAGGTGCTTATTGGTACCTTTACGACACCCAAGGGATGAGTCGGGGCTGGCCTATTCTACGTTATTTGTTCGCTCCCAGGCCAGTATACGATTCATGAGTGTAATAGTATGTAATGATACCCTATAAGAATAACCATTTTTTTTTCTAGTAAACTAAACGTAAAATTTGAGGAGTGCTTGCAGCACCAAAAATGAATTCACAATATTTTAGCGAGCCGACGCCCTAGCACGTACAACAACAAATACAAGGGACAATAATGGTGGCTGTAACAAAACGGTGTGCGCGTTTTGTTTAATTGAACGGGATACTCGACGGGATTCCGGGTGTTTCACCGGGATTAGACGGTGTCGGTGCGACGCGGGAACTGGGAACGCGGCTTAATTATGGCGATGGACGCGCCTGTGTTTCGGACAACCCTGATTTATATAACACTAGTGGTCACCCGCGGCTTCGCTCGCGTTAATGTCAGTTGTTATATAGCATATAGCCTTCCTAGATGAATGGACTATACAACACAAAAATAATTCTTCAATTTGAGACAGTAGTTCCTGAGATTAGCGCGTTCAACCAACCAAAAAAAACAAACAAACTCTTCAGCTTTATAATATTAGGTATACATGTAAAGTTCTTGCAATAGGAACGATGGCACTAACGAAGAATCACTAAAATAATGATTTATAGTAACAATTTATAATAAGGAAATTCGATAAAAATCACTACTTCTCAGATTATACTTAAATAGATAGATACCTACATACATAAATCGCGCCTATATCCCCGGGGTAGGCAGAGGTGAATTCAACACCCACGCGGCTTAATTACGGCGATGGACGCGGCTGTGTTTTGGACAACCGTGATTTACACAACGTGTCGTATAGTTCTTGCAACAGGGATGATGACGCTAACGAAGAATCACTGAAATAATGATTTATAATACATACATACATACATAAATCACGCCCATATCCCCGAAGGGGTAGGCAGAGGTGAATTCTCACCCGCGTTTCGCCAATTATGTTAAGTCCCATGTAATAGGTGGCGAGCCTATTGCCATTTATCGGGCACAAAAGTCGCAGTACATTGTCAGGACGGTAGTATAAGAGGAACGCTGCTGCCCATTCCTCATCACTGATTTATCCTTAGTCGCCTTGTACGACACCCACTTTGAGAGATTTGGGATGGTGACAATTGTATTCTACTCTGCCGTCACCACACGGCTAATTTTTTTTTAATATTTTTTAATAATAATAATAATTTAAAATAATTTTTAATAATTAACGATTTATAATAATAATTTACAGATGCCGTATGGTGATGGCAGAGCAGAATACAAAAATTTCACCACTCTTATCTCAACGCTCAATATCTGTGGATGTAAATAAACGGTGTATGTGGGTGTCTGCCACAAGAATGCGTCTGGCACGCTCAATTTCGGTAGATGTAAACGGACCACAAGGCGATCCGGAGGCGCTCCGGAGTATATATTATAGTTTTATTTTTACCACTCCTACACACAAAAGAAAGTCCCACTTCCTGGTCAGAACAGGAAGTGGGATTTTACGTACGCGTAGTGGGCGAACAAGTCCACTTTAGAACTTAAAGGTGTGACAGAAAACCTTAAACTTACCAGGGGGCCTACCGCCTAACTCGATTGCTGATGATAGCTATATAGCAATGCACTGCTTACGGCTATTTTGTGATCATTCGTTCAAAGCTATCGCTAATAATTTAGGTACATTTAGTGCGAAATTACAGCATGACGTCATAAACTATAGCTTTTGCCTTAGCAATCGAGTTAAGCGGTAGGTCCCCAGATCGCGCGTCAGCCATCATAATGGATAAAATGTTTGATTTGACTTGATAATTCACATTTCTCTTTCCCTTGTCACCAGACCACGCGTCGGCCATAGTCGGCAACACGGCCAGGCTCCGATGCAGGATCGACGGCAAGTCCTGTGGGGAGATGCACAGCATCAAGTGGTACAAGGCCGACACCAGGGTGTACGTGTACTCCGCGTCAAAGGACGCGGCCATCAACCGGCCTGAGGGGGACATGATGGACAGGTCAGTGACGCTATTTAATTTTTTTCTTTGTTAAAGTGCCTTTTTTTAATTTTTTTTAAATTTTGACTGTATTCAAATCACGTCTGCCTACCCCTTCGGGGATATAGGCGTGATTTATGGATATATGTATCTATATATGTAGAGTCTGAAATAAGAACTATGATAAAAAATTGTTATCGCATCTGCAATTCTTTATCTGTCGAATCGAATGTCAGAGAAAGAGCGCATTTAGTTAAGTAGGCGTGAGTGTGAGGTACACGTGAGGGTATCGTGAAAAAGAAACCTATTTCCTTAATGGCCGCCACCCCTTATGACCGACTGAGCATGCACTCGCTACAGTAAAGAATTCACCCACGCGTCGCGCAAGTGTGGAATAAATATTATTCGTCTGTGAATGCTTTTCGCTTTCAGATGCTTTATTATCAGTTGGAAATGTCGTGCTCGGTGCCATTGCTGGGGTTGAACGAGCGAAAATTCGCTCCTTGGATTAGTCTACAGCTTGATTGAATTGCCATTTGGTGACGGCAGATTGAAATACCATTGTTACCACCCCAAAAGATTTGGAAAATGGTGACGGTAAAAAATGAAAATGAAGCTTGAAATTTTTTAACGGTAGCATTAATTTGCTTATCGCAATATGGGGTATTTTTTTAGTAATTTACATACATACATACATAAATCACGCCTATATCCCGGAGGGGTAGGCAGAGGTGAACTAGCACCCACGTTTCGTCAGTTATGTTAGGTCCCATGTAATAGGTGGCGAGCCTATTGCCATTTATCGAGCTCAAAAGTCGCAGAAGGTACATAGCTAGATGGTATAAGAGGAACGCTGCTGCCCATTCCTCATCACTGATTTATCCTTAGTCGCCTTGTACGACACCCACGGGAGAGCCTTGGGGTGGTGACAATTGTATTCTTCTCTGCCGTCACCACACGGCCAAGTAATTTACAATAATTAATCTGAAACGAAATTAGTATTCATGATCCAGAGTCGTAAGAGACGGCAAAAAGTGACATACAAAGCTACACTTAGCGCTAGATGAAGTGACACGGTGTTCAAAAAGTCATGAACCTAAAAATGTCCCGTTTCTTAAGGACTTTTTTTGTGCTAGACAGCGAAGCTCTTGCCCTTCATCTCACGTGATGGTAAGTGACTATAAGGGCCGGAGATGGAATCGAGCTTCACCTGGAACCCTCTACCACAGAGGGGCTAGCTATCTTCTCACAATTAATGTCGGAACACAAAATGCTGTTAACATAATTATTATGGCGACACATTTTGATACGATGATCACGTCTTGAAACAAGTCCTTCCACCAACCAAACCGAGTACAAATTTGTGTCCCCATGGGGATCGAACCCGGGACCTCTGGATCATAATTCCGGTAGGCGAACCACTAGACCACGGAGGCATACAATTATTACACCTAGCGTTAGATAAAGTGTCTTGGGGTGCAAAACTCCCTAAAATGCACCGTTTCTTAAAGACTAAGACTTAGAGCCTGTTTCACAATCGACAAGTAAGTTCTGAGTAACTTCCTTGACAGTTCAATTGAGATCCATTTCATATTACAACTGTCAACTGTTGTGCTAAGTGAGCTACTCAGAAATTACTTGCCGATTGTGAAACAGGCCTTTAGTCTTATACAAGAATAATCTTTACCGAAATCATCGATCGAAATTTAGTTACCACTACGCCGTACGAGCCGACATGACACCCTTAAAAGCCCGAGTGTGGAGCGGTGATAACAAATGAAAAACAACAAAGGCTATAAATTACGCCGCTCACAATGAGAATAAAGGACGAGGACAAAGGGAACGATGTTAGAACGCGTATTTGCAATGCTTCTGATGGATCCCTGCTGTGCCGGAGTGATCTATCAACACCGGATGATGTATCGTCTGCTTCGAAGCAGACCTGGGTGAAATGTGTACCTGCTATGGAAACGGAAGCGACTTTTGTTTGCTAGTGAAAAATCAAAAACCAATAGGGTTGTCCCCTTAATCATTTCTCTCGCGCACCCTTTACCTAAGCAGAAGCTGAAAAAAGGTGTTTTGCTTTTCAAGCAAATCTAAATCAGTGAGCTTAAGCCTGTATGCATTGCTTTCTCACGCGTTGTATGTTAAAGTGTTTTTAGTAAGTAGGTATTTTTTAAACATTTCAATTTTTATGATTTAATAATCGTGTGTTAATTTTAAGTTCGGATTTTTGATTTGTGTGTACAATTGATGCAAAATTGTATCTGCCTCCTCCCTGTCCTGTTCACAGTCTATCTGGGGTCGGCGCAGTATGTTTCCTCTTCTATTCATATCGGTCAGATGTCATCAAGCCATCCACTCCCTTTTGATTCATCAACTTCAACACCGGAAAGGTGCTCGTGATGAATAAATGTATAGAAAAGAGACGGACCAGACCAAGTCCAGAGACCCATGAACGGAGAGAGTGATTCTACTCTGTCGTCAGCACACGGCTGTAGGTTTAATAGGTGTGAATTATGTATGTATGAGAACAGGGATTCTTGTAGCATGTGGCTAATTGCCTTGAAAAAATCAAAGACTTCCGAAGTGGCCATTTTGGAAAATCGAAACGCAGTTGAAAGAGAATACTTGAATCAGGCGTTCAATAAATTCTGAATCGCCATACCGTGTTCAGTATCTCTAGCACGTATTTTTCGAAGTTTCGTATTGACTCATGTATGAATAATTATAAACGGTTTCAATTATCTTTTTCATGTTTTTTTTTAATTTACGCAAGTTTTCTCTCTAATAAAGGAGATGTTCCAAAATGACCCATGTATTTATACACTATCTGAAAAAATTGAGAAAAAATAAATTATTATGGAAAAATTGCGAATAAACATAAATAATGTACAGTGGCTTAAATTTTGGCTTAAAAACCTTTTAAAACCATTAAAATCACACATTTGTAGTACCCAGTTGTACCCATCTAATGTCAAACAAAATACGTACGTCAATGTTATAAAGTGACATCTTCCTTCCGCCATGACATTAAGCTAGTCTGTTGTGTTGCAATTTATGCCTAAACATAAGTATAAGAAGCCAAAAAACATAGCTTAAAAACAGGAATTTAACACTTACTTGAACTGTTTTATAAATTATTCATACACATACATACATAATTCACCCCTATATCCCCGAAGGGGTAGGCAGAGGTGAACTAGCACCCACGCTTCGCCAATTATGCTAGGTCCCATGTAATAGGTGGCGAGCCTATTGCCATTTATCGGGCACAAAAGTCGCAGTACTTTGCTAGGTTGTAGTTGTATTCTACTCTGCCGTCACCACACGGCCAATAATTTGTTGCTTACGTTTATTTATTTTCATCAGCTAAATAATACGTGTTTATAATTTTATTATTAATTTAATTACATAAGAAATATATAATAAATGCGATATAAAATTTAGAATATTATTTTATTTTTTTTGGTTTTAGAGTACATACCTTTGTCAATACTATTACGATTCAAATCTTCGAAAAGCTCGTTCTTGGGGCACTGGAATCCCGCATCATAAATAAATAATACGACTTAGCCCCTTCTCAGCATTGTTCGTTTAATTTGAAATACGTGCTTCGTGTGAAAAAATCCATGCAATCCTAACTACGGTCTAGACGGCTGTTAGAAGCGTCGCGTCGGGCACTCGAAAGTGAATCTTAGCGTCCTAAGAATACGAACCACAACCCCATTACAGGGGGGAAGTGATGGAATTTCAAATGGAAGTTATTACTATTGTAACAATGAGTAATGGGATTGGTATCATGTTGAAATGGAGCTTAAGCTATGGGTGGTATGAAATAATACATTGTATACCAAAACAAAGAATGTCTCTTTTATCGCCCGAAGTAAGATCATAGTTTTATGTCACCCACTGACCAGGAAGTAGGATTTTCCGTACGCGTAGCGGGCGGCAAATCCACTGGTCAGGTGTGACATAAATTATATTGAGCATGTACTATTCAACACGACAGATGTTACATAGATAAATAAATAAATCACGCGTATATCCCGAAAGAGGTAGGCAGAGGTGAAGTAACACCTAAGTTTCGCCAATCATGGTAGGTAGGTCCCATGTTATAGTGGCGAGCCTATTGCCATTTATCGGGCATGGAAATCGCAGTACATTGCTAGGTGGTATAAGAGGAACGCTGCTGCCTAATACTCATTGCTGTCTTAACACTTAGTCGCCTTACACAACACCCGCTGTAGAAATGGAAATGGTACAATTGTATTCTACTCTGCCGTCACCACGATTTCGACAAGATTCGGATTCCATTTTTAGAAAACTTTAAAAATACAAATATTAATTACTCTTAGCTCAACGCGTAAACTGCATAAAAATCCGGTCACCCATCCAACCGAGGCCGTAGCCGCCACCCCTTTACTTTGGAAATCGGGCTTGTCACATATTATGACACGTGCCATTCTGCCCGCGCGAGTATAAATATTTGAGCGGTTTACCCCCCTCCCCCCACAGCCTTATTACGGCAGTAATTTCACGATAATACGCGTCTTTGTGGAGAGGGTATTTTTAGAATGAAATTACAAGGTTGACACTTAATGGGGATTCCCCCGGATTCCTTTCGCGAAATGTTCTTTCATTAGACCCCACTAGATATTTATTAGTTCTGGTCTGGACTATAAATTAGTGGCTATATTAAAGCGTTTGGGAGGTACAGTCAAAAGCACATCAGGGGGCCTAGACAAAGTAACATACCGACAAAGATAACGAAGTTCGATAAAGCAAAATGTATGGGATTTGACGTAAGTCGTCGTAAAACCACGAGACCAAAATCGTCTTCGTCAGTTCCTAGTTATGTTGGTAGCGCAAGCTAAGACGCTGAACCAAAGTAATATGGCCGATCGTGACGAACTTCGACACGTTATCCCTATGAAACGATTGCCACTTGGCTACGGGCCCTGGTTTATGATTTTGTGCTTTATTTCCGATAAGATAAGGTTGACAGTCGATTGAATAAATTTTACAGTTGTACGTTAGTCGGAAGCGTCAGGCTTAGACAAAATAACAGATTTTTTACAATCGGCTTCGTGCTTTACTGCCCACAGGATAAGATTGACAGTCAAGTGAAGAAATTTGACACACAGTTTTAGGTAGTCTGTAGCCTTTGACCGCATTTTCATCTTGTAGCTAGTATTAATAAAAAAAAGGTTACCTTAGTTTTTATTGTGCCCGATAGATGACAATAGGCTCGCCACCTATTAGGTACATGGGACCCAACACTATTGGCGAACGTGGGTATCCCTTGCAAACCACCAACAACAGTATACCCAAAGAGGGTTGGTGTCAGGCAGGCGGCCTGCTGTAAAACCTAAGCCAAAACCTTGAGCAGTATGGATTGGAATGTTGTCATTCCAATCACTCTCTCCGTTCATCGATCTCTCGACATGGTCCGTTTCGTCTCTTTTCTATACATTCATTCATCACTAGCACCTTTCCGGCGTGATGGATGAGATGAATCAAAAGGGAGTTGATGGCTTGAAGACGTCTGACCAACATGATTATGAATGGAACAGGAAACATATTGCGCCGACTCCAAATAAGCTATGGATTAACTGCCGCACTCAGAGACGTCAAATAACGTTAATGAGTACTTAACGTCAAAAAATGACAATTCAAAATTAGTCGCTATTCTTGCCGGGTCTATGGTCTAGATTTGAATGAAAATTTTTAACATTAAATACTCATTAAAGTTAATTGACGTCTCTGAGTGCGGCAGTAAGACAGCAATGAGTAAGTAATGGGCCATCCACTTATGCCACCTAGAAAAGTACTGCAATTTCCGAGCCCGAAAAATGGCAATAGGCTCGCCACCTATTACATGGGGTGTTACCTAATTGGCGTAACGTGGGTGTTAGTTTACCTCTGCCTACCCCTTCGGGGATATAGGCGTATTTATGTATGTAATATGTAGGTAGCTATGTATGCTTCTTAAGGTGGTAGTGTGTTAACTTTAAGTTCAACTGGCGAAGTTATATTGTACTAAGCTTATTGCTATAATTATCGCAGTTAATAGGATGCTAACCGAAATAGTTATCGTTAGGCCGCGGCATAATTTCTGAGTACTGTAAGTTCCGTCCCTTCGCCTAATTGGTCAATTGAAGAAATGAACTTCGGTTCAGATTGTAGTCTTAATTATCGTTTGTTAATTAGTTTAAGTGCCACCTGTATTAAAGTAAAAGGGGGTGAACGGTAATCATGAGTCCCATTCTCACCGCTTCACTTCTAAGAAGCAACACTGTGCGAAGTAAGACATTTCTCAATGCGTTTTGTCACTCAAGTATTGTCTATGAATAGGATTTTGGGACCCAGTGCGTTAAGGCACCTCGTAGTAATGTTTATGAATACGGTTGTAAGGGTAAACGTGATGAGAAATCGATTGGGCAGCAGTGTTTCGGCGCGTCTACCACTTAACATAGGATCACTCCTATTATAGAAATATGGGCAGCAGCGTGCCTCTTATACCACCTAGCAATAGTACTGCGACTTTTGTGCCCAATAAATGGCAATAGGCTCGCCACCTATTACATGGGACCTTGGCGAAACGTGGGTGTTAATTCACCTCTGCTACCCCTTCGAGGATATAAGCGCGATTTATGTATGTATTATTTTCGTGAAGTGACGGCATAGTAGAATACAATTGTCACCACCCCAAATCTCTCCCATGGGTGTCATACAAGGCGATTAAGGATAAAACAGTGTTATGGAATGGGCAGCAGCGTTCCTCTTATACCACCTAGTAATTTACTGCGACTTTTATGCCCGATAAATGGCAATAGGCTCGCCACCTATTACATGGGACCTGACATAATTGGCGAAACATAGGTACTAGTTCACCGCTGTCTATCCCGTCGGGGATATAGGCGTGACTGATATATGTATGAAATCAGAAAAACGATTAATTTTCACATCAACAGATGTATTAGTTCCGGGCATACAAGTCAACTAAAAAAAACTTTAAACGCATTTTTCTCAGAAGTGGGAAAAAGGTAGATAATGCATTTTTCGTAAGCGCGGCAGAATAGTTTTCTTCTGGCATGCATGTGTATCCGCCGTAGGCGTATCATCACATTACATAATTCACCTAATCATCGTAATTCAATGCTGACATAACACCGTTGCACATTAAGATAGCGATCGTGTCCCCACTACTGCGAGATAAACAGACGTCGTCTCGCAGCGACAAGGTCCCAGCACGTGACCCGATACGGCGATCATACTTCATCCGCGCCGAGCAAGTTACGCCGAGAACAGATAAACTATCCGCTGGTTAATTTAAATTTAAATTAGACCTACTAATACAAAACATAAATACACCGCGTCAGGCTGCGACGGCTTCTGTGTGGAGTCCAAGTCACGAGCGGAGGCGGTTTTCAGCCGAAATAGTAATAGAATCAAGAAGTAACTAACATACATACATACATACATAATTCACACCTATATCCCCGAAGGGGTAGGCAGAGGTGAACTAGCACCCACGCTTCGCCAATTATACTAGGTCCCATGTAATAGGTGGTGAGTCTATTGCCATTTATCGGGCACAAAAGTCGCAGTACTTTGCTAGGTGGTAGGTATAAGAGGAACGCTGCTGCCCATTCCTCATCACTGATTTATCCTTAGTCGCCTTGTACGACACCCACGGGAGAGATTTGGGGTGGTGACAATTGTATTCTACTCTGCCGTCACCACAGTTAATAACACAATCTGTATATGAAGAGACGCTATAATCTCTTGCTTTCTATGGATGGTGTCGCGGGCAGGAATCTGTCGAGGGAAACAAGAATTTCTTCGATATATAAAAAAATATATATTTATCTGGGCAGCAATCACAAAATCACGACAAAAAAAAACAAATAAAAAAATCGGAAATATCTGCACGCTCGCACGCCGCATCCCAAGAACTTGCGAATTGATTCGTTTCGCGCGTTCCTTCAATTTCCTTCTACGCACAAATTTTAATCGCACCGCAGCTTCAATAACTTGATAAATCCTAAATTTGTGTTTTGCAAGACAACACGTTATTGAAGCAAGGAATAGCGTGACAAGTCCACCAATTGAGTTTTGCAAGATAACTCTTATCTGTGAGGTTTCAACAACCGCTGCCTCCCGCTCCTTGGACCGCGCGATCTACGTGGCGACCGCGCGCGTCACGTCGTAACATTATCAGCGAGTTAGTTAATCAACTTACGGTTAACTGCGCCGTTAGTTGGACTCGCCGTTTGAATAAGCGCCCTCATATTTATTAGTTTTAAAGTTCAGCTGGAATCAGGAGCTCTCTAAATGGAAAACTTTATGGAGCTTACCTTAGGTTCAGATTTTGCGAAGAGTCAGAGCGTGGTGATGATCCTCAGCAGGCAGGGGATCCTCTAAATAAGTGGAAAATCTATACGAACGAGTAGATTTTAAATGTCAATATTTGACAACTTCTCTTGTGGGCCTTGTAGACGGTCAATCAGCTTGAGTCTAACTCTTTCATTCTTTGTGTGTTTAGTTCTGTTGTTAGGTCAAACACATCTTTTTTATATATGAACAGACATAAAAAAGATCTGTTTGAGTGTTTGATTGACTCAAACTGGTTGACCGTCTCCGAGGCCCATTACATTTGACACGACGTGCGCCATGTTGTATTCTCTGTTATACGTCAGTTTCATACATATTTTGTACTCTATTCGTTCGAATAGATGGACCATTTGTCTAGAGGGCCTGGTTATCAAGATAACCTAGGAACAGGGCGGAAAGACTAAAATTATTATATACCAGAAGAATAAAAACATCATTATTTGTCCGACCTTCGGCCTAATGAGCACTATCTCTTAATTATATACCTAATTATACCCCGTTGTAACATGTTGTTTCGAGTTTATAGCAACAAACATGCCTCCATCCTCTTAATTCGAGTGTCTTAAAGGCTTATTTAATTAATATGTAAATTCTAACGAAATTTAACAAAGCACCCGTACTTGGGGATTAGTGGGAGCGTCTGTTTATAACGGAGTTGAGAAAGGTTCTGTGTAATGTGTATTTATAAATGAGATGCTTGGTGGATGGAGATGATGAAATGAGTATTTTGGTAACGGCTTAGGCGTGGCTTGCATTGGCTACATACATAAATCACGCCTATATCCCCGAAGGAGTAGGCAGAGGTGAACTAGCACCCACGTTCCGCCAACTACGTCAAGTTCCATGTTATAGGTGCCGAGCCTATTTCCATTTATCGGGCACAAAAGTCGCAGTACATTGCTAGGTGGTATAAGAGGAACGCTGCTGACCATTCCTCATCACTGATTTATCCTTAGTCGCCTTGTACGACACCCACGGGAGAGATTTGGGATGGAGACAATTGTATTCTACTCTGCCGTAAACACACGGCATTGCACTGGCTCATAAGAAAAAATAAATAAAAATATGGTTTATTCCTTAGTTATTCCCACGCTGGCCTGGGAGCGAAAAAATAACGTAAATTTGGCCAGTCCCGACTCATTCCATGGGTGTCGTAAAAATCGACTAAGGGAGATTGCCCGGTGTAGACCAATAAGCACCTTGGGGCACCCGAATAGTAGAGGACAAACCACCAACAACAGCATACCCAAAGAGGGTTGGTGCCAGGCAGGCGGGCGGCTGTAAAACCTAAGCCAAAACCTTGAGCGGTATGAATTGGAATGTTGTCATTCCAATCACTCTCTCCGTTCATCGATCTCTCGACATGGTCCGTTCCGTCTCTTTTCTATACATTCATTCATCACGAGCACCTTTCCGGTGTGATGGATGATATGAATCAAAAGGGAGCGGATGGCTTGACGACGTCTGACCGATATGAATGGAAGATTAAACATACTTCGCCGACCCCAGATAGTCTGGGAACAGGGCAGAGAGAAGAAAAAGATATACATTATAGATTAAAAAATATGTCCGTCATATATCAATAGCACATTTGCTCAGGCTACTTACTTGAGCTCGATGATAAGGTGTGAATAGAAAAAGAAATATTTATTTATTAACAATGTGTAGTATTATAAGGATAAACATTGATGAGGAATGGGTGGCAGCGTTCCTCTTATACAACCCAGCAATGCACTGCGATTTTTGGGTCCGATAAATGGCAATAGGCTCGCCACCTATAACATGGGACCTTATATTATTGGCGAAACGTGAGTGCTAGTTCACCTCTGCCTACCCCTTCGGGGATATAGGCGTGATTTATGTATATATGTATAGGGGTATCTAATCAAAGAGCTACAAACTGTCCCGTAGAGCTTAAACAAACCAGACGGACGCTGCGCCAGAATCCGCAGGTGATCCATGTCGGAATAGACACAATTAGCTCGGCAAATGGACCCGATTCGGCAGCGCTCGCCGAATGGCCGCGCTTAATGCAGCAATTATTCGGCGAAATTACCGATTCGGCCCGGGGCACTCACTACGGGTCGGTAAAATTTCAAATGCGACCGAGCCTGTTGTGTTCCGTATCGTGATTTGGGATCGCCGATCTAATGGGTACACTACACGTGCCTATGTAGGTACAGCTCTTCTGCGGTCTACTTACGATATTGCCTTCCAATACCGAAAAGCTGCCTACTCATAGTAATTATTGGAGTACTGCTTAACATTACATACATACATACATCACGTCTATATCCCCGAAGGGGCAGAGGTGAACTAAACTTTTGACGGCCGCCTTGGTCAGATTGCTGGGTATTGGCCAAGGGTTCCCGGGTTCGAATCCTGGTAGGGCCAAACTTTGTGATGACAACAAATGTTTGTTTCCGAGTCATGGTTGTGTATCTATTTATGTAGTATATTTTCAACATTTATATACATAAATATATTAAAAATACGTCCGTCATCTAGTATCCATAACACAAGTGCATAGGCTACTTACTTTGGGCTAGATGATAGGTGGGGGTGTAAAAAAAAAAAAAAAATTAATTTAAATATTAATTATTTAAACACCCACCTTTCGCCAACTAAGCCAGGTTCGAGCCATTTGCCATTTATCCAGCACGGAAATACAATGGAACGGACCATGTCGAGAGACCGATGAACGGAGAGAGTGATTGGGATAACAACATTCCAATCCATACCCCTCAAGTTTTTACAGCCGGCCGCCTGCCTAACACCAACCCTCTTTGGATTGGGGGTTTACCCTCCACTTTTCGGGTGCCCGAAGGTGTCTATCGGTCTACACCGGGCAATCGCTCTTAGTCGACTTTTCGACCAGCTCCGACTCCGACAACTCATCCCAGGGCCCCTGGGATGAGTCGGAACTTGCACATGCTACGTTGTATTTCGCTCCCTGGCCATCATCAAAAACACAAAATGAAAAATCATAAAATTCTCTAATTCTATCTACATTTTATAAATAGATAAGAAAGATTTTACTACGTCACTATTAAAATCTTCCTTACTACGTCACTATAGGCCGTGTGGTGACGGCAGAGTAGAATACAATTGTCACCACCCCAAATCTCTCCCGTGGGTGTCGTAAAAAGCAACTAAGGATAAATCAGTGATGAGGAATGGGCAGCAGCGTTCCTCTTATACCACCTAGCAACGTACTGCGACTTTTGTGCCCGATACATGGCAATAGGCTCGCCACCTATTACATGGGACCTAACATAATTGGCGAAACGCGGGTGCTAGCTCTCCTCTGCCTACCCCTTCGGAGATATAGACGTGATTTATGTGTGTATGTATGTACTATTAAAATTTGATTAAGGGCTAAGAACTGTGGTTTGGTTTGGACAACATTTCCGCTGTCGTATAGCAGTCTTTGAAATTAACCATAACCACATTCGAGATCCTGCCTGCGGAGAATGTATGCGGTAATTTTATGACCAAATTACCGGTCGCGCGGCACCGGTAATTGAGTTACCGGTAATATATTGAGATAATAATGTTCCGGTGGGCAGAAAACGGGCTGCATGGTCGTGTTAGTATAGTCATGAAATACTGTAACTGAAAGTTTTATGAATCAAATTTTTTTATTTGTATAATTTAACGTAATTAGATAGTAACGAAGGAGCTCGTTCGTTTAGCATGCGATTGTGTAAACTAAGCAATGTTCGCTAAGGCCGGTGATTGGATGGGTGACCAAATTTTTTTATCTCGAGTTCCTCCGTGCTTCGGAAGGCACGTTAAGCTTTTAGTCCCGGCTGCATCTGCAGTCGTTAATACCCACCAACCCGCACTGGGCCAGCGTGGTGGGTGTGGCCCACTCTCCCTGTATATGTTCTTCCATCCATAGGGAAGGCCTGTACCCTAGCAGTCAGTGGGGACATTAAAGGGCTGATGGTGATGATGATAATGATGACGACTATCTAGTAAAATATTGCGATAAAAGTTCCTGGTGAATGGCAATAGGCTCGCCCCCTATTACACAGAATCTTAGCTGGCAAAACGCGGGTGTTGACTCACCTCCGCCTATCCTTTAGAGGGGAAAGGCGTGATTTATGTATGTATGTATTTTCTACCCGTAGTCTTGGTAACGAATCTGTTGAGTTTTCTAAACAACTATTATGACAATGTAGATGGCGCTAGCAGTGTCCGTAAAGGCTTAGAAGCGGGTGTTTTTTTTAATGCTAGACAGAAAAGCTCTTGCCCTTCATCTCATAGTCATAGTCATAGTTATATCATTTATTGCCACCCGATGGTATGCGACGATAAGGGCCAAAATGGAATCGAATTCACCTGGAACCCCCAACTGACTATCTTATCATACATTGTCGGAACACAATAATGCTGTTAACTTTATCATTATGGCGACAGATTTTGATAAGATGGTGGTAGCTAGCCAGGCGGACTTCAAACAAGTCCTACCACCAACCAAACCGAGCACAAATTTGTCCTCCCCTGGGGATCGAACCGGTGCAGTGTGGCTTCAAAATAAACCCCACCGCCACCCTTAAATCGAAAAACTGTGTGCGACACAAATCAAAGTCAGCCACCGTCGCGTAATGGTCCAGCTCAGATCCAAACGGATTTGCGGCTGATTTATCCGCCTGTGGTTATACCGGTCTGTGCTCTAACGGTATGCTCATTGAAGGATGGGACATTGGGATGTTTTGAGCACTCCATTCGACTGGAGTGCTGTTCGAGGAGTGCTTATCTGGTAGCTAAGCAATACATACATACATACATAAATCACGCCTATATCCCCGAAGGGGTAGGCAGAGGTGAACTAGCACCCATGTTTCGCCAATTATGTTAGGTCCCATGTAATAGGTGGCGAGCCTATTGCCATTTATTGGGCACAGAAGTCGCAGTACTATTGCTAGGTGGTATAATTGGAAAGCTACTAACGCATTCCTCATTACTGATTTATCCTTAGTCGCCTTGTACGACACCCACGGGAGAGATTTGGGGAGGTGACAATTGTATTCTACTCTGCCGTCACCACGCGGCACTAAGCAATGTAATTGCTAATTACGAGACAGGTAATTGGTTATCACCAGTCCTAAATTCTATAGCTCGATGGTGCAGGCGATGGAATCGCAAGAATGCGCTATGCGAATCAATTCGCTCGTTCTTGCGTTGCTTACTCGGAGCTCGTAGATTTTTACGATGAGACGTCGCATCGCAGTTTTGTGAACAAGCCTTAACGGTATGTGCCATTCAGGGATACTTTGGGCACTCTAATTGAGGAGCTGGTTTGCGTCATCTAAGCTATGCTCGCTAAGGCCGTGTCATTGGAGGGGTGATCAAAAATGTATTATCTTGAGTTCCTCCGTGCTTCGGAAGGCACGTTAAGTCGTTGGTCCTGGCTGCATCTGCAGTCGTTGATACCCACCAACCCGCACTGGGTCATCGTGGTGGGTTAAGGCCCAATCTCCTATATTCTTCCATCCATAGGGAAGGCCCGTGCCACAGCAGTGGGGACATTAAAGGATTCGTGATGATGAAAATGAAAATGAAAATATGGTTTATTCATATAAGGTATGATTACATACACTCATGATGATGATTCTAATGGAGTGCTATTCGAGAAGCTTGATCGCGTAAACTTATCAATAATTTTAACCACCTCCAGAGGTGCCGGATTAGATCCCCAAATTTGTACTTGGTTTGGTTGGTGGTAGGACTTTTTCAACTAACATAATTGGCGAAACATGGGTGCTAGTTCACCTCTGCCTACCCCTTCGGGGATATAGGCGTGATTTATGTATGTATGTATGTGTATATGTTTGTATGAAATAACAAACATTCAAAGCCACAACATCCCGAAAGCCAAGAATATTACCTTCGCAATAAATCTCCGACTCGGTCTCCGGTGTATACAAACACTGATTAGTTAAAAAAGTTCCCTGGAAAAACGATTGATGGCCTCCTCTAATGATCAAACAAAAAGGCTCTTTAAGGATTTGGGTTTATTTGGGAAAGTGGTTTGTGGTTATAATGGCCCTAGTCCATCAGCGTCCTATTCTCTGAAAATGATATTGTATAAAGTAAGGCGAACTTTGAAGCTGTTAAAGGTATATCTAACAATACAAGTCAAATATAACTTATAGGCAGTTGAAAAAGAATTATGTTCTGTTAAAACTTTCATGATTTTTATTCGTCTGCCTTGGTCTTAAAAACAAAGACATTTCTGCCGCACTCAGAGACGTCAAATAACGTCAATGAGTGCGGCAGAAAGACACTTTATTTCGCTTAGTTTATCTAGGCTTACTGCCGCACTCAGAGACGTCAAATAACGTTAATGAGTATTTAACGTCAAAAAATGACAATTCAAAACTAGTCGCTATTCTTGCCGGGTCTATGGTCTAGATTTGAATGAAAATAAGTCTTGTTCCCAAATACGTACATAAATTCCTCTAATTTATCCCCGAAGAAGTAGGCAGAGGTTTATTAACCTTTGCATTTCGCCAAAATGGAAATGGCAATAGGCTCGCCACCTATTTATTATATGGGACTTAACCGAGTTGGTGAAACGTGGGTGTTAATTCACCTCTGCCTACAGGCGTGATTTAAATATTTATGTATGCATTTCGCCAACTATATTACGTCTCATGTAATAGAGCCGTGCCGTGTGGTGACGGCAGAGCAGAATACAATTGTCACCACTCCCATCTCTCCCGTGGGTGTCATACAAGGCGACTAAGGGTTAAGACAGCAATGGGTAATAGGCAGCAGCATTCCTCTTAAACCGCAATCTACTGCGAGTTCCGTGCCCGATAAATGGCAATAGGCTCATTACCTAATACATGGGACCTAACTTAATTGGCGAAACGCGGGAGTTAATTCACTTTTGCCTACTCGTTTGGGGATATAGACGTGATTTATACGTATTTAAGTCACTAGTCACCTTACACCTTCTAAGCGATCTCCCAATGGATCTAAAGTCTTTCTTTCTTCTAGATTTCGGCCAGAATTCCCTATAGAAGATAGAATATTATAGGTGGTGACGGCAGAGTATAATACAATTGTCACCACTCCAAATCTCTCCCGTGGGTGTCGTACAAGGCGACTAAGGATAAATCAGTGATGAGGAATAGGCAGCAGCGTTCCTCTTATACCATCTGGCAATAGCAATGTACTGCGACTTTTGTGCCCGATAAATGGCAATAGGCTCGCCACCTATTACATGGGACTTGACATATTTGGCGAAACGTGGGTGCTAGTTCACCTCTGCCTACCCCTTCGGGGATATAGGCGTGAATTATGTATGTATGTATGTACATTATAGGTATAGCTGTGTTTAAAGTAGGAACAGATACTGCCCAATTTATTGCTTTAGCTTTATGAGCTAATAAATATCGCGAATCACCTATATTTGTAGCGGGCAATGGAAGTTTCTCCGTATGGCACGGTGTTTTATGACATAACTTTTATGGCTGTGAAAGTTTTATCCCAGGTTGATGCGTTTTTAATTGGAAAAGTGGTGTGTACGTTCTGCTCGAGTAATTCGATGGAGTGGCTAGCACGATCGCAGATCTGTCATGGGTGACAAAAACTTTTAAATTTTAGCACTCCATGGATTCACCGTGCGGATGCCGGCTCCATAGTGTGGCACAGGGGAACGTCAGAGGCAGCGCTTGGGACTTGTGACCCAAGTGTAGGCTTACGGGGCCCCATGATAACATTTCAACACTCACCTTCGACATTTAATATCTTCAAGTCCTCACTGTTGGAAGGCATCTGGCCGCATTTGCAGTCGTTGTAGTGTAGATTAATACAATCTACACTGCTCGATATCACAGTGGCTTGGCGCGCTCGTTCTGCGATTGCCCAAACTCAGTAATGTTCGCTAAGGCCGGTCATTGGATGGGTGAAAAAAGTTTTATTTATTTATTTTGGACTGTGCAAAAGTGCGGCCTTTAAAGGGCTACCATATATAGTTAGTAGTACAGGTATCTGAGTACTAACTACAGATGATGTTTGTGTGGGCATAAAATTCATGAGCTTCATCTCTTATTTCTCGAATTTAAAAGTAAAATGTCGTCACTTCTGTTTTAAGTGAATAACTCATTCGTGTTAAAATTCTGTTTACGGACCAAATTAACTTCTGCTTTCGAGTTATATCATCGCAGGTACAGACAGACGTAGATCGCGCGTAGCTTGCGACTGCGAAATTGACCCTTGTTGCGAAGGTGTTAGAGTGCCTGCCACACCTTCCGATACTCACGGGTACCGTAAACTTCATGCTAGTACGTGAAAAGCAATGAACGATATAAATGAGTTTTACGATGACCGTTGTATTAAAGTTGGAAATGCAAAATATGCATTTCCAGGATTAATAAATGACGCGACAGACAATTTGATTGCCACTCGCATGAGTATTAATTTTACCGGGATCACCGGTATTTTCTTCGCGTATAAAATACGTACTTAATACCCATATTATAGTATACCTAACGTATACCTGTAAAATGTCACGCCTTTCTCCCACATGGGTAGGCAGAGATCACTTCCTTCCACTTGCTGCGATCCTTACATACTTCTTTCGCTTGGTCTTGGCGCTTGGCCTTCCCCTTCCCATTTCCATCCCATTTCTTCATTCACTTCTGTCTTTAATAGTAGATTTTTCATCAAGTGCACAAAACGAATCATTTTTGTCTGAGACTTTTAGCTGATAGTAATGTCGAGGATAGAAATGGTTTTGTGGACGAGTTAGAAACTCTACTTTTCACTTCGATTGCGAGGAAATAAAACAGTAGTTTATCATAGCATTTCTTAAATACAGTTTTGAATACTGAAGGAAATTGTTTTCCCTTTCCTAATATAAATATATTAGGCTTGGGCTGCAGACCTATACATCCAAGTATTAAATTAATTTTTCATCCCACCATCTCGGAAAAAGCGTTTTTGCTCTTCGATATCTGAGTGCAAAAGCCGTTTTTATCCTCTAGAGGTTAAAGTAAATTTGTATTTAGAACATCGTGTGCAATGAGTTTGTGAATTCAAAACATCATTATACCTATTTATTTCTACCTCCATGGTGCCGAAATTATCATGCAACCTATTTTAATTTGTTAAAAACTCAGACTCGGAACCTTCTTGGTGTACTTTTTTTGTAATTTGCTTTGCGCGCGCCATTTTCTTTTCACGTCATAAATTTGTTAAAACTTAGGAGTTCCGTGACGGTCAATCAGCTTGGCGTCAATCTTGCTTTAAACATTTTGATCGTCTACAATGCTTGCTTGATGCTTGAGTCAAGCATTTAAATTTTTTTTAGGTTTGTTTGATTTGTTTACGCTAGCAACGGAACAAAAATATACAGAAAATTAAAAAAAATATACATAAATGAGATGCTTGGTGGATGGAGATGGTGAAATGAGTATTTTGGTAACGGCTTAGGCGTGGCTTGCATTGGCTACATACATAAATCACGCCTATATCCCCGAAGAAGTAGGCAGAGGTGAACTAGCATCCACGTTTCGCCAACTACGTCAAGTTCCATGTAATAGGTGGCGAGCCTATTTCCATTTATCGGGCACAAAAGTCGCAGTATATTACTAGGTGGTATAAGAAGAACGCTGCTGACCATTCCTCATCACTGATTTATCCTTAGTCACCTTGTACGACACCCACGGGAGAGATTTGGGATGGAGACAACACAAAAAAATAAATAAAAATATGGTTTATTCCTTAGTTATTCCCATGCTGGCCTAGGAGCGAAAAAAAAGCGTAGAATAGGCCAGCCCCGACTAATCCCATGGGTGTCGTAAAAGTCGACTAAGGGAGATTGCCCGGTGTAGACCAATAAGCACTTTGGGGCACCCGAATGGTGGAGGGCAAACCACCAACAACAGCATACCCAAAATGGTGTCACAGGCAGGCGGCCGGCTGTAAAACCTAAGCCAAAACCTTGAGCGGTATGAATAGGAATGTTGTCATTCCAATCACTCTCTCCGTTCACCGTTCTTTTGACATGGTCCGTTCCGTCTCTTTTCTATACATTCATTCATCACGAGCACCTTTCCGGTGTGATGGATGATATGAATCAAATGGATGGCTTGATGACGTGTGACCGATAATAATGGAAGATGAAACATACTGCGCCGACCCCAGATAGACTGGGAACGGAGTAGGGAGAAGAAGAAGATATACATAATATATTAAAAAATATGTCCGTCATATATCCATAATGCCGTGTGGTGACGGCAGAGCAGAATACAATTGTCACCACCCCCATCTCTCCCGTGGGTGTCGTACAAGGCGACTAAGGGTAAAGACAGCAATGAGTAATGGGCAGCAGCATTCCTCTTGTACCATCTAGCAATATACTGCGTTTGATGTGCCCAATAGAAGGCAATAGGCTCGCCACCTATTACTATTACTAGCTAAATTGGCGATAAGTGGGTGTTAATTCACCTCTGCCTAACCCTTAGGGGATATAGGCGTGATTTATGTATGTATGTATGTATATATCCATAGCACATTTGCTCAGGCTACTTACTTGAGCTCGATGATAAGGTGTGAATAGAAAAAGAAATATTTATTTATTAAGAATGTGTAGTATTATAAGGATAAACATTGATGAGGAATGGGTGGCAGCGAGCTTTTGACGGCCGCCTTGGTCAGATTGCTGGGTATTGGCCAAGAGGTCCCGGGTTCGAATCCTGGTAGGGGCAAACTTTGTGATGACCACAAATGTTTGTTCCCGAGTCATGGTTGTGTATATGTTTATGTAGTATATTTTCAAAATTTATATACATAATTATATTAAAAATATGTCCTGTGGTTTGGTTTGGACATCATTTCCGCTGTCGTATAGCAGTCTTTGAAATTAACCATAACCACATTCGAGATCCTGCCTGCGGAGAATGTATGCGGTAATTTTATGACCAAATTACCGGTCGCGCGGCACCGGTAATTGAGTTACCGGTAATATATTGAGATAATAATGTTCCGGTGGGCAGAAAACGGGCTGCATGGTCGTGTTAGTATAGTCATGAAATACTGTAACTGAAAGTTTTATGAAACATATTTTTTTATTTGTATAATTTAACGTAATTAGATAGTAACGAAGGAGCTCGTTCGTTTAGCATGCGATTGTGTAAACTAAGCAATGTTCGCTAAGGCCGGTGATTGGATGGGTGACCAAATTTTTTTATCTCGAGTTCCTCCGTGCTTCGGAAGGCACGTTAAGCTTTTAGTCCCGGCTGCATCTGCAGTCGTTAATACCCACCAACCCGCACTGGGCCAGCGTGGTTGTGGCCCACTCTCCCTACATTCTTCCATCCATAGGGAAGGCCTGTACCCCAGTAGTGGGGACATTAAAGGGCTGGTGATGATGATGATAATGATGATGATGATGACGACTATCTAGTAAAATATTGCGATAAAAGTTCCTGGTGAATGGCAATAGGCTCGCCCCCTATTATATAGAACCTGAAGTTAGCTGGCAAAACGCGGGTGTTGACTCACCTCCGCCTATCCTTTAGAGGGGAAAGGCGTGATTTATGTATGTATGTATTTTCTACCCGTAGTCTTGGTAACGAATCTGTTGAGTTTTCTAAACAACTATTATGACAATGTAGATGGCGCTAGCAGTGTCCGTAAAGGCTTAGAAGCGGGTGTTTTTTTTAATGCTAGACAGAAAAGCTCTTGCCCTTCATCTCATAGTCATAGTCATAGTTATATCATTTATTGCCACCCGATGGTATGCGACGATAAGGGCCAAAATGGAATCGAATTCACCTGGAACCCCCAACTGACTATCTTATCATACATTGTCGGAACACAATAATGCTGTTAACTTTATCATTATGGCGACAGATTTTGATAAGATGGTGGTAGCTAGCCAGGCGGACTTCAAACAAGTCCTACCACCAACCAAACCGAGCACAAAGTTGTACCCCACTGGGGATCGAACCGGTGCAGTGTGGCTTCAAAATAAACCCCACCGCCACCCTTTAATCGAAAAACTGTGTGCGACACAAATCAAAGTCAGCCACCGTCGCGTAATGGTCCAGCTCAGATCCAAACGGATTTGCGGCTGATTTATCCGCCTGTGGTTATACCGGTCTGTGCTCTAACGGTATGCTCATTGAAGGATGGGACATTGGGATGTTTTGAGCACTCCATTCGACTGGAGTGCTGTTCGAGGAGTGCTTATCTGGTAGCTAAGCAATACATACATACATACATAAATCACGCCTATATCCCCGAAGGGGTAGGCAGAGGTGAACTAGCACCCATGTTTCGCCAATTATGTTAGGTCCCATGTAATAGGTGGCGAGCCTATTGCCATTTATTGGGCACAGAAGTCGCAGTACTATTGCTAGGTGGTATAATTGGAAAGCTACTAACGCATTCCTCATTACTGATTTATCCTTAGTCGCCTTGTACGACACCCACGGGAGAGATTTGGGGAGGTGACAATTGTATTCTACTCTGCCGTCACCACGCGGCACTAAGCAATGTAATTGCTAATTACGAGACAGGTAATTGGTTATCACCAGTCCTAAATTCTATAGCTCGATGGTGCAGGCGATGGAATCGCAAGAATGCGCTATGCGAATCAATTCGCTCGTTCTTGCGTTGCTTACTCGGAGCTCGTAGATTTTTACGATGAGACGTCGCATCGCAGTTTTGTGAACAAGCCTTAACGGTATGTGCCATTCAGGGATACTTTGGGCACTCTAATTGAGGAGCTGGTTTGCGTCATCTAAGCTATGCTCGCTAAGGCCGTGTCATTGGAGGGGTGATCAAAAATGTATTATCTTGAGTTCCTCCGTGCTTCGGAAGGCACGTTAAGTCGTTGGTCCTGGCTGCATCTGCAGTCGTTGATACCCACCAACCCGCACTGGGTCATCGTGGTGGGTTAAGGCCCAATCTCCTATATTCTTCCATCCATAGGGAAGGCCCGTGCCACAGCAGTGGGGACATTAAAGGATTCGTGATGATGAAAATGAAAATGAAAATATGGTTTATTCATATAAGGTATGATTACATACACTCATGATGATGATTCTAATGGAGTGCTATTCGAGAAGCTTGATCGCGTAAACTTATCAATAATTTTAACCACCTCCAGAGGTGCCGGATTAGATCCCCAAATTTGTACTTGGTTTGGTTGGTGGTAGGACTTTTTCAACTAACATAATTGGCGAAACATGGGTGCTAGTTCACCTCTGCCTACCCCTTCGGGGATATAGGCGTGATTTATGTATGTATGTATGTGTATATGTTTGTATGAAATAACAAACATTCAAAGCCACAACATCCCGAAAACCAAGAATATTACCTTCGCAATAAATCTCCGACTCGGTCTCCGGTGTATACAAACACTGATTAGTTAAAAAAGTTCCCTGGAAAAACGATTGATGGCCTCCTCTAATGATCAAACAAAAAGGCTCTTTAAGGATTTGGGTTTATTTGGGAAAGTGGTTTGTGGTTATAATGGCCCTAGTCCATCAGCGTCCTATTCTCTGAAAATGATATTGTATAAAGTAAGGCGAACTTTGAAGCTGTTAAAGGTATATCTAACAATACAAGTCAAATATAACTTATAGGCAGTTGAAAAAGAATTATGTTCTGTTAAAACTTTCATGATTTTTATTCGTCTGCCTTGGTCTTAAAAACAAAGACATTTCTGCCGCACTCAGAGACGTCAAATAACGTCAATGAGTGCGGCAGAAAGACACTTTATTTCGCTTAGTTTATCTAGGCTTACTGCCGCACTCAGAGACGTCAAATAACGTTAATGAGTATTTAACGTCAAAAAATGACAATTCAAAACTAGTCGCTATTCTTGCCGGGTCTATGGTCTAGATTTGAATGAAAATAAGTCTTGTTCCCAAATACGTACATAAATTCCTCTAATTTATCCCCGAAGAAGTAGGCAGAGGTTTATTAACCTTTGCATTTCGCCAAAATGGAAATGGCAATAGGCTCGCCACCTATTTATTATATGGGACTTAACCGAGTTGGTGAAACGTGGGTGTTAATTCACCTCTGCCTACAGGCGTGATTTAAATATTTATGTATGCATTTCGCCAACTATATTACGTCTCATGTAATAGAGCCGTGCCGTGTGGTGACGGCAGAGCAGAATACAATTGTCACCACTCCCATCTCTCCCGTGGGTGTCATACAAGGCGACTAAGGGTTAAGACAGCAATGGGTAATAGGCAGCAGCATTCCTCTTAAACCGCAATCTACTGCGAGTTCCGTGCCCGATAAATGGCAATAGGCTCATTACCTAATACATGGGACCTAACTTAATTGGCGAAACGCGGGAGTTAATTCACTTTTGCCTACTCGTTTGGGGATATAGACGTGATTTATACGTATTTAAGTCACTAGTCACCTTACACCTTCTAAGCGATCTCCCAATGGATCTAAAGTCTTTCTTTCTTCTAGATTTCGGCCAGAATTCCCTATAGAAGATAGAATATTATAGGTGGTGACGGCAGAGTATAATACAATTGTCACCACTCCAAATCTCTCCCGTGGGTGTCGTACAAGGCGACTAAGGATAAATCAGTGATGAGGAATAGGCAGCAGCGTTCCTCTTATACCATCTGGCAATAGCAATGTACTGCGACTTTTGTGCCCGATAAATGGCAATAGGCTCGCCACCTATTACATGGGACTTGACATATTTGGCGAAACGTGGGTGCTAGTTCACCTCTGCCTACCCCTTCGGGGATATAGGCGTGAATTATGTATGTATGTATGTACATTATAGGTATAGCTGTGTTTAAAGTAGGAACAGATACTGCCCAATTTATTGCTTTAGCTTTATGAGCTAATAAATATCGCGAATCACCTATATTTGTAGCGGGCAATGGAAGTTTCTCCGTATGGCACGGTGTTTTATGACATAACTTTTATGGCTGTGAAAGTTTTATCCCAGGTTGATGCGTTTTTAATTGGAAAAGTGGTGTGTACGTTCTGCTCGAGTAATTCGATGGAGTGGCTAGCACGATCGCAGATCTGTCATGGGTGACAAAAACTTTTAAATTTTAGCACTCCATGGATTCACCGTGCGGATGCCGGCTCCATAGTGTGGCACAGGGGAACGTCAGAGGCAGCGCTTGGGACTTGTGACCCAAGTGTAGGCTTACGGGGCCCCATGATAACATTTCAACACTCACCTTCGACATTTAATATCTTCAAGTCCTCACTGTTGGAAGGCATCTGGCCGCATTTGCAGTCGTTGTAGTGTAGATTAATACAATCTACACTGCTCGATATCACAGTGGCTTGGCGCGCTCGTTCTGCGATTGCCCAAACTCAGTAATGTTCGCTAAGGCCGGTCATTGGATGGGTGAAAAAAGTTTTATTTATTTATTTTGGACTGTGCAAAAGTGCGGCCTTTAAAGGGCTACCATATATAGTTAGTAGTACAGGTATCTGAGTACTAACTACAGATGATGTTTGTGTGGGCATAAAATTCATGAGCTTCATCTCTTATTTCTCGAATTTAAAAGTAAAATGTCGTCACTTCTGTTTTAAGTGAATAACTCATTCGTGTTAAAATTCTGTTTACGGACCAAATTAACTTCTGCTTTCGAGTTATATCATCGCAGGTACAGACAGACGTAGATCGCGCGTAGCTTGCGACTGCGAAATTGACCCTTGTTGCGAAGGTGTTAGAGTGCCTGCCACACCTTCCGATACTCACGGGTACCGTAAACTTCATGCTAGTACGTGAAAAGCAATGAACGATATAAATGAGTTTTACGATGACCGTTGTATTAAAGTTGGAAATGCAAAATATGCATTTCCAGGATTAATAAATGACGCGACAGACAATTTGATTGCCACTCGCATGAGTATTAATTTTACCGGGATCACCGGTATTTTCTTCGCGTATAAAATACGTACTTAATACCCATATTATAGTATACCTAACGTATACCTGTAAAATGTCACGCCTTTCTCCCACATGGGTAGGCAGAGATCACTTCCTTCCACTTGCTGCGATCCTTACATACTTCTTTCGCTTGGTCTTGGCGCTTGGCCTTCCCCTTCCCATTTCCATCCCATTTCTTCATTCACTTCTGTCTTTAATAGTAGATTTTTCATCAAGTGCACAAAACGAATCATTTTTGTCTGAGACTTTTAGCTGATAGTAATGTCGAGGATAGAAATGGTTTTGTGGACGAGTTAGAAACTCTACTTTTCACTTCGATTGCGAGGAAATAAAACAGTAGTTTATCATAGCATTTCTTAAATACAGTTTTGAATACTGAAGGAAATTGTTTTCCCTTTCCTAATATAAATATATTAGGCTTGGGCTGCAGACCTATACATCCAAGTATTAAATTAATTTTTCATCCCACCATCTCGGAAAAAGCGTTTTTGCTCTTCGATATCTGAGTGCAAAAGCCGTTTTTATCCTCTAGAGGTTAAAGTAAATTTGTATTTAGAACATCGTGTGCAATGAGTTTGTGAATTCAAAACATCATTATACCTATTTATTTCTACCTCCATGGTGCCGAAATTATCATGCAACCTATTTTAATTTGTTAAAAACTCAGACTCGGAACCTTCTTGGTGTACTTTTTTTGTAATTTGCTTTGCGCGCGCCATTTTCTTTTCACGTCATAAATTTGTTAAAACTTAGGAGTTCCGTGACGGTCAATCAGCTTGGCGTCAATCTTGCTTTAAACATTTTGATCGTCTACAATGCTTGCTTGATGCTTGAGTCAAGCATTTAAATTTTTTTTAGGTTTGTTTGATTTGTTTACGCTAGCAACGGAACAAAAATATACAGAAAATTAAAAAAAATATACATAAATGAGATGCTTGGTGGATGGAGATGGTGAAATGAGTATTTTGGTAACGGCTTAGGCGTGGCTTGCATTGGCTACATACATAAATCACGCCTATATCCCCGAAGAAGTAGGCAGAGGTGAACTAGCATCCACGTTTCGCCAACTACGTCAAGTTCCATGTAATAGGTGGCGAGCCTATTTCCATTTATCGGGCACAAAAGTCGCAGTATATTACTAGGTGGTATAAGAAGAACGCTGCTGACCATTCCTCATCACTGATTTATCCTTAGTCACCTTGTACGACACCCACGGGAGAGATTTGGGATGGAGACAACACAAAAAAATAAATAAAAATATGGTTTATTCCTTAGTTATTCCCATGCTGGCCTAGGAGCGAAAAAAAAGCGTAGAATAGGCCAGCCCCGACTAATCCCATGGGTGTCGTAAAAGTCGACTAAGGGAGATTGCCCGGTGTAGACCAATAAGCACTTTGGGGCACCCGAATGGTGGAGGGCAAACCACCAACAACAGCATACCCAAAATGGTGTCACAGGCAGGCGGCCGGCTGTAAAACCTAAGCCAAAACCTTGAGCGGTATGAATTGGAATGTTGTCATTCCAATCACTCTCTCCGTTCATCGATCTCTCGACATGGTCCGTTCCGTCTCTTTTCTATACATTCATTCATCACGAGCACCTTTCCGGTGTGATGGATGATATGAATCAAAAGGGAGCGGATGGCTTGACGACGTCTGACCGATATGAATGGAAGATTAAACATACTTCGCCGACCCCAGATAGTCTGGGAACAGGGCAGAGAGAAGAAAAAGATATACATTATAGATTAAAAAATATGTCCGTCATATATCAATAGCACATTTGCTCAGGCTACTTACTTGAGCTCGATGATAAGGTGTGAATAGAAAAAGAAATATTTATTTATTAACAATGTGTAGTATTATAAGGATAAACATTGATGAGGAATGGGTGGCAGCGTTCCTCTTATACAACCCAGCAATGCACTGCGATTTTTGGGTCCGATAAATGGCAATAGGCTCGCCACCTATAACATGGGACCTTATATTATTGGCGAAACGTGAGTGCTAGTTCACCTCTGCCTACCCCTTCGGGGATATAGGCGTGATTTATGTATATATGTATAGGGGTATCTAATCAAAGAGCTACAAACTGTCCCGTAGAGCTTAAACAAACCAGACGGACGCTGCGCCAGAATCCGCAGGTGATCCATGTCGGAATAGACACAATTAGCTCGGCAAATGGACCCGATTCGGCAGCGCTCGCCGAATGGCCGCGCTTAATGCAGCAATTATTCGGCGAAATTACCGATTCGGCCCGGGGCACTCACTACGGGTCGGTAAAATTTCAAATGCGACCGAGCCTGTTGTGTTCCGTATCGTGATTTGGGATCGCCGATCTAATGGGTACACTACACGTGCCTATGTAGGTACAGCTCTTCTGCGGTCTACTTACGATATTGCCTTCCAATACCGAAAAGCTGCCTACTCATAGTAATTATTGGAGTACTGCTTAACATTACATACATACATACATCACGTCTATATCCCCGAAGGGGCAGAGGTGAACTAAACTTTTGACGGCCGCCTTGGTCAGATTGCTGGGTATTGGCCAAGGGTTCCCGGGTTCGAATCCTGGTAGGGCCAAACTTTGTGATGACAACAAATGTTTGTTTCCGAGTCATGGTTGTGTATCTATTTATGTAGTATATTTTCAACATTTATATACATAAATATATTAAAAATACGTCCGTCATCTAGTATCCATAACACAAGTGCATAGGCTACTTACTTTGGGCTAGATGATAGGTGGGGGTGTAAAAAAAAAAAAAAATTTTATTTAAATATTAATTATTTAAACACCCACCTTTCGCCAACTAAGCCAGGTTCGAGCCATTTGCCATTTATCCAGCACGGAAATACAATGGAACGGACCATGTCGAGAGACCGATGAACGGAGAGTGATTGGGATAACAACATTCCAATCCATACCCCTCAAGTTTTTACAGCCGGCCGCCTGCCTAACACCAACCCTCTTTGGATTGGGGGTTTACCCTCCACTTTTCGGGTGCCCTAAGGTGTCTATCGGTCTACATCGGGCAATCGCTCTTAGTCGACTTTTCTATCAGCTCCGACTCCGACAACTCATCCCAGGGCCCCTGGGATGAGTCGGAACTTGCACATGCTACGTTGTATTTCGCTCCCTGGCCATCATCAAAAACACAAAATGAAAAATCATAAAATTCTCTAATTCTATCTACATTTTATAAATAGATAAGAAAGATTTTACTACGTCACTATTAAAATCTTCCTTACTACGTCACTATAGGCCGTGTGGTGACGGCAGAGTAGAATACAATTGTCACCACCCCAAATCTCCTCCGTGGGTGTCGTAAAAAGCGACTAAGGATTAATCAGTGATAAGAAATGGGCAGCAGCGTTCCTCTTATACCACCTAGCAACGTACTGCGACTTTTGTGCCCGATACATGGCAATAGGCTCGCCAACTATTACATGGGACCTAACATAATTGGCGAAAGTTCTAGCTAGTTCTCCTCTGCCTACCCCTTCGGAGATATAGACGTGATTTATGTGTGTATGTACTATTAAAATTTGATTAAGGGCTAAGAACTGTGGTTTGGTTTGGACATCATTTCCGGTGTCGTATAGCAGTCTTTGAAATTAACCATAACCACATTCGAGATCCGGCCTGCGGAGAATGTATGCGGTAATTTTATGACCAAATTACCGGTCGCGCGGCACCGGTAATTGAGTTACCGGTAATATATTGAGATAATAATGTTCCGGTGGGCAGAAAACGGGCTGCATGGTCGTGTTAGTATAGTCATGAAATTCTGTAACTGAAAGTTTTATGAAACATATTTTTTTATTTGTATAATTTAACGTAATTAGATAGTAACGAAGGAGCTCGTTCGTTTAGCATGCGGTTGTGTAAACTAAGCAATGTTCGCTAAGGCCGGTGATTGGATGGGTGACCAAATTTTTTTATCTCGAGTTCCTCCGTGCTTCGGAAGGCACGTTAAGCTTTTAGTCCCGGCTGCATCTGCAGTCGTCAATACCCACCAACCCGCACTGGGCCAGCGTAGTGGGTTGTGGCCCACTCTCCCTACATTCTTCCATCCATAGGGAAGGCCTGTACCCCAGTAGTGGGGACATTAAAGGGCTGGTGGTGATGATGATAATGATGATGATGATGACGACTATCTAGTAAAATATTGCGATAAAAGTTCCTGGTGAATGGCAATAGGCTCACCCCCTATTACATAGAATCTGAAGTTAGCTGGCAAAACGCGGGTGTTGACTCACCTCCGCCTATCCTTTAGAGGGGAAAGGCGTGATTTATGTATGTATGTATTTTCTACCCGTAGTCTTGGTAACGAATCTGTTGAGTTTTCTAAACAACTATTATGACAATGTAGATGGCGCTAGCAGTGTCCGTAAAGGCTTCGAAGCGGGTGTTTTTTTTAATGCTAGACAGAAAAGCTCTTGCCCTTCATCTCATAGTCATAGTCATAGTTATATCATTTATTGCCACCTGATGGTAAGCGACGATAAGGGCCAAAATGGAATCGAATTCACCTGGAACCCCCAACTGACTATCTTATCACAATTGTCGGAACACAATAATGCTGTTAACATTATTAATATGGCGACAGATTTTGATAAGATGGTGGTAGCTAGCCAGGCGGACTTCAAACAAGTCCTACCACCAACCAAACCGAGCACAAAGTTGTACCCCCCTGGGGATCGAACCGGTGCAGTGTGGCTTCAAAATAAACCCCACCGCCACCCTTAAATCGAAAAACTGTGTGCGACACAAATCAAAGTCAGCCACCGCCGCGTAATGGTCCAGCTCAGATCCAAACGGATTTGCGGCTGATTTATCCGCCTGTGGTTATACCGGTCTGTGCTCTAACGGTATGCTCATTGAGAGATGGGACATTGGGATGTTTTGAGCACTCCATTCGACTGGAGTGCTGTTCGAGGAGTGCTTATCTGGTAGCTAAGCAATACATACATACATACATAATTCAAGCCTATATCCCCGAAGGGGTAGGCAGAGGTGAACTAGCACCCATGTTTCGCCAATTATGTTAGGTCCCATGTAATAGGTGGCGAGCCTATTGCCATTTATTGGGCACAGAAGTCGCAGTACTATTGCTAGGTGGTATAATTGGAAAGCTGCTAACGCATTCTTCATTACTGATTTATCCTTAGTCGCCTTGTACGACACCCACGGGAGAGATTTGAGGAGGTGAAAATTGTATTCTACTCTGCCGTCACCACACGGCACTAAGCAATGTAATTGCTAATTGCGAGACAGGTAATTGGTTATCATCAGTCCTAAATTCTATAGCTCGATGGTGCAAGCGATGGATTCGCAAGAATGCGCTATGCGAATCAATTCGCTCGTTCTTACGTTGCTTACTCGGAGCTCGTAGATTTTTACGATGAGACGTCGCATCGCAGTTTTGTGAACAAGCCTTAACGGTATGTGCACTTCAGGGATACTTTGGGCACTCTAATTGAGGAGCTGGTTTGCGTCATCTAAGCTATGCTCGCTAAGGCCGTGTCATTGGAGGGGTGACCAAAAATGTATTATCTTGAGTTCCTCCGTGCTTCGGAAGGCACGTTAAGTCGTTGGTCCTGGCTGCATCTGCAGTCGTTGATACCCACCAACCCGCACTGGGTCATCGTGGTGGGTTATGGCCCAATCTCCTATATTCTTCCATCCATAGGGAAGGCCCGTGCCACAGCAGTGGGGACATTAAAGGATTCGTGATGATGAAAATGAAAATGAAAATATGGTTTATTCATATAAGATAATTTTAACCACCTCCAGAGGTGCCGGGTTAGATCCCCAAATTTGTACTTGGTTTGGTTGGTGGTAGGACTTTTTCAAGTCCCCCAATTGGGTGTCGTACAAGGCGACTAAGTGTCAAGACAACAAAGAGTAATGGGCAGCAGCGTACCTCGTAAGCCACCTAACAATGGCAATGTACTGCGACTTTTGTGCCCGATGAATGGCAATAGGCTCGCCACCTATTACATGGGACCTAACATAATTGGCGAAACATGGGTGCTAGTTCACCTCTGCCTACCCCTTCGGGGATATAGGCGTGATTTATGTATGTATGTATGTGTATATGTTTGTATGAAATAACAAACATTCAAAGCCACAACATCCCGAAAGCCAAGAACATTACCTTCGCAATAAATCTCCAACTCGGTCTCCGGTGTATACAAACACTGATTAGTTAAAAAAGTTCCCTGGAAAAACGATTGATGGCCTCCTCTAATGATCAAACAAAAAGGCTCTTTAAGGATTTGGGTTTATTTGGGAAAGTGGTTTGTGGTTATAATGGCCCTAGTCCATCAGCGTCCTATTCTCTGAAAATGATATTGTATAAAGTAAGGCGAACTTTGAAGCTGTTAAAGGTATATCTAACAATACAAGTCAAACATAACTTATAGGCAGTTGAAAAAGAATTATGTTCTGTTAAAACTTTCATGATTTTTATTCGTCTGCCTTGGTCTTAAAAACAAAGACATTTCTGCCGCACTCAGAGACGTCAAATAACGTCAATGAGTGCGGCAGAAAGACACTTTATTTCGCTTAGTTTATCTAGGCTTACTGCCGCACTCAGAGACGTCAATTAACTTTATTGAGTATTTAATGTCAAAAATTTTCATTTAAATCTAGACCATAGACCCGGCAAGAATAGCGACTTGTTTTGAATTGTCATTTTTTGACGTTAAATACTCATTAACGTTATTTGACGTCTCTGAGTGCGGCAGTAAGTCTTGTTCCCAAATACGTACATAAATTCCTCTAATTTATCCCCGAAGAAGTAGGCAGAGGTTTATTAACGTTTGCATTTCGCCAAAATGGAAATGGCAATAGGCTCGCCACCTATTTATTATATGGGACTAAACCGAGTTGGTGAAACGTGGGTGTTAATTCACCTCTGCATACAGGCGTGATTTAAATATTTATGTATGCATTTCGCCAACTATATTACGTCTCATGTAATAGAGCCGTGCTGTGTGGTGACGGCAGAGCAGAATACAATTGTCACCACTCCCATCTCTCCCGTGGGTGTCATACAAGGCGACTAAGGGTTAAGACAGCAATGGGTAATAGGCAGCAGCATTCCTCTTAAGCCGCAATCTACTGCGAGTTCCGTGCCCGATAAATGGCAATAGGCTCATTACCTAATACATGGGACCTAACTTAATTGGCGAAACGCGGGAGTTAATTCACTTTTGCCTACTCGTTTGGGGATATAGACGTGATTTATACGTATTTAAGTCACTAGTCACCTTACACCTTCTAAGCGATCTCCCAAAGGATCTAAAGTCTTTCTTTCTTCTAGATTTCGGCCAGAATTCCCTATAGAAGATAGAATATTATAGGTGGTGACGGCAGAGTATAATACAATTGTCACCACTCCAAATCTCTCCCGTGGGTGTCGTACAAGGCGACTAAGGATAAATCAGTGATGAGGAATAGGCAGCAGCGTTCCTCTTATACCATCTGGCAATAGCAATGTACTGCGACTTTTGTGCCCGATAAATGGCAATAGGCTCGCCACCTATTGCATGGGACTTGACATATTTGGCGAAACGTGGGTGCTAGTTCACCTCTGCCTACCCCTTCGTAGGCGTGATAGGCGTTCATAGGCGTGAATTATGTATGTATGTACATTAAAGGTATAGCTGTGTTTAAAGTAGGAACAGATACTGCCCAATTTATTGCTTTAGCTTTATGAGCTAATAAATATCGCGAATCACCTATATTTGTAGCGGGCAATGGAAGTTTCTCCGTATGGCACGGTGTTTTATGACATAACTTTTATGGCTGTGTAAGTTTTATCCCAGGTTGATGCGTTTTTAATTGGAAAAGTGGTGTGTACGTTCTGCTCGAGTAATTCGATGGAGTGGCTAGCACGATCGCACATCTGTCATGGGTGACAAAAACTTTTAAATTTTAGCACTCCATGGATTCACCGTGCGGATGCCGGCTCCATAGTGTGGCACAGGGGAACGTCAGAGGCAGCGCTTGGGACTTGTGACCCAAGTGTAGGCTTACGGGGCCCCATGATAACATTTCAACACTCACCTTCGACATTTAATATCTTCAAGTCCTCACTGTTGGAAGGCATCTGGCCGCATTTGCAGTCGTTGTAGTGTAGATTAATACAATCTACACTGCTCGATATCACAGTGGCTTGGCGCGCTCGTTCTGCGATTACGCAAACTCAGTAATGTTCGCTAAGGCCGGTCATTGGATGGGTGAAAAAAGTTTTATTTATTTATTTTGGACTGTGCAAAAGTGCGGCCTTTAAAGGGCTACCATATATAGTTAGTAGTACAGGTATCTGAGTACTAACTACAGATGATGTTTGTGTGGGCATAAAATTCATGAGCTTCATCTCTTATTTCTCGAATTTAAAAGTAAAATGTCGTCACTTCTGTTTTAAGTGAATAACTCATTCGTGTTAAAATTCTGTTTACGGACCAAATTAACTTCTGCTTTCGAGTAATATCATCGCAGGTACAGACAGACGTAGATCGCACGTAGCTTGCGACTGCGAAATTGACACTTGTTGCGAAGGTGTTAGAGTTAGAGTGAGAGAGGTACCGTAAACTTCATGCTAGTACGTGAAAAGCAATGAACGATATAACTGAGTTTTACGATGACCGTTGTATTAAAGTTGGAAATGCAAAATATGCATTTCCAGGATTAATAAATGACGCGACAGACAATTTGATTGCCACTCGCATGAGTATTAATTTTACCGGGATCACCGGTATTTTCTTCGCGTATAAAATACGTACTTAATACCGGTAATATAGTATACCTAACGTATACCTGTAAAATGTCACGCCTTTCTCCCACATGGGTAGGCAGAGATCACTTCCTTCCACTTGCTGCGATCCTTACATACGTCTTTCGCTTGGCCTTGGCGCTAGGCCTTCCCCTTCCCATTTCCATCCCATTTCGTCATTCACTTCTGTCTTTAATAGTAGATTTTTCATCAAGTGCACAAAACGAATCATTTTTGTCCGAGACTTTTAGCTGATAGTAATGTCGAGGATAGAAATGGTTTTGTGGACGAGTTAGAAACTCTACTTTTCACTTCGATTGCGAGGAAATAAAACAGTAGTTTATCATAGCATTTCTTAAATACAGTTTTGAATACTGAAGGAAATTGTTTTCCCTTTCCTAATATAAATATATTAGGCTTGGGCTGCAGACCTATACATCCAAGTATTAAATTAATTTTGAAATAATAATTTTCTTAAATTAATTTAATAACCTACCGTACCTACTTCAATTAAAATTTTAAGTCTTAAAAACACATTAAGCAATTAAATTTAAGTAAATATTAAAAAATAACAAATTTTATATTTGAATTTCTTATTGTGTTTGGCTGCATGGCTCATCTTCTTTGCCTTAAAATAGACACATTTATGAGTAGATACGTTAATGCTCTAGAGCACAAAATTCGATTTTGTGCAGCCTATATCCTGCACAAATAAGCACTTTCAGAGCATGAGAAGTGAAAAATCCTTTTTGTCATTCTCCTTTCATTCATTGTTTAGACGTGACCAAATCATGTGAGCATCCGTTTCTCAATTCTTATCATTTGTCATTACGTCTTCTTTCAAATCACACCTTTCTTTTATCACACTGTTAACAATCTATCGCTCAGCCTTACTCATCATCATCAGCCCTTTAATGTGCTCACTGCTGGGCCACGGGATTTCCTTATGGATGGAAGAATATAGGGAGATTGGGCCATAACCCACCACGATGACCCAGTGCGGGTTGAGGGGTACTAACGACTGCAGATGCAACCGGGACGAACGGCTTAAGGTGCCTTCCGGAGCACGGAGGATCTCAAGATAGTAAATTTTTGGTCACCCATCCGATGACCGGAATTCGCGAAGATTGCTTAGTTTACGCAATCGCAGGCCAAACGCGCTATATATCATATAACCATCGCTCAGCAATACCCATACCTTACACTTACTCGGTTCTGTCAGAATAATACCCACGATATAAATTATTTTATTACAGTTTCCAAAAATTACAATGCTCCACACAATGCAATTGTAATACATACAAGAGCTCATCAAATGTTGATATTAAGCTGCCTTCACACTGCCGACGCCCGGTAGCACGCGTTCGGTTTCCATATTTCCCAAGTGGCCAATTTATGCCATTGCGTCATACATAGGTCTGTCGAATATACGTTTCTATCAACTAATACATATATTTATTTCACAATCACAGCCTAACCTAAGCTGCCGGCAGCGGCCGGCGACTGCCAGTGATTTGTGCTATTATAAAATCTACAGAATTTATTACATTTACATACATACATAAATCACACCTATATGTCCGAAGGGGTAGGCAGAGGTGAAGTAGCACCCACGTTTCGCCAATTATGTTAGGGGCAAATTTATCGGGCACAAAAGTGTCGCATTACATTGCCAGGTGGTATAAGAGGAACGCTGCTGCCCATTACTCATCACTGATTTATCTTAGTCGCCTTGTACGACACCCACGGGACAGATTTGGGGAGATGACAATTGTATTCTACTCTGCCGTCACCACACGGCCAGAATTTATTACTTTATCCAAATCTTTAAAGATAATTATATAAAATTGCTAGTTAATGTGATTAGTTCTGGGTCAATAATCACTGACTAAATTGGCTAGACAATATAAATAATGGCTGGATAGTATACGGATTTATTACTTTGGCTGTAACAATACATATTATACATAGATAAATCAGGCCTGTATATCCCCGACAAATTGAAATTACTTATTCAATACGCTGAAAGATGAATGTTAAGCTACGAATATTAAAGGACACATATTATACATACCTAAATCACGCCTATATCCCAAAGGGGTAGGCGGAGGTGAATTCACACCCACGTTTCGCCAATTATGTTAGGACCCATGTAATAGGTGGCGAGCCTGTTGTGATCTATCGGGCACATAAATCGCTGTATATTGCTAGGTGGTTGAGGAAAGCTGCTCCTCATTACTCATTGCTGTCTTTACCCTTAGTCGCCTTGTACGACGTCAGAGATGGGGGTTGTGACAATAATGCTCAACCGTCACCACACGGCACATCCAATTTAACGTTAAGATAATATTCATTACTTCGTAATGACAATACGCACGTTATATATCCTCTTATAATATTTACGACACTAACTGCCGCACTCAGAGACGTCAATTAACTTTAATGAGTATTTAATGTCAAACATTTTCATTCAAATCTAGACCTTGACCCGGCAAGAATAGCGACTAGTTTTGAATTGTCATTTTTTGACGTTAAGTACTCATTAACGGTATTTGACGTCTCTGAGTGCGGCAGCTGGAGTGCTACGAGAAACTATTGAAATAGGGAAATATCCTAATTTCAATTGGGATAATGGCCGGAATACACCACCTGCTAGGCACCTACCCGGTCATTAGGATAATTTAATTCCTACCGCGTCCTCATATTGGCAAATCCACAGATACTGTAATTCCTGGAAACCTAAATAGGACCACTTGAATATTAAATGTTTTGAATTGTTTAAATTAAGTGAGAACGTTCGCTAAGGTCGTGGAGGAGCTCGCTAGCGTAGTGGCACAGCGCGCTTGGCCTGCGATTGCGTAAGCTAAGGAATGTCGCTAAGGCCGGTCATTGGATGGGTGACCAAAAATTTATTATCTCGAGCTCCTCCGTGCTTCGGAAGGCACGTCAAGCCGTTGGTCCCGGCTGCATCTGCAGTCGTTAGTACCCACCAACCCGCACTGGGCCAGCGTGGTGGGTTATGGCCCAATCTCCCTATATTCTTCCATCCATAGGGAAGGCCCGTGCCCCAGCAGTGGGGACATTAAAGGGTTGGTGATGATGATGATGTTGATGTTCGCTAAGGTCGGTCGTTGGATGGGTGACCGAAAAGATATTATCTCGAATTCGTCCGTGGCTCGAAAGGCGAGTTAACCGAGTGTCAAAACACCTCTGCTCACCCCTGAGGGGAGAATAAGCGTGACTTGTTAGTATGTATGTTTTCTTACGCACTCTGTCGCCAAGTACACGCATCGCGAACGCATACAAAGGGATATACATACACGCCTATATCCTCGAAGGGGTAGGCAGAGGTGAACTACCACACACGTCTCGCCAATATGTTAGGTCCCTTATAATAGGTGGCGAACCTATTGCCATTTATCGGGCACAAAAGTCGCAGTACATTGCTAGGTGGTATTTAAGAGGAACGCTGCTGCCCATTCCTCATCACTGATTTATCCTTAGTCGCCTACTACGACACCCACGGGAGAGATTTGGGGTGGTGACAATTGTATTCTACTCTGCCGTCACCACAAGGAATATAGTATTTCAAAAATCAACCTGTATGCACGTATGTAAGCACATGAGTAAATAAACGGATCGAAGAATAACCTTGATACAACCGCGCGAAGCGGTTGCACTACTACAAGCGCGCGGAGCATGTGTGCGTTACCACTGGCCGCTGTCGCGCACGCGGCGAGACCGGAAAAAACCGGTTTATGACGCACAGCCAGTTGTATAATGTCAGGGTTGGTGCGACGGCTTTCTTAGGAAGCTTTTGCTCTGTTCGGTTTATCTACTCATGTGATGTAAGTTCCGTCAGACGTTTCACTGAGAAACTTATTCGTTCGTAATGTCTGTAACATTTCGGCGAGTCGGCTCGAGTTATTCGCTCCAACGGCGCCAGATGGAGTGCTACGGTCAGTAACTCAAGTTTCCACTTCGCTCGCGATTCTCTGAAACGAGATTTCTTTTATAATACCGACAGAGACGCGAGAGGGATAATTAGAGAGGTTTCGGGTGAAAAGGTATTTTCGTCCCATCGGTGAGACACCTATTGGTGCCTAGAGGAGCTCGCTAGCGCAGTGGCACAGCGCGCTTGGCCTGCGATTGCGTTAACTAAGCAACGTTCGCTAAGGCCGGTCATTGGATCGGTGACCTAAAATGTATTATCTCGAGTTCCTCCTGTGCATCGGAAGGCACGTTAAGCCGGTGGTCCCGGCTGCATCTGCAGTCGTTAATACCCACCAACCCGCACTGGGCCAGCGTGGTGGGTTATGGCCCAATCTCCCTATATTCTTCCATCCATAGGGAAGACCCCTTCCCCAGCAGTGGGGACATTAAATGCCTGGTGATGATGGTGAGACACCAGCCCCCCTAGCCAAGTGGCTAATCTATCGAACGCATAGAATACAAAATGTATGAAACTGACGTAATATTACTTAAAAAACAATACGTCACTTTCATACTTTTGTTTTCTATACGTTTGAATAGATAAAGCCACTTTGCTAGTTGTTTCACAGAGACATTTCAGGGTCCTACTCTGAGGGAGCAGACAGAACATACAGGGTGCATAGCCAAATTTCTATTGAATAAAATTGTGAAATGTCTTCCATGCTGGTCTGGGACCGTAAAAATAACGTAGAATGTCCCGACTTACCTCAGTAGTAAAAGTTGACTAAGGGAGATTGCCGATAGAGATAGGAGAGATAGCACTGTGGGTTACCCGGATGGTGGAGGGCAAACCACCAACAACGGCATACCCAAAGTGGGTTAGTGTCAGGGAGGCGTCAGGCAGGCGGCTTTAGAAGTTATCTCTGTTACACATTCTACCTACAAGATGCTTTCAATCCACAAGTTCTTTTAGCATAAGTAGTGTGGTAGTGTAGTATGGTAGGTATTCATGTGAGCGTTACCTCTTACATGAGATCTATAAAAAGAATTCTATAAGAAGATCGTAAGATCTCTTTACCAGATATTGCTTCACAGAAAGCCGTAAGCGGGTCATATTTTGCGATATTGCATACAGCGTCAATAAAAGTAGGTACCTCGCAGACAGCGCAATATAGCGTAGCCGAGCAAATACTAGCGGAATGTTGACCCACAAACTATTTACTGGGAATGCCGAATGCATTATGAGGAACGGTGGTCAGTGGTTGTCTATCTGAAAAATTCTGACGGTGGTCAGTGGTTTCTGAATATTACTGTGTAGTAGTAACACAGCTGACCTATACTTTCTATGGTTTGAGGAATTTTGTAAACAGAATTTATTACAGACTCTATTTGCCGTGTGGTGACGGCAGAGCAGAATAACCAAATCTCTCCCGCGGATGTCGTACAAGGCGACAAAGGGTTAAACAGTGATTAGGAATGGGTAGCAGCATTCCTCTAATACCACCTAGCAATGTACTGCGTTTTTCGTACCCGATAAATGGCAATAGGCTCATCACCTATTACATGGGACCTAACATAATTGGTGAAACAAGGGTATTAATTCACCTCTGCCTACCCCTTCGGGGACATATTGATTTGATTTAATTTGACACTTGCCACTTACCGAAGCAACTGAGTAGGTATTTAGGCCCAAACTGCCTCCAGCCCTGCTTAGAATTTCGTTCAGGTACCCCCAAAACTCCCCACTCACTTCTGCCGTATCGGAATGGCTCTTTATATCGGCGAGAAGGCTTTCATGAGGCCCGTGTTATAGTAAAGCCTTTAAAAAATTGCAGCGCCTCCGTATTCGGGCGTCGTCGCCCAAATGGTCCGAGTGGACCACGGTTTATTGTCACCCGCGGCGAGGCCGACGGTCCAGGCAAGGCAGGGGAGGCAGCGGATTCGTTCAAAAGGCGTGGTGCCTAATTCTGCGCAAACTATACCACTTTGTTTTACGGATCTAGTTTAGGTACTTAAAATAATAGCATAACCACTTTGTGTTTAAGTGTCTACTTTACTTAAAATAATAGTACATTAATTATACCAACGGCGACAAAACCACTTTGTCTGTACGTATACTTAAGCTTGATGTCCATGTCAATGGACATACAATTTTGCCGAAAACTAAACAATAAAATTTCATTTTTTTACAAAGAATCATTCATTGGTAAAAAAACATAAAAAAAATTTTTTACGTCTTTGATATTTAATTCAGGTCTGAAAGGGTTAAAATATTTGTAGATTATATACCAAGGGCGACGGATAGGATGGGATGAGGGCAGGGCGATGAAGATATACCAAGGGCGATAAAACAGAGTGTCCCAGATCGCAAGAATTGAATTTGATAAATATGCGGTCTGAGGCTATATTTTTTATCGCCCGAGGTAAGATCATAGTAGTAGTCACCCCTTGACCAAGAAGTGGAAATATGGTGTATGGTGCAATGGCGTCTGTGTGACGTCACTGTTGCGTAAAACATGACAGTTTCTATAGTATCGGTAGAGTGAGAGATTGGCAGTTAAAATGTCAAAATTATAGTGACGTCACTCGGCGTTTGACCAAATATGGCGGATTGATCATTTTTTTATTTTTTTTACATAAAAATTAAAATAGATATCAATCACAAGTATAAACTGAGAGCAAGTGATTTTTATCGAATCTCGTTGTCTTAAATTATTACATCATAAGAGGCTTAATAGGGAATGGAAGAATATATAGGGCACGTAAATTGCAGTATATTGCAAGGCGGTATAAGAAGAACACTGAAGTCCATTACCCTTAGTTGCCTTGTACGACACCCATAACTCATGATGTGAGAGTAGGTGGGAGATTGGGGATAGTACATACATACATACACAAATCACGCCTATATCCCCGAAAGGGTAGGCAGAGGTGAACTAGCACCCACATTTCGCCAATTATGTTAGGTCCCATGTAATAGGTGGCGAGCTATACTATTGCTAGGTGGTATAAGAGGAACGCTGCTGCCCATTCCTCATCGCTGATTTATCTTTGATTGGGGGTAGTGACAATTGTAATCTGCTCTGCCGTCACCATACGGCACGACCGGTTGAGATCAAATATTAGACAAGAAAGGGGCCCAAATACTTTACTATATTATAATTGCATGCGATTCGTTGTCATCGGTTTTAAAACCTTATTAAAAATCGTCAAGATTCAAAATACAGTGCCAACTGTTTCACTACTGCCCTGGTTAATTACCTATAACGAGCTCAGCATAGACATGAAAACGTTTCAAATTGTCAATGACATGGATTATCAAGTGATTGATCTTAATAACATCTGGCAAATCCTTTGATCACTCAAGATATTGATTTCTAACTAAATGTTATACAATATAACCCTTCAGTTATACACTGCTCAACAACATGTGTAAGGATTTATGTACTCCTACTTTATGTCCATCCATTCTTATAATACTGACATACTTTTTGGGAGCGAACAAATAACGTAGAAAAGGCCTACCCCGACTCATCCCATGGGTGTCGTCTAAGGAAGATTGCCTGGTGTAGACCAATAAGCACCTTGGGGCACCCGAATGGTGGAGGGCAAACCACCAACAACAGCATACCCAAAGCGGGTTGATGTCAGGCAGGCCGGCTGTAAAACCTAAGCGAAAACCTTGAGAAGTATGGATTCGAATGTTGTCTTTCCAATCACTCTCTCCGTTCATCGGTCTCTCGACATGGTCCGTTCCATCTCTTTTCTATACATTAATTCATCACTAGCACCTTTACGGTGTCATGGATAATATGAATCAAAAGGGAGTGGATGGCCTGATGACGTCTGACCGATATGAATCTCTTCTTTGGTCTTCTACGTCCTTCTAAGCTGCTTGGCTAGACTCTAGAATCTCAATCCTCCCAACACATATACTTTGCACCACACACCGAAACAGAACCTAAATAAATACATGCTCGCCTTCTGAATACGGAATCCGGAGGTGTATTGTAAAATACATCTTTTCATAGCTTTTCTTTCTTTCGGCGCGGCTATATTGACGGCGGAGGGTTCTTGGTCAAATATGGCGGTGTTATTAGAAGGGCAAAAGTATTTCTGTTTGCTCGGTAAAGATTATTTGACAGCTTTTGGAAATGTACAGCTGCTTTGTAAATGTTTTGCGAGAGGCCGATCGGAGTAGGGGACGTTCGTGACAATGGCGCTTTGAAGTATTTGGGTCTGGGAGCGAATGATGAGACATTGGTCCGGGAAGTATGTTCGGAAATGAATACCTGATGTTAGCAACTCCATGCATGTGCAAGATCCCGTTGCAATCTCAATTATCTACTATTACCTACTTCCATTTTTTCTATGTGACTAAACCATGCGAGCATCCCTGATGAGTAATGGGCAGCAGCATTCCTCTTATACCATTTAGCTACTTAGTCACTTGAGGAGCTCGCTAGCACATAGCTAGTGACATAGCGCGCTTGTTCTGCGATTGCGAAAACTCAGCAATGTTCGCTAAGGCCGCTCATTGGATGGTTGACCAAAAATGTATTATCTCCAGTTCCTCCGTGCTTCGAAAGGCACACTAAGCCATTGGTCCCGGCTGCACCTGTAGTCGTTAATACCCACCAACCTGCACTGGGACAGCGTGGTGTGTTATGCCCCAATCTCCCTATATTCTTCCATCCATAGGGAAGGCCCCTTCCCCAGCAGTGGGGACATTAAAGGGCTGGTGATGATGATGTCTTACTGCCGCACTCAGAGACGTCAAATAACGTTAATGAGTACTTAACGTCAAAAAATGACAATTCAAAACTAGTCGCTATTCTTGCCGGGTCTATGGTCTAGATTTGAATAAAAAATTTTGACATTAAATACTCATTAAAGTTAATTGACGTCTCTGAGTGCGGCAGTTAGACACATAGACTCATTACATGGGACTTAGCATAATTAGCTATACGTGGATGTTTATACAGCCATTAATGGGTATGATTTATTTTTGCACCGTATGTTAAGGACTTCTTAGCTCAACAAATCTGCATTCTCAACTAAAAACGTTACGAATCCTCATTGTATGTATTATTTTACAAAAACGACCGCTATCTTTTAGGAATCAATCGAACCTTCTAGACTTCAAGACATTTCGTATATTCAAACTATTCTAGAAGATTCAGCAGTGTACCTAACTGTCACAATTGTCACATCATTGGAAAAATCGCTCAGACTTTTTCCCAGCATCTCCATTGCCAGGGCCAATAAAATGCTTCCCTAACACAAAGGACTTGGACGCGAGTGCGACAAGGTCTTATCTGGGAGTCGGCATCGTTCCAGATGCGACCATATCGCGTTTATCCGCTGACTCGGCTTAAGCGGTTCGGTTTATTGCCGACAATGGTTTTCCGATATTTGTTGTATGACTCTCTTTGGAAAATTGATAAATATTTTTGTCTGCAAATGAATTCCATTGAGCTTCGTCTTGAGAGGGTTTTTTGTTTATTTCTAACTAGTGGTCGCCTGCGGCTTTGCTCGCGTTAATGTTAGTTATATGGCCTTTAGCCTTCCTCGATAAATGGACTATACAACACAAAAATATTATTTTATTTAAGACAGTAGTTCCTGAGATGAACGGGTTCAACCAACGAAACAAACAAACTCTTTATAATATTCTTATAGATGCTAGACAGGGAAGCTCTTGACCTTCATATCACTTGATGGTAAGTGACGATGAAAGTATAGGTGTATGCTGTTCGCCGACGACATTTTACTTGTCGGAGAAGATGCATCCGAGGTACAAAGTAGGCTGGGAAAATAGCAGGAGAGACTGGAGAGCGTCGGGCTTAAGATCAGCCGGACCAAAACAGAACACATGTTCTGTGACTTTGGTGGCCCCTCCAGTTTCTCTCCAATTGCCTTAGATGGTGTAATCCTACCAGTTTGCTTGGATTTCCGGTACCTTGGATCGCTCTTCCAAAGCGACGGTGATTTTGACCGGGATATAAGGAATAGAGCGAATGTAGGATGGATGAAGTGGCGACAGGTCTCATCAACGATATGTGATCCACGGATGCCCCTTAAGTTAAAGGGGAAAATCTATAAGGCGGTTATTAGACCTGTTGTCATGTATGGATCAGAGTGTTGGGCTATGAAGAAGACTGATGAAAGAAGAGTGCATGTAACAGAGATGCGTATGTTAAGATGGATGTGTGGTGTGACACGGAGAGATAAGATAAGAAATGAGTATATCAGGGGAAGTTTGAAAGTAGCACCAGTGACAGAGAGACTGCGGAGTAATAGACTGGGATGGTTTGGTCATGTTATGCGAAGAGATGAAAGCTATGTTGGCAGAAGAATGTTAGGCATGAACGTGGAAGGACGTAAAAGGAGAGGAAGACCAAAGAAGAGATGGATGGACTGTGTAAAGGAGGACATGATAGCGAGAGGAGTGGATGAGAAATTGGTGAAGGATCGAAAGGAGTGGAAGAAGAAGACATGTTGTGCCGACCCCGCTTAGAGCGGGATAAGGGCAGGAAGAAGAAGGTAAGTGACGATGAAAGAAGATGGAATCGAGCTTTATCTGGAACCCTCAACCTCAGAAGGGCTGGCTATCATAATTACAAATTGTGTGGCGACAGATTTTAATAAGATGGTGGTAGCTAGCCAGGGGGACAGCACAAATTAGTACCCTCGTAATGGTCCCATGTAATGGGTGGCGAGTCTATTGTCATTTATCGGGCACAATAGTCGCAGTACATTGCTAGGTGGTATAAGAGGAACGCTGCTGCCCAATCCTCATCACTGTTTCATCCTGAGTCGCCTTGTACGACACCCACGGGAGAGACTTGGGGTGGTGACAATTGTATTCTACTCTGCCGTCACCACACGGCATTAGTATTGATACCTTATAATAATAGATATGAATAAACCATATTATTATTCTTGTTTTATTTTATATTTATTTAATGTTTGAACCTAAATTCTTTGAGGAAGGTTGACCCTTCCTCAAAGAATTTTCTTGTGAGAGAGACTCCAACTGTAGATTTCCTCGACGCAATTTCCGAAGCGACAGGCATCAGCGAGGAGTCGTAAAGACAAGGACGAGATAAGACGAGGGCGACCGTAAATCTTTGTGTCGGCAGCGCCCTCTAGGGGGCAGTAGACGAGGCACAGCGTACGCACGGCCAAACCACAAGAGTAGATAAACCGAACAGAGTAAAAGCTCTCTAAGAACGCCGTCGCACGAACCCTGACTTAAGGCGTTTTTCCACTCACCTACGTCGGCAACGGCACGACGTTGACTCCCACCGGTGCCGTCGACGGTGCCGGTAGTTCACTGCCGGCCGGTAAAACTTCATGTGTATTGTGTATGTATTGTAGCCGTGTGCGTGTGTCCCCAATCACAAGCTTAAAATGGCAGCGACAAACAAAAGACAGAAAAATGAAGCCCCGGCGCCGGTGCCGGACCGTTGAGTGGAAAAACGCCAATTATGCAACTGGCTGTGCGACATAAACCGGTTTTTTCCAGTCTCGCCGCGTCGCGACAGAGCGGCCAGTGGTAACGCACACATGCCCCGCGCGCTTGTAGTAGTGCAACAATTGGCGCGGTTGTATGAAGGTTATTCTCTGTGCCGTTTATTTACTCATGTGGCCCAACCAAAGGAGTTAGGGCCTGTACACATAACTGCGAATAGGCATAACGACTTATTTTGAAATTCTACACAACGTGGTTTTTGCCGTGTGGTGACGGCAGAGTAGAATACAATTGTCACCACCCCAAATCTCTCCCGTGGGTGTCGTACAAGGCGACTAAGGATAAATCAATGATGAAGAATGGGCAGCAGCGTTCCTCTTATACCACCTAGCAATAGCAATGTACTGCGACTTTAGTGCCCGATAAAAGGCAATAGGCTCGCCACCTATTACATGGGACCTAACATAATTGGCGAAACGTGGGTGCTAGTTCACCTCTGCCTACCCCTTCGGGGATATAGGCGTGATTTATGTATGTATGTATTTAATTTCACTAACATTTTTACATAAAATAGAAAGTGAAAGTTTTATTTTATTTTACTATTTTCTTTTACTTTCTTTTATTTATTAGGTCTGCCTATAATTTTACATCGAATACACAGTTTCGATATATAAATACAATAATATATTAATCATGTTGTTTTATTCTTAACCAATGTGTTAGATCAAGTCTTGTATAATCTGATTTATGTGATCGCTTGTACTTCGGTTTTTTTCCTGAAGCGACCTCTGTGTAGTTGGCTACTCTGTGCCTGATCCTGGCATCACGTCCCGAGTTTATGTTCAACTGGTCACCCGTGTATATCGCGTTATTTCTGTTTCTTCTCAAAGCTGGTTGGTTTTTATGTTTTCATTATTTTCCTCATTATCAAAGTAGCTTGGGTCCACCATGGTGGTCTAGGAACAAAATAATAAACTGCCTCTGTGATCTAGTGGTTCGCTTACCGAAGATCCAGAAGTCCCGCGTTCGATCCCTAGTGGGATACAAATTTGTACTCGGTTTGGTTTGTGGTAGGACTTCATTCTAGTCCGCCTGGCTATCAAATTCTGTCGCCATAATTATAATGTTAACAGCATTATTGTGTTCCGACAATGTGTGATAACATAGCCAGCCCTTCTGTGGTTGAGGGTTCCAGGTGAAGCTCGCTTCCATCTTCAGCCCTTATCGTCACTCACCATCAGGTGAGATGAAGGTAAAGAGCTTCCCAGTCTAGCAATGAAAAAAACTTAGAATGTGCCAGTCCGGACTCATCCCAGGGGTGTCGTAAAGGTAAGCCAAGGGCGATTGCCCGGTGTATACCATACATCACCTCAAGGCACCTTGATGGTGGAGGGCAAACCACCAACAACAGCATACCCAAAGAGGGTTGTAAAGCCTTCTATGCTTTCTCAGGTTATCTGGGGTCAGAGCAGTATGTTTCCTATTCCACTAACATTGATCCGACGTCGTTAAAACGCCTACTCGCTTTTGATTATCATCACACACCTTAAAGGTGCTAGTGAAAATGAATTTATAGAAAAGAAAGATGACATGGACCATGTCGAGAGACCGATAAGCGGAGAGAGTGATTGGAATGACAACATTCCAATCCATATTTCTCAAGGTTTTGGCTTAGGTTTGTATTTGGTGGTTTGCCCTCCACCATTCGGGTGCCCCTATATCGGTGCTAATTGGTCTACCTACACCGGGCAATCTCCCCTAATCGACTTTTACCACAACCCTGGGGTGAATTGGGGCTGGCACATTCTACGTAATTTTTTCGCTCTCAGCCCGGCTAGCATGACCACATCAATTTTCACATTTATTTACAAAGCCATTTATCGCATTTTACTGTCAAAAGCTATCGAATTTTTAACAGTTCGTGGCGATAAATGGCTTTATCATAAAACCTATAATGCTATAGCATATAGATATACCATTTATCGCTTAGAACTGTCAAAAATCCATTGTTTTTTTAACCGACGAAAAACCAGAGGAGGTTACTCAATTCGTACCCGTATGTTTTTTAACAGTTCAAAGCGATAAATGGCTTTATCATATCGTATTTCGGTGGTCATGCTAGCCGGGCAGATCAGCATGGAAGACAAACGAACCACGTACTACACAATGCCCATTTATTCGGCGCGCGAGTTGTCAACTGGAATCCCACCGAACTCCATCGAACTCGGCTTAGCCGGATTTACCCTTGTTGCATTGTCTGAACAATAAAGTGGGAAAAAGAAACAAGTCCTTGCGTGTACGGCTTAAGAGTTAGTTTAAGTGAGGAAGTTGACACGGTGTTTGCTAAGTTGCGGGCATATGCGATTTGAATGTTAAGTTAATGGGACTCGATGAAATTGAACTATTTTTAGGACAAATATTTTGGTGGTTAGAAAAAGTTCGAAAAATTATGGGAATCGAACCCGCGTCCACTGCAATCCGGGCAGGTGCCTAACCGCTCGGCCAACCAAGACACTTTTTCTAACTGACAAAATCTTTGTACAATTTTTTCTAACATTTATATAATGTTGAAATTAAAATCGAATAATTTTAGGAGTCAACTAGCATATTCCCCATCTCTCCCGCGGGTGTCGTACAAGGCGACTAAGGGTTAAGACAGCAATGAGTAATGGGCAGCGGCATTCCTTTTGTAGCATCTAGCAATATATTACGATTTATGTGCCCGATAGATGGCCATAGACTCGCCACCGATTACATGGGACCTAGCTTATTTGACGAAAAGCGGGTGTTTAATTCACCTCTGCCTACGCCTTCAGGGATATAGGCGTAATTTATGTATGTATGTTTCTAATGGACGCTGAGTAGCGGAGCCGTAGAATGGGTCATAACCCACCACGCAGGCCCAGTGCGTGTTGATGGGTATTAACGACGCCAAAGGGGGACGGCTCAACGTGTCTTACGAAGCACGTAGGAATACGAGATAATAAAATTTTGGTCACCAATCCAATGACCGGCCTTAAAAAACATTGCTTAGTTTACGCAATCGCAGGAAAGGTAATGAATGTATAGAAAAGAGACGGAACGGACCATGTCGAGAGACCGACGAACGGAGAGAATGATTGGGATGACAACATTCCAATCCACACAGCTCAATGTTATGACTTAGGTTTTACAGCCGGCTGCCTGCCTGACACCAAAGATACTAAAGGTTGTGACTTTGAAAGTTATTATTAGTATGTTAAAGTTATCAATGCTAACTTTATTTATGATTAAGTATGATCACGTGTCACAGTGTCGTAGGAAACTTAAGTGGCTTCCGATTCGACAGCGCAGGAACACTAGGTTATTATGCCTCCTTTTCAATGTCCTCAACGATCCTCACTACCCATCCTATCTGCTTGAACGCTTCTCGTACAACCGCTCTCCTGATTCCCTTTGTAGATCCCAACATAAACTCCGACTAAACATACAACCCCATATATCACACTTTTATTCCCACTCCTTTACGGTGCATGCAGTCAAATTGTGGAACGATCTACCGGCTGGCATAAGAGAGGCTACATCAATATCTTCGTTTAAAATTCGAGTGAAAGATCATTACTTGTCGTCACCTATGTAATTGATCGCTGTTTTATATAATGTTATATGTTGTCTTTAATTACTTTATGTTTAAATTGTTTGTAGTATCTATTTGTTGTATGTAAATTATACATTGTATAGTATTTATATTTGTATAAGTATATTGTGTATGCAAGTATTGTACTTTAGGTATATATATTTATATAAAGTTATATATAATTTTATTTATATATTCATATATATTTTGTCTTTGTTTACACTGTGTCTACCATTATTGTCAGGTTTTCCTATCGCAGGTCTGCTGGCAGAGATTTCATTAGAAATAAGCAGACCTTTGTACCACGGTTTCTTTGTGTGAGTATTTTGTCTCTTTTTTTTTTGTGTACATAAATAAATAAATAAATAAAAAAAAATGCTACTAGTGGTCGCCCGCGGCTTCACTCGCTTTTATGTCGGTTGCTATAAAGCCCATAGCCTTCCTCAATAAATGTACTATCCAACACAAAGAATTTTTCAATTTGAACCAATAGTTTCTAAGATTAGCGCGTTTAACCAACCAACCAAACAAACAAACTCTTCAGCTTTTTAATATTATGTATAGATTTATACAATTCATTCTATTTCATAGCATCGTGACGTAGTAAGATATTACCAGAGTTGCAACATGTCACGTGTCTGATTGCAAACTGACACGTCCCTGTTATACACGCGACCCAAATATTCCCGGTAATTGATTTACGTGAACATAGTACGTGAGCAATAGGCAGTGCATTTGCGAAGGCAGCTCTAGACCCATTATACATGTGAATCTAACATTAATACTATTTTGTTTCAGGTATGCTAAGTCACCAGGCTGTCCAAAAAGCTGATGCATTGGTTTGTATAAAAAAGTTTGTAGCACGATCGTTACACAGTTAATAATTACTGCCTATTCTAGGAAAATTGTGTATGTGTTGGAATTGCCGTGTGCTATTTGGAGTCACATTCGAACTAATGTTCTGTGATTTGTATTTGTCGGAATGTGCACAATTTTGTTTTGATGTTAAAACCTCATTGCGCGGATGAAAAAATATTGCGAACAGTGGAAGTTGAGAATGATGGTGATGAAAACGGGGGTGATTACAAAAGAGAGCATTCAAAAACTTCATCATTGATGGTAAAATCGACAAGAAGTGATGAAAAGCATAAATAAATGAGGTGAAACTTATAAAAACTGACGGAGAGTTAACTTAAACGACTGTATTACGGCGGGTCCCAATATTATATCAGCAGTTGAATATAGACGTACTACAGCTTAGTTGCTTAGCAACTTCTGTTATTTATCGTAATACAACAAAAAATGATAGGCAACTAAACTTTAGTAAGCTTAGATAGAATATAGGGATTGGGACCCGCCGTTAGAAGATAAAGACTTTGCAGACCACAATCAGAATGAGTTTTAGGCAGAAAAGCTAACTTCAGCCATTAGCCCGAGCTAAAGACCTATAATAAAACGAGCCCAGAATGAATCCAAGATACATGAGAAAGAGACATAATATTCCACAAGACACAATTTAACTGATGGTCTTAACGAACCGTTACATAAAGATTCCTCAGAGGATATGGGGATAATATACATTTATAAAGGATGCATGACTGATGGCAGAGCAGAACTGTCACCACACCCAATCTCTCCAGCGGACCAAGGATAAAGACAGCGATGAGTAACGGATAGCAGCGTTCCTCCTATACGACCTAGCAAGAAGGCCATAGGCTCGAAACCTATTTGGTGCTTGGGATCTAACAAAATTGGCGAAATTCAGGTGTTTATCAAGCCCTGCTAACCATTCGGGAATTAATATGCGTATATTAATATGCGAATTAATACGCAAAATCTGCTTGAAGAAGAACTCAGAGACAGAAGTAAAATAATTAGCTGCTCCCGTAACTGTACTACTGTACTAAATTCTAAGATAATTTCGGCTCGAGAGATAATCTTTTCAAAGATAAGTTTGTTAACTGACTAAGAGAAGAGTACCTTTTTGTGTCCAACTTTTTTCATGAAACGAGCCCTTACCAATCCGTTTTGTGATGAATTGTGGAATTAAAAGTCTTTTGTTGATTAAGTTTTCCGCTTAGTCCTACTTAGCGTATTCCATATACGTATGCTGTATGTATATTGTATGTAAATTGTAATATATACAGTCAGAGGGAAGTATTACCAACTTAAATTATTACCTACGTGAATCTGAATGCTTCCAAGTTCATTTTACATTACAGAAATAACATATTACTGTACTCTCATCAACTTTATCTAAGGATATTCTATTGACTTTATGTTGTATCGGAATCATTCTAAATAACTGACGATTTCTATGCAATTCAATTCAATGCTATGACGGATAACCATAATTAAGAAAATAATTCAAAGACTGCAAAGTAATAGGTTGGGGTAAAAGTTTCGTCGCATTTTTTAAGAAAATTCAAAACATTTTTTAATATAGTTTATTTACATTTAACTAAAGTATGTAGGTACCATTTTGTTCGATAACTTTTTGCCATCTTGTAGGTAGGGACATGATCCCATTGCTATAGAAATTTTGGGACTTCTGGTCAAAATACCGCCACAAGTGGTTTTGGCAGTCCTCTCGTGATGTTAACCTGACACTGCCTAAAGAATTCTGAAGAGACCGAAACAGGTGGAAATCTGAAGGTGCAAGGTCAGGACTATACGGCGGATGCATTAACACCTTCCAGCCAAACTCTCTTAATTTTTGCTGAGTGGCTAAAGATGTGTGAGGTCTAGCGTTATCATGATGAAAAACCACACCCCTTCTGTTGATTAATTCCGGCCGCTTTCTCTCAACTTCTTGCTTTAATCTCATCAGTTGTTCGCAGTAGAGTTCAGAATCGATGGTCCTGCCTGGTGGTAACAGCTCATAATGAATAATGCCCTTCCAATCCCACCACACACACAGCATCACCTTGTTGCGAGTTAACCCGGGTTTCGCCACAGTCTGTGAAGCCTGACCGGCCTTTGACCACGACCTTTTTCGCACGTTCTTGTCGTACGTGATCCACTTTTCATCACCAGTTATCAGCTTCTTCAAAAATGGTTCGGTTTCATTACGTCGTAATAAAGAATCACAAATGAGTACACGGTTCATTAGGTTCCTTTCAGTGAGCTCGTGAGGTACCCAAATGTCGAGCTTTTTTGTGTACCCAGTTTTTTTCAAATGCGCCAAAACTGTTTTGTGGTCAATTCCCAGTTCTTCAGCTACGTCGTAACTACTGACATGCCGATCTTGCTCCACTTTTTCAAAAATGGCATCCATTTTATCTGTAATAGGGCGACCAGCGACGTGCATTTTTGTCATCAAAATTTCCGGATTGAAAACGCTTAAACCAAATTTGTGCTACTCTCACAGACACTGCACTAGGTCCATAAACATCGCAAATTTTTTTCGCGGCTTGCGTTGCATTTTTACCTTTTTTGTAGTAAAATTTTAAAATGTATCGAATTTCTTCATTAGATTCACTCATCTTGGCGGTACGAAAAACATATGAAAATCACACATTTTCCTAATTTTGAATTTGGAATTATGATCTTTAAAATTTAAACTTTCAATGATACCAAAACCAGCCAGATACAAATAGTATAGCCAAAGAGATTTTATTACAAGTTTATACATACTATAATGCGAAAAGACTTTTCCCCCAACCTAATATTATATGAAGGCTGATAGAACATGAAGTAGTTAAATATTTTAATAAAAAAATAGATATTGTTGATGAGGGTATTTGATCGATTCAATTGACTTCCTAAATTGATTGCTATGTGTATTTGATTTATTAAGTGTACCAGGGACTCTGCGAAATTTACAACAATAACTCGCATAAGACAGAGAAAGACATAGGATTCTGCTCTGCTATCACATACTCCACCGACATTTAAGTTAGTTTAAATAGGGTATCTATCAGAGTAGTCAGATATTGTTATCAATATTTAAGTCGAGCCTAAAGCTTTCAAAAGGCCTAATCGAGAGAAAGAACGGTCTATTTCCTCTCTCAAAAAATCCATTCTTTATTGACAATCCCATCTAATTACCCATAAATTTTAATCAAAGAAATTACATCTGGAAAAGTCCGCCACTTTATCACGCTCAACTCCCAAAAGAAATGCGGCAGATAATTAATATTGTACATCAAATAAAAGCGGTACCCTTTGAGATGAAAGGACCGAGAGGGTCCGAAAGCTTTCGCCAGAAATCGTCCAAATAATATCCCAATAGGTTTCAATTATTCACGGAATCAAAAATAAAAGAATGCTTAAGCGAATCAGGAGTTGGAATCGGAAAGTTTTAAGCCCGATGTTAAAGTATGCGTTCGGGGTTTAGCTTCCAACGTTGTCCGACTGTCACACCGTCGGAATTGAGGGAAGGGTTATTTGATTCGGGATCGGAAATGTCCCGAAAAAGAAATCTTTATTTACAAGGAGTGAAAAGGGTTAAATCGTGGTAGAGGATCTTCTGGTATGGGGCTTTTATTTAGACTAGATGGTTGATTTTATCACGGGAAATTTGAAAGAAGCATCGTGCCTGTGACTGAGAAACTGAGGAGTAATAGACTTGGATGATTTGATCATGTTATGCGATGAGGAATGTTAGGTATGAACGTGGATGGACGTAGGAGATCTATTGGGCACATCAATAAAGTTCAAGTAAATGAAGTTATATATAATGCCGTCCATTGCTCCAAATACGAGGGTAGAGGTAGAACAAAGGTACAGGCGGGTCGGCTGCCCTTGCTAGCTCTTCCTCTATTCTTCTTGCAAGGCACACCAGATAATCTAAAGTTATTGATCTAAATGATCCGCCCCCGCTTTGACATTCCTCTTCTATCGCTTATCACTTTGTAAAAATAGATGTATTAATCATGGAATGACGATGCGGTGTCAAGGCTGACTGAAAAGAGAAAGCGGGACCAAGATACAGAGCGAGACAGAGCGCAACTTAGGAAAGTATTATAAAAAGTCCCCATTTTTTGCCGGATTGAGAAAAGGGACGAACATTTGGAACTTTTAAAATGGAAATTTTACTATTGTTATGTATTTTACAAGTCGAGTGAGACAGGACAAAAGGCTTTCCCAAATTATATTTTGGTTCAGTTTGAATTTTAATAGCTCAGGTATTGGCAGGCTTAACTAACTTTCTGGCGTTTATTGTTTAAAAAGAAAGGCTGGAAAAAATTAAGTCTTGTTTAAGTTTCTGGTACCTACTGACAATATAGGAGTCCCTACTTAGGTGGGCGACGTAATATTTTTTATGATTCCTAGTATTGCGAAAAGCTAGGAGCTAGAGGAAAGCCTAACACTTGTGACCAAAGTTTAGGCTTAAAAAGCATCCTCTATTGAAAAAAACTAGTATACCTCTTACTTCTAAGGAAATCCTTTGACATTTATACCAGAGGCTTATAAATCTCACAAGGATTCCTCATTTTTCTGGAACTCATATTGAGATCTGCGATAGAGGTTTATTGTATGAGTATTGCGTTTTTCCTATATATTTAGTTAGGCGAAGGTGAAATAACACCCACTTTGCCATGTATCAGCCACTAAATCGCATTATATTGCTTATTGATATAAATAAAGAGGAACGCTGCTGACCATTACTCGTCGCTGTCCGTTGCGTTTTTGTGTTCTGGAAAACTTTTTTTTTCTTTTTCATTCTTTCCTTACTACCCTGCATTATCGTAGAATACATTTTGATCCATGTCAAAATTCGTAGGTACTGTATTTTCAACAAGTCACTGGTTCTACAGTCTTTTAAAGAATGTTCTTAAATAATTTAGGGTCGATTCCTCGTAATATTGATATTGTATTAGAATAGGTTTTTACGGATGGCTGTCTGCCCGCCACTGACCCTCGCTACCGGGAGAAGTATCATGGGTGCGATTTATATGCTCGGGTCCAGAAAACTTTCTTTTTTGCCTCCTACGACCCCCACGGGATATAAAGAGAAGTGATCACTATGTTGTGATCTGCGGACACCGCGACCTTCAAAAGATACATACATAAATCATGCCTTTTTTGGCAGATAGCTTGTTTGCGGTCCCATGTCGAAGGGTATTGCCATTCACCGGGAACATTGATCGCAGTAGTTTTCTACATTCCTCGTTATATTATGACTGTTTCTGCTGCACTCAGAGACGTCAATTAACGTTAATGAGTACTTAATGTCAAAAAATAAATGTCGCTATTCTTGCCAGGATTTATTCATGATATTTTTTACCATTAAGTACTAATTAAAGTTAATTGACGTTTATTATGAGTGCGGCAGTTAGTCGCCTTGTACAACACTCACGAGAGAGCTAAGGGTGACAATTATATTTTTAAATGCCGCCACCACACGGCAAGTCAAAAGGTCATAGAAAAAAACATTAACTTGTATCCCCCGAATACAGAAACGCTTCCCAAAGTTTGAGTCCTGTTTGTGAAAGTCCTGTGTGTGAAAATTGACGTTTTTCCATACACATTCTTTATATACACTTAACTTTATAAGCATTGCTCAAAATTAGACTAGCGTTTTTATATTCAGGGGATAGTTTCTGATTTCCACGTAGAAAGATTACACGCACAACTCTCCAAGCTAGCCTACGCTTCCGCGAATTTTTTGCGAATCCCAGAACCGCATCGCCTGTGCCTTAAGCTGGCGGCCATAAATCAGCCGGATGGGTGCCCGGATGAAATGTGGTATGTAAATCCGGCACCCACTTCCCTTAATATCGGTGTCGGATGAGTTATTGTTAGGTTATCGTCCGTCCTTTGTAACACTTCGATTTGTTCTCGCGTCCGTCCGAGATTTATTCGGTCTTGGGATGCTGGGGGCATTTCTTTGTTTTGGCCAGCCTCGCGGGGGCTGACTGGAATAGTGGAGACGGCAAACAGTGCTGTGTTTTTTTTATGTCAACCCGGGGCTGCGATATCTTCAATATTTTTCGCACAGGTATTGTTAGCGATAGTACCATACCTTGCTTTTGTGCTGTTTCTTTGTCATCTATTTGATTTCAGAAACTTTTATAGCAATATCTTTGAATGTCACTCGACCTGTCTAGTATAAAAACATAGCCTCAATGCTGACAATTATTCTTTTGAAATGAATCACCTTTTACAGATTTTATATCAAACATTAAAGTAGTTAAAGCAGAAGGTTGGGTAGAAGGGTGCTAATCCATAGGGTAGAGTAGTTCTCTTATGAGCATGTAATATTCATTTAAAGGGAACTTTTTTGTAGTTAAGACATCCATTGATCTTATGTTGACCTTAAAATGCTTAATCATTACAAAGAAAAACAGTCTGGTTCCCAGTTCCAAAAAAATCTTGATGCGGGAAATATAACATTATGGGATCAGGACGTCATTTTTCAAAAACTTTCTGAATCCTTTTTTTTGAATTGTGTATTTTGTAAGCATTACGGTAAAAAAAAATCCCATGGGGTACCTATGAGGGTAGTTAAAATGTGTCATGTTTTTCAAAGCATTGCGCGAGGTTATTTGTGGTAACCATAGCCTAACACTTTCACAGTCAAAGAAACATAGAAGCGAGAAAATCATAAATTCCAACCCAAATCAAGCGGGCAGGACCAATAAAAGTCACTTTTGAAATGATTTACGGAAAGTCAACACATTGGGAAGCCACCATTTCAACTTGACACCTGACACGATTAACTAAAACGAATCTCCCGAACACCTTTTGTTTTAGCCGAGAAAGCGCCAGAGCTCTAACAAGACTGGTCGTATCTCCGAGTCTTGTTTAACGGTTATCGTCTGTATTATGGGTTGGTGTGAGTTCATTTTCGCAAGTCACACTTTCATTGGTACAGTCACCTCCATGATTACCGTCTGTGGGCAAATCTGAAACGTCATTATTTAGTTATAAGTTGTTTATGTGTTTTGCTTTTATGACTTGCGGTTTAGTTAAGATAAATCGGTTTTAGCGGCGGAATTCTCGGTTTTATTACCCTTGAAGAGTGTGAAAGGTAATCTATTTCGTTCTGCGCATGAATAAGTTATGGGGTTTTAGGGGGGGTTCATTTCTTAACGGTGACGGTGCTCCCACATATAGATACGAGCACGTACGACATGATCCCGCAACTTGGAAAATGAATATGAAGCAGCTTAAGCTTGAAAATGCATATAACATACATAAATCACGCTCCCGAAGGGGTAGGCAAAGGTGAATTAACACCCACTTTTTGCCAATTATCTTAGGTCGCATGTAATAGGTGGCACCTATTAGCTAGTTGGTATAAGAGGAATGCTGATGCCCAGTACTTATCACATCACTGTCTTTACCCTTAGTCGCCTTGTAAGACACCCATGGGAGAGATGGGGATGGTGACAATTGTATTCTACTCTGCCGTCACCATAGTCACGGCTAGCTAGATGTACATTCCAAAAAAATCTAAGCATCTCCCAGTTGATTACATCTTTCTGCAATACATCAACCCAGAGCTTCAGTGGATGTAAGTACAAAAAATAGACAACCGGGAAAGCGGTGACGTCATCAACCGATGACGTCATCAATCATAATTTACAAGTGGCACTGGAGCCGCCATTAAGATAATGTCATGCCCGTTGGAATGAATTATTGGCGATCCGCTGATAAAAGTTGGCCTAAGTTGGTTTTAACGAATCGTATAAATTGATATCGTTCGAGCTCAGTTCGGGAGTGCTCGGGAGTTAAAGCGGGCTAACTGGCGATTTTTGATTTTCAAGACTGCGACAAAACTTTCTACTTTTTTAAAGCTTTTTTTTTGTGCCAGACAAATTTTCAAAATTATTAGAGATTCACTTGTGTGTTAACCCCGATGGTAAAATAACAAATTTTCGTGCCGATTGTAGCGCAGTTTTTATTAGTCTGAATAACAGTTGTACGAAATTACAACAACTCGAGTATTATACACGAGACTACTCGCTTTAGGCAGTATACCCGCTTTTGGTTGAACACCTCCCTCTATATTTTGTTTGCATTCTTGGTACGATTAGAAAATGAGTAACATAATCGCTGTCATTTGTCGGAAATATCCGATAGGAAAACAGAAGCGTAAATACCAGAAATACTCATTTAGTCACTTCTAATGGGACATACTTATACTTATTCTATTGAGTTGAGAAAATTGTATGCTTTTCTTGATAAGATTTATTACTATACACTCTTCTCAGCTCAAGATACACTGAATGACATCCTATCCTAGGGTGACTGACTGACCATTCGTCGTTTTCACACTTGTATACTTAGACCGTCACTTGCTTGGTAACATTAGAAAGTGGCACAGTTTAAAGCTAAAACCTGGTGCCAGATTTAAGTTACGACCTTAATCTGATGCTGAATTTCTCACAAATGCGTACACGTGGAGGTAACGCTGTTCATAAGCACGTGTCTTGGCATTATTCCAAAATGCCAATTTCGCCTTATCCCTGTGAAGTCTACCTTTGTTCACAAAATAAGCTTCTTAGGAACAAATAAGATTAGGCAGGATTGTTTGAAAGTTGGATATGGGAGAAGAAGCATGAAAGTAGAATAAATGCAGTAGAAATGAGACCTTTGAGGAGAAGGCTGGGCTAAGGCTGAGCTATTGATTGTCCAATGTGATCACAGAAAGGTGTGGTTTCAAAGTAGATGCAATGACAATAATTGAGAAATGGATACTCGATTAGGTCACTTTCGAAGAATGCATGAAAGGAGTATATATAAATGTATTTATGTATTATGTAGGACTGTTTCTAGGATACATAACGGAGGGGTCTGTACAGTTAACATAATGTAAGGCTTGACAGTGTTATCATTCTCGGATCGATAATCAATCTAGAAGTCTTTAGAGTGATTATTCGTTTTGGAAAAGTGAAAGTTTCTTAATTCTTCTTAATGCTTCAAGATATTGACGGGCGAATGTTTAAATTATGCATCTGGACTGGATTATAATATTACTTTATTAACGTACACTCAAGCATGTACTGCTAGTCGATCTGACTGTACCATGGGAAACGAACATCTCCAAACACCACGCTATAAAAACCAATGATTAATCACATTACTAACTAACATAAATGGCTCTGTTTGTTGTTTTGTATGCTGTCGAGGTGGAAGCGAGGAGTACACCAGCTTAATCCCTTATACATTACTAAATGAACTTGGCTTTTGTAAGTTCTACGATAGATCGTGTGTCTAAGGCGACTCTCACAAAATGTTACCAAATAGAGAGAGAAGTCTGAGTGGCAAAGATGAGTGTTGTGTTAAAATCGTCGTAGCTCTGCATACGACTCACATAATGGCCTATAAAACCGTTGTTTAATTTCTCTCCAGTACCTACCCACATACATAATATATTTCTTGGTATTATGAGAATTTTAGATACGCTCACATTGAGTCATGGACTGCCGCTGCGACCGCAGTTATTCCACATTTTCCGTAGTCCGCAAACCGAAATATTTTCTTGCCTAATTCTCCAGCTCGCAAACAAAGCGCAGAAAAAACGACTTAAACCCGTAAATTATCCAAACACAAAGCATTCCCAGTTGTGAATGGAACAGAATAAATTGCGGAGCCAATCAGACGCCGCCCGCGAGAACGGTGCTAACGCCGGTTTCCCGTTTTTTCCTCCCGGTCCGCTAATATGACAAAACCGAGCGGTGTCGACACGGAGAGGCCATTTTTAAAGATTCCGCGCTTCGGGCGGACACTTATCATGGCGGGGTGAAAGATTAACCTCTCCTCGTGGGGCCGTAAAACCGGCGGCTTTTATTACACAACGACACCCGAGGTGGACAAAGGCTAGGAATTAAAGTGCAGATCTGGCTAGAGAGCAGTAACATGTGCATTCATTTGCTCTCTTCCTACTTTATACGTGTAATTCTCTACAACTACGATCAGAAGTCACGTTTATCGCATGTTTGACTTGAACAGAAATCTGTTTTAATTTACATACATACATACATACCTACATGAATCACACTTATATCCCAGAATGTGAAGGCCTACCCGCCTACCCGTCATCCTTACACTTTGCTACTATTCTTCACAGTTTCCTATTATTTTTAAATGAGTGAGAGTAACAGGAGCATGATGGCTTAGGGAGCTTAGCCTGCGATTTCATAAACTAAGCAATGTTCTCTTAAGCCGGTCATTGGTTGGGTGACCAAAAATATATTTGTTAGAACTCCTCCGTGCTTCGGAAGACAAGTTAAGTCGTTGGTCCTGCATCTGCACCCACCAATCCGCACTGGGCCAGTAATTGTTCAATCCCTCTATTGTCTTCCATCAATAGGCAAGACATAGCAATTGTGCCCCAGCATAAGAGGGTTTGTAATGATGATGATGACGAAAGTGACAGGTAGACGAAAGCAATTGCAATCGCCTGTTCTGTGGCCCAAGGAAATAAATAAACGCTTCGTCTGTGGATTATCTTTTTAAGAATTACATGTGTGCTCGGCGGTTTTTATGCAGATACGGCGACGTCGCGAGCTGAGCACCCGAAATCCTCTCGACTTAGCCGAATGGATGAAAGTGTTCTTTCTTTGTTAATCCGAATTTTTGTTCTCGGCGTAATATTTTTTTGAAGTTTTCTGAGTTGTGCTGTTCTTGCTTGTTAAGGCCGGGCTTACTCAGCCTTCTTTTTGCGGCAGCTGTTTGTGTTATTTTGTGTAAGTACAACTCGAGTATTATTTCGAGCAGAATTTTATTGAAAACACTCAGATTGTTCGTTTTGTTTACGGATCAGATGGAAACTTAGGCAATGGGATTTGGGTAACTGTTTTCGTAAGAGTCATGTGTATAGGAATGTTGGTATTGAACATAATAATATAATACCTATTAGCGAAAACTTAGGGCTAGAACTGTTAACAATAGCTAAACTAATTGTGAATATCATCATCATCCGGGTCATCCGCCTGATGGCGGGCTGCGGGCATCGAGCGGTAGCTCATGGCTATCGCTGGTTATAAGTGCTGGGGAAGATATTGTAACAGGAATTCCTCATTATAATTACATCCTTATTGGCTGGATTCCCGCATCAAGACGGTACTTTTACTAACCACGTTTTAGAAAAAGTCCACCATCTTTGACATACATGCATAAAATGAAATGGAATTATTTTTATTCTAACACACATAGTTACAAGCATATAAATAAATCACGCCTTTATTCCCGAAGAGGTGAAGTAAACACCCACATTCCACCAATTAAGTTAAGTCCCATGTCTTTTTACATCGCGAGCTTATTGCCATCTATCGGGCCCATAGCAGTATATTGCCAGGTGGTATTAAGCCGCGTGGTGACGGCAGAGTAGAATACAATTGTCACCACCCCAAATCTTTGCCGTGGGAGTCGTACAAGGCGACTAAGGATAAATCAGTGATGAGGAATGGGCCGCAACGTTTCTCTTATACCACCTAGCAAGGTACTGCGACTTTTGTGCCCGATAAATGGCAATAGGCTCGCCACCTATTACATGGGACCTAACATAATTGGCGAAACGTGGGTGCTAGTTCACCTCTGCCTACCCCTCCGGGGATATAGGCGTGATTTATGTGTGTATGTATGGTATTAAGAGGAATGCTGATGCCCATTACTCATCGCTGTGTTTACCCTAGGTCACCTTGTACGACACTTTATATTATAAAAAATTTCTTTGACAGACTAGAATTAAAAAGGCTTTCAATAGCGACACCCTTTTTCCATACATTTCAAATGCACGCGCCAGTATTCACAGCAACTATTACCCTAAGTGGTACAGACATACCCTGGCAATAAAACTAGTGCATTAAAAACGTGACAGCAAATAAAAAATCCAATTTCTCCGCCTTTAAAACAACACTAAAAGTTTTTAGTGCAGTTTTCATTGCGCTGCAATTTTAGCACGAAGCTGTAAAGGGGGTGCTATCAGCAAAGTGCTGGACCCCCCATTATTTTGTTTGGTCATAGCAGTCTGCCCATCATCGTCATCATCATCACCAGCCTTTTTATTGTTCCCACTGGTGGGGTCGAGTGGTTGACGGCAGAGCAGAATGCAATTGTCACCACCCCCACATCTCCCGCGGGTGTCGTACAAGGCGACTAAGGGGTAGACTGCAATGAGTAATGGGCAGCAACACAGATTGATCAATGATATATCTGTGGCAGCAGCGTTTAAATGGGTTAGGCTCGCCACCTATTACATGGGACCTAACTTAATTCGCGAATGTGGGTGTTAATTCACCTCTGCCTACCGCTTCGGGGATATAGGCGTGATTTAATGTATGTAGTACTATGCTGGACCCCCCAGTATTTTGTTGGGACCGGACATAGGGCTTTAGGCATAGGACTTAGGCATAGGACATAGGATAGGGGGACTGACCCCCATTATTTTGCGGTTCGGACATTGCGTCAGGGACAGCCTTATTTTAACCGACCTAAAACCGGCGGAGGTTACTCAATTCGTACCTTGGGTTTTTTTAATGTCCCCACTGCTGAGGCACACAGGCCTTCCCTATGGATGGAAGAACATAGGGAGAATGGGCCACAACCCACCACGCTGGCCCAGTGCTTATTAGTGGGTATTCTGCAGAAGCAGCCGGAATAACGGTGACTTCGTCATAGTTAACCAAATCGATCACCCATCTCGTGCTGACCAAACGCAACGCAGCTTAACTTTTGTTATTGCACGACTAACTGCCGCACTCGAAAGACGTCAAATAACGTTAATGAGTACTTAACGTCAAAAAATGACAATTCAAAACTAGTCTCTATTGGGTCTATGGTCTTGATTTGAATGAAAATTTTTGACATTAAATACTCATTAAAGTTAATTGACGTCTCTGAGTGCGGCAGTAAGTACTCAATAAAGTTAATTGACGTCTCTGAGTGCGGCAGTAAGTCATCTAGAATTAATGCCTTTTTAGATGTAAGGGTGTGTCTACACGTCTAAGTTAAGCAATATACATTAACAGAGGGCCGTATAAAGGTAGCAACATATGAGAACCCCGGGGTGAAACGATAATATTACAATCGTAAACTTGGCACTGACTGTCTAACCCTGCCTTATTTTGTTCAGTTTTAGTTGCTTCATGCATAAGTAATTGATGAAATAGAAATCGAGCCAAACTAGTCCTTATTTCGGCGGCATGAAGGTTCCATTTGAGATTTCCTTTTTTTACATGACAGGTGAGAGATGGGTTCTTGGGTCAGGTGCGGTCTTTTATGAGAGCTACGTGTATATTTGAGCCTTGTGTAAGTTCAGATAAATTATTAATTAAAATCATGCGGTATAGGCATCTATCTGCCCGGATTGCAGAGGACACAGGTTCAATTCCCGCATCAGGACACATGAACTTTTTAACTGCCTCCGTGGTCTAGTAATTCATCCATCAGAATTAAGATCCCAAGGTCCCGAGTTCGATGCCCTGAGGAGTAAAAATTTGTACTCAGTTTGGTTGGTGGTAGGATTTTTTTCAAGTCCGCCTGGTTAGCTACCATCATCTTGTCAAAACCTGTCGCCATTTTAATTGTGTGTTCCGACAATTTGTGATAAGATAGCCAGTCCCTCTGCGGTTGAGGGTTACAGGTGAAGCTCGATTCTTATTCTTAAGGATCTTCGGCCCTTACCGTCACTTACCATCAGGTGGGATGAAAGTCAAGAGCTTCCCTGATTAGCATAAAAAAATAATTTTATGAATTTTACGAATCAGCACAAATATTCTGGAAATTTAAAAAGTCCCTTTTTGTTTGTATTTTTATTCGGTGACAATGTGAAGTATTTATGTTCCCACGAGAAGCGGTAGTCTTCAAATCCAATTCTTTCGCAACAGCATCTAATTCTACTTCATCTTCAATGATTTAGGTAGATAATTCATCATCATCAACATCCCCGACCTTTAAATGTCACCTGTTAGAGCACAGGCCTTCCCCTATAGATAGAATAATATAGATATTATAGTTAAATAACTCATCATCAACTATTCATACCAACCTTTTAATATCCCCACTGCTAGAGCACATGCCACCAATAGTGGTGGAAGAATATAGGGAAAATGGGCTCTGCCTACCCCTTCGGGGATATAGGCGTGATTTATGTATGTATATTGGAAAATATTCATTTTTTATTTTTATTTAAACTTCATTGCACGCATATAGTACAAATGGCGGACTTAATGCCATGAGGCATTCTCTACCAGTTAACCGAAGAGCTGAGTAAGAATATCTCCAAAATAAAGACAGCAACAAGCAACATTGACTTCTAACACGAGAGCAATATAGCATATTTTAGGGTCAAAACTTCGAGGTTTTCAAACAGTTTGGAGGTCAAAAGGAGCCTTAGTAAATCCCGCGTATTATTAAGTAATAAAACTCGAACCCCTTGTGAACCCCGTCTTATTTTACGTGTAGATCGTTCTGTTTATGATGTATCACAATGTGGTGCTCAGGGGATATGTCGACTTCTACGTTTTATAGCGCAGACCTTTGGTGGGAAAACCCAAGTTTGATTGGGGGCAAATCGCTTCACGCTCCTGAATATTTTATGCGGCAACTTCTTAAGTGTCTTAATATTGACGTTTATTTTTAAATGTCTAACTCCCAAATACAGAAACGCTACGACTACCACTTAGACAAATAGATTCCTTATAGTTGGAGTACACGGAACTAACTGCTCCCCATGAAGCCAACAATTAACGCCTTAAAGAACCATACACGGCTTTAACTTACTCCGGTGCTCCTATTACAAGCTCTTGTACAAGTTGTGAATGTGTCATCTGTGGTGCGTTATGATATAGAAGGTAAGTTATTCCGGTGGGCGAACCATTAAATAACGGAGGCGTGCCTTCGTGGTCTAGTGCTTTAGATCCAGAGGTCCCGGGTTCCAACACACAAACAAAACAAATTTGTGCTCTGTTTGGTTGGTGGTAGGACTTCTTGCAAGTCCGCCTGGCTAACTACCACCATATAATCAAAATCTGTCGCCATTATAATAATGTTAACAGCATTATTGTGTTCCGACAATTGTGATTGTGATAAGATAAACAGGCCCTGTGGTTGAGGGTTTCAGATGAAGCTCGGTTCCATCTTCGGCCCTTATCCTCGCTTACCATCACGTGAGATGAAGGGCAAGAGCTTACCAGTTTAGCATAAAAAACGTAATAAAACGCATCCAACAGAACAGCTGTGAGTTGATCTCACCAACCCCATTTTGGACAATGGAGCCAAAATCATTGTTTTATCGATCGATTTCCGAACATTGACCAATCACATTTCCCAAAGGTCACCTTGAATGTCAACAGACCCCTTAAGGTTAAACTGTGGCCAGTGGGTCGAACTTTTATGAATACTTTAGGCTTTCTAAAGATCACGACAAAAATTTTGTCCTTTATTTTTAGAGGGCTTTTGTTTGGCGTTTCTATTGTATGTTCCTTTGTGTCCGTCATGGCGTATTGGTTTTTAATTCTTTCCGTTCTAGCAGAGACTCTGTTTTGACCTGCCTTGTACGACACCCGTGGCAAAGATTGGGGTGACAATAATCATGTTCTCTACCGTCACTTATAGACACCAATACAATTTAGGAAAAACCTTTTTTTTGGTGTCTTACCCTGAAACGATAGCTAGTAAGTGAATTCATTTCATCATCATCATCATCCCAACTTCTGGGGCACGGGCCTTCCCTATGGATGGAAGAATATAGGGAGATTGGGCCATAACCCACCACGGTGGTCCAGTGCGGGTTGGTAACTAACGACTGCAGATGCAGCCGGGACCAACGGCTTACCGTGCCTTCTGAATCACGGCGGAACTTGAGATAGTAAATGTTTAGCCACCCATCCAATGACCATTGCTTAGTATAGTTAGCGAGCTCCTCTAGTGAATTCATTTACCGGAAACAAAATGTTTTTTTTAATTAGCATTAGCTTGTTAATTAATAATAATGAAACGAAATCTTAGCATTCTATGGATAACAGTGCGGGTGCTGGGTCCATAGTGTGGCAGAGAGGAAAGTCAGTGGGAGCGTTAGGGACTTGTGACCCAAGTGTGGGTTTACGGGGCCCCATTCTTTTATACAGTAATACATAAATTATTATTGTTTTTATGGCAGTCCGTATAAGAGATAACGATAATTATTATGTTTAAGTACTTATTTAATTCAAAGATTTTGGTGGTTAGAAAAAGAATTTCGAAAAATTATGATCTTGAGGCGGGAATCGAACCAGCGTCCGCTGCTATCCGGGCAGGTGCCTGACCGCTCGGCCAACCAAGACACTAATTAACTTGCCGAAATTCTTCTAACCTTTACACTTCACGTTGTAAGCCAACGGGTACCCTCGCAATGTAGAAACGTTTCTCGCAATGTAGTAATGTTTCTAACATTTAAATAATGTTAAAATTAAAATCGAATAGTTTACTTATTTTATTGTCTTGAAACGCTTTAAATTTACGCTCCGATATAAAAAATCCTCGGTTTAAACGTTTCCAATGTGTAATAGCTGTACACCAATAATACCCCCCTCCCCCTTCCACTTTTATCACCGTCACGCACAAAAGGCAATAACTAGGTGATAAAATGGAAATTGAAATATATATAAGTAATAATGAAATCGCGCCTGCACGGCCCGGGATAATGACAGGTCGTATAAATTTTTTGGGTTCCCCGGCCGGGGGCCGTAGACGGTCAAATTTGGACGCGTGATCGTGTGTTGCATCGATTTACATAACACAGACATTGATGATGGAGTATTTTTTTTTATGAAATCAAACAAGCCGTTTAGAAGGAGTTCCATAACAACACTGTTTGACCCCCTCCGTGGTCTAGTGGATCGTACACCGGAATGAAGATCCAGAGGTCCCGGGTTCGATCACCAGGGGGGTACAAATTTGTGCTCGGTTTGGTTGGTGGTAGGGCTTCTTTCAAGTCCGACTGGCTAGCTACCACCATCTTAACAAAATCTGTCGCCGTAATAATAATGTCAACAGCATTATTGTGTTCCGACAATGTGTGATGAGATAGCCAGCCCCTCTGTGGTTGAGGGTTCCAGGTGAAGCTCGACTCCATCTTCGGCCCTTATCGTCACTTACCATCAGGTGAGATGAAGGGCAAGAGGTTCTAGCATAAAAAAAACTGTGACACTAGATTTTTTATGTATTGAAGCGGGAGTTTTTCAATAATCAAAATAAAAACTCGTTTAATTTGTATCGGCATCCCTAAGGGACGTTATTTCTGTCGGATCCTGCGTATCATTACTCAAGGTATTCAAGCCAGACACCTAATCATATAGGTACCGTGGCTATCGAAACGCACAATGTTTGCATAAATAAATGTACATACATACATACGTAAATCACGCCTATATCCCCGAATTGGTAGAGATAGGTGAACTAGCACCCACGTTTCGCCAATTATGTCAGGTGCCATGTAATAGGTGGCGAGCCTATTGCCATTTATCAGGCACAAAAGTCGCAGTACATTGCTAGGTGGTAAAAGAGGGAACGCTGCTGCCCATTCCTCATCACTGATTTATCCTTAGTCGCATTGTACGACATCCACGGGAGAGATTTGGGGTGGTGACAATTGTATTCTACTCTGCCGTCACCACACGGCTCGCGCTTGCAATAATGCCTCGTATGTAATGACCAGCGTAGCATACTCGTAGCATAATATACTATTACACTCACACTTATGATCTAGCCCAAAGTAAGTAGCCTAAGCACTTGTGTTATGGATACTAGATGACGGACATATTTTTAATATATTTATGTTTATATATATGTATATATATATAAATAATCTACATAAACATATACACAACCATGACTCAATAACAAATATTTGTGGTCTTCACAAAATTTTGCCCCTACCAGGATTCGAACCCGGGACCTCCGGGCCAATACCCAGCAATCCGAGCATTCGACCAAGGCCAAGGCGGCAGTTCAAATTGAAAAATCATTTTTGTGTTGGACACCTTGTCCATTTATTGAGGAACGCTATATAACAACCGACATTAACGCGAGCGAAGCCGCGGGCGACCACTAGTATAATATATAGCCTTTTTACCTACGGAACCCATGGATCTCTCACCCTGTTACCTTTTCACTCGCGCGGGATGGTCAGCAGAAAGTGTCCGGAGGCTGTAAAACTTTTACAGCGGGACAAAGCGATAAACGCAGGCTTATTACAAGCCCTCCGAGGATTTGTTGCCGACACGTAGTTTGGGAGAGTAGCGGCAGCATCGGACCTCTACGAGAAATAAAGTAGTAATACTTACTTCATATTTGAATTCTGTCCTTTGTGCTTATATATATTTTTAAGCTAGACAGGGAAGCTAAGTGCCGAAGATGGAATCGAGCTTCACCTGGAACCCTCAACCACCGAGGGTCCGGCCATCTTATCACCATTGTCGGAACACAATAATGTTGTTAACATTATTATTATGGCGACAGATTTTATTGTAGATTACGAGTGACGACAGACTATGACGGCAGAGTAGAATACAATTGTCACCACCCCAAATCTCTCCCGTGGGTGTACAAGGTGACTAAGGATAAATCAGTGATGAGAAATGGGCAGCAGCTTTCCTCTTATACCACCTAGCAATGTACTGCGACTTTTGTGCCCGATAAATGGCAATAGACTCGCCACCTGTTACATTGTACCTAACATAATTGGCGAAACGTGGGTGTTAGTTCACCTCTGTCTATAGGCGTGATTTATGTATGAATGTATGTGATCAGACCTATTCGAAAAATCAAGTCAAACTTCATATTTTGCCTTGCGGATTCCTATTATTTTGACTTTTATCTGTTTTTTTATACATACACATACATAAATCACGCCTATATCCCCGAAGGGGTAGGCAGAGGTGAACTAGCACTCACGTTTCGCCAGTTATGTTAGGTCCCACCTAATAGGTGGCGAGCCTATTGCCATTTATCGGGCACAAAAGTCGCAGTATATTGCTATTGCTAGGTGGTATAAGAGGAACGCTGCTGCCCATTCCTCATCACTGATTTATCCTTAGTCGCCTTGTACGACACCCACGGGAGAGATTTGGGGTGGTGACAATTGTATTCTACTCTGCCGTCACCACACGGTTAATTTTTTTATAAATGTTACAAAATTATCACATTGCTGTCGGAAAAAGTTTAAAATTTATCGTCTTGATGCGGAAATCGAACCCGCGTCTGCATTCCTTGCCAACCAAGACGTAAGTAACTTGCCGGGCTTACAACGTGAAGTGTAAGGTAAGAGAAATATCGATAACTAACGTCTTGGCTTGTTGAGTAGTATCTATAGGCATCTGCCCTGAACGCAGGAGACGTGGGTTCGATTACCCGCATCTAGAATTTTTATATTTTTTTTCCAACAATTCCAATTTCAATTATATATTACAAATATTTTGTTTTCCAATCGCAATTAAATATCACAAATCTTAGCAAAATATTTATATTCGTATCAAAAACAATCGTATCAATTGTAGTGATGGATTCTGACAACTGAATAATCTTTCCAGCTGTTTCTTTGATTTCGAATTCACCCCAAACACATTAAAAAGCGATCGAGCAAAACTCATTAAAATCAAACTAAGCATTGCTTTGAAGTAAGCGGCAAGCAATTTCGCCGTCCATATTTTCCAATGCAACCTTTGTGGAAGTCAATTGCAGGTGTTGCAAACAGTTGTACGGTAATTAAAAACTTTTTCAATTTTCAGAGTGGTCAGGCTTGGCGTGGTCGATCGCGCGGCTGAGGTGTAAGTGGAACCTTGAAAAAGAAAAAAACTTGGCCAGAATTCTGCTAGACTGTTATGAAGTTGCGATTCGCATATGGCAGTTTTAATAGCTCTTCGTGTCAATGTTTCGGTCTCTCCTTCCAACAAAAACTTGGTTTCGAGAAGCAATTACAGCGTTTCTTCCTTGTTCCATCTAGAGATGTGTATTCGATATGCCAACTTAAATACTATTCGAAGGAAATTTGAATTTGAATTTCATCTCGATTCCAGAGTATATTTTATGTCGAAAATTTTAAGGTGCCGTGTGACGGCAGAGTAGAATACAATTGTAAGATACACCACATTGTAAGATATACAAAAGTAGAATACACCACCCCAAATCTCTCCCGTGGGTGTCGTACAAGGCGACTAAGGATAGATCATTGATGAGGAATGGGCAGCAGCGTTCCTCTTATACACTAGCAATGTACCTACTGCGACTTTTGTGCCCGATAAATGGCAATAGGCTCGCCACTTCGATTCAAAACTGAAGTTCATCTTAAAATTTTCATACATATATACATAAATCACGCCTATATCCCCGAAGGGGTAGGCAGAGGTGACCTAGCACCCACGCTTCGCCAATTATGTTAGGTCCCATGTAATAGGTGGTGAGCCTATTGCCGGGCACATAAGTCGCAGTACTATTGCTAGGTGGTATAAGAGGAACGCTGCTGCCCATTCCTCGTCGCTGATTTATCCTTAGTACGACACCCACGGGTGAGATTTGGGGTGGTGACAATTGTATTCTACACTGCCGTCACCACACGGCTCGAACTAGACTAGATTCGTGCTACAAATTAAGATGAAGCTGACCCTAAGATAGCTTACATTCGGCAGGTGGAGGAACTTGATCAAGAATTCTAAATATTTATAATTCTTTTCTCAATTGCTACCACTTAATTTTTTTTCAAGAGAGTCTTGAGACTATTTATTTGTCCTAATAAATATTTACTCCATTCTTCTAATTACGCCTTTCCATGTCCATTTACTCAAACCCTATTAGCACTCAGTCCAAGACTTGCATATTTAAGTGCATCAGTAACCAGTTTACAGAGGCTCATTTAAATATAAATGGAAACAAAGGTAACGCGGCCATTTTAAAAACCAGCTCAGGTAGCATTGACTCGGCTCTGCCGGTGGATGTTTTAAATCTGACCGGGTGCCTCATTTCCATCACAAGTCGAAATCTGCGATGGCTATTGAATCAACGCTTTTAAATGGAATCTCTTCTTTTTGTTGACTTTTTTACTTAATTTTTACGTTTTTACTAGTATCTTAAAACAATCTGAAAACATCATCGTTCATCATTCCATCCAGACCATTAGTTTTAGAACATTTTCTAACTACCATATTCTTTGTACTAATTTTTATAACATAATTTTTAAATAATCTTCATATTAAAATCAAATTTATAAATAATCTTGAAATTAAAATCAAAATAGTCATGATCGTCCATATATTCCCTAAGCACTTATCAGGATTATATGGATGACTTTTTAGATTTATTTAGACACTAAACTTCTAACAGACATAGATGTCCGAAAGTATCAACATACTATTATTACTTCGGTATAATTACTTTATGGTGACTTTATCATGTAGAAAATTATTAATTGAGCCATCACCAGTGTCTAGACTGTATACCCAATATCCATTTTTTCTTGACCTTGAAGCTACTAGTAGTATCTCTTCGTTGCTATATAATTAACGAGCTTATGATGTTAGGCTGGACTTTAATAAGTGTTTAATTTATATCAACTAGTAGAGAGATATTTTAATATTATTTTCACATTCTATAAATGTTTAGCTGTCTCACGTTTGGCATGTATAAGTATTTATCTTTTACGATTTCATTTCAGATCTGGCAAATGTCATATTAATTCTACAAAGATTTTGGTGGTTAGATAAAGAATTTCGAAAAATTATGATCTTGAGGCGGGAATCAAACCCGCGTCCGCTGCTATCCGGGCAGGTGCCTGACTGCTCGGCCACCCAAGACATTAATTAACTTGCCGAAATTCTTGTAACCTTTACACTTTACTTTGTAAGCCAACGGGTACCCTCGCAATGTAGAAATAAATTTCAAACATTCCAAAGCAGATATTTTTACAAATACGGTTAAGCTTAGGTTTGCTTTATAAACTATTTGATTTTAATTTTAACATTATATAAATGTTAGAAAACTTAGTACAAAGATTATTATAAAACGTGGACCAAAGTTAGTCATGGTTTAAAATTGATTCTAACTCTCTCTTTCATTCAGCAATCAAAAGCGATAGTATCAGTTTAAACTGTGACTAACTTTAGTCCACGTTTTATAATAAGGCGGTTACAGCTTAATTAGGTCTTTCGTTGATTTCATAAGTTTCAAGGTTTCAATAGAATTATGACTTTTAATTTTGCAACCTATCGTCTCAATGCCAGCTTCCTCCTTAAAAGCATTGGCATGACCTTCACCTATTACACACGGCAACGATTACAAATACCCTGTCGTCAGTCAGAGAGAAGACGTTGGTTTGTGGTTGGGATACGAACAGCCGTGTCCCGTAGACTAATGTGCGGGGTAGAGTTCCATTGTTTACTATGAGTACCACTGAAAACTATTCGTTTGTAGCGGAAGGGGGCGTGGAGATCGCTTTAATAATGCCGAGTTGTTTTCGGCCGAAGCGAACTGCTTATAAGCGCCATCTATTTCCGGTTTTGTGAACTACTACAAGAATTAGTTAAACTTTTTTAGAGTTTTAAGTTTTTTGCTTTCTCAGGTCCCTTATTAGTATGTTTGTCAAGACAATATTGATATCACCAACGTCTTCTCTCTGATTGTTTTACCAATACTTTCACCGTTGTAAAAATTAAATACTTAACAATGACAATGTCTTTTTGTCCTTTCGACGTCTTAAGGACTAGATCCAATGACCGGCCTTAGCGAACATTGCTTAGTTTACGTAATCGCAGGTTCGAAGCCACTGCGACATCGAGCTTCTCGATTTTTTTATTTGCCTAGGATCCAATTGTAATAAAAAGCGATATATTAAAACTTAATAAGGAGAATAAGGACAGAAAGAAGAGTAGAAGAATATTCCGTGTGGTGACGGCAGAGCAGAATACAATTGTCACAACCCCGAATCTCTCTCGCGGGTGTCGTACAGGGCGACTAAGGGTTATGTCAGCAATGAGTAATAGGCAGCAGCGTTCCTCTTATGCCACCTAGCAATATACTGCGATTTACCTGCCCGATAGATGACAATAGGCTCGCCACTTAATACATTGGACCCACATAATTGGCGAAACGTGGGTGTTAATTCACCTCTGCCTACCACTTCGGGAATATAGGCGTGATTTAGGCATGTATGTATGTATCAAAATGAGTGACAGAACTACGGACTTTATAACATCACATACTATGCGATGTTTCAAATATTGGATAAAAAAATTATATTGTGGAAATTGATGCTAACAACAAAACCAAATTTACCCGTCTAATGTCTATGTAGAAGAATACTAACATCCCAAGGAGAATTACTTAGATTAATGGACCGCATTCTGTAGCCGTCATCAGATTAAAACTCGTACGAAGCACTTTATGTTATGCGTTCCTTTGATACTCTCCACATCCCAGTACGCAGGCTTCATTAAGCTATGCGGGAATTTTTACAAGCACCCGCCATTGTTCTAGTTCGCTGTTTAATAGTTGGACGCATTCACACCGTTATCTATAATAATTATAAAGCTGAAGAGTTTGTTTGTTTGGTTGAACGCGCTAATCTCAGAAACTACTGACTCAAATTGAAAAATTCCTATTGTGTTGGATAGTCCATCTATCGAGCAAGGCTTAAGGCTATAATATATGCTTTAATAACCGACATTAACGCGAGCAAAACCGCGGGCAACCACTAGTAGAACATACACAGTCACAACCATTCCTTCTAACCACCAAAATCGAACCATTTCTTTCTTTAGCTGTTTTTCTTTATGCTGGACAGGTAAGCTCTTGGCTTCCATCTTACCTAGTGAAGATAAGGGCCGAAGATGGAATCAAGCTTCACCCGGAACCCTCAACGGTGGAGGGGCTATGTTATCACAAATTGTCGGAACACTATAAAGCTGTTAACATTATTATTATGGCGGCTTATTATTTGAACACCCATCCAATGACCAGCCTTAGCGTTGCTTAGTTTACGCAATCGCATGCCAAGCGCGCTACACCACTGCACTAGCGAGCTCCTCTTTTGGTAATCGAGTTGAAAGCGAGGGCTTTCAACTTGATTACCAAATATTCACCTAAGCCTTGTGGAAGACTTGAGCGAACGGGTAAACTTACCCGTCCCATTCCTTCGTCGACTCCTCACAGATGAACCCTTTTTGTCAATCCTTTTACTTATCTATTGACGTTCCAAAACTTGTGATCTTTCTATTTCTCGACACTTATATTTTTGCTCAAACTTACCTAAGTCATAATTTACAACGCTTGTATTTGTTTTGATATACATGCATAATATCCTTCATGTCTCTTATTCAATCGTGATAACTATCTCTCCAATAATTATGAATGCCAGTCATAAGGCTGACAGCTTTGGGCAACTATGTTGCAAAGCTCTTTTGTATATCTTATTTTTTACTATATTACAATTTAGCACCCTTCCGGTGTAATGGATGATATGAATCAAACGGGAGTGGATCGCTGGATGACGCCTGACCGACATGAATGTAAGAGGAATCATCCTGTGATCCCAGATAGACCGGGAACAGAGCAGGGGAAAGAAGAAGAATAAGCATGGTAACATTTTTGGGGTACTGTAAGTGCATACATACATAAATCACACCTATATCCCCGAAGGAGTAGGCAGAGGTGAACTAGCACCCACGTTTCGCCAATTATGTTAGGTCCCCATGTAATAGGTGGCGAGCCTATTGCCATTTATCGGGCACAATAGTCGCAGTACTATTGCTAGGTGGTATAAGAGGAATGCTGCTGCCCATTCCTCATCACTGATTTATCCTTAGTCGCCTTGTACGACACCCACGGGACAGATTTGGGGTGGTGACAATTGTATTCTACTCTGCCGTCACCACGCGGCGTACTGTAAGTGAGTACATAATAATTGTTATAAATAAATAAAATTACCTCGCTCTGGATTCGCGACGGTGTGACAGGCAGCCGCCTATAACGAAAGGCAGTTTCCGCTGAAAGTTTATTGTGTAGTACACATTTAATGGCTGCATGCGTACTGCTATTAAAATTGTGTAACTACCGACCGGCTGGCAATTTAAAATGAGCCTTTTAACCGACCTCTCAAACTACCCACAGTTAACAATAACTGGTTCGCTTCACGCGTCGCTGTTAGGGAATTTGAGGCTTAGTTATTTTTTGAAAGCTCTCGGTGGAGTTTTAATGGCGTCGGGCTACGAGTACGTGTTCTGCCTAAAACGACTGTATACCCGCCTATTATTCCGCCTCCATGGTCTAGCGGTTTGTCCACCGGAATTAAGATCCCAAGGTCCCGGTTAGATCCCAAGAGGAACAAATTTGTACTCAATTTGGTTGGTAGATAGGACTTTTGTCGAGTCCATCTGGCTAGCTACAACCATCTTATCATAATCTGTCGCCACAATAATAATGTTAAAAGCATTATTGTGTTCCGACAATTTGTGATAACATAGCCACCCCATCTGTGTTTGAGGGTTCCAGATGAAGCTCGATTCCATCTTCGGCCCTTCGGCCTTCATTCCATCTTCGGCCTTAGGTGAAATGAGGATCAAAAGGTCCCCTGTCAAGCATATACAGGAAAAGGTGATTCAATGCGTGCATCCTGCATAAATCGGGTATTTTCAACTGAGTCAGTACATACATATGTACACCTATGCTTTTCTGTAATCACAAAATAAATTTTTACTGCGGATTTCGCGGTGAAATGTCAAAGTGGAAATATGTCTTCTTTAATAGTGACGCCATGCTAAGGAAGTAGAGAAACAGTATTATTATTTAAAAACCTACAGATTTCACATCTCATCTCACTTCAATTATTCTATAGAATACCAACACATGTCACGCTTTTCTCACACAGGGGTAGGCAGAGATAACTTCTTTCCACTTACTACGATCCTTACATACTTCTTTCGTACTCATCTCATCCAATCTCATCAACCTCTTGCCCGTCGGTTCCGGGTACTCTTGACCTGGGGGCCTACCGCCTAACTCGATTGCTAAAACAAAAGCTATAGTTTATGACGTCATGCTGTCATTTCGCACCAAATGTACCTAAACTATTAGCGATAGATTTAAACAAATGATCACCGAATGATTTTGTATGAATTTGGCACAAAATCCTTACTGCCTAAAAATTCAGGATGGCTGCTATAGCCGTAAGCAGTGCATTGCTATAAGTTATCATTAGCAATCGAGTTAGGCGGTAGGCCCCCAGGCCCTTCTTTAATTCCTGGTTCGTTCTGAAGCACAGTTTTTAATACCTCCAATAACACTCCTTACTCCGTTGAAACACTTAAAAGTCTCCCGTTATTTTCCGTCCTCCTGGAAATGGTAATAAAATGCACTAAGATATTGTCATTGCAAACTTTAGTGCTGTACGGCGCAGTGCATGGATAAATTTAGCTTTTTATATTATGAACAGAGAATATTTCCTGCCTTTTTTGTTGGTGGTCCGAGTTAATTTTGTGACGCTACGGAGGCGGATACCGCTAGGTATAATCAGGGTGCCTTAATTTATTGATATGCGAAACACAATACCACACTCACTCCTGCGTACGTGCACATACCATACACAACATGTATTACTCATCTATTACCTATGTATTATATGCTTATTTGTATTTTTTTCTTCTTTCTGTGTTCCCAGTTTATCTGAAGTCGGCGTAGTATGTTTCTTCATCGATTTATATTGGTCAGACGTCAACAAGCCATATTCTACTCGCTCATCATCGGTGGTGAGTCGGGGCTGGCACATTCTACGTAATTTTTTTCTCTCCCAGATCCACCACGAAAGACCAATTTTTAATGTAAATCCATGGTGCAATGAATATATTTGAGTTTGAACTTTAATCGGATAGGTAGGGGTAGTAAAAGTTGTAATCTGCCCCCGTATTATGTAAGCCGATTTCAGTTGCAGTACGGGTAGATACCCGTCACTCTCACACTTTGCTATTATTCTGAATGAGTGAGAGAGAACGGTAGACGAAAGCAACTGAAATCGGCTTACATAATACGGGGTCGGGTCTACCCCACACAGTGGAGTATCGATGATTATTCTAGAGCAAGTGTTGCCAAGTGGGTGCTAGTTAACCTCTGCCTACCCCTTCGGTAATATAGGCGTGATTTATGTATGTATGTATGCAAGTGTTGCCAACAGTAATTATCTTGCTAGATCTTTGCAAATTCGGCTTCCTGCTTTCTAAGACTAAGTCTCTAGAACGTCTGAAATCTAGACTGAATCTATTGAAGCTCGGCAGGTGAAGTCAGCCTGGTTGTTAGGAACTTTGTTCGCCTTGCCTAGGTTACCTAGGTATTGACTGAGTGATTCGCACTGGTAACTACGCGGTCTCCTGAACTGTAATAGAGAAAGTTTAGAAACGTAATTGTATCGGTTAACCCGAAGCGGAAACTGATTCTGCGAGAATACATCTTGCATCTTGCAGGAGCTCGTTAGCGCAGTGGCGTAGCGCGCTTGGCCTGCGATTGCGTAAACTAAGCAATGTTGGCTAAGGCCGGTCATTGGATGGGTGACCAAGAATTTAAAATTCCGAGTTCCTCCGTGCTTCAAAAGGCACGCTAAGCCGATGGTCCAGGATGCATCTGCAGTCATTAATACCCACCAAGCCGTACTGGGCCAGCGTGGTGGGTTTCGGCCCCAACCTCCATATATTCTTTCAACCATAGGGAAAGCCCGTGCCCAGCAGTGGGGACATAAAAAGGGCTGGTGATGATGATGATCACATCTTGCATTCGCCGTAGGTATATCCTTAGTTAGAATTTTTGTAGGTTTAAAGAAATCATTTTTTATGCTAGACTGTGAAGCTCTTGCCCTTCATCTCGCCCGATGGTAAGTGACGATAAGGGCCGAAGATGAAAATGAGCTTCTCCTGGAACCCTCAACCACAGAGGGGCTATCTAAACATTTATGTCACAAAGGAAAAATTGCTCAGAATAAGTTTGAGACTATTTTTTCCGTATCAAGTTCAAGACTTTAATAATTCCTCCTCAAATCAATCCTCATGATTATCACCAGCCCTTAATATTCCCCTCTGCTGGAGCTCATGGCTTCCCTACGGATGGAAGAGTGTAGGGAGAATGAGAATTATATGACTATGACTATGAGCCATAACCCACCCACATCCTATCCACAAGCGAATCGAATTAAAAGGAACTCGAGATAGTAAATTTTTGTTCACCCATACAATGACCCGCTGTTCCTCATTCCCAATAATCATTTAAACGTAACATTTTTTGTGGTCATTAAAATACTGAATTTCATGATCTGTCTGCGACGCATAATACTTACAAAAATTAATTTAGAAACCTTTTGTTTTCGTAGTAATATTTTTTCAAAAAATGATTCTGTGTTGAAATAACGAACACATTGGAGTAGGGTTAACTATCCCTGACACTGCTGATAGGCGAGGAAAAACATACGCGGCATCATACAATTTTAAAGTTATGCATTTTCAATCCGAAATCCGTAACGTAAGTGGCAAGGGTAATGTGAAATCCAAAATGACATTTCCACATTTAGACGTGAGCTAATTACGCCTAATGGTGAACGCACACTTATCCGAGCCGAATGCGCCGAACGCGCCGAAGTCAACGAGGCCTCGCACACCTATCCGCGCCGAAGGAATCGAATATCAAGTGATTTTTTTTATCTCGGATACTAAATTGACAGGTGCAAATGTCATGTTTTATTGTTTAACTCTAAACAATAAAACATGACAAAATATAGACTTTAAAACTTTATTTTAAAAACATTATTGACCTTTTACTTTCTTTACTATAAATACTTTATTGTTTCGAGTTAACTAAACAATAAAGTATAGATTAAAAAATAGACTGCTTCCTGAATTGACAGATTCGTCCACATCGTACGCATTGTTGCCATCCGAATTCTTTTAGGATTCTGAAGTTTCTGACAGATTCGGAAGAATCAGACGATTCGGCTCCAGCCAGCAAATGTGCGAGGTTTCATATGATTGACAATAAAGTTTTCTTAAAATTCATGTGGTGACGGCAGATTAGAATACAATTGTGACCACCCCGAATCTCTCCCGTGGGTGTCGTACAAGGCGACTAAGCATAAATCAGTGATGAGGAATGAGCAGCAGCGTTCCTCTTATACCACCTAGTAATACTGCGACTTTTGTGCCCGATAAATGGCAATAGGCTTGCACCTATTACATGGGATCTAACATAGTTGGCGAAACGTGGGTTCACCTCTGCCCACCCCTTCAGGGATATAGGCATGATTTATCTATGTATATGTATGTTTAAATTCGTTGACTTCGGCGCGTTCGGTTCGGATAAGTGTGCATTCACCTTAAATGATCGTTCACAGACAACGAAATAAAATGAGTAGTAACACTCAAACCTTGTTCCGTAAAAGTATTAAAAAAGTATAAAAACTTCGCCTCTCACAGAAAGGGGAAAAGGGGGGGTAAAAAAAGTTGTGTCGCGACCTAAGCCCAGGCACGAGACGCGAGAAAAACTTTCAGCTATCGTCGCGAGTTTCATTTTTAATTTGCCAGGCAAAGGAATGGAAGTGGGGAGCCTTGTTTGAAGCGAGTTAGATACTACATGTGTGTTAGAAGGCTTTGAAAGAAAATTGCTTGGGATATTTGTTTATAATTATTAATTCGCGTCAGTTATGTGTTTGTTAAAAGTATTATTACAGAGGAATATATAAAAAATGTATGTCTCCCATGCTGACCTGGGAGCGAAAAAATAACATAGTATGTCAGCCCCGACTCAGCCAAGGAGTGTCGTAAAAGTCGACTAAGGGAGATTGCCCGGTGCAGACCAATAAGCACTTTGGGGCACCCGAATGGAGGAGGGCAAACCACCAACACAGCCTATCCAAAGAGATTTACTTATAAAACCTTTAGGTGGTGACGGCAGAGCAGCCGTGTGGTGACGGGAGAGCAGAATACAATAAATTGTCGCCACCCCCATCTCTCCCGCGTCTGCGTACAAGGCGAATAGCTGCTGCACTCAGAGACGTCAAATAACAAATAACGTTAATGAGTACTTAACGCCAAAAAATGACAATTCAAAACTAGTCGCTATTCTTGCCGGGTCTATGGTCTAGATTTGAATGAAAATTTTTGGCATTAAATAATCATTAAAGTTATTTGACGTCTCTGAGTGCGGCAGTAAGGGTTATAAGAGTAATGGGCAGCAGCGTTCCTCTTAGACCACCTAGCAATGTACTGCGATTCCCTTTGCCCGATAAATGGCAATAGACTCGCCACCTATTTCATGGGACCTAACCTAATTGGTAAAACGTGGGTGTCGATTCACCTCTGCCTACCCCTTCGGGTACATAGGCGTGATTTATGTATGTACAAATGAAAGTGGTACAATATAGCATTCCCTACCAGGTAACCAGTATGATGTATGTTACGTACAATAAGTAGTGTCCGACCGAAAGTTCGGTTTCGGTTTCGGTTTCGGCCGTGTTTCGGCCAAAAATCTAGTTTCGGCTGCAGTTTCGGTTTCGGCCAAAATTGGCCGAAACTTTTGCCGAAACCGAAACTGATTTCGGAAGTTCACGCACGTTCACGTTCGCCAAACTTCGTTTCTCGCGGCAACGCGCTGGCGGACTCTAGCGGCCCTGTTCGGGAATTGTCGTGCGCCGTTCGATAGCTCTGTAGCAACAAAACCTAGTCAGTGCGTGTGCACTGACTAGGTGTGCTAAGAGTGTAATAGAAATTTTAGTACCTAATATACCTAACAGAGATTTATGATTCTTCTAAGTATAAATACAAACCTCGGTATTAATTAGTAAGATTTTAAAATACCAATACTTAGTATTTAATGAAACAGTTACAATGAGTGAATTAGTGATTATTGATAACTGATAAACATTTTGTTATCAGAATAAAATATTTGAAAAAAATAGTAAAAATATTATTAATATTTTTTATATTATATCAAATAAATGATTACAACAAACTTAATACACTGTGTTTCCATTTCATGTCCTAATTAATGCAGAATAATGGGTAAAATGCACCAAATTTCAGTATTTTAAGGTATTTTATATTTGGCCACAAGAGTTTCGGTTTCGGTTTCGGTTTCGGCCGAAACTGAAGCCATGGCCGAATATTCGGTTTCGGTTTCGGTTTCGGCCGGAAAACTAGTTTCGGTCGGACTCTAACAATAAGGAGGCAGAAGAATCTTGAAAACGTTCTTATCTTCGGATCTTGCCGGGTCGACCCTTAATCGGGGCTTACTTGAGGAATAGTATTGATAAGAGCATTAATGGTTGACTTGAGTCGTCTACCTATACCCATCCAAATCTATTAAGTCTTATTTGAGATAAGGAACAACCAAATCAACTACGATGTTCTTAAATAAACAGATTTTTTTGCACTTTCCAATACTGGGGCACGGGCCTTCCCTTTGGATGGAACAATGTAGGGAGATTGAGCCATAACCCACCACGCTGACCCAGTGAGAGTTGGTGAGTTTTTAACGACTGCAGATGCAGCCGGGACCAACGGCTTAACGTGCCTTCTGAAGTGCGGAGGAACTAGAAACAATAAATTTTTTGGTCACCCATCCAATGACCAGGCTTAGTAAATATCGCTTGCGATTGCGTAAAGCAATCGCAAGCCGAGCGCGCTAAGTCACTGCGCCATCAAACTCCACAGGTACAGTGCCTCTAGCACGAACTTTTGAAGTTTCGTAACGTAATCGTATCGACATAAAGCAGTCAATGTATGAATAAGAAAGTCATGTTTGATAGCGACAGTTTCGAAACTCATTTCTGTCTCCAGCAAATTTTACGTGAAAAAACTTGCACATTGATCTATATCATATAGCCGTCCTTCATTAGCATGTTTTGATTTTCTGTGTGTTTCTGTTCTTTTGCTAGGTCAAACAAATCAAACGGCTTAACGTGCCTCCCGAAGCACGGAGGAACACGAGATAATAATAATAATAAGTCAGGGTCAAGAGTCAGATGCAGAAGGCAGTACTTCTGGACACGGCGCGTATAGTGAGGAGGTTCCTGTCTCTGGATCCTTAACCACGGTAGCCGGGACCCTGATCTTGCTACAGATGGGGAACTGCATTTTTGTATTTTTAAATGTTATATTTTTTAATGTCTTATATTGTAAAAATTTAATGTTCAGAAATATGATTTTGTATGTAATTTAAATGTAATAAAATAAAAATAATAAATATTTTTACACTCACACCTATCATCTAGCCCAAAGAAAGTAGCCTAAGCACTTGTGTTATGGATAACGGACATATTTTTAATATAATTATGTACATAAATGTTGAAAATATACTACATAAATAGATACACAACCATGACTCGGAAACAAACATTTGTGGTCATCACAAAGTTTGCCCCTACCAGGATTCGAACCCGGGACCTCTTGGCCAATACCCAGCAATCTGAGCATTCGACCAAGGCGGCCGTCAATACATTTTTCATTTTTGGTCACCCATCCAATGACCGGCCTTAGAGAACAATGCTTAGTTTACGCAATCGCAGGCCAAGCGCGCTATGCCACTGCGCTAGCGAGCTCCTCTATGGTGTCTGTCACAAAGATAATACCTATTTATTTATTTAAACTTCATTGCACACATAATAGTACAAATGGCCGGCTTAATGCCACAACCGAAGAGCTGAATAAGAATCAGTACGGTGGTATGGGCACTAACACAATTACTGACTAAGTAATATTTACACATAAACATAAACATAATTCACGCCTATAGGCAGAGGTGCACTACTAGCACCCATGCTTCGCCAATTATCCTAGGTCCCATGTAATAGGTGGCGAGCCTATTGCCATTTATCGGGCCCAAAAGTCGCAGTACTTTGCTAGGTGGTAGGTATAAGAGGAAGGCTGCTGCCCATTCCTCATCACTGATTTATCCCTGTATGACACCCACGGGAGAGATTTGGGGTGGTGACAATTGTATTCTACTCTGCCGTCACCACACGGCAGCTAAGTAATATTTACTACAAAGATTTTGGGATTAGAAAAAGAATTTCGAAAAATTATGATCTTGAGGCGGGAATCGAACCCGCGTCCGCTGCTATCCGGGCAGGTGCCTGACCGCTCGGCCACCCAAGACACTAATTAACTTGCCGAAATTCTTCTAACCTTTACACTTCACGTTGTAAGCCAACGGGTACCCTCGCAATGTAGAAATAAATTTCAAACATTCCAAAGCAGATATTTTTACAAATACCGTGCGTTCGGTTAAGCTCGGGTTTGCTTTATAAACTATTCGATTTTAATTTTAACATTATATAAATGTTAGAAAAATTAGTACAACTCAAGATCATAATTTTTCGAAATTCTTTTTCTAATCCCAAAATCTTTGTACTAATTTTTCTAACATTTATATAATGTTAAAATTAAAATCGAATAGTTAATATTTACTAGTTAATAATTCACTAATATTAAGTATTGTCCCTTTTGCCCCCAGGATATCCATATCCCACGTGCCCAACGCGACCTACGCCGAGCTGGTGATAGGCAACGTGAAACCGGAAGACGAGGGAGTGTACCGGTGCGAGATCACCTATCTCCACGTCGGGGAGGACTGCAACACGGTCCAGGTCACCGACTTTCACACTTACAGTGAGTGATTCTGATTGTTAACCATTTCTAGGACCGTCTGACCAAGAAGCAGATTGTGACTTAGAGCCTGTTGTCATAAAGAAGTACTTGGTCACCAACTTCGATACTTAAAGAGAGTGATTCTGATTGCTTACCAATTTTAGGACAGTCTGACCCAGAAGCAGATTGTGACTTAGAGCCTGTTGTCGTAAAGAAGTACTTGGTCACCAACTTCGATACTTAAAGAGAGTGATTCTGATTGCTTACCAATTTTAGGACAGTCTGACCCAGAAGCAGATTGTGACTTAGAGCATGTTGTCATAAAGAAGTACTTGGTCACCACCTTCGATACTTAAAGAAAGTGATTCTGATTGCTTACCAATTTTAGGACAGTCTGACCCAGAAGCAGATTGTGACTTAGAGCCTGTTGTCATAAAGAAGTACTTGGTCACCAACTTCGATTCTTAAAGAGAGTGATTCTGATTGCTTACCAATTTTAGGACAGTCTGACCCAGAAGCAGATTGTGACTTAGAGCCCGTTGTCATAGAGAAGTACTTTTTACGCTAGACAGGGAGGCTCGAGGTCCCTTCATCTCACCTGATGCTAATTAAGTGACAATAGGGGCCGTAGATGGAATCGAGCTTCACCAGGAACTCTCACCCACAGAGGGACTAGCTATCTTATCACAATTGTCGGAACACAACAATGCTCTTAACATTATTATAATAGCGACACATTTGGTTGTAGCCAAGCGGACTTGAAAGAAGTCCTACCACCAACCAAACCGAGTACAAATCTTGTGCCCCCCTGGGACCGAACCTCTGGATCTTAATTCCACTAGACCACGGAAGGGGTTTAAAATTATGTTGGTGTACCTATTACTAAATAAATACATAAAATCTCCTTCTCAGAAATCATTATCGCAATTAAAATCACCCCGCCACCAATTCCAATAACATCTAATCACACGACATTCAATTATCTCATCCAAAGTAACACTCGCTCAATTCGGCGACTCAATATTGTGAAATCGTTCAAGCGGCGCTCCATCGAAATTGCCTTATTAATCTTATAAGTGTTTAGAAAGATATGACTCTTGCCCTAGCTAAACTCTATTTAATATTCATAAAACCCGAGCACAGAATAACACCACGGCACGTCACTCTATATTTCCGCTTGATCAAGCACAGTTGTCGATTTAACAGAATTACCATATCATTGGGGAAAATACGCCATCGTCTTTGTCAAAAATTACACCGAGCAGAGTTACACCGTCAATGGTATAGTTGGAGCCATGAGCAACCCCGGGGAATTGGATTAAGGGAAATTTAAATACATTCCCCGTTGACGCCTGATCGAAATAAAATTTGAGCGAGCTCTCTCCCCTGAGGCGGTTTATGCACTTAAAATGTGAAGCTTTGATTACGATTTTGGATTTAAAGCTATTGACAGTGTGTCTGAGAATATTTCAACAAGTACTGGTGGGTTGGAAAGTGATCACTCAAATTCGTCTCGTGTGTTGTGTAAAGAGTAATGTAACAGAAAATCTTTTGAGACAGACAGCAAAGTTTCTCATGATACATGATTTGTTATTTAGCATGATTAGGTATATTTTAGTGTTAGAAAAGTTATTCGATTTTAACTTTAACATTATATAAATGTTAGAAAAAAAATTGGTACAAAGATTTTACATACATAAATCACGCCTATATCCCCGAAGGGGTAGGCAGAGGTGAACTAGTACCCACATTTCGCCAATTATGTTAGGTCCCATGTAATAGGTGGCGAGCCTATTGCCATATATCGGGCACAAAAGTGTCGCAGTACATTGCTAGGTGGTATAAGAGGAACGCTGCTGCCCATCCCTCATCACTGATTTATCCTTAGTCGCCTTGTACGACACCCACGGGAGAGATTTGGGGTGGTGACAATTGTATTCTACTCTGCCGTCACCACACGGCATAAAAGGTAAAAAGATTAAGATAAGGTACAAAGATTTTGGTGGTTAGAAAAAGAATTACGAAAAATTATGATCCCGCCTCAAGATCATAATTTTTCGAAATTCTTTTTCTAACCACCAAAATGTTAGAAAAATTATTACAGAGAAAAATTAGTCAGACAAAGCTGAAGATTGCGAAGTAGTTTTTTACATTGTCTGTTTTTATACGAAAGTACAAAATAAGTGTCAGGTTTTTTTTAATGTTTTTGAGTTTATTAAGGTTTAGTAAGATGGCATTATCATCTTCATTGTGATAAAAGTGGGAATGGTAAGTAAAATATAATAGTAGATTATAATATACATACATACATACATAAATCACGCCTATATCCCCGAAGGGGTAGGCAGAGGTGAACTAGCACCCACGCTTCGTCAATTATGTTAGGTCCCATGTAATAGGTGGCGAGCCCATTGCCATACATCGGGCACAAAAGTCGCAGCACATTGCTATTGCTAGGTGGTATTAGAGGAACGCTGCTGCCCATTCCTCATCATTGATTTATCCTTAGTCGCCTTGTACGACACCCACGGGAGAGATTTGGGGTGGTGACAATTGTATTCTACTCTGCTGTCACCACACGGCATTATAATATACCAAGGCAAGATCGCAAGTTTTTTGATAAAAATGCGATCTGAGGCTTTCTTTTTTGTTGCCCGAGGTAAGATCATAGTTTTATGCCAAAGTATATTGACTTTCAGTCAATATAACAAATGTGTTTCTTAAAAAATATTTCTCGCAAAGTTGTTGCAACGGAATCATAGATGGCGCTCCCGACACCCGCGATTGGCGGTTTCCCAATTTTATGTTACAGCTTAAAAAAGGAGCAGATCCGACAGCTAATTACACGATTCGAAAACAAAACAACGCCTCTAAAGATGGCGGCCTCTCCAGCCAATAATAAAACGCGGAAACGTCTTAAAATGTCCGACAGCGATCTTACATCGGGTTGTTCTCCAAAAATTTGTAGTCAAAGGGGGTTGGGATGATAAATATTCAACAGCCTGCCCAGAATTGACTTTAAACGGTTTAAGGGTATTGTTAAGGGGATTAGTTGGGGTTTCTCGGCCCGGGACAATGCCGAGTTAATTTTTTTACAAGACTCCCGAATCTGAATAGCGGGCAAAACTTTGGGCGGCGTGAATTGGAATGGTGTCGTCCAGGGGGCCTACCGCCTAACTCGATTGCTAAAGAAAAAGCTATAGTTTATGACGTCATGCTGTCATTTCGCACCAAATGTACCTAAACTATTAGCGATAGCTTTGAATGAATGACCACCGAATGATTTTGTATAAATTTGGCACAAAATTCGTGCCGCCTACAAATTCAGGATGGCTGCTATAGCGGTAAGCAGTGCATTGAAATATAGCTATGATCAGCATTCGAGCTAGGCGGTAGGCCCTCAGATCTTGGCAAATTGTAAACTAGGTCGTCAATGACTGCTGTTCTGTGTGCCTGCGAATCGTCTGTCATAATTTTAATGTCCCCACTGCTGGGCCACGGGCCTTCCCTATGGATGGAAGAATATAGGGAGATTGGGCCATAACCCACCACGCTGGCCCAGCGTGGGTTGGTGGATATTAACGACTGCAGTTGCAGCTGGGACCAACGGCTTAACGTGCCTTCCGAAGCATGTAGGAACTGGAGATAATACATTTTTGATCACCTCACAATCATGCGTGATGTATTAAAATGTAAAGGATTAGGTTACGATCGAACTGAAATATCGTCATGATAAAAGTTCCTAATGAAAATAGAAAAAAAATGGAGTCATCGCAATTATACTCGTCGTCCGCCTGACATGCTCTCCAACAATTTTCTGCTTAGTCATTCTTTGCTAGGAGTTTTTTGGTGTGATCGATGATATTATGAGTGAAAAGACAATGCCGTAGAATAAAGTTGTCACCACCCCCGTCTCTCCCATGAGTATAAGGCGACTAAGAGTAAAGACAGCCATGAGCAATGGGCAGCAGCGTTTCTCTCATACCACCTAGCAATATAATACTGCGACTTGACAATAATGTTTACATAGGACCTAGCCTAATTGACGAAACATGGGTGTTGATACACCTCTGCCTTCCTTAAATTGACGTAGTTTATCTATGTATGTATAAAAGGGAGTGAATGACTTGACGACGCGATGAAACGTACTGCGCCGAACTCAGATAAACTGTGCAGGAAAATAAAGAGGTTTCTCTCTGACATCGTTCCTTTGTTGCCCTGTGTACTTATTTACTCCAGAAAAGAATCGGACAGCGGCATTCCCTTAAACGCTCCGCAGCTCACCAGATTAAAATGTCCAATCGGCAAAATCCCTAAAACAGTAATAAATGATAATTGGAATTAACAATTTCTAACTGAGACAGACAGCGTTGGCAACAATTGCTCGCTCCACTTGTTTCCTCTTGCCCCTTCAGTGGCCGGCTTAAGGACCATTTTCGAATGGCAGTGTTAATCCAGATCGGCCGCCGACTGTCCACTAATCAAATTACTAAACTGGAAAACTTGGCGAAGGGGGAATATTAAAAAAAGACACCGTCGGCGGTCGCGGTGTTTTGTAAGGATTTCAGGACGTATTTTTCGACGGGAAAGGTTTTAATCCAAGTCTTTGGCGGGAATTCCTTGACACGGTCGCCTTGGTTCGCGCGTTTACACCCCACGATCGCGAACCGTTTAAAAGTGTGTAAAACATATCTGAAATCTTCTATGCTGGCCTGGGAGCGAACAAATGACGTAGAATAGGCCAGCCCCCCCTCATCCCACGGGTGTCGTAAAAGTCGACTAAGGGAGATTGCCTGGTGTAGACCAATAAGTACCTTGGGGTACCCGAATGGTGGAAGGCAAACCACCAACAACAGCATACCCAAAGAGGGTTGGTGCCAGGCAGGCGGTTGGCTGTAGCACCGAAGCCAAAACCTTGAGCAGTATTTTGGTGTGTGAAAAGTAAATGAATAATCCAACTCACAGTATAACAGTCCTAGATAAACTAAATAAATGTAGGAGAGTAGCCTACAGTATGTATTGGAATGTTGTCATTCCAATCACTCTCTCCGTTCATCGGTCTCTCGACATGGTCCGTTCCGTCTCTTTTCTATACATTTATTCATCACTAGCACCTTTACGGTGTGATGGATGATAGGGAGTGGATGGCTTGATGAAGTCTGACCTATATGAATGGAAGAGGAAACATACTGGGAACTGAGGGTCTACTCTGAAACTCCAAACTCACATCTATCCGTCTTACTCACGCCATTGCGTGTTAAAATAAGAGCGACAAAGACGCAAAGACTCGATGGAACGAAATAAACTTACAGAGTACCGCCTCAGGGCAGGGGAAGAAGAAAACATGTCTGAAAACATGGCCACAAAATGTCATTTTAATCATATTGAAAATGAAATTTTATGATCACGTTTTAATTGATAACGTGTCAATTTGAAGATTGATTGATTTTCTTCGATGGCTCCCTTAGTTTGGATTTGAGAGTAAATATTTAAGGTTTGGTAGTTTGAACACTTTGTCCAGTAAACGCGATAGCAATTGTGCAGGTATAAATAAAAATGTACTGTTGGTTGGCTGTAATTATTCCTTAAAAAATCAATGAATAGTCTGTTGAGCAACCTGTTCCTGCTTCCTGTACTACCTAGATGTTCAGGCTCATCAAAGCAAAGTATTTACGTATTTTCCAAATCAGATATAAAAGAAGCAACAGTCATGAATTCAGAATTGGATATATCGCAGTGAAGCGTTAACCTGATACTAGGAAAAACTGAAATCATTTAAAAGATGTCGTTGTCGTGTCGTACCCTGTAAACGCTCTTATAGGATAATATTTAAAGAAGCTGCATCTATGTCGGCGCTCGCCGTGAATTAAAATGTCCTTTACAACTTTCTTACGGGAAGTATCAACTTGCTCGTTTTACACTAGTGTTTGGCTGCAGCTTTGTCTGAATCTGTGCAAATAGAGACGGGAGCCGGAGGAAAGTATGAGGAGACGATGTTGTTTTTGAAAATCTTCGCATGAGGACAATTTGGAATTCACTTTTAATTAAAGGCCTTTGGGTTTCTTATTTCGAGAGTAGCAGTAGTAAAACTTGTTAAAAAAGAGCAGAACACATTAATTGTCACCACCCCCAATTTCTCCCGCGAATGTCATCAAAGCTGACTGAGGGTTAAATATTCAATTCAAAACTAGTCGCTTTATATTCTTTCCGGTCTATGGTCTAGTTTTTATTGACATTAAGTACTCATTAACGTTAATTGACGTCTCTGAGTACGCCTTTAATCTAGTAGCAATTTCGCACAGCTCAAGGTAAATTAAATTTTCCCTCGTCATCACCAACCGTTCTAATGGCCCATATACTGAAGCACAGGCTTTCCCTATGGATGGAATAATAATATAGGGAAAAATGGGCCACAACCCACCATATTGGCCTAGTGCGGATTGGTGGGTATTAGCGACTGCAGATGCAGCCGTGCCTTCCGAAGCACGGAGGAACTCGAGATAATACATGTTGACGTTTTGGGAAACTGAGAGTCAACATGTGCACTGTTTTAAGTACGCATTATAGTTAATTAACGTCCCTAATTACTGTCGCACTCAGAAACGTCAATTAACGTTAATAAGTATCATAAAACGTCAATCAAAACTAGACCAACAGCCGGCAAGAACAGCGCATAGTTTTGAATCGATTTTTTTTGTATTAAAAAGTACCTATATACTCTTTAAAGGTAATAGACGTCCCTGAGTGCGACATTTAATCCCCGATTCCTGGGGGGTATCTAGTGATAGCCAGGGGAAAATTACAGGCTGGCTGTCAGACGCCACTGTCATTAGATATAGGCGTGATCAAAGGCGGCTGCCCGCTTTGAAGTAGCGTCTTTAACACAAATAATGTGAGCCGGGAGTCCTGTTGCTAATTCTCAAATGTCTGTTATAGTTCTAGTGACGCGTTATCTATAATAATATACATCTGCTCCTTCACCGTATAGCTATAGTATAGCGTATAGCCGTGTAGTGACGGCAGAGTAGAATACAACTGTCACCACCCCAAATATCTCCCGTGGGTGTCATACAAAGTGACTAAGGTTAAATCAGTGATGAGGAATGGGCAGCAGCGTTCCTCTTATACCATCTAGCTATGTACCTACTGCGACTTTTGTGCCCGATAAATGGCAATAGACTCGCCACCTATTAAATGGGACCTAACATAACTGGCGAACGTGGGTGCTAGTTCACCTCTGCCTACCCCTTCGGGGATATAGGCGTGATTTATATATGTATGTATGTATGCTCCTTCACCCTGCCCTGTTCCCAGCTTATTTGGGGTGGGCGCAGTATGTTTCTTCTTCCATTCATATCGATCCGGCCCCTTCAAACCATCCACACCCTTTTAATTCATATCATCCATCACACCGTAAGGTGCTAGTGATGAATTAATGTATTCAAAAGTGACGCAACGGACCATGTCGAGAGACCGATGAACGGAGAGAGTGATTGGAATGACAACATGCCAATCCATCCTGCCCAAGGCTTAGGTTTTACAGCCGGCCGCCTGCCTGACACCAACCCTCTATGGGAGATTGTTATAAAGTAGATTGAAAATTATTGTCCTAACCCGGGAATCGAACCAGCGTCTTCCGCAATTCGGGCTTCTGACCTTTATTTGTTTGTAATGATGTTTTTACATTTATAGGATGTTAAAAATATCAACAATACTTTTATTTCCTTCGAAATAACCTCCTTCGAAGCATTGTTTTTGTTTATTTTTTTAAAACACCAAAAGATGTTTCAGTGTCTATTTCCTGAATCTATTCATCACGTTAGCGTTATCGTGCGAAACACAATGTATCATATCCATTGTACGTTCGCTTCCGGACGGCTCGTTTCCGCTCCACACAGAACGTGTAATGTATACCTACTACGGGGCGAGCGAATAAATCGTCTGCGAAGTGCATTTTTCTGAAGTGGTGGGCGGTCGCTTCCTGTGTTGGTTCAGCTTAAACTGAAATAACAGGCTTTAGTTGCCATTCAATTTTCTACGTTAATCTTTTTAATCTCAGAGTGTAAATTGCCGTGTAACGACTTAGTTGATATACGTTAACGGCTTCTATAGTCTAATGGTCCCGAAAAGCTCCCTGGTTAGAATCACGTTAGGGGCAAATCTTTGTGATGAACACACATATTTTTTCTCGAGACATTGTTCTTTATATTTTATGTGTTAGTAGTATATTGCACATAAAATTTACATACACCTTTCATAAAACACGCCCATCTATTCCCGAAGGGGTAAGCAGAGGTGCATTAACACACGTTTCGCAATTATGTAATAGGTGGCGAGCCTATTGCCATCTATCGGGTACCTATAGTGCTACAAGGTGTGTAACGTTGCAGCCCATTACTCATCGCTGTCTTTACCCTAAGCCACCTTGTATTTTGAAATTCTTTACTCCCATTTAGCGTGATGGCTTATATGGATGAAAAGGTAGTGAACAGCTCACTGGTGTCTAAAAGATATGAATGGAAGAGGAAACATACTGCGGCGACCCTAGACAGTCGAATGGGGGTGAGAAAGATGATGATAAATTTGGAAATCCAAAGAAAAGATGATATTGGGTTTTTAACGCAAATGATGATAATTATGCCTTATGTGATTGAAGATGAAGATGAAAGAAATCTATCCAGATTCCAGTATTAAAGCCACTGAAATGTCATTACTTACAAATTTATATGTAAAGGCATCTGTCCGGATTGCAGAAGACGCGGGTTCGATTCCCGCATCAAAACTATAATTTTTAGAACTTTTTCTAACCCAAAGGTCTTTTTGTTAAAAATCTCACTGAAAAGTGATCTAAATCGATTCGTATCAATTAATATAGTTCAATTATTCATTATGCTAAGCCCTCCTTCGTTCAATATTAATTAATCTATGCAGTGATCCAGTCAGCTGATAACTCGGACGAAGAAAAATCGTATTCTCAGAATAAATATACGAAGTGAAAATGTATGCAGCTAAAGAGATATCCGCTTTCTCCATTACGTAGGTACAGTGAAAGCGGAGTCAGTACGTTACTTCAAAAATCTTTCTTTTAATCCAAACCCGTTCCACTTTTTTTAGGTGCAACTTCTTTCCACTCAGCTAGTTTAAGGTCCAACTATTTTCCACTCAACTACTAGTTTAGGTTCAACTTTATTGTACTCAGCTAGTGTAGATCCAACTTTTTTCCACTCAGCTAGTTTAGGTCCAACTTTATTCTACTCGGCTAGTGTAGATCCAACCTTTTTCCACTCAGCTAGTTTAGGTCCAACTTTACTCTACTCAGCTAGTGTAGATCCAACCTTTTTCCACTCAGCTAGTTGAGGTCCAACTTTATTCTACTCAGCTAGTGTAGATCCAACCTTTTTCCACTCAGCTAGTTTAGGTCCAACTTTATTCTACTCAGCTAGTGTAGATCCAACCTTTTTCCACTCAGCTAGTTTAGGTCCAACTTTATTCTACTCAGCTAGTGTAGATCCAACCTTTTTCCACTCAGCTAGTTTGGGTCCAACTTTATTCTACTCAGCTAGTGTAGATCCAACCTTTTTCCACTCAGCTAGTTTAGGTCCAACTTTATTCTACTCAGCTAGTGTAGATCCAACCTTTTTCCACTCAGCTAGTTTGGGTCCAACTTTATTCTACTCAGCTAGTGTAGATCCAACCTTTTTCCACTCAGCTAGTTGAGGTCCAACTTTATTCTACTCAGCTAGTGTAGATCCAACCTTTTTCCACTCAGCTAGTTTAGGTCCAACTTTACTCTACTCAGCTAGTGTAGATCCAACCTTTTTCCACTCAGCTAGTTTAGGTCCAACTTTATTCTACTCAGCTAGTGTAGATCCAACCTTTTTCCACTCAGCTAGTTGAGGTCCAACTTTATTCTACTCAGCTAGTGTAGATCCAACCTTTTTCCACTCAGCTAGTTTATGTCCAACTTTATTCTACTCAGCTAGTGTAGATCCAACCTTTTTCCACTCAGCTAGTTTAGGTCCAACTTTATTCTACTCAGCTAGTGTAGATCCAACCTTTTTTCCATTCAGCTAGTTTAGGTCCAACTTTATTCTACTCAGCTAGTGTAGATCCAACCTTTTTCCACTCAGCTAGTTTGGGTCCAAGTTTATTCTACTCAGCTAGTGTAGATCCAACCTTTTTCCACTCAGCTAGTTTATGTCCAACTTTATTCTACTCAGCTAGTGTAGATCCAACCTTTTTCCACTCAGCTAGTTTAGGTCCAACTTTATTCTACTCAGCTAGTGTAGATCCAACCTTTTTTCCATTCAGCTAGTTTAGGTCCAACTTTATTCTACTCAGCTAGTGTAGATCCAACCTTTTTCCACTCAGCTAGTTTGGGTCCAACTTTATTCTACTCAGCTAGTGTAGATCCAACCTTTTTCCACTCAGCTAGTTTAGGTCCAACTTTATTCTACTCAGCTAGTGTAGATCCAACCTTTTTCCACTCAGCTAGTTTGGGTCCAACTTTATTCTACTCAGCTAGTGTAGATCCAACCTTTTTCCACTCAGCTAGTTTATGTCCAACTTTATTCTACTCAGCTAGTGTAGATCCAACCATTTTCCACTCAGCTAGTTTATGTCCAACTTTATTCTACTCAGCTAGTGTAGATCCAACCTTTTTCCACTCAGCTAGTTTAGGTCCAACTTTATTCTACTCAGCTAGTGTAGATCCAACCTTTTTCCACTCAGCTAGTTTATGTCCAACTTTATTCTACTCAGCTAGTGTAGATCCAACCTTTTTCCACTCAGCTAGTTTAGGTCCAACTTTATTCTACTCAGCTAGTGTAGATCCAACCTTTTTCCACTCAGCTAGTTTGGGTCCAACTTTATTCTACTCAGCTAGTGTAGATCCAACCTTTTTCCACTCAGCTAGTTGAGGTCCAACTTTATTCTACTCAGCTAGTGTAGATCCAACCTTTTTCCACTCAGCTAGTTTAGGTCCAACTTTATTCTACTCAGCTAGTGTAGATCCAACCTTTTTTCCATTCAGCTAGTTTAGGTCCAACTTTATTCTACTCAGCTAGTGTAGATCCAACCTTTTTCCACTCAGCTAGTTTAGGTCCAACTTTATTCTACTCAGCTATTTCAGGTAGAACTTTTTACACCCGACTATTTTCGATCGAACTTTTTTCCACTCAGCTAGCTTAAACCCAACTTTTTTCCACTCAGCTAATCCAAGCCCAACTTTCAACACTCAACTATTTCAGGTCCATTTTACAATATACATTCGGTCCCTCACTCTGCACTATTGCGCCTTATCTGTCGCCAGATCCGCACACAGTTCGTCTACTGGTCGCGGCGATGTCGCCGAGTCCTTCCCAATGTTTTATTCAAAAGACGGCCGTCCGCTTCCCGATTTAAATAAAATTCAATTTTCCATTTTCTTTCCGCGCGATTTTTTTGTCTGCAGGACATTGGGTGTCTTCGGAACGTATCTAGCTGTTGGAGGTTGTTAAGCCTTAATACAGGCAACATAGAGTAATCTATTTGTCAGCAAATATTCAAATGTATGGAAAACAGTTCAGTTCAGAACCGTTACAACGATATGGTCAGTTTTAGCTGGGCATTTCATGAAATGGTCGGCCACATCATGATGTGATCAATTCTACGATCTGGCCACGACATCTACACGCCGAGTGGCGTCGCGTTTCAATAATGTGTCGGGGCCATTAAAATTCCTAAAGCAAGTCGTGCAAAAACATCATTTGTAATTGTAATATCTGCCGTGTTCAAACACCAGGTGGCGTAGAATAATTGCATTTTATATTCTGTCGCGGGCCCAAGGTTTTACTTCTTTCGCGTTATTTTGTTTTCCTGTGAAATTAGACTTTGTATTGATTGGAAAAGTTGAGAGTTTTTGCTGACGGACGCTCCGCTGTCCGTTGGGGCGACGAGTTTTACTTAGTACAGACATACATACATACATAAGTCACTACTTTGCCCCCTAGGGGTGGGTTGAGGTGAATTAACATCATCATGTATGCACGTTTGTCAGAACTGATAGCTGTGTGATGCTCCTATTATTTAAACTGCAATAGTATTGACAACACCAGAACTATTTTTATAAATGTTTTGTCTGTTGTAAATTTTAATAATTCATTAACAGTCCAATGACTTGCGCAAATAGCTCGCACCTTTACTTTTCCAGCTACTTGCACCGTGTAGAAGCATCATAACCAATCTAGCTAACACCGAAATCAAATCAGCTCTTTATAGCATTATTACATACATACATACATAAATCACGCCTATATCCCCGAAGGGGTAGGCAGAAGTGAACTAGCACCCACATTTCGCCAGTTATGATAGGTCCCATGTAAAAGGTGGCGAGCCTATTGCCATTTATCGGGCACAAAAGTTGCAGTAGGTACATTGCTAGGTGGTATAAGAGGAACGCTGCTAACCATTCCTCATGACTGATTTATCCATAGTCGCCTTGTACGACACCTACGGGAGAGATTTGGGGTAGTGACAATTGTATTCTACTCTGCCGTCACCACACGGTCATAGGTATCGCGTCGGTATAGCATTATTCATAGCTATAAAGTCACTTCAGGAGGTTTCTTTCTGCGTGATTGAGCAGAAAACTATGGCCCTCACTAAAAATGGACGGTATCTTTTCAATCGCCCCCAAATCGTAGTCGTAATGACTACCATTTTTTAAGCCACCATCGTCGATTCGACGTCATTAGGCGCTTTTCGTTGACGATTTCCTCTGGTGCAAGTTGGGGCAGGTAGCGACAAGTCTTCAGAACCCAACCGAGAACTTGAGGAACTTACAGAAAACATGCCTCATCATCCCAGTGTGGTGACGGCAGAGTAGAATATAATTATTATTGTCACCACTCCGAATTTCTGCTGTGGGTGTCGTACAAGGCGACTCAGGATAAATCACTGATGAGGAATGGGCAGCAGCGTTCCTCTTATACCTACCACCTAGCAAAGTACTGCGACTTTTGTGCCCGATAAATGGCAATAGACTCGCCACCTTATACTTGGGAACTAACATAATTGGCGTAACGCGGGTGCTAATTCACCTCTGTCTACCCCTTCGGGGATATATAGGCGTGATTTATGTGTTTATTATATTCAATTCCATTCTAAAAACTTCTTACCCAACACCATTAACCGAAGCGCCATGGTGTCGACTTTTTTACGAAATAATTATGTGTAGGGACGTAACTCACTTTGGATTGATGATAGAATAAGGACAGTGAGGGAAGGAGCGCGTTATGCAAAACGGCGCCAGTGAAAAATGGCGCGATTAAAGCTCGTCCCGAAGACTGGGGGTTTGGGCGATTTCCCCCTTTTGTGTCTCAAGGGAGACTTATTAAAAGCCTTTTTTTCCGTCGGACATTCGTGTCGCCAGGATTTATAATATACATACCTAACTTACGCCTGTATCCCCGAAGGAGTAGGCGGAGGTGAATTGACACCTACGTTTCGCCATTTGTTGTAAAATATATTTTAATACTTAATTTTTTAGACAAATCTTTACTCTTGTGCTCTACAAATGCATAGATTAATCTAGATAACAGTTATTAAAAACCAATATTTCTTTTGATATTTGGGGTAAAATAATTTATCCGGGGCGACGCAATATGTTTCCTCCTCCATTAACATCGGTCAGACGCCATCAAGCCATCCACTCCCTTTTGTTTCTTATATTATCATCCATCACACCAGAAAGGTGCTAGTAATGAATTGAATGTACAGAAAAGTGACGAAAATGACCATGTCGAGAGACCAATGACCAGAGAAATTGAATTGAATTGAACATAGGATGTGCCAGCCCCAACTCACTCTAGGGGTGTCGTAAAAGTCGACTAAGGGGGATTGTTCGGTGTAGAATAATGAGCTCCTCAGGGCACCCGAATGGTGGCGGGCAAACCACCAACAACAGCATACCCAAAGAGGATTGGTGTCAGGCAGGCGGCTGGTTGTAAAACCTAAGCCAAAACGTTGAGCCGTATGGATTGGAATGTTGACATCCCAATTGGTCTCTCAACATGGTCCTTTCCACCACTTTTCTAAACATTCATTCATGTTTAGCACCTTTCCGGTGTGATGAATCATATGAATAAAAACGGAGTGGATGGTTTAATGACGTCTGCCTGATGTTAATAGAAGAGGAAACACTGCGCTAAACCCAGATGAACAGGGAACAGGGCAGAAAGAAGAAGAAGTAGAATATTATAGTGGAAAATAATAACATGTTTAAAAGCACTGCCTGAATATATTTCTTATGAATTCATGCTAAGCCGTTTGTCCAACCAACTCGCACTGGGCCAGCATAGTGGATCATGGCCCATAGTTCTTCTATCCATAGGCAAGGCACTGTTACCTGACGATATGAATGAAACAGGAAACACACTGCTTTGACCCCTACTAAACTGGAAACAGGCCAGGATAATTATGGCAGTGTATTTTTAATTATATGGTTCACAAATATAGGAAATAGTATTTTTAATACTGTTACCTCTTAGTCAGGGCTTTTGTAGAATACATCGATTTTAATTTCTACATTATATAAATGTTAGAAAAATTAGTACAAAGATTTTGGTGATTAGAAAACCGTTGGCTTACAACGTGAAGTGTAAATAAAGGTTAGAAGAATTTCGGCAAATTAATTAGTGTCTTGGTTGGCTGAGCAGTCAGGCACCTGCCCGGATAGCAGCGGACGCGGCTTCGATTCCCGCATCAAGACCATAATTTTTCGAAATTCTTTTTCTAATCACCAAAATCTTTCTATTACTAAAGTATATAAAAAAATCTCTAAGCATGCAACACAATACAGCCTCCGCATGAACAACATAATTTATGGACGCCATAAAAGATGCCGATTTGAGCGAAACGCGAAAGTTTTCAAATTGCGAACACAATAGGGATGGTGCGCTATTGCTCGGGTCAACTCGCGTAATGTCACGTGAAATGAGCGGAGAAGGACCTTTCGATTTGCTAGTGATGCCCGCCAGTCGATGAAGCGACGGCTTTATCGATAACCTGCTATAAGACAAAAATGTAATAGCAATAAGTATAATGCAAAAAAGTTTATGATTATGATGATGTTGTTATATTGACACGAACACATCAACATCGTTACATTAAATTATAATATATATCGTACAAGTAATAGAAAGAAAGTTATTAAAAAATATCTTTACAAAAGTTACATCGTTACAGGACATATACTAATATTTGCTTAATAGAAATAAAAAAATATATATTTATTTGAAAAAAGTACATAATAAATCTAATTCGGTAATTCTATAATAAAACCGTTCAAAGTTAACTAGTTAACGTATAATGATGAGGACTAGATGGCAGCGTTCATGGGATGTAAAATAGTAGGAAAAAATTGATGCCCCACTGCCTGCCTCTAATGAGAAGGAAAGGCGTGATTTATGTATAAAATAACACAGTCATCACACCGTAGCAATGTAACGGCTACGTGTGTAGCTTAACCGTAGCAATCGCAATTGGTTTGTTACGGCTTAGCTCAGCATTGAGCGCAGTATTCGAGCACAAGTCACGTCTGGTATAAGTTTTGTTTTACAAAATTTCAAATAACGCTATCGACATCGTGCTATAAAAGCTTTATCCCGTTAGAAAGCTTATTTTTAAGTTTTCTTCGTCTGCTGTTGCGGTTTAACAGCTTAAGATTGAGGCTGAACATTGTATTCTGCTTTTACCTACGTAGTAAAATGTTAATATGACTCTTATTGAAACGTGCATTGCAAACGTTCATAGGTTTAGGTTTTAGCTATAATATTTTCGATTAAAACTGTCTTATTATTAATTATTGTCTAGAAAATAAATCGTAATCACATTAAAATATATTTATTTATTTATTAAGAATACTATAATAAAAATAATATAATAAAATATAATTTTATAGCGGAGTTAGGATTTCTTAATTATTCTACTTACGTAAGTATCTATGGTTCTAACTCCTGCTAAGTGATTTCTAACTCACACAAACACCCATATTAGCTATCAAATGTTTTTCTACAAAGCATTGTTATTTTATGAATTTAACGGGTTGTTAACGGGTAATCGTGGCACAAGTTTTCTCTTAGTAGGAGGATCCATCCACTGTTTATTATTAAACATTTTGTTATAGAAATAAGCAATTTTCTTTTTAACTTATCGATAAAAACATCGATACCACCCCATCACTAGCACAGGTAATGTGTCGTGAAATTCCTAGCCACACGTGATGACGGTCATCTGCCCTTACGAGTAATGAGAGGGAAATGGTGATTACGCCCTTTGATACCTGAACAGATATGCGGGGTATCCGGTATCCGGTGACCAGCTATATCCGATGACCGGCATGCTTGAGACGGGTGATTTGTTTTCCCTTTATAATCACAGATCGAAGTTTTTCGGTCTTGCGGGAAGTCAATACAATCAGAGGAGATTAAATTTAAAAACACCTCTTTTCCCTACCCTGTTCCCAGTCTATATGGGGTCGGCGCAGTATGATTCCTCTTCCATTCGTATCGGTCAGACGTCATCAAGCCTTCCACTCCCTTTTGATTCATACCATCCATCACCAGACGGGAACTAATGATGCATATTGGATATTGGAAACCGTTTTTCTTTGACACTCGTGTTTCGAATATGTAACGTTATTTCTTTGATGATTCATGAGTGTATTTAATGATAGGTATTATTATGTAAAAACCGAATTCCTATTTTTTTTTCATGCATAGAAATGAGACGAAACGGACCAGGGATAGAGATGCTTTAACACCCACGTTTCGCTAATTATTTTTGGTGTCATGTAATGGAGGGCGAGGTTATTGCCATTTATCAGGCGTGTAAATCGTAGTTATACGAGCTGCTGTCTATTACTCAGCGCTGCCTTTACCCTTAGTCGCCTTGTACGACACCTGAGACACATGAGGGGTGGTGACAATTTTATTCTGTTCTGCCTTCAACATACTACGGCATCCAAATAAATTATACATACATACATAAATCGCCCACATTATAAATGTGATGTGAATTAACACCCACGTTTCGCCAATTACGATAGGTCCCATGTAATAGATGAAAATGAAAATGTCTTTATTGTAAAAGTCACCAATTGACAAGATGACGATCTTATTCGCAGTACATTGCTAGATGGCATAACAGGAACGGCATAACTGCCCGTTTCTCTTCACATGGCGACAAAGATGTTTTAACCTTTGTCGCCATGTATGACACCCGCGGGAGACAGGGGGTGGTGACAATGTTATTCTGTTCTGCCGACACCACGCGGCATGCTAAAAAATTATTCCTACATATAAGATTTTTTTTCATCCGTTTCCTTTGCAAGCCAGTGTATTTGCTAACAAATGCATTCTTCGGTTCAAACATAGTAACAATATGAGCTTTTCCACGACTTTGACTGGTGAATCAATATTCTTAAAATATGATATTTATGCTAAAATGAATGCACTCGGAGCAGCTCCGATACGGGGAATATTAGGAGGAGATTTATCGACTTCAGTAAGTTTGATAAATGCGAAGCACGAATGTGAAGCTCAAAAATGATGTACGAGTCTCTGATTTGTTTATCTCGGGTGTTTCTGTTGAGTGAAGTTTTGATTGAAGCTATTATATACACTTATATGGTATCTGTTTAGAGTTAAACTAATATGATCCAATGTATTTTTTATTTAATAAATAAATGACATGTTTGCTCTCCGTGAACTCTAAATTCCGACAACTTTTTTTTCTTATTCTCCCTATATTTTAGGGAAGGCAAAGGGTCTAGCCCATACAGCCATGTCTTAGAGTACATTTTATCTGTAGTCTTATGAAATAATGAATGGGTGAAATGTATGAATGAAATGAATTTTACGTTAAAATATGTGTGTCACATATTTTAACGCATCTAGGGTGTGCTTGGCGCGAATTGAGTGGTAACAGAGTTAATGATGGTGCCTGATGAAGTGGACAAAACCACTTTTCAAGTGGATTTCACCACAACATCAAACACATCACAAGACTTGTTTTGAATGATTCTGCATAATTGCACATCAACACGGATGCTTGTGCATCAAAATAACACCACTTTCACTGCACAAAATCCACTTTGTAACAATTTTTGAATAATCGAAAATAAATCTGACTGACACCACGAAACGCGCCACATACTCCATTCCGACAACTTTTTTATTGGTCGTCTTTTGTTTTTAATACAAATTGTTAGTGGCCTGTTCATGAAGGAGGTCGTATATAGTAACCTTACAAAAACAGGGCCGTGTGATGACGGTAGAGCAAAATATAATTCGTCATCACCGCAGCGTTCCTCTTATACCACCTAGCAATCTACTGCGATTTATACGCCTGATAGATGGCAATAGGCTCACCACCTATTACATGGGACCTAACTTAATTGACCAAAAGTGGGTGCCTATGCCTACCCCTTAGGGAGTATAGGCGTGATATTCGGATTTAATAAGTACAGGGCATATACATTATTATATAAAAGGGAGCTTTATTAATGGAAGGTTAACAGAGATTTATACTAATATTATAAGAGTTTGTTTGTTTATTTGGTTGGTTGGTACTGGTTCAAATTGAAAAAATCTTTTTGTGTTGGATAGCCCTTTTATTGAGGAAAGCTATATAACAACCGACTTTAACGCGAGCGAAGCCAAGGGCCAACACAAGCGTAACATGTATGTATGTACTATACATATAATATCTACATAAACAGTAAAACTTGTATTGAGGAAAAGGATAAATAGGTCAAGGAAAATTCGAAAAATTATTTCCGTAAACGTTCCAGTTGTTTGGGCAGCGTCTCGAAATGAGGAAGGCAACTGTCCGAGCTTTGCATCTAAAGATTATGATGTTTTGGCTTTTATCTGACCGTACCATGGGAAACGAACTTCCCCAAAGACCACGCTGTGAAAACCAATAAGTACTTTGAGTTAACAAACAAAATAACAAAAATGGCTACATTGTTAGTTTGAATGCTGTAGAGCGAAAAAAAAACGTTGAATGTGCAAACCACCAACAACGTCATACAGGCAGGCGGCCGACTGTAAAACCTAAGCCAAAATCTTGAGCAGTATGGATTGGAATGTTCTCATCCCTATCACTATCTCCGTCCTTTCCGTCTCTTTGCTATCAAAAAGAGTGGATGGCTTGATGACGTCGAACCGATGTGAATGGAAGGGGAATCATATTGTGCCGACCCCAGATAAACTGGGAACAGGGCAGGAGAATCAGATATAAATAAATATTTTTACACTCACACCTATCATCTAGCCCAAAGTAAGTAGCCTAAGCACTTGTGTTATGGATACTAGATTACGGACATATTTTTCATATAATTATGTATATAAATGTTGAAAATATACTATCAATAAATAAAATCTTACCCAACAGATAATTTCAGGACAGGTCATGAAGTACAACCCCTCAGTAAAGAAAGCTAGTTAGCGCGACGAAGTTGAACCAAAAAGACTTCAGACTAACTCCTCTAAAGTCAAGAATAAAGTTCGCAATGACTCTGTCCACAGACCGGATTCAAATTTAAACTTTGAACAATGCACCGTATAAATAAGCGATCGACATAAGATTCTCGATAGCATCCCATTGATGCTGAGTGTTGGATTCAGGCGCTCATATTTTATACATTGGCCAGCATTCTACGGAATGCGGGACAGAAATCTGCTTTATTTAGGACTAGTTCTAGGGTATTGTTTTTTTGTGTCTTACGTGCTACATAGAGGAGATATACAGAGAGGCGCTCGCAAGCGCAGTGTATAGCAATGTTCACTAATTTCGGTCACTGGATGGGTGACCAAAAATTGACTATCATGAGTTCCCCGGTAAGCAGTATGGATTGGAATGTTGTCATCCCAATCACTCTCTCCGTTCATCGGTCTTTCTACATGGTCCTTTCCGTCTTTTTCTATACATTCATTCTTTACTAGCACCTTTCCGGTGTGATGTATGATATGAATCAAAAGGGAGTGGATGGATTGATGAATGGAAAATGAAACATACTGCGCCGACCCCAGATAGTCTGGGAACAGTGCAGGGAGAAGAAGAAGTATATTATAGATTATAGCGTAGATTTTTCGCTAGATATTGAAAACTTGTGTGTCCGTATAGGTAGGATGGGGGTTGGGGGGTTGATTGGTGGTGCGCGGCTTGTTTCGGTTTATGTGATTGGCGAGTTGTGGGATTGTATTTGGTGCATCATTTACAATGTACCTGCAATGTCATAACTCGTTGACAATGGTGGGTTTCTCTACAGCCTACTTGCGTGCCGTTCTGCTAGCGGAGCGTTGGGCCCTGATGCGTTTAGTGTCATCTTGGTATTGAACGCGTCGGGGTCGACGCTTCGTTGCGGATCGGGGCGTGGGCGGGTTCGGGAGACCTATCATTACAGACTGAGGCATGCTGCGCACTCCCCTATTTTTTTCTTGGACACACGGGTTTTCGGTATCTAGCGTGTTGACGATTCATAAGTGTATTGTAATCATACCAGATATGAATAAATGAATTTTGACTTTAACTTTGACTACTCATTCATGGTGAGTGCGGCAGTTAACCAGCAACGTGTATCAACGACTACTCGATCAACCGGCTAAGTAACCGGTTCATCTCTTCTTTCCTCTCACAACTCTTGGAAACTCCTTAAGTCATGGTAAGTGAGTTTAAGAAGCACGCTTTCAGCCCGTCGATCACAACCACACGTGTCACGTACGGGCGGGATCGCGTTGTATTTATTTATCGCATTTTGGCGTGCATCCAGTACTATGCAACGTTTTGTGGGAACAGCTTAGGCGAAGGGACTTGGTCCCTTTTGGATTCGTCCTGTCTCTGCAATTATGGGGTCATTCTTATCGCCAGCCCTTTAATGTCCCCAATCCTCTTACCAGAGGATAAATACTAGATAAGGATAAGACATTTATTGTTTTAAATGAAAAAAAAATATCAACAAAATTATGTCAATATGACTTAAAGTAACATAATTATCCCTTTAATAGAAGCATAAAATTCCTAATTAGGAAAATTTTGAAAGAGGGTTCTTAGTAACCAACATGTATTGTGCTATATCCATGGTATAATGATATTGCATGAGAGTGCAGTGACAGCAGAGCTGACTGAGGCGTAGGGACAAGCGTTCCTAATACGGCACCTAGCCCAAAAGATAGCATATTACATGGCATGATACCCGCATTACGCCAATCATGCCTGACCCATGTAATAGGGTCCGTGCCTTTTGCCATTTTTCATACTCGTTAAACGCAGTATGTGACACTAGGTGATATAAAAAGAATGGTGATCCCATTTCTCATTACAGTTTTAACCCTTAATCGCCTTATACAATGTCCGTGGGAGAGATTGGAGGTGTTATTAATTTGTATTCTATCACCACACAGCAAATTTATTAATTTTGATGCTAATTTTTAACAGTTTCTGTACACCCTATCCCTAATGCTACGATCTTTACAGTGTAGTTTGCGGTATGAGGAAGGAAGGAATTTCAAAATGTCCGTATCTCTTCAAATCCAGTGTCAGAGCCTTTCCGGTTCAGCGCCTCTCACTATAACTATAGGGCTCGAGACGTGACTTGGAAGTTCCTTGCTATGTTGCAGAAATTCATAACAAGCTGTCTCCTTAGGCTCCACCAACTATTTGTTGTCATCCAATACTGTTTATGACATGTTATTTCAAACTTTCCCAATTAGAACAACTGTATTGCCGTGTGGCGTCACTACCAAGCAAAGAAGAATTATTATACAATTATCGCCACCCCTCGTGAGTGTCGTACAAGGCGACTAGCAGTTGTATTAAAGTTGCAGGTGTATGACAATAGGCTTGCATTACATAGCAGCTGGCGAATCGCGGGTATTAAGGTATCCCCTAAGAGGTAAGCACCGAGTAAGAGAAAAGCGTGATTGATGTATGTTATATAAAATAGCTATAGGCTATTCCGCTAACAACAGTCATAATTAAGCCTTGCCTGACATAGAAGTTTATTGACCAGAATTAACAGGAGGTCATCATCCACTTATTAATCAAGACCTAGTTTCTAATTATAGGAAGGACAACGTAAAATTTAGCCTTACATCAGGAAGTCCAACAATCGTCCAAGTACAGAAAGGGTTAACAGCGTTTCGGCGGCAGCCTAGCCCTGGGTCTAATAATGTTTATCGCAATGTTTTTGGTCTGTCGAAATATAGAATTGTGCAAGTCGTGTATCGGGGTAAGCCCGTATGTGTTCGGTAAATTACGGACGTTATTTATTTAAGCGCCCGCCCTGCCAGCGATCGTATCCATATTCGCTCAAACACTTTTAGAATATTTAATTCGACTGATTTTGCTCTAGGTTCGATGAGCTCAATAGCGAAGTGGCTTAGTGCTCTCGGTCTGCGATTGCGTGAACTAAGCAATGGCCGCCAAGGCCGGTCTTTGGATAGGTGACCAAAAATTTATTAAGAATATTGTGGTTAGAAAAAGTTTGAAAAAACTATAGTCTTAATGCGGGAATCGAACCCACGTCCTCTGCAATCCGGGCAGATGCCTTACCACTCGGCTGACCAAGACAATAATTTTTCGAACTTTTTCTAACAACAATTTTCTATTTCTAAGAAGATGCCTACGGTTTAGTTAGAGAATGCTCCAGGCAAGCTCCAGAGAGGTGTGATGGATGATATGAAAGGGAGTGGATGGCTTGATGACGTATGACAACGTATGAAACATACTGCGCCGATCCCAGATAGACTGGGATCAGGGCAGGGAGAAGAAGATGTAGTACATTTCCACAATAGTTGAAATAAGATCTTCCCCACAGTCCTGTCCAGAATGAGATGTCTGCCTCCAGGGCAGGGAGAGGAAGATGTAGTATTCACAATGTTTGAGGTAAAACCTTCGGCAGAATCCCACGCCTGGAAAATGTCTGCCGTTTCAGGACTTCTTGAAACAATACTCAAGAGAGGTTGTACTGAAGCCAAATCTCCGAGTTTCCCTACTGCTCCTCCAGCATACAATTGGCACTGCACCAAAGAACAATGAGAGATTTTCTCACCCGCCCCTGACAGATAATCGTGAGCACTTTGTCTGCCTCTTGGCAAGAGACCACGCCATCACATGAGTAAGCAAACGGAACAGAGAACAACCTTCATACAGCCGCGAATCGGTTGCACTACTACAAGCACACGGGGAATGTGTGCGTTACCACTGGCCGCTGTCGCGCACGCGTTAAGACTGAAAAGAACCGGCTTATGACGCACAGCCAGTTGCTTAATGTCAGGATTATAGTCTGACAACTTCGTGCGCGACCTTCAAGCGGTATGAGGGGCGGTGGCGGGGACGGGGCGCTCTGGATATTGGCGGGGGTGGGTGATGCGGGGAGGAGGGAAAACTCGCTCCTCCCCGCATCACTCGCCCCCTCTAGCATCTAGAGTTTCGAGAGTCTCGTACCGCAGGAGGGTCACGCACGAAGTTGTCAGACTATAGTGAGACAGCGTTCTTAGAAAGCTTTTACTCTGTTCGGTTTATCTACTCGTGTGACGCCATGTTTGTCCTTTTTGAGTGTAGCCGTCGACTGTTTCGGGGATCACTGTATTTTCCGAAGATTTCAATTGCAAAACTACCCCCCAGTGATTTATTGCGACACGCGTATAACTTAGCGTCTTTTCTGAATAATTTTGGTAAAGTTTTTCGTGTCTTCTTGATATATTGTTGGGTGTTTTTGATAGTAAGTCGGGGAAGGGTTTAAATTTTTCACTGTCCCCGCTACTACGCAGGATTTTTTTTGGATAGAAGGGTTTGAGGAGGGAATAGGCCGTAAGCGTGGTACGTGCATGTGATTAGAGGAATGTGTACAAGTTAAGTTAAGTTTTAAATAAAACTCAAAGATGCTGAACCGTATTACGCATATTTAATCATGTTTGACATTTTTCACACCCATGAGAAATATTTCCTTTCTCTTTAGTTTATTCCACAATAATTATCTGTTTACTAAATCTAAATTCATGCAAGTATAAAAAAAATTATATTGCAATACATTTGAATTATGGCCGTGTGGTGACGGCAGAGTAGAATACAATTGTCACCACCCCAAATCTCTCCCGTGGGTGTCGTACAAGGCGACTAAGGATAAATTAGTGATGAGGAATGGGCAGCAGCGTTCTTCTTATACCACCTAGCAATAGCAATGTACTGCGAATGCCTGATAAATGGCAATAGACTCGCCACCTATTACATGAGACCTAACATAATTGGCGAAACGTGGGTGCTAGTTCACCTCTGCCTACTCCTTTGGGCATATAGGCGTGATTTATGTATGTATGTATGTAATACATTTGAAAGCAATAAAAATAGGCAGGCAACTTTATGACAAACTCATATCCCTCGCACTAGTTATAAAGCCTCCTGCAAATGTAATTACTATGCAAATAGAGGACGACTCAATATCTGTGACGTCACGGTACTTAATCGATCCAAATGTACGGGCATCTCATTACTGGGCGGACTCTTTACACCTCACGACACGACACGATTTTCAATTTGTTATTTTCTTTTTCGTCATATCGATTTACATAAATTTATTATTATATATACATACATACATAATTCACGCCAATATCCCCGAAGGGGGAAAGGACAAGATTATGATGTTAAATTTACATACATAAATCACGCCTGTAACCGAAACCGGTAATGCAAAAGTGTATTTACACAAAATGTGTCGTAAAACAACTCAGAGCTTCCAGGCTTTGTGAGTTTGAATAACGTCCCGATCCGACCACGCTGCGACTCAAATCGTCCCGCGTAAACTTCTCCGAAGAAGAGTATCGGGAATCACTACTATAACGAGACACTCGAGCGCTGGTTAACGAACAACTTTAATGATTCCCAACTTTTTACTGCACTGGTTTGAGTTCTGCGGTGTGTTTAAGGCTGTAGTCTAGTTATAAGCATAAATTATAGTAGGTATAGGTTAACGGCACGTCAAATTGTACAAAATCCTACAAAGAAATAGGTCAGAAACATAGTTACATACATAGTTTATACACATGTCAATCCGTTCTCCCACACGGGTAGGCAGAGATCACTTCTTTCCACTTGCTACGATCCTTTTATACTTCTTTCACTTTATCCAATCTCATTAGTGTCTTCATGCATGCCAACCGGTTTCGGATACTCTTGACCTGGCCCTTTAATAGACTTTCAATTTGATTATGTAAGATTCGCCTACTGCATTTATTCTACTTTCATGCTTCTTCTCCAATACCCAACTTTCACTTCCATACGTTAAGGAAAACGTTTGAAAAATAATAATCGACGGCCGCCTTGGTCGAATGCTCAGATTGCTGGGTATTGGCCAAGAGGTCCCGGGTTCGAACCCTGGTAGGGCCAAACTTTGTGATGACCACAAATGTTTGTTTCCGAGTCATGGTTGTGGGTATATGTTTATGTAGTATATTTTCAACATTTATATACATAATTATATAAAAAATATGTTCGTCATCTAGTATCCATAACACAAGTGCTTAGGCTACTTACTTTGGGGTAGATGATAGGTGTGAGTTTAAAAATAAAAGTCTTTATGCAGGAATCGAACCTGATTCTTCTGCAATCCTGCTAAGTCTTCCATGCTGCCCTGGGAGCGAAAATATGTAGAATGTGCCAGCCCCAACTCATCCCATGGGTGTCATAGAAGTCGACTAAGGGAGATTGTCCGGTGTAGACCAATAAGCACTTCGGGGCACCCGAATGGTTGAGGGCATATTACCAACAAAAGCCTACCCGAACAGGGTTAGTATCAAGCAGGCGGCCGGCTGTTAAACCTAAGCCAAAACCTTGAGCAGTATGGATTGGAATGTTGTCATTCTAATCACTTTCTCCGTTCATAGGTCTCTCGACATGGTCCATTCCGTCTCTTTTCTATACGTTCATACCGTACCGTAACGTCAAACTTATACAGTCTGCCTTTCATTTGCTAGTTTGCATCTAAATTGATGCCACTAGGACGAACTAGCGTAACACCAACCCTTTTTAATTCGCTACTTTATACGTTTCACCTTCAAAGTACCCCAAACTTCGGTGCTTACCCAAAAAGGACTTTAGTGGGACCGAAAAAGAATATCACCCGTCTCGTTCCAACTTGCTCGTGCCAAAATCAAAAGTTTCCACCAGAGATTAAGTTGTCAAATAATTCCCTCAATATTTCAAAAGGCTCGAACAAATTTCACGAGAATAATTTAATAAAAAAAGTTTTTTTTTTTCAGTTTTCCGCTTCGATTGGTCGAAGGCTGCGAGGTGGATTTGAATTTGGGCGTTTGACTGCTCTTGGGTTAATTCAAAAGTTATATTAATATAAGAAACGCGCGCCTGTTTCATACATACATCTTCTCCCTGCCCTGTTCCCAGTCTATCTGGGGTCGGCGCAGTATGTTTCCTCTTCCATTCATATCGGTCAAACGTCATCAAACCATCCACTCCCTTTTGATTCATATCATCGATCACACCGTAAAGGTGCTAGTGATGAATGAATGTATAGAAATGTTTAAAATGTATAGCAGTATGGATTGGAATGTTGTCATCCCAATCACTCTCTCCGACGACGTCATGACAATAAACCCTAACCTTATTAATAAACTGGTAGTAAACATGTTAAAGCTATTCCGCGTTTGGCTTCGTCTCACAAACATATTTAGAATTCGAGAAACGAGACAGAGCAATGATTTACTAGTCTACGGTGTGTCCCTGGATATAGTGCAATAATAACTCTTAAATATGGTTTATGGTAAAATGTGCTTAATTTCAAGAAATTTAAGTTTAATTGAAAAAAAAAAAATTTTGTACAAAAAATTAATACCCAATATCCAGTGTTATTTGTTAAGTTATCATGAACACAAAGTATTTGACATAATAATTGTTATTTTTTACATAAATAGAAATACCTCTCTTTTAAGGATCGAGTTTTTGTACATAGAGTCCACAGATAGTAATAAATATCTTAATAAATAATAGTAAAAAATTGGAATAATTTTTCTAATATTTTTTTTTTGTAGATAATTCATGATCTAGTTTCACCCCCTTACAGGATTGCACTTTATCCAGGGACACACTGTATAAATAATCCGTGTTAATTAAAGTTATCTTAGTGCACCCAACGATAAGTCAGTACAAGCGCCACTTAGCTCCAATCGCAAAGATACCGATCTCTGCACTATGCATACTGCACAAGCATAGAACGCATTAGTGGTGCTTGTATATCGACACATTTGTTGAGAGCTACCGATTTGGCTTATCGCCACATCGGCACTTCGCTGATGTGTGGACGCCGAGTGACGTTTTATCGATACTTTTATTACTTTTTTATGTTAGACAGGAAAGCTCTTGGTCTAGCTCTTGGCCCCTGGGGTCACCAATTTGCCAGGGGCAAGAAGTTTAATGCGACTTGGTGGTGTTATTTAAGTCTGTTTATTAAAGATACAAATATGGGCTTATATAGTCATATAGTGCGTGTCTAAAGTTAACTTACAAATGTGATGAATCTTACTACGTGTATTAATGCAGGACATGCTGTGATGTCCCTACACCCTTCATCTCACCTGATGGAAAGTGACGGTAAGGGCCAAAGATGGAATCGAGCTTCACCTGGAACCCTCAACCACAGAGGGGCTGGCTATCTTATCACAATGATTGGAACACAAATGTTATAACATTATTATTATGCCGACAAATTTTGATGAGATGGTGGTAGCTAGCCGGGCGGACTTGAAAGAAGTCCCACCACTAACCAAACCGAGCACAAATTTGTACCTCCCTGAGGATCGAACCCGGGACCCGGGATCTTAATTCCGGTGGGCGTACCACTAGACCACGGAGGCGGTTAGTACATACATAAATAAATCACGTTTAATGTTCCCGAAGAGGTATGCAGAGGTGAATTAACAATCACTATGAGGGGTGAGCCTATTGCCATCTATCGGGCACATAAATCGCAGTATATTGATAGGTGGTATAAGAGGAATGCTGCTGCCCATTACTCATCGCTGCCTTTAATCTTGAAGGGTAGGGAAGGGTAAAATAGGCAGAGGTGATTAATCACCCACGTTTCGCCAATTATGTTAGGTCCTATGTAATAGGTGGCGAGCCAATTGCCATCTATAGGGCCCGTTAGTATGTTGCTACGCTGCTGTCCGTTACTGATTGCTGTCTTAAACCTTAGTCGCCTTGTACGACACCCACAGGAGAGATTGGGGGTGGTGACAATGGTATTCTGCTCTGCCGTCACCACACGGCTGACTCATCTGAGATAATGATACACGATAATGTCTAATTATACGCGAGTCTTATCCGCATAAAAGTTGTTTTATTTCTAATGTGTAGTGCTCGTGCATATATAAGAAAACATTAAGATAATATCACTTCGTCCCACCGAATTTACCTTCGGAACATCACGCGATGTCAATCTTCCAGAAAGGTCTACTAGATATTTGTAAAAATGTTTGTATTGGTTACATTCCATACAAAGGGTCTGTAAGGTACAGAGATTACAAGTGGTTAAGTCGCAAGTAAATGTTCGATATTTGAAGGTGGATTTTCTCGGAACACGTAAGCCAAAGTTTTAGTTTAGGGTCAGTTCCAACTGAGACGCGACGCGACGCGGCATTGCTTGAAGACACCGGCTACTAAGTTAGAGTGCTTTTCCACCAGTGTTGTGCAAGGTTGATAAGCGACGTGAAAGTCAAGTCGCCACGGGCTGCGCCGCGATGCACTGTGTGATGCAACGTAATATTCTGAATTCTCACAATTTAATGTGTATCTTTTCGTGTAGTACACTCATCAACTTTATCTAAGGACATTTTATTGACTTTACTTTTATGTTGTATCGGCAATCATTCTAAAAATACTGACGATTTCTGTGCAATTTATTCAATGTTACGACGGATGACCATAATTAAGTCAGCCATTGAGCTACTGCAAAGAATATGCCAGTATTATAAGAATTGTAATAAAACACTGAAGTAGGTATACAAAAAATGTCTTTAGACATTGTTGAGGAGGAACTACCTTTAACTAAAAACAATGTTGCAAAAAATAACCCTTTGAACCGAATGTGTTTATGTTACAATGAACTTTGCTCTAACATGGATTTGTTTAGCTGTGGCATTCATGGTTATAAAAAAGCACTCTTGTCGCTAAATATGTGATTACGGTTGTAATAAGTAATAGTTATAATGTATCTTATCTTGTTTTCACTATATGTTTTCATTTTTAGTTACCTATAAGTAATAATAGATGTATTATTAAGTGTGTGTACAATTATAATTGGCAACAGGCACACGGTGTTACTTTAAAGTTGTTTTTATAATATGCTTTGTTCTGCCTGTTGTCTGTTATTGTACCTAATAAATAAATAAATAAATAAAATAAACTTAAATATTGAGTCTCTCGCTCGTTGCGTCTCAGTGTGAACTGACCCTTATTTATAGAGGACAGTCAAAACGGTCAAGAGAAGAGGGATCGAGCAGATCCCTGTCTAACGAAGATTTATATTGAGCCGGGCTGTGAGGAGGTTTGGGTGAATTGAGTCTTTGTTTTATAAGGTTACGCGACTTTTTGATCTCGACAAACATTCTCTAGGTACGGCCTAATGGACATATAGGGAAGATGGGTAGCAGGGTCTAGGATATTTATTTCTCAATAGGAAGCTGCACCCATACATATATAGATCACGATCATTTATCACGTTAGTATTTTTGATTTTAAACACCTTAAAAAATTAAGAATAAAATTTTAATTGCATTTTCCGTATAAACATCGGAGGAGCTCGCTAGCGCAGTGCCACAGCGCGCTTGGCCTGCAATTGCGTAAACTAAGCAATTTCGTTAAGGCCGGTCATTGGATGGCTGACCAAAAATTTATTATCTCGAGTTCCTTCGTGCTTCGGAAGGCACGTTAAGCCGTTGGTCCCGGCTGCATCTGCAGTCGTTAGTACCCACCAACCCGCACTGGGCCAGCGTTGTGGGTTATGGCCCAATCTCCCTATATTCTTCCATACATAGGGAAGGCCCGTACCCCAGTAGTGGGGACATTAAAGGGCTGGTGATGATGACGATGAATAAACATCGATGTTCTTCGCTTACTTTTTATGAAATCCATTACAAACGTGCTGTTTTATATTGAAACGTGCTTTCTTACATTATGTTAAATACCCTTGTAATATCTACTCTTGTTCTGGCAGATAAAATTATCTTATCTTATACCCTAATGCATATTCTTCTCTGGCATTACCAAACGGCACAGCTACTGCAACTACCATAATACCTAATATACTAATACTATCACAGTGAATAACATACATACATGCATAAATCACGTCCCCCGAAGGGTTAGGCAGGCAGAGACTTACTAAACACTCACATTTCACAAATAATGTTAAGTCCCAGGTGGCGAGCCTAATGCATCTATCGCGCACGTTAATCGTTGTTGGTGGTGTAAGAGGAATGCTGCAGTCCATTACCCATCGCTGTTTTTACCCTTAGTCGCCTTGTACGGCGCTCTGTCGTCAACAAAATGCTAAGATTATTATCTTGAATAAAAAACGAAAAATACAGGTCACGTTTTATCGACCATATATCGACAAACAATTTGCATTGCCAACACTACTACTTGGCAAATCCGCCAACCTGTCAATGGCAGAAGTGCTGCATCGTATTTTGCTATCGGGCGTTTCTTAACAGTCGTAAAATATACGGCTGTGGACCGGCGGTTACTTAAGCCAGATATATTTATGCTCTGCTCCGGATTTAGCGTTCAATGCTGTTCTCAGTGCGTTTGAATTGCGAATCGATAATCGATATCTGTAATGTACTTCACTATTTCTGAGTCAAGGAGCGCAATGGCGTGTCTTGGGCGCTCGGGATTGGAATTGCGTAAACTAAGCAGTGTATGCTAAAGCCGGACGTTAGATGGGAGACAAAAATTTTAGTAAACATTAAATATTGAAGAGATTAAACATTTATTGGCCTAACATAATTGGCGAAACGTGGGTGCTAGTTCACCTCTGCCTACCCCTTCGGGGATATAGGTGTGATTTATGTATGTGTCGTGGCCAAATCGTAGAATTGATCACTTCATGATGTGGCCGACCATTTCATGAAATGGTTGCATTTCATGAAATGGCTAGCTAAAACTGACCATATCATGATAATGGCCTGGCCAGATCAATGAATAAACAACGCTTAACGATATGAACAGATAGATAAACGCACGGCTATTTCATGATATGGCCAAACATTATTGATCATATCGTAAAATAGTTACATTAACCACCGTAAGAGGCGCTTATTTCGATTTGATTTTGTGATTCATCATGGCGGCGGACAAATTATCCTAATAAACAAACTATTAGTAAAGTTGTAATGGAAGATAAAAGTGAAGTGAAATGTCGTTACGACATCAAATTACTAGAATTTTGCGTTTTATGTCACTCAAAAAACGAGCGAAACGTAAAAATACCAAACATTAAACTACATAAATAATATGGCCAAACGTTGATGGACATATCATCAAACGTTGACGTTTCAACGATATGGTCAGTTTTAGCTGGCCATTTCATGAAATGGTCGGCCACATCATGAAGTGATCAATTCTACGATTTGGCCACGACATATGTATGTATTAAACATTTATAAAAAGAATGAAGTAAGAAATGTTTACCTCTATTATATCCACGAATTGTGTTGGAAGTAAACTTTTGCGCTTCCGTTCGCGTTCCCGTTTGACCCGGCGGGGACGTCAGGGAAACCTGGGACATACAGGAAGTTGTCCATCGATGCAGTTCTTTTGACATTTCCTTTAAACCAAAGGCATTTTTACGCTTCGGGATCACAATTCTTCGTATTGCTTACCTGTTTCGCTTTCTGAAAATATTGCTAACATTAAAATAATGTCACCACATGTGCTGTGTGGTGACCGCAGAGTAGAATACAATTGTCACCACCCTAAATCTCTCCCGTGGGTGTCGTACAAGGCGACTAAGGATAAATCAGTGATGAGGAATGGGCAGCAGCGTTCCTCTTATACCACCTAGCAATATACTGCGACTTTTGTACCCGATAAATGGCAATAGGCTCGCCACATGGAACTTAACACAATTGACGAAACGTGGGTGTTAGCTCACCTCTGCCTACCTAGATATAGGCGTGATTTATGTATGTATGAAAATGGTGTTCACAACGTTATATTATAAGGTTGGCCACGCTGGTCCACAATAACACTGTAGAAGCAGCCGGGACCACCGGCTTAACGTGCCTTCCAAGGCACAGAGGAACTCGAAATATTATTCTTTTGGTTACCCATCCAATGAACCGGTCTTAGCAAACCATGCTTAACTTGCGCAATCGTCGGCCAAGCACGCTGTGCCACTGCTCTAGAGATCCTCTATCTTTCTTCTTATTATCTAGGTATAGTGGTCGCCCGCGGCTTCGCTCGCGTTAATGTTGGTTAATGTATTATCCTTATAGCCTTGCTCGATAAATGGACTATGAAACAATTAAAAAAAAATCAATTTAAGTCAGTACTTCCAGAGATTACCGAGTTAAACCAAACAAACAAGTATAGATACTCTACCATAAAACAAATAGACACAAATGAATCGAATTTAAATTCAACACTGACCTACCTTGTCGGCTACAATGACCGAAATATGCTGCATGCAGAGCATACCACGGTAAAATCGGAAGTCGAGCTGTTCTAGCTATAGCATTGCGCTATCGGTTGAGAGTAGATAGTATCATGTTTGGAAACGCGGAGTTGGTGGTACTGGATGTGGCTTGATGCAATTTTGTAGGTATATATTGAATAAATAATATTTTTTATTTTTTATTTTATTGCACACAAAAGAAATTAAAAAAACACACACAAATATTAAATAATATTGTGGTTAGCAAAGTTCGAAAAAATATAGTCTTGGTGCGGGAATCGAACCCGCGTCCTCTGCAATCCAGGCAGATGCCTACACTTATTATATTATTTTTCGAACTTTTTCTAACCAAATTTTTCTAACCATATAAATTATAACAATTTTCTCTACGCAAATTTTTCTTACAGTAATATAATGTTCAAATAAAAATTTAAAGTCAGTAAGTTTTATCTGAAAGAAAATTTTCTTGTTTAATAATAATACTAAAATAATAATAAAAACTTTATTGCCAAAACTCTTAAACACTAGTACATTTCTTGTGAGATCCACACTAGGCAAGCCTGTATCGTAGGTCTCAATACGAATTCCAAAAAATAAAAAAGACGGCTCTTATCTAACTACTAACATATTCAAGCTTAAATTTAATTGGTTTAATTTGTTTATATATAATAATATATAGGTATATAGACACATAAATATACATAGTAAACATAAATGAATAATAGATACAGATATAAAATAAATAAAATATAAGATAAAATTACTTGCAGGATAAATAAAATTTTTGTATATTTTTTGTCATCACACAATCACAAAGTTACTAAAACTATGACCAAATGGCCAACAAGTTCTCCGTATCCAAGTAACTTAGTGAAGTCAATAAACTGAAGATAAGGTTCTTAGCATCAAAGACTGAACATGTTTTTATGTCACAGTACTTCAGTATTTTATGGTATACAAATATACCTATAAAAGGCTGAAAATGTTGCGCAAAACGTGTGTTCACATATACAGGAGGCACTTTAAAAGTTCTTTGTCTCAACATATTCCTGTAATCTCTAGAGTTTAGTACACTTCTGTGGGTTTAGACAAATAATGCTATTTTGATAGTTTTAGAATAAAATATAATAATCGACTTTACATTTAAGTGGTTTGTAGCGTGTCAAAAAATAGTTATTTGTTTTACGTGAGTGCAAAGTTGCTTTTTAACCGCGTGCTCAATTTTGATGACCGAGCTAGAGGAGGATTCTAAAATTGAATCACGAGCGTAGCGAGTGATTCTAAATTAGAATCCTGAGCGTTAGCGAGGGAATCAAAAGAGCACAAGGTGAAAAATCTTTGCACTCGAGTGCAACATGTAACTTTTCATCCCCCACAGCGAGGAAATGGCAAAATGCAAAAAAGATTACAATTACATTATTAAAAGTTTTAGTCAATTCTATTTACACCCTGACACTTCCACACCCAGGATGGGACCAAACACACACACACAACATCCACCCAGACACACCCACAACATCCACCGAGACGCACCCACAACATCCACCCAGACGCGCACGTGCAAAGCAAATTAATAAAAAAATACACCAAGAAGGTTCCGAACCTGAATTTTTAACAAATTAAAAAGGTTGCTTAATAAATTCGACACCATAGAGGTCCAATAGTTTTGATGATGTTTTTCAAAGTGGATTTTGTGCAGACTGTGCAGGGAAAGTGATGTTGTTTTGATGGACAAGCATCTGAAATGGTGTGAAATTATGCAGAATCATTGAAAATAAGTCTAGTGATGTGTTTGATGTTGAGAATTTTGAAGTGGTTTTCACCACCTCATCAGTCGCCATCGTGAACTCTGGTATCATTCAATTCGCGCCAAGCACTCCCTAGATGCGATAAAATGTGTGACACCCATATTTAAATGTAAAATTAATTTCATACATTCATTTCACTCACTTATTTATTCATATTAATATGAAATAAATATACTAAGGACATGACAGTATGGGCTAGACCCTTTGCCTTCTCTAAAAACAGGGAGAATTAAAAACAAATTAAAAAATTAAGTTTTGTATTCACAAACTTATTGCACTTGCAGGCGATGTTCTAAATTCAAATTTACTTTATCCTCTAGAGGATAAAAACGGCTTTTGCACTCAGATATCGAAGAGCAAAAACGCTTTTTCCGAGATGGGGGGATGAAAATAATATTTATAATATTATATTGTACACAATATTCAAAGCTATCGTCATTCATCTGGCATGCCGATCGCAATATATAAAGTCACTGGGTGGTATAAGAGGAACGCTGCTGCCCATTCCTCATCACTGTTTTAACCTTTAGAATATTACTATTTGTTTTTTACACGACGGTTGTAATAAATACCCCGTCTTGATGCCTTCATGAAAAAAGGTATTTATTTTTGTATGTATTATTATTATATAATAATATAATATAATAAATATTACACCAAGAATAATATTACAACCGAAATTGAGAGAAAACTATCTCTCAATTTCCTTCTGCAGAACTCTCTACCAATATCCTCGCCAGTGCAATTGCAAGCTTAATCCGATGCTAACAAGATTCAAATCGGCGCGATCTAGCAGAGCTACATCCTAGTCCCGGTTAGGTAATTACATTGTTGCTGTGTCCTGATTATGTTGCAATTATTTCAGTATAATTAGCTCTGTGCTGCATTTTATGCCACCACGGGCGTTTGCGGTGACATCGGTGGCTCTTATTTATTAGGGTTAGAGTTCAGATTGCCTTGTTTATATCACTTTGATTTAGCGCGCGAAAATAGCGGTGAGTGGCCAATTCTGGTCCTATTGTTTGCGTGTATATAGTTTTAAATGCATAGCATGCGTTGTACATTAAAGTTTAGTGGTGGAAATTGAAAATTGCTTACTGCGATCCGGCTGTTAGGACCATGATTCTTCGTTTTAATATTTTAACGTTTTACTGCCGCACTCAGAGACGTCAATTAACTTTAATGAGTATTTAATGTCAAACATTTTCATTCAAATCAAGACCATAGACCCGGCAAGAATAGCGACTAGTTTTAAATTGTCATTTTTTGACGCTTAACGTTATTTGACGTCTCTGAGTGCGGCAGTAAATGCTAGAAGTTTGGACCGAATTAAAGTTATCACAAAGATATGTCCACGTGCGGTAATCGAACTCACAATCTGGGCACTCCATCGATTTAATCGTACTAATTGTTCATTTTTCTGGCAACATTCTTATTGCATTATCTTAAATATAATTAAACACACCTGCCAATGTAGAGTTAAGAATACAAGTCACGGTCTTTTAGAAATGTATATGGAGATTTAGCTGGTATACCGCTCGGTCCGGCCTGAACAACATACAAACAAACAATGTAGCCATTTTTCGTTAGTTCAGTTTGCTAGTTGTTTTTGCAAATAGAAAAATATCGGGCACAAAAGTCGCAGTACATTGCTAGGTGGTACAAGAGGAACGCTGCTGCCCATTCCTCATCCATCACTGTTTTATCCTTAGTCGCCTTGTACGACACCCACGGGAGAGATTTGCGGTGGTGACATTTGTATTCTACTCTGCCGTCATCACTCGGCGGCGTATTAGCACATCACATATGGTATTATGATGTACTAATACGCCATAGGTGCAGTCACTGACGCCAGATGAATTTGAGATGATGATGTTATTACTAAAAGGAAAACATCATCTAGCTCAAATGGTATACCATTAAACATTGTAAATATATTGCTATATATATACCTTAACCCGACGTTTCGGTCGCCTTGTTGTGGCCGTGGTCATGGGTGAACTGGGGGCCTACCGCCTAACTCGATTGCTAAAGCAAAAGCTATAGTTTATGACGTCATGCTGTCATTTCGCACCAAATGTACCTAAACTATCCGCTGATAGTTTAGGTACATTTGGTGCGAAATGACAGCATGACGTCATAAACTATAGCTTTTGCTAGCTTTGAACGAATGATCACCGAATGACTTTGTATGAATTTGGAAGAAAATCCGTACCACCTGAACATTCAAGATCGTTGCTAGCTAAATTGATAGCAATGCATTGTTTTAAAGCTCTCATCAGCTATCGAGTTAGGCGGTAGGCCCCCTGGGGGCCTTCCGCCTAACTCGATTGCTGATGATAGCTATATTGCAATGCACTGCTTACGGCTACAGCAGCCATCCTGGATTTTTAGGCGGTACGGATTTTGTGCCAAATTCATACAAAATCATTCGGTGATCATTCGTTCAAAGCTATCGCTAATATTTTAGGTACATTTGGTGCGAAAAGACAGCATGACGTCATAAACTATAGCTTTTGCTTTAGCAATCGAGTTAGGCGGTAGGCCCCCTGGTGCCGAGCGTCCTCTGCCAGAAGAGCGAATTATTCTCTTCTACCTCCGCACTTTGTTTACTGTTCTCAGTCCTACCGTCACTTCAACACACAACACTAACACAATCGGGCTATTATAGACTTATGAAATCGCGGTTTGCATTTGGCTATCACTGGATTCCATGATGGTGACAACTTAAAGCGCAGTACATTGCTCAGCCGTGTGGTGACGGCAGAGTAGAATACAATTGTCACCACCCCAAATCTCTCCCGTGGGTGTCGTACAAGGCGACTAAGGATAAAACAGTGATGAGGAATGGGCAGCAGCGTTCCTGTTATGCCTACCACCCAGCAATATACTGCGACTTTTGTGCCCGATAAATGGCAATAGGCTCGCCACCTATTACATGGGACCTGACATAATTGGCGAAACATGGGTGCTTCGGGGATATAGGCGTGATTTATGTCTGTATGTATAATATGTATGACAACTTAAAGCCCGTTGAAAATTTTATACTTCTTAATTACAACCGCTTCACGAACAATTCTTTTATAGTAATGTCGATCTGTGGAGAGGACTTTGGGATCATATAGTTCCATCCAAATATTGACCCAAATTAATGACGCGGAAGTTTAAAATGGTATACCATTATAGGGCAGACGAATGATGATGACTTAAAACATACTAACGGTTAAGTGTTGCAGTCTGTCATCCCCACAGCAGACACTGTAGGTACCAAGAAATATTACAGTAATTTTTACATTCATCTGTTCCATTACGGATTTTTCACAAAAACTTTTCCAATTTCGCAAGTCCAACAAAACTATCAAGAAGAGATCTCTATTCGGAGCAGAGTTAATTTAACTTTTTCTTTTTCAATGAATTATAAATAGACGTGGTAAAGCCGTGTGGTGACGGTCACCACCCCCATCTCTCCCGAGGGTGTCGTACAAGGTGAAATCCCTCTTATGTCACCTAGCATAACGCTAATATTTGTGTGACTGATTAATGGCAATAGGCTCGCCATTTCTTACATGGGACCTGACCTATTGAGGAGCTCGCTGGCGCAGTGGCATAGCGCGCTTGGCGTGCGATTGCGTAAACCAAGCAATGTTCACTAAGGCCGGTCATTGAATAGACTGGTGAATTGCCTCACGACTCTCCCCACTCAAAGGGCTAGAGGACACCGGAGACACGTCAGCCGCCTAGTTAGCGGCTGGTATGGTGCGTAAATGCATTCCACTCTGCAAAAAAAAAACAATTTTTTTTACCTCGAGTTCCTCCGTGCTTCGGAAGGCACGTTAAGTCGTTGGTCCCAGCTGCATCTGAAGTCGTTAATATCCATCAACCCCCACTGGGCCACCATGTTGGGTTATGATACAATCTCCCTATATTCCTCCATCCATGGGGAAGGCCCGTGCCCCAGCAGTGAGGGCGTTGATGAAGATGATGATGAAGTTTTGTTCACTTCACATGAAGTTATAGAGTTGATGAAAGATGTCATAAGAAGACGTTTTAGCTTATCTCCGAAATTGTAGCACTCATTCCTAAAAGCTCCTATTTGTGCTGGAGCCTTGTTCGTACCGTGCTAAGCCAGGCACCGCGCCAAACACATGGTCCGATGAGGAATAAATTAGGCTGTATGTAGCATAAGGGTGGCCACAGACGTGCGATTAAGTTGCACGATTAACCCCCGAATACAGTTACGCTAATCAAATATTGAGTCTTGCTTAACATTTAATTAAATAGTAAATAATAAATAAATATTTTTACACTCACACCGATCATCTAGCCCAAAGTAAGTAGCCTAAGCTACTTACTTGTTATGGATACTAGATGACGGACATATTTATAATATAATTATGTATATTATAAGGCTGGTCTGTATTTCGCGCAAAAAATTAGTCTCGCCATTCAGCGAGGTAATGCAGCCAGCGTTATTGGTACACTTCCTGTCCTTAAATTAACTTTTAGTCCCTTAGTTTTATGAATGTTATATTTATGCATTATTATGTATATAAATGTTGAAAATATACTACATAAACATATACACAACCATGACTCGGAAACAAACATCTGTGGTCATTACAAAGTTTGCCCCTGCCAGGATTCGAGCCCGGGACCTCTTGGCCAATACCCAGCAACCTGAGCATTCGACCAAGGCGGCAAGACCAAATTGTTGTCAAAGTTGACGTTTTTCCATACAAATTCTGACAGGTAATGTCCTCTTAAGTTTTTAAGCAGTGCCCCAAATTTGATTAGCTTTCTGTATTCGGGGATAAGTTGCATAGTCTGGGGACTTGCATCAGCTCGTTCTAATAAGTTACCGGCCGAGTGTTGGAAAACTTTTTAGTTGTACGATTTAGTTGGAAAGATGTGCGGGCTACCAATGCTACCGTACGTTTCTGTGACTATTGGTACGATATACGATTTAGTCGTCTAACTTAATCGCATGTCTGCGATGACCCTAAGCACTCTCCGCTTGAGGTTCCAGCTTAAAACTAGACACTGTTAGCTTTAATGAGAAACTCGTTGAAGTATTGCTTGTGATAAACCATTTTTAGAGGAGCTCAATGCTGTAGCTCGTGAGTTAGGTCCACGATTGCTCAGCAACATGATGGGTTAAGACCTATTCGACTTATATTCATACATAGCATACATAAATACTAAACATACATTAAACCTAAGCCAAAACCTTGAGAAGTATGGATATATGTTGTCCAAATCACCCTCTCCGTTCATCGGTCACTCGACATGGTCAGTTTCGTCTCTTTTCTGTACATTCATACATCACAAGCACTACTAGATGATTTGAATCAAAGCCGTGTGGTGAAGGCAGACTAGAATACAATTGTCACCACCCCCATCTCTCCCGTGAGTGTCATACAAGGCGACTGAGTGTTAAGACAGCAATGAGTAATGGGCAGCAGCGTTCCTCTTGCCACCTCGCTCGCAACCTATTACATGAAACCTTAACTTAATTGGCGAAAAGTGGGCGTTAATTCACCTCTGCCTACCCCTGCGGAGATATAGGCGTGATTTGTGTATATATGTGTATATGACTTTAATAGAAGCACCTGGCAGGTCTGTGTGTGTATGTATGTATGGCAGGAAGAGACAATAGTATAGCTTAATGTGGTCAACATGCTCAGCCGGCGATTCGAAAGCAATATCGTAACGAGATCGCTGTCTTCGCCGCTGAATCGTGACGACAATTAGAACGCAAGTGTCGCAATAACGCGCAAGATTAATTGGACAACTTACGCATTCGCAAACTACAAGTGCCCCCATAAACTCAAACCTGCTGCGTTGTAAATCATAAAGTCGTGATTTAGTCAACACCAAAGTCCACTTGATGAAAATCAAAGTTGCCGCCGTGGGGCCACGAAATCAGCGGGCCGAGTACTTGAATTTAAATATTGTAATTTGAGCCTCAGAAACTCATCATGGTCTCTCTTCCCTTCAGAAGTCAGACGTCAATACTGCCGCGCTTACGAACAACGCATTAGTTATATACAGAATTATATACATATTTGAAATCAGGAAAACAAGCTCTATAACTTTCCTATAGAGACCATTTCAATATACTGAATATTCAAATATTTACATCAATAACTAGCTCAGCTTCAATCATACAAATGTACTAAAAAAACTTTAAACGCGTTTTTCTCAGGAGTTGTAAAAATGTAGATAATGCGTTTTTCGCCAAAACGCCATCCACCCACTTTTGATTCTTATCATCCATCAAAATAGAAAGAGGCTAGTGATGAATGAATGTATAGTAAAGTGATGGATAAGACCATTTCGAGAGACCGACGAACGCACGCTCTCCGTTTGTTAAAAGACAAATGGTTAGAAAATATTCGGAAAATTATAATCTTGATGCGTTAATCGAACTCGTGTCCTCCGCATTCGGTGGCCGAGTGGTATAGGCATCTATCTGGAATGCAAATGAGGATTTGGCTGGGGTTTTATAGTCGGCCACTTACCTGACTCTAACCATCTTTGGGTATTAGGCACCCCTACTTACGTCTACTAAAAAATTAACATTTGTTTATGTAAGTTTTGTACCAATCGCACAAAAGCTTACACGATCGCGTATCACCCTAGTCTGGTCATCATAATTTGATTCAACCAACTCGCTGTTTTCGTGGCCCGACCCTGAGTGCCCGTTCGGCGTTAAGACGCCGCTGCTGCCAACCACTCGGCGTTATTGCTACAAGCTAAACGCCTGTTTCGGGGACCTTTGTTGAATTAATAACTGGATGCACTACACTAGGAGAGGAGGTCGCTAGCGCAGTGGCATAGCGCGCTAGGCCTGCGATTGCGTAAACTAAGCAATGTTCGCTTAGGGCGGTAATTGGATGGGTGACCAAAAATTTATTATCTCGAGTTCCTCTGTGCTTCGGAAGGCACGTTATGCCGTTAGTTCTGACTGCTCCTGCATTCGATAATACCCACCAACCCGCACTGGGCCCGCGTGTTGGGATATGGCCCAATCTCCCTATCCTCTTCATCCATAGGGAAGGCCCGTGCCACAGTAGTGGGGACATTGAAGTGTTGTTGATGATGATGATGCATTACACTACACGAACATTCTGTATTGATTTAGTTTCGACTGGCCTAATTTTAAGATTTAAACTCTAACTGCTTGCGTTATCTTAATCATTATTTCTTGCGGAGAGGTCACATTTACGGGTCATTTCTACAGTACCTACGGTGAAACTGCAGAGGTATATAACTTGACTAAAAAAAATCCCGGAATGCCATTGTCAAGGGAAATCCCACAAAAAACCGTACAAAAATGCCGTGTGGTTACAGTAGAGCAGAATAAAATAATTGTCACATCCCCCCTATCTCTGCCGCGTTCCCCGGGTGTAATAAAGGCGACTAACTGCCGCACTCAGAGATGTCAAATAACGTTAATGAGTACTTAACGTAAAAAAATGACAATTCAAAACTAGTCGCTATTCTTGCCGGGTCTAGATTTGAATGAAAATTTTTGACATAAAATACTCATTAAAGTTAATTGACGTCTCTGAGTGCGGCAGTAAGAGTAAATACAGTGATGAGTCTTCATCAGCTTCAGCGTTCCTATTATACCACCTAGCAATATACTACGCTTTAAGTACCCGTTAGATGGCAATAGGCTCCCTATTGCATGGGACCTAACATAATTATCGACACGTAGGTGTTAAATCGCCTCTGTCTACCCCATCGCGAATAAAATTAAATAGACCTGATTTATAAATAATATGTAAATTTCAATTACATGAGCTTTTTATGATATTTCGTCTTAAATCTTATTCCTTTTAGCTTACTTACGCAAAATTGTTCTGCTGTGCCGTCAAACATAATAATGAGTAAGGGTTACTGGATGCGCAAATAATCATTTCCAACTTAAGAGCAGGTACAGAGGCCTCATACGTATTCATCGGGTGATTATAATAATTTTGGACTGTTTGGTATAAAGGCAATGGCACATTAGTGTTTTTTCTGTATCTATGCTTGTGTTATATTATTATGTTACAGTAAAATTATAAATACCATTAGATTTAAATCTTGCGAGATGCAAGATTGTAACCTGTAGAAAAATTGTGATCTGTAATAATTTATTTGTTATTCTGAAAAAAAATTGTGGTTGAAAAAAGAAATAAATTATAGTGAAAGGACGTTAGAAGGTGAGGAAGACTAAAAAAGGAATGGATGGATTGTGTAAAAGAGGATATGACAATGAAATGAGTGGAAAAAGAAAACATGTTGTGCTGACTCTGCCTAGAAGAAGAATAAGATGTATACTAGGCTGTTGATAGAAGCATAGTAAATAGACTGCTGTGTGATTGGCCGAGCGGTTTAGACACCTGCCCGGATTGCAGTGGACGCGGGTTCGATTCCCGCATCAAGACCTTAATTTTCGAACTTTTTCCAACCACCAAAATCTTTGTACTAATTTTTCTAACATTTATATTAATGCTCAAATTAAACAAAAACAAAATCAAAATAGTGATAATGATATCTCACAAGAAAACGAAAAAATAACCGAAAATAAAAGTATTACAAATTAATATCCGTACGACACCAATGTGCGCTCGCCCTTAGCAAGATAGGGACAAACTTTCGCAAGTCCCGTAGCGCAACGCAATAAAGGAGCGACCACTGGGACGTTACAGGCATGTGGTGCCAATTAATGGTGGTGTCCCACCCGAATAATTATACCGGCCCTATCCCCTATTCGTACCTCATTTCGTACACATCTTCTGCCTGGCCTGTTCCCAGTCTATATGGGCGGCGCAGTATGTTTCCTCTTCCATTCATGTCGGTCAGACGTTATCAAGCCATCCACTCCCTTTTGATTTATATCATCCATAACACCGTAAAGGTGCTAGTGATGAATGGATGTATAGAAAAGAGAAGGAACGGACCATGTCGAGAGACCGATTGGAATTACAGCATTCCAATCCGTACTGCTCAAGGTTTTGGCTTAGGTTTTACAGCCGGCCGCCTGCCTGACACCAACCCTCTTTGGTTATGCTGTTGTGGATGGTTTGCCCAGCACCATTCGAGTGCCTCCAAGGTGCTTATTGGTCTACATCGGGCAATCTCCCTTAGTCGAATATTATGACACCCATGGGATGAGTCGGGACTGGCCTATTCTACATTATTTGTTGGCTCCCAGGCCAGCATAGAAGACATTTCGTACACATAACCTACAATAATCACGACTTAATCTCCGAAGGGGTAAGCGGAGGTGAATTAACATCCGCGTTTTGCCAACTAAGTAGGTCCCATGTGGTGGCGAGCCTATTGCCATCAATCGGGCACATAAATCGTAGTAAATGACTAGGTGATATAAGAGGAATGCTGCTGCCCATTACTCATCGCTGTTTTACCTTTAGTCGCCTTGTACGACACCCACGGGAGAGATGGGGGTGGTGACAATTGTATTATGTTCTGCCGTCACCACACGGCTCCAGCCGGCAATAATTATAACGGCTATTCGTGCCCCCTGTCGACTATTTTTAAACCTCTTACGGTGACAGTGTGGAGACGGCAGGGCAGAATACTATAGGAAAGAATGATGACTAATTTTGAACACCTACACCAATAAAACAGTTCTTAAGTGATAAATGCTATTTTTAGGCTCTGTTTTTTGGCACGTTGTACTTATGTTTCTTTAGAGTTATATTGCAACACAACAGCCTAGCCTACCATCATGGCGGAAGGAACATGTCACAACCGTCTTTGGGTACAGATTCAAAATTATAGATTCTTTGGGAAAGGGTTCAAAGTAATACAAATATTTATGCAAACTCTTAAACAGTTTGAATAACCAGAGATTCTCAGAACCAAACACAACAGCTCGGAAAACGCAAAAAAACCGAACGGATTTATAGTTTGTACAACAATTTCTTGAACGTTTTGTATCCTAGGCAAAGATCCAAATGCAAATATCCTTGGATCGCGCGGAAAATAACTTTATTTCCACGCCAGTTAGAGTCCACATTCGCCTGGGGCCCGTAAACATATTCAACAGTAACGCAGTGAGGGAACAAGCTGTTTGCTTAAAAACAGAACACGGTAAATGTGTTTTTAGTCGGTGTTTTTTTTTGTTTGCCACTCCGCCAACCACTCTGAGTAACCGAAGGCTTGTTGCGGCAGTGGTTTCGAATGTCTTGTGCAATAAATTTTTTAATTAATAGCGGGAGACGACTAGTTCGATCTTTTTTCTTTATAAAATAAACATACAATGCATACAATACCCGGCACATAAGTTGACTTAAGCGCAGCGCAGTAAAACGCGTTCTGGTATTAATTGGGGTTCTATATGGTATGGTAGAACTGTCGTAAACGACGGTTATCTTTTAATCGCTTGTTTTACGTGTTGGTGAACTCCAGCCTAAATACTCATTAAAGTTAATTGACGTCTATGAGTGCGGCAGTTAGATTTGCGTCGTTCATAGAGATCGGGGTTTCGCTCGGCCAAGGATTATGTTGATTGCGTTTTCTGCTCGCAGTAATCATATTCGAAGTTTTCTTCGTTCCGTTTCTGTGGTGAATTTAATCGGGCTGACGCATGTGGCGGTAGTTTAGTTTCTCGATTTGCAGTTTTTCTTAAAAATGCCAAGTTTCAAATCCAAAATTGGATGACCGGAAGTCTCGTTTAAAAGGAATTGGATGGGTGAAATAAGTTTCTTTCCAAAGATATTGTATTCTGCTCTGCCGTCACATGAGGTACTTTCAAATGGTGTATTATTTCTTCTTCAATTCGTAAGGCTCTATTCAAAAAAGAGGAGGTTCTCAGTTTGTCTCCATTTTGTTCTATGTTTGATACCTCAGAACTTTCTACTGGGTGAACCAATATTGATGATTTTATTTTTATTTTAAAGCTGGTGCTTACCGTGTGTTCCCATTGTCACCAAGTCTGGATCTGATAATGGAATACCAGGTAAATCGTGGCCATCCTTAAAATTTTTTAGGGGCATCGTACGTGTTTTATTTTCATAAACATCATCATAACTGAGATCCGCTAAATTTTTTTGAGATATTTGACGGCTCGGGATCAATTTGATCTCGATACCAATCAGATCATTGCTATGATGACAATAAATTCTTTGAATTAGAAAATAATAATAATAAATAAATTCTAACCTCGGAAGACTTGAAAAAGCATAACCAAAATATTAAATTATTTTCTCTGATTACAGACAAACGTCGCGTGTTACTAATAATTTAATTACCTACGTACTCCATCGCCGCTTAAACAGCGTTATCATAATAGAAAATAATCACTACGCAAATACAATTGAAACGGCGCTTAGCTTAATTACAGCGAAGCGGCGACAGTTTATTACTGAGTGTAATTAATGCATTTGTCACGTACAGTGGGTGGCGTGTTGAAGTGTGCACTTTTAGACTGAAATACATACATACATACACAAATCATGCTTATGTCCCCGAAGGGGTAGGCATAGGTGAATTAACACCCACGTCCCGCCAAATAGAAAATCCACGTTTTTATTTTGTGAAATATTACTTACGATAAAAGTGGTTAGCATCGAAATATCTTTATTTTTGACATGACTCTTCCTTCTTTTATTTCATTTAACTAAACTGAATTAATGAAAAAAAAACATACAGACTTAGATTAGGATGTACTGAATCTCAATGATGAGGAATGGGCAGCAGCGTTCCTCTAATACCACCTAGCAATGGCAATGTACTGCGACTTTTGTGCCCGATGTATGGCAATGGGCTCGCCACCTGTTACATGGGACCTAACATAATTGGCGAAACGTGGGTGCTAGTTATACGCCGTATTTTCTCATTTTGTATAATTTTAAATTCAAAATTCATATTCAAATTCAAATTTCTTTATTGCGATACACAGGTTACATTGGTGTTACATTAATAAATTGATCCTACTGTGATCTGCTATCAAAGCATGCAATGCATTAACATGATCTATGTTAAAGTTAATTATATATTTTAAACATTCAATACTATCATTAATTAATTTTATCATTTAAGTACCTATTCTTAAAATTATTATGTAATTACATAGGTCAATTTAATTTAAATATTTAACATGTCATACATTAAAATTTAAAATTAAAAAAATCATTTAAGTCATCAAATCTATTGCCAAGGGCATTTAGGGGAGTGAAAACGTTATCACTGGAGACAAGTATTCAAAAAGAAAATATAGGCAAATGGCGTAGGCAGTACTCTCGCCCCGTCACATCTCTCTCAATGCTTCTTATGAAGCGTACACGTTATTTCGTCCTTTGCATTGATATCACACAATAATTTTGCACGTTACCCTGTTGTAGCCCAGAGCGGCGGAGAGTTCGTTCGAAACTCGAAATATTCCCAAAGTTGTCGAAGTATTCTGTGATTTACCGTTAAACTTGCGAATATAAATGAGAATTCTCGATGGCAAGGTGAATTTGCGGGTAAAACATCGGTTCCGGCTGACAGGTGGCGGTATCGGGTTGTCATTGGGAGATAGCATTTTTTAATTGACTGCACCGGGAAATGGGTAAGACCTTCAGATGTTGAAGGATTGCGGACCTTAGGTGGTCAAAGTCAAAGTCAAAATTCGTTTATTCATATCTGGTATGATTACAATGTACTTATGAATCGTCAAGACGCTAGATACCGAAAACCCTTGTCCAAGAATAAATAGGGGAGTGCGCAGCATGCCTCAGTCTGTAATGATAGGTCTCTCCCTCTCCCAAACCCGCCCACGCCCCGATCCGCAACGAAGCGCCGACCCTGCCGCGTTCAATACCAAGATGGTACTAAACGCATCAGGGCCCAACGCTCCGCTAGCAGAACGGCACGCAAGTAGGCTGTAGAGAAACCCACCATTGTCAACGAGTTATGACATTGCAGGTACATTGTAAATTATGCACCAAATACAATCCCACAACTCGCCAATCACACAAACCGAAACATGCCGCGCACTACCAATCAACCCCCCAACCCCCAACCTACCTATACGGACACACAAGTTTTCAATATCTAGCGAAAAATCTACGCCATCCGTTCGTAAGCTACCGGGAGGCCCTGTTCTGAGAAGAACGGGCAAGAAACTCAGTCGGGTATTTTCCTACCTTAGTTACATAGAATATAATATAAATTCAATAATAATTTAATGAAAATTTAATGAATGCACATGCACACGCAGCATGCCTCAGTCTATAATGATAGGTCTCCAAAATCCAACCACGCTCCAACAAATGACAACTTGATTTGGGAATATCTGTTTTCATCACAAAGATTTGCCCCAACCTGGATTCAAACCCGGGATCTGACCATTCGACAAAGCCCGCCGTCGAATCATTAAATTATTATTTTTGCCACATTATCTAGCACCTAATATTATACAATTGTTTTTAGCGACATTGCCAATTTACGTTGTCATTCGGTGGTGTCGCTAGCGGATAACAAATAGTGTCAAAATGTATAGATAAATTGTAGTTCTAATTTTCGCCATCTGACAATCTAAATTGGTAGCACTATAGAAATTTGCCACTGTCCACCTCACGGCATCAATTACTGTTTCCGAAACAATTTTTAAACAAAATTTTGCGCTTCAAACATCACCTTCGAAACTTTTTGAAGCTGTCAGTTTAGCTTGAAAACCTCACTAAAGCTCGAATCACACATATCGGCGAAGCCGCAGTTCCGTCAAAGTGTTCTCTCAGTTCAGTTTACAGATGTCAGTACTGAAACATTTCTGAAATAGTTAGCCTGGTGTACACCAATAATCACCAAAAGCATACCAAAGAGGGTTGGTGTCAAGCAGGCGGCCGGCTGTAAAAGCTAAGCCAAAACCTTGAGCAGTATAGATTGAAACGTTGCCATCCCAATAACTCTCTCCGTTTATTAGAATAGGGTCCTTTCCCTCACTTTTCTATACATTTATTCATCACTTTCACCTTTCCGGTGTGATGGATGATATGAATCTTCAAAAGGGAGTGGGTGGTTTGAAGACGTATGACCGATATGAATGGAAGAGGAAACATACTGCACCGATCCCAGATAGACTGGGAACAGGGCAGGGAGAAGAAGCTAATCGAAAACCAGGCGGACTTGAATAAAGTCCAACCAAACCGAGTACAAATTTCTACTCCCTAAGAATCGAACTCGGGACCTCAAGATCTGATTCCGATGGCCAAACTATTAGACCACGGCAGCGGTTAAAAACTGCGACCTCACCGTTACATGTGAATGGGCCTTTACCACACCTGTCTCAACTCACGAACATGTCACGTCACCACAGACGTTAAAATTAATATCTGTAACTTCACAATTTGAGACGCAACGAATGCCAGCAGTCAGCCGAAACAACAAATTAGACCGACAGCGGTGACAAATGGCTCCCCCTCCTCATAACAGCCCGCGATAGCTGTCAGTGGTCTGTCAGTTTTCGCGCGCGTTTCGGTCACGACGCGGCCTTGACAAGATGGCGGATGTGCCTGCGGAGTGTTCGGTGTGTGCGTCTGAGGATATTTTTGGAAATTTCCTTTTTTAAGCCTTTTATTAAGCCATGTGGTGACGGCAGAGTATAATACAATTGTCACCACCCCAAATCTCTCCCGTGGGTGTCGTGCAAGGCGCCTAAGGATAAATCAGTGATGAGGAATGGGCAGCAGCGTTCCTCTTATACCACCTAGCAATGTACTGCAACTTCTCTGCCGTATAAATGGCTATAGGCTCGCCACCTATTACATGGGACGAAACGTGGGTGCTAGTTCACCTCTGCCTATCTCTTCGGGGATATAGGCGTGATTTATGTATGTACTTTTTTAAAGTTCCTTTCTATACTTACATACAACGCTTCAGTAGTACTTACCTCAGGTTTCTACAACTTGTCATATCTTTTTAATCGACTGTGTGCTTTACATCAAAAAAGATAAGGTTGACAATCGTTGCAGGTATTTGACAGTTTTGCAAAGTCTGGCGCGCTACGCATAAAAATCTATTCGGTCTCTTTTCTAAAAAAATGCCTGGTTTGAGTAATAATTTGAAAAATAAATAACTTAAAACAAACATTTGTAATTGTGTTGTGCTGTTAATAAGCTTAACATCAAAGCGTACCTTCTTTTTCCACAAATAATTTTAACTAAATCTTCACAATTTTAACAGGCAAAAGGTGCTTGTCCAAAGCCGGGACTGATCCAAAAAGACAACTAAAAGAGATCTTTGCCACGGTGTTTTTTATCTCGTAATTCAATTCTCAATTAAATATTTACAGTACAACAGTTGACATCATGTCTCGGGCCACCTAAGTCCTTTAAAATAATAATGTTTTTTTTTGGTTTTCTTATCATAACTTATAATTTATAACGAATTGAGTTTTAATAGGAACAAAACAGAAGCGCTCCCGGTGCACAATCTAGCAAAATATTGCGATTGAAGTTCCCGGTAAATGGCTATAGGCTCGCCCCTTTTACATATTACCTGAAAGATGCTAGCGAAACGCGGGTGTTAAAACACCTCCGTATAAAGGGGTGCGTGATGTGTATGTTACCATATAAGTCTCTGACAAATATTATTTCCATTCCAAATTAAAAAGTGCCTTTAAAGTTCGAAATACCGAAGCCTGACAGTGACACGATCGCGTTGCCCGCCGCGCAAAGAAAAAAGAGCAAAATATGGCGCCGAAGTAGCTGTCAGATCTGCCGCATTATTATAACTCGCAACTGTCAAGTCTGTAAGCGCGGCAATATTTGACATCTTTATTTTATTAACTTCGTGACGAGGGGCGAACGATAGAGAAATTGTGACAGGCAACTTTTTTCGTATTTTGATTCGATTAAATATTAATCGTTTCAACGGGCTGGCTATAATATTGGAAATGTGTCATGCTTACGGTCGGATAGAAATACCTTCTGGGTAACGTGACGTGTGGAAAGGACCGTCGATAGTAAGCGTCTAATACAGAAATCCACGAATTAAAAAGAAATCACTCAATCCCTATGTTTGTAAGGTGACATACATACATAAATCACTCCTATATCCCCGTAGGGTTAGTCAGAGGTGAATTAACATCAACTGTTCGACAATTAAGTTAGGTCCGCCTATTGCCATATAATATCGGGCACATAAATCGCAGTATATTGCTGGGCGGTATGAGAGGAGTGCTGGAGCCCTTACTCATCGCTGTCTTTACTCTTGTACAAATCCCACGGGAGAGATGGGGATGCGGACAACTTTATTCCGCTCTGCCGTCACCACACGGCCTACAATAAATTTAACATAATTTTAAAGGTTAGTTTATGAGAAACGCTGCACCTCTTACTACTAAAAAAGCATCTTTCATAATAGGTTCTAACAAAATGATAAAAAATTTAAGGAAAAAGTAGATAAACGTCCAAAAATTTGCTGAGCTTTTTTTCTTTCTAACATTTGAATAATATTGACTTAAAAACCACACAATATGTTGCATATCACTAAGAAAAGTTTCCCCCCAAGGACTAGGAGTTCGAACAGCACCATAATTACATTAAACGAATAATGTCCTGCTGTTATCCTACCTCGTTTAATGAAAATAAATAACGGAAGACACTTCTTATTTACTCCGTTACACTTTGATGTCCAATAGGAATTAGTAGTGATGCGGTAGATTGGTTATCGATATGCAGTCGATGTTTGAATCTTAGCAAAGTGTAATGTGTATTTTTGTATTGCTCGTGGGAAATAACCGAAATGTGACTGAGTTCTAATAAAATATTCGTGTATTTCTATGCAAGTCTCGGTTGCCTTCAGACAGTATACTTGCAATATTCAAAATTAAATATAACTGTCTTTCCAGTCTTTTGTCAGACGTCTCTGAGTACGTCAGTTTAGGGAGTAGTAGTCTAATCATCATATTTTATTTGTCTATGGTCAAATCAAGCAAATCTAAACATACATACATAAGTCACGCCTTTATCCCCGAAGGGACAGGCAGAGGTGAATTTGTACCCACGTTTCGCCAATTATGTGGTTCTATGTAACAGGTGGCGTGCCTATTGCCATTTATCGGGCACGAAGGTTGCAGTGCATTGCTATGAGGTATAAGAGCTGCTGTCCATTCCTCATCACTGTTTTAACCCTTAGTCGCCTTGTATGATACCCACGGGAGAGATTTGAGGTGGTGACAATTATTATTGTATTCTACTACTATTGTATTCTACTGCTATTGTATTCTACTAAAATTGTATTTATCGATAAAATCGATAGCCGACTCCCGCGCATCACTACGGGGCTCCGACGAAGGAGGCAATTAAAGTCAATAGTCCGTATTTTAAATTAATTTGCACTGTCAGAAGCGTTTTTCGCCATTTCCGTTTCCTGAGCGCACCGAGCACTCGACAAATGTTTCAATTACTCCAACTCCTTGCCCGGAGCGCTTCAATCGCTCCGATCGCTTAAATCGCTCCAACCGCTTAGAAACCTGATTGGCCGCAGCTTGTTTCCTCTAGCGGATTTCTCTTTCTTCTTTTAAATAATACTAACTGCCGCACTCAGAGACATCAATTAACTTTAATGAGTATTTAATGTCAAAGAATTTCATTCAAATCTAGACCATAGACCCGGCAAGAATAGCGACTAGTTTTGAATTGTCATTTTTTGACATTAAGTACTTATTAACGTTATTTGACGTCTCTGAGTGCGGCAGTAACTTTTACAAAAGGACAACGCCAAATGCGCAACGAAAAATTTCAATATTTTTTTTATGTGTATTTATTTATTAAAATATTTTTATTTTTATTTATTTATTTTCCAGGGAAACATACATTGCATATTTTCTTATAAATTATTTACACTAATTATACATGTCACAATTAAGTTTCCACAGATACATTCTCCTTAGGCGATAAGGGTAAAGACAACAATGAGTAATGGGCAGCAGCGTTCCTCTTATACCACCTAGCAATACACTGATACTTACATGCCCTATAGATGATAAGTCTCGTGGGAACATAGGACCTAGCATAATTATTGACGAAACGAGTGTGTGTGTAATTTACCTCTGCCAACCTCTTTGGGGATAAACAGGGGTGATTTATGTATATAAGAGTAGATAAAGGACTTTCAATAGGAACACAATAAGTACACTGAAACCCAATTAAAAATACGAACACCCACTTTCCAAGCGAAAATTCCCATCGAACGGTAATTAAACGAAACGCTTTTCTCTGGGTTTTCCATTGGCGCCGTGAGTGACAAAACGCAGGCTTCGTTAGCGACAAACAATGTGCCTTCAGTCGGGAAGGGCTTAACTTTTGATATTAAAAATTCGTTTTTGCATTTACACTGTTTTTTGTTTTGGCCGCTATATAACCGCCTATACATAATTACTAGTGGTCGCCCGCGGCTTCGCTCGCGTTAAAAGCAGTTGCAATATCGCCTATAGCCCTTCTAGATAAATGGACTGCACAACACAAAAAAAAAATTCAACTTGAGTCAGAAGGTAGTTCCTGAGATTAGCTCGTTCAATCAATCAAACAAACAAACAAACTCTTCAGCTTTATAATATTAGTATACATAATTAGGCCGCTTCCGTGGTCTAGTGGTTCGGTGAAATTAGATCCCGAAGTCCTGGGTTCGATCCCCTATGAGAACAAATTTGTAGGCGGACTTGAAAAATTTTATACTACCAATCAAACCGCTTAGGTACAGATTTGTACTCCCATGGGGATCGAACCCGAGACCTCGGGATCTAATTCCTTTGGACCATGGAAGCGGTTTAAACTTTTAAGTTAAGGTTTCTGATCAAATTAATAAATTTTTGGACCAAAATGATCATGAATGGAAATCATAATTCCAATAAATGATACTTCCCCCAAAACGTCTCAATATAATATGTCCGGAAATGTCTACCGGAAGACATAACTAATGGCAACACTGATTGCCTTTCAATGGGAGTGGATTTGAAATTGGACTTCTATTCAATTATTTTCTCTTGTGAACTTTTCGGATGTGACTGGCTTTATTAAAGGCAAAACGAATTTTTAGCAGAGTAGAGCAGAATACAATTGTCACCACCCATATCTCTCCCGCGAGCGTCGTACAAGGCGACTAAGAGAGAAGCTGCAGATTAGGGTATGCCACCTAGCAATGTACTGCGATATTCGTGCCCGATAAATGGCAATAGGCTCGCCACCTATTATTATTATTATTACATGGAACCTATATTAATTGGCGACACGTGGGTGTTAGTTCACCTCTGCCTAACCCTTCGGGGATATAGGCGTGATTTTTGTATGTATGTATATAGAAAAATACTTCAGAAAATTTTCGAAAAATTATGCAGCAGTTTTCTTTCCAATAATGTTTTCTTACATTAATTATATTACGTACAAATAAAAATATAAAAGTACTAACATGATTCTGTTTTGTCCACAGTAAAACCGAAGTCCGTAGACGTGACGGCCAAAGGGAAGACCCTCCAGGACGGATCAGTTCTGGGCCCTCTCCTGGAGAGGCAGAAGGTGGAGGTTGCTTGCACGGTGATGGAAGGCAAGCCGCAACCGGAGGTCGTGTGGTACTTCAACGGGAAGAAGCTGGATGGTAAGTGGATCTAATTTTACTCTCGTCAAGCTGTTTTTGCCATGTTTTATTTCTAGGATAAGACAGTTTTTTTATGTTAGACAGCGAAGCTCTTGCCCTTCATCTCACCTGATGGTAAGTAACGATAAGGACTGAAGATGGAATCGAGCTTCACTTGGAATCCTCAACCACAGAGGGGCTGGCTATCTTATCATATCACACATTGTTGGATCACAATAATGCTGTTAACATTATTACTATGGTGACAGATTTTGATAAGATGTTGGTAGCTAGCCAGGTGGACTTCAAAAGTAAGAAGAAGGTAGAATTATAAAAAATTCTAGGATAAGACGGTATTATAGATAATTTGTAGTTATGCGAAAGGTCAGTCGCATCCTCAGCGAAAAGAGAAGATCTTCCTCGATTGAAGACCGCGGTTCGGATTGTACTTCGTCAGATCTTGTATATCTTCTGAGTTCTGCCAGAAACTTTGTTATCGTGATCCAGGACTTGCTAATCTTGTTCTGCCCTATTACAACAGTCATTCCTGGTATTGATTTGACTCCATTGTAAGCTGTCCCATTTTTCGCTGATCTCCCTGCTGATCTGATTCTCCCTACTTTCCCCCCTATGTAGTAGCACGTTTGAAGTGTTCTACTTATCAATTTTGCAATAAAAATCAAGGAAATTCAAATTTCAATATAACATTGCATCAATCATATATTTCATATAGGTAGCGACATACGTTATATCATCATATAATATAAATAAGGAAGTTCATGTCAGATTATCTATGAAAATAATTTACCTGTGTATTTTTTATAGTCGTGATCAAAGTCCCTACAATAAAGTTAATTTCTTATGACATTTTGAGATATTGAATTTCACAAATTATAAGAGATAGCTACGGCGTAGCTCGTAGCGGTACATCTTAGTAAGCGTGGGATCGATGCTAACCGTAGTAGCGCTAGGAAGGCAGGTACTACTAACGCATTCCTCATCAGAACATTATTGTACATCCCACTTGATAGAAAGAAGATGGGGTTACAAAATGTATTCTGCTCTCCCATCTGAAGAAATATAGATAGATGTTGTATTTAGGTATTAAGAGAAACAGAGATCGAGAATGAAGAAGTACCCTGGTGCACTCGAATTATGGAGAGTAAGGTATCAATAGCCCAAGCCAAACCTTGAGCAGCATGTTCTGATTAATTGTGATAAGATAGCCAGCCCCTCTGTGGTTGAGGTTGTTGTGGATATTGTCACTTACCATCAGGTGAAATGAAGGACAAGAACTTCCTTGTCTAGCATAAAAAAGCAGTTTTTAAGGCTTCTCAAATACCCTAGACAGACTGTTCCTTGAAGGTATCTATTCACTCAAAATGTGAATAGTGTTAATTCAATCAATTTTTTACTTATCTTAAGTTATTAAATAGAATGAGCCGTGTGGTGACGGCAGAATAGAATACAATATTGTCACCACCCCCATCTCTCCCATGGGTGTCGTACAAGGCGACTAAGGGTAAAGACAGCAATGAGTAATGGGCAGTAGCATTCCTCTTGTACCATCTAGCAATATACTGCGATTGATGTGCCCAATAGAAGGCAATAGGCTCGCCACCTATTACATGGGACCTACCTAAATTGGCGATAAGTGGGTGTTAATTCACCTCTGCCTACCCCTTAGGGGATATAGGCGTGATTTATGTATGTATGTATGTATTTAATAGAAAACCGTGTTTCCAGGGCTTCTTTATATATTTTCCTTATTGGATACTATTTCTTGGTCCGAATGATTGTCTATTTATTAGAAACTAGTGGTGGCCCGCGGTTCGCTCGCGTTAAATTTGGTTGTATAGCCTTCCTCATTAAATGGACTATCCAGTAGACTATAATGTTTCAATTTGAAGCAGTAATTTCTGAGATTAGCGCGTTTAACCAACTAAACAAACATACATACATACATACATAAATCACGCCTATATCTCCGAAGGGGTAGGCAGAGGTGAACTAGAACCCACGTTTCGCCAATCATGTTAGATCCCATGTAATAGGTGGCGAGCCTATTGCCATTTATCGGTCACAAAAGTCGCAGTACTTTTGCTAGGTGGTATAAGAGGAACGCTGCTGCCCATTCCTCATCAACTGATTTATCCTTAGTCGCCTTGTACGACACCCACGGGAGAGATTTGGGGTGGTGACAATTGTATTCTACTCTGCCGTCACCGCGCGGCTAACAAACTCTTCAGCTTTATAATAATTAGTTAAGATTCTATTGGCTTCTGCTTAAGGTCTTTTTTATTAATATTGAATAACAGCTGCATCATCAATCATCAACAGCCTCTTTAATGGGCGGGCCCACTTGGTTTACTATGGATGGTAAAACATAGGAAGCATGGGCCATAACCCACCACGAGGGCCATTCTTTACCTCTTCGGGATAGGCTGAGGCATAATATTGATTAAGACTGTATACTCCGAATACAGAAACGCTACTCAAAGTTTGAATCCTGCTTAACATTTAAGTATTGTCAAAATTGATGTTTTTCCACATAAATTCTGACAGGTATTGTACACTTAACTCTGTAGCAGAGCTCAAAATTTGAGCAGCTTTTCTGTACTTGGGGGCCAAATTAATTAAATATTTAAAAAAGCTAATATTATAACACAAGCGGTTCTCTTGAACATTTCTCGCGTACCTCCGTATGCTGTAGACTACGAGCTACGATGCTACGAGTTACGAAGCTACGAGCAACGTGGCTACGAGGTACAAAAACGGTGCGCTACTGTAATATATTACCTGTTCGCGTTCCGAATACTGAGTGAGCCTATCTTATGCATATAGCCTTAGGAGATGTCTGTAAGGGTGCGTGTTTAACGACAATATTCACGGCTATTCGCAAGGGAAACAAAGCTAAAACGGCGTATTTTAGCGCGGTGCTTTATTGTGATATTTTTAGAAGGAATCTCTATTGTTTTGTGTGTTCCGAAAGCGGCCAAGATGAACAGAGCGCCTATCTAAATCAAATTTTATGCACTACTTATAAAGTTAAGTGCACAATACCTGCAGAATTTGTATGAAAAATGTTTATTTTGACAATACTTAAGTTTTAAGCAGGACTCAAATCTGTATTTCATACACTTTGTACCTCTATGCGTTCGATAGATTGGCCACTTGGCTTATACCATAGAGATATGCTTAATTATAATATTGTAGAGCTCGATGACCCAGTGACGCTTAGGATATCTTCGCTTGGGATGGGTGACCATGGAATTGTCCCGTATTAATGTATGTTATTCGTGCAATTAAACATTTTAGCGTTTAAGTGGCGGTTGTGTCTCAAACGAGTAATCAGGGACTCTTACCTTTCCATCAAGATCAATCAACATTCACGGAATAAAGAAAGAAACAATCAATCAATCAGGGAATTAACCAGCCAACTGACTCAAAATGAAGTAGTGCAGATTTGAATCTTAATCCCCTAACCGTAGAGACTACTATTGTCCGCGGGCGCACAGGCAAATATGTAAAAACGCCGCCATCAGTCCCCCCGTAATTCCCTCAACGGTTTCCGGGAACGGTTCGGAATTATCCAGGGCTCAGACAATGGTCATGATAAGACAAGCTTCGGCCGATTCGGGATTCCGATGTTGGGTGGTGCGATAAGGCAGCAGTCCTGGTTGTACCCTGGGGGTGACTACGTGTGATAAGGCTGACTTGTGTTTGAAGTGGAAAAAGGGAGAGATAATATTTTTCCTCCGAATATAAGTATATATATTATATATTTGGGTTCGTAAAGGTGCGGTCCGTGAAAGGATTTCTTAGAGTCTACTTTGACGAAATTTGTTGAGGTACCCTCAGTTCCTTGAAGTTTTTAAGTTCACAATTATTGTTTAGATCCTTTGTTCTCTATCTCTACAATCCTTTGTCTATAAATTTCATTTAGTCTAGCGCAGTTTGTGGCTGTTTATAATAATAATTGTAGAGGTATGCCTTGATAAATAAAAAAATTGCAACTACCTACGTAGGTACATACATACATACATAAATCACGACTATATCCCCGAAGGGGTAGGCAGAGGTGAACTAGCACCCACGTTCCGCCAACTATGACAAGTCCCATGAAATAGGTGGCGAGCCTTTTGCCATTTATCGAGCACAAAAGTAGCAGTGCTATTGCTAATTTGCTAGGTGGTGTAAGAGGAACGCTGCTGCCCATTCCTCATCACTGATTTATCCTTAGTCGCTTTGTACGACACCCACGGGAGAGATTTGGGGTGGTGACAATTGTATTCTACTCTGCCGTCACACACGGCTTAACCCACGTAGGTAATTCATAAAAATATATAATTTTTACATAGAACAGCACTTTCTGCCGGCTAATTGTTTCGCGCTAGATAAAGCAATCTGCATTTTAACGGTTTCAACGCCATCTCCATATCAAGGCTTCTGGCTGCTGTTAAAAATCAATTTCACCAAAATCTAAAGCCTAGGTTACATAACGGCACTTTGTGACTGTCTTTGCCTCACATACACTAACCTTTATTAAAGCCTTTATTAAAATACTGTTTTCTAGTGACATAATTGCAACTTTTTATCTGACATGCCAGGGAAATTTAAACTATGAAGAGAACAAAAAACTAACTATCACTACTTATATTCATTCTAATGTTTGTTTGAGTTATGTATGGCCCATTCTTCCTATATTCGATCCATAGGGAAGATCTGTGCCCCAGCAGTGTAGACATTGAAGGGATGGTGATGTGATGTGATGACATGCTGCACTAAGGCCAGTAACTTTATTATTATTTTGGTAGCGAGATGAAGTACTTGATGCATTATCTGCTTACCTACGAATGGAAGAAAAATGCCTACCCCTTCGGGGATATAGACGTGATTTGTGTATGTATGTATATCCCACAGCAGCCACTGTACAGAATGTGGTATTCCAGGTGCTACTCCAATAAATTGCGTTTTTTATGTATAATATGTAGTATCTTAAACGTTTAATTGTATTTTTTATGAAATACAACGAATTTTAATTACAATTACACTTAAAACGTATAGTCCGTGGCGGTTATAGATTCCTGAGAGAACTCGGATTCTTTCACAGGCTACTTTCCGCCCTTCTTTCGCTCGGCGACAATAGATGGCGTTAGTTGTATCGAAATTATATACATAGTAGTGTCTTAACAGCCTGCTCTGCCTACCCCTTCAGGGATATAGGTGTGATTTATGTATGTGTATGCCTTAACAGCCACTAAGCACCTTTCCCCCTATGTTAATCAACGTCGACACCTCGCCTGCGGTCAAGGCAGTACGTGAGAAACGTACAAAGGCGCAAAAGAGACGACGAATGTAAACATGCGATGTACACGCCTATGTGACGTGAAAACATTTGGAGATAATAACTTGTTGTGTAAAAGAAAATTCTTGAAATATGACGTGACTTCTGCTGGGTATGATAATAATATAGACTTGTCATGAGACGAGATGTCATGACAGTATGTGACTATAGTAGATTATTTACCGAGGGCTATCATCTTTTTCTTCTCATTGCCCTTATCCTACTCTAAGTAGGGTCGGCACAGCATGTCTTCTTCTTCCACTCTCCTGTATTACACGTTAGCCCAGCATGAACTCCTCTCTTTCCCATATCATCTTTCACACATGACATATTTTACAAGGGCGATAAAACTAAACATGTCTCAGATCGCAAGTATATTATAAGCGATCAATGTGCGATCTGAAGCTATCCTTTTTGTCACCCTGGGAAGTATATAGTTTTATGTCACCCCCTGACCAGGAAGTGGGATTTTCCATACGCGTAGCGTTCGGAAAAGTCCACTTTATGGTCAGTTGTGACATAAAAAGAGTTATGGACATGAATGGATGTCGAAGTAGAGGATGACTGAAAGTGATGAGTGTAGAGAAGGATATTGTGATTGCACTGTCGCTCATCATCATCATCAATTATGCTTTTCAGCTTATCAGGGCTGAATTAAAAGCATTTCATGCATGCATTCACTCTCAGCAAATGAAAGGCTTTAAGTGTGTGACACCACCAATCTGTACTACTATTATAAAGCTTGATTGTTTGTTTGTTTGGTTGAACGCGCTAATCTCAGGAACTACTGACCCAAATTGACAAATTATTTTTGTGTTGGATAGTCCATTAATCGGGAAAGGCTATAGGCTATATAATAACCGACTATTACGCGAGCGAAGCCGCGGGCGGGCGTCCACTACAAACAATAAACCAACACACACCGCTATAATTTCATTTCAAGGCTACGTTTTGGGAATTATCGATAGCTTTTCTTGCTTACGTTCTCAGTATTGACATGACCGTTTCAGAGTAAACCGCTCGGTTTGCAGGCGCGCGAAATAGAACCTTAAGTCGGGAGTGGATAAGGACTCTTTTTTTTGTATACCGCTCTTTGTTTTCTGACCCGCAAAGATCACAAAACAGTATTATATAAATGGAATTCCGCTCAGAACTCACAGACATATTCCGTGAGCGTTTTAGATATTCATAGGTGCAATTCAAGATATCGTTGGTACGTAATCCGAATATATTACTCGGGCAGCGGAACTCGAAGGGGAAGTCAACCGTAAACCGATAGGAGAAAGGTCCAAAATAGATTGTGGGGCGGCCAATGTTAAGCACGAATAATTTGATATAAGGCCGCTTCGCTTTTAATCGAATTCTCGTATGCGCTCGAATGATTTTTGAATCGGCAATAATTAAGTTGCTGGTAACTACGGTTTTTTTTCACATAGTTCAATGCCGGTTGTTTTGTCATAGATACATAAATCACGCATATATCCCCGAAATGATAGGCAGAGGTGAATTAACACCCACTTTTCGCCAATCAAGTTATGTCCATAGAAGAAGAGCCTATTGCCAACTATCGGGCACATAAATCGCAATATATTTATTTTTTTATTACTAGGTGGTGTGAGAAGAATGCTGCTAATTGCATTGTTTTTGCCCTTAGTCGCCGTGTACGACACCCACGGCACAGATGGGGGTGGTGACAATTGTATTCTCTACAAAGATTTTGGTGGTTAGAAAAAGAATTTCGAAAAATTATGATCTTGTGGCGGGAATCGAACCCGCGTTTTTCTAACATTTATATAATGTTAAAATTGAAATCGAATAATTGTATTCTGCTCTGCCGTCCCTACACGGCCATTGCCTAGCTTCTTTCAAAAGGTCATAAGTCATGATTATGCACAATCTTGGGTTCGATTATATTAATAAGCTTAAAAAACATGATAAGTCGTCTTCAGAACATACGGTATGGAAGGAGAAAATGGTGCTCCGCCACCACTTGGCTTTACTATGTGGTGGACAAGCTCAGATATAGTTGTGGCGTTCTTGTAATGCGACCGCCTTTGATTGTTTGTCTATGTTTGACAAACACAATGTTTTTCACTAAGTGACAGTTGTCAAATTAATTAGATGAGAATTTTATTCCGAGCTAGAGAGTATGGTTATTTTCTAAGCCTTATAAATATTATTTCCGATTTATGTTTATTGTCCAGTTTGTATATATTGTAACCGTGTACATATTTAGAAGTACAGTCAGTTACTTTTATGAACCCTGCCTTTTACTACCACGGAACACATCCGCAACCACCAAGATTGCACCCGGCCATACAACTTCCCAAATTGGTGACCCCGACGTGATCGTCAAGAGCTTTGGGTGTAATATCATTGGCAATTGACCGGCGCGGGATGGGAAGCTGCGTTGGACATGCGGATGGTCACTACGAAGAAATTTTCGTCGTGTGAGACGGTACCACATCCCAAGCTGTGGCGTCGAGCGCCCCCTGGCGCATTCACCGTTTCCTACATTCGCAAGTTCGAGTGACGTCTCCGCGGGAGTTGCAGTTGGACACATGCATGCATTGGACTAACTGCGCATTATACCATTTGTGCACATCGCTCACGCAAGTACTATCGGCATCATTATTTGGAGTATTTTTTTAAACATTTTATTATTATTCCAAGTAATGATTTTTAGTTAGTTGTGTAAAGCGTGTTCGGAGTATTGATTTTTACGTTATTTTATGAAAATTATTTTTTTCAACTTAAATAGTAAATAGGAAATATTTCATTTGTTTTTCGTGTGTATTTTTTCGGGTGGTTTGAACAATTTGTTTACATTGTCTTTTGTTTTTTACGTGTAATGTTGTCTGCATATTGACAACTTATGTTGTTTTTGTTGACATGTCGACATATGAATTTTTAGACGTTTGTGTTTTGTTTTCGCCACATCACGCGCCCACGGAATAGCAATTTTTCTTTTCTGTCCGTTCTCTCTCTATTTTATACAAATTAATTTTAATTTACTTTCGTTTATAATTATAATAGCGTGTTCGCGTTGACCATGGCTGACGAACTACGTTCGCGTTTAGCAACCCTTGAGGCAGAAAATGCAGTTTTGCGTAATCTGCGCGACCAAAATACATCCCAACCTCAACGGGAGGGTGAGGTATGTCGCGTGAGTGTCAAACTTCCCCCTTTTTGGTCTGATAGGGTGACAGTGTGGTTCGCACAGGCTGAGGCACAGTTTTTGCTTGCTGGTATCAACACTGATGCCACGATGTACAGTCATGTCCTTAGCCAGATTGACCACAAGATTGCCGGCGAAATCGAGGACATCGTTGTCAACCCTCCAGCTGAAGGTAAGTATCAGAAGCTAAAGGAGACCTTAATCAGCAGACTTTCGTCATCAGAGGAACAGCGAGTGAGGCGCCTTCTTAGTGACGAAGAACTCGGGGATCGGAGACCATCCCAATTTCTCCGTCACTTGCGCTCGCTCGCGGGAACGTCTCTCTCGGACGATAACATCTTGCGGCAATTATGGTTACGTTGTTTACCACAGCACGTACAGGGGATTTTGGCTGCACAAGCTGACTTATCTGTTGATAGAATCGCAGATATAGCTGACAAGATTTTGGAAGCTCAGCCTAGTTCTTCAAACATATATGCTGCTGCTGCTACGCCTTCGATCGACCTCGTTATGGCTCGATTAGAAGAATTAACTAAGCAAGTTGCTGTTTTATCGACCGGTTCTTCTGTTCGATCTCGAAACCGTTCTTCTTCCAGAAGCCAGGCGACATCACGCAGTAGCACACCTGGTAGTAAACGCTGTTGGTACCATCGCACATTTGGTGCGAATGCCAGCAAGTGTATTGCTCCATGCAATTGGGCGTCGGAAAACCACACAAGCAATCAGTAGCGGCGGCATCTGATTGCAAGCCCATCCAACATCACGGCCGCCGTCTATTTGTCACTGACCGTATCACAAAGCGTCAATTTTTGATTGACACTGGTTCGGATCTTTGTTGTTACCCCCGCAGCTGGTTGTCAGTTCCGCGAAAATCTTCGGACTATGAACTTAACGCCGCTAACGGGAGTAGTATTAAGACATATGGCACTATTCATTTAAACCTCAACTTTGGTCTTCGACGAGCATTTGTGTGGGATTTTGTTGTTGCTGATGTTACGACAGCGATCATTGGCTCAGACTTTTTAGGTTATTACCATCTTTTGCCAGATTGCCGACTCAAGAAGTTGATGGATGGCGTAACGAATTTGTCAGCACCCGCTGTTGCAGCAATGTCGGAACAGCTTAGTGTCAAGGTTGTCGTTACAGGAGATTCCAATTTTGTTAAACTGCTCGCCGAGTTTCCAGAAATCACTCGGCCTCCTGGAATCCCTCGTAATGTTTTGCACAATACCGTGCACTACATTAAGACTACGGATGGCCCGCCTATTTCGTGTCGTCCTCGTCGTCTGGCGCCTCAGAAGTTGATAGCAGCAAAAGAGGAGTTCGACAACATGATCCAAGCTGGCATTGCACGTCCTTCTAAGAGCGCCTGGTCGTCTCCGCTACACATGACCTTGAAAAAGGACAGTAGTTGGCGACCTTGTGGCGACTACCGATCCCTTAACGCCAGAACTGTCCCTGATGGGTACCCAGTCCGCCACATAAATGATTTCGCTCATAATCTTGCGGGATCTAAGGTTTTTAACCTAATAGATCTCGTAAAAGCATATCATCAGATCCCGGTTTTTGAAGAGGATATACCGAAGACAGCCATCGTTACCCCGTTTGGCCTCTTCGAATTCCCCTTCATGACCTTTGGCCTTCGAAACGCCGGTCAAACTTTTCAGAGGTTTATCGATGAGGTCACACGGGGTCTTGATTTCTGTTTTCCGTACGTGGATGACATTCTTATTTTCTCTGCGGATGAGGCTCTCCACTGCGAACATCTGCGTATCCTCTTCAAACGCCTTCAGGAGTATGGGGTTGTTATTAACTCTTCGAAGTGTACTTTCGGCGTTCGGGAACTTACCTTCCTTGGTTTCCATGTCAGCCCAGAAGGTACAAGTCCTCCTCAGGATCGCGTTCAAGCTATTTTGGATTTTCCAGCTCCGAAAACCGTCCAGGGCGTGCGTCGTTTTCTCGGTATGTTAAACTACTACCATCGATTCGTACCCCAGGCCGCGCAATTTCAAGCTCCATTGATTGATGCAGTAGTTGCCACAAATGGTAAAGGCAATAAACCATTCTCATGGTCGCCTGAACTACTGGAGCAATTTGAAGTTTGCAAACGGAGTTTGTCCAGGGCTACGCAATTGCAACATCCGGTTAATGACGCACCTCTTGGACTGTTTACAGATGCATCTTCTGTACATATTGGGTCCTGTCTTCAACAGCGAGTCGATGGTGAGTGGTTTCCTCTTGCTTTCTTTAGTAAGAAACTTACTAAAAAGCAGACAGAGTGGCCGACTTACTATCGAGAGTTGCTGGCGGTGTACGAAAGTGTACAGCATTTCCGTTATATTTTGGAGGTTCAGAGCGTCACTATTTATACGGATCATAAGCCATTGCTGTACGCTTTCGTACAGCGCAGGGAGAAACTGCCCCCTGCCCAATTAAATCAGCTGTCTTTTATCAGTCAATTTACAACTGATATTAGGTATATTAAAGGTGAGGACAATGTCGTGGCTGACGCCTTATCTCGAGTCGAAGCTATTGCTCTTGAACAGGACTATGAAGCCCTCGCGAAGTCGCAAGAGTCAGATAACGAACTATCAGACATGCGTCAGAGCTCCAGTCTCCAGTTGACAAGCGTCGTCGTTCCTGGTACAAACGTTTCCACTTTTTGTGATGTATCCACAGGCAAGCCACGTCCATATTTGACCCCTTCCTTTCGCAAAGCAGTTTTCGATAAGTTTCATAACTTAAGCCATCCTGGCGCACGTGCAACTGCTCGCCTTTTGACAGAGCGTTATGTCTGGCCTTCGGTCAATAAGGATTGTAAGCAGTGGGCACGCGCTTGCGAGGCTTGTCAACGAGCTAAGGTCTCACGTCATAATTCTTCTCCGTTAGGTGATTTCAATCTTCCATCTGGTCGTTTCAGTCACATACACATTGACATTATTGGTCCTCTACCTTTATGCAATGAGTATCGCTATTGTTTGACAGCAATTGACAGAGTAACCAGATGGCCTGAGGTTTGGCCTATGCGCTCCATTACCGCAGAAGAAGTGGCAGACACCTTAACTAGAGAATGGGTTTCGAGATTTGGGGTACCATCAATCATCACGATAGACCAAGGTACTCAGTTTGAGTCTGACCTGTTTCGTCGACTGATGATTCACTTTGCCACTAAACGAATAAGGACCACATCTTATCACCCATGTGCTAATGGCATGATCGAGCGAGTACACCGCCAGCTTAAGGCTGCTCTCATGTGCCATCATGATTCTTGGGTGCGTTCACTTCCTTTCGTTCTTCTTGGCATGCGTTCCGCGTTCAAAGAAGACATTAAATCCACAGTAGCGGAGATGCTCTATGGAGAACCTCTTCGTTTGCCAGGTGAGTTGTTTATTTCATCAACCCCATCAGATGTAATTGACAACCCATCAGATTTTGTCGTACAACTACGTCGTAAGATGTCAGTTGTAAGACCTATTCCTGCATCTCGACATTCATCACCATCAACTTTTATTTTTCAAGATCTTTCTTCTGCATCACACGTTTTCTTAAGGGATGATACAGTTAGACGTCCTTTACAGCCACCTTATACGGGTCCTTATAAAGTTGTTAATCGTGCCAGCGATGGCAAAACTATGACTTTGGACATCAAGGGCAAAAGTGTTGTCGTCAGTATCGATCGTGTGAAACCAGCTTTTGTTGAACACACTGTCACCCATTCAGAGCAGATTGCAAAGCCTGCGTCTTCTGATCATCCAGAGCAGACTGAAAAGCCTGCACCTTATGTTCGCCCAGGGCCAACTCCGGCCATCGCTACCGCGCCGTACACTACTCGGTCTGGTAGACGCGTCAAATTTAGATGTTTATAATTTCTACTAGGTTTTCCTTCTCCGTGGGGGGGTGGTGTGGCGTTCTTGTAATGCGACCGCCTTTGATTGTTTGTCTATGTTTGACAAACACAATGTTTTTCACTAAGTGACAGTTGTCAAATTAATTAGATGAGAATTTTATTCCGAGCTAGAGTATGGTTATTTTCTAAGCCTTATAAATATTATTTCCGATTTATGTTTACTGTCCAGTTTGTATATATTGTAACCGTGTACATATTTAGAAGTACAGTCAGTTACGTTTATGAACCCTGCCTTTTACTACCACGGAACACATCCGCAACCACCAAGATTGCACCCGGCCATACAACTTCCCAAATGGGTAATGTAAAAGGTAATGAACCCCAAAGCGTATAGAGTCTATAACTTACATTTTTTTTTGTATATATTTTTTCCATACACTCAAGGGGACAAATAAGGATTTCAATTACAAATTCTCCGATAGAGATCCGTGCTCAGAAGAACAAAATACAATTTTCACCCCCCTTATCTTGAAGAGTATGGAGAAGTAAAACAAACTGCCCCGACCTGAGATAATCTAGGAAAAGATCAGTTGAGTGATAATGATGATGATTGAGATATGACACACCAGGCGTTCTATGTAGTCATCATCACATCGTAACCAGCCTTTTAAAGTCCCCACTGCTGGGGCACAGGTCTTCCCCATGTATGGAAGAATATAGAGAGAAAGGGCCATAACCCACCACGCTGGCCCAGTGCAGGTTGGTGGGTATTAACGACTGCAGATGCAGCCGGGACCAACGGCTTAACGTGCCTTCCGGAGCACGGAGGAACTCGAGATAGTAAATTTTTGGTCCCCCATCCAATGACCGGCCGTAGCGAACATTGCTTAGTATCAGCAATCGCAGGCTGAGCGCGCTAAGCCACTGCGCCAGCGAGCTCCTATGCATCAAATTCCAAACTCAACATTTCCAAACGCGCCCGTGATTTTCAAACGGTACGAGTATTTATCCGAGATATATGCGAATCCTTTTTGAGCATTTTTCAGTGAAATCCTGGAGTAAGGGCGCGTTTCCACTTTGTCGTGGCGATAGATAATCGGGTGGTTTTAAGTGTCGCGGCTTCTGTTAAATGAAGGTGTTCACATATAGAACGACACGATTTACTGTCGTTTACAACCTTTTATGCAGTGACGACAGATTGTCATGACAGTGGGAACGGCTAGCACGACAGTCGTATAACGATAAAAAGTCGTGATCGTAACAGACTACTGGGGGCCCAGACAAAGTAACATACAGACAAAGATAACGAAGTTCGATAAAGCAAAATGTATGAGATTGGACGTAAGTCGTCGTAAATCACGTGACCAAAATCGTCTTCGTCAGTTCCTAGTTATGTTGGTAGCGCAAGCTAAGACGCTGTAGATACCAAAGTAATATGGCCAATCGTGACGAACTTCGACACGTTATCGTTATGAAACGATTGCCACTTGGCTACGGGCCCTGATCTCTAAAAGAACGTAAAGGGGACTGTAGATTTGTAGCTTGCTAATGATGTGTAAACGACAAAGCGACAAAGCGACGGCAAAGAAACGGTAAAAGGTCGTCGCGATCCAATGGGAACACCTTGATACGACAGCCGCTCCTTCTTCTCCCTGTCCTGTTCCCAGTCTATCTGGGGTCGGTGCAGAATGTTTCCTCTTCCATTCATATCGGTCAGACGTCATCAAGCCATCCACTCCCTTTTGATTCATATCATCCATCACACCGTAAAGGTGCTAGTGATGAATGAATGTATAGAAAAGAGACGGAACGGACCATGTCGAGAGACCGATGAACGGAGAGAGTGATTGGAATGACAACATTCCAATCCATACTGCTCAAAGTTTTGGCTCAGGTTTTACAGCCGGCCGCCTGCCTGACACTAACCCTCTTTGGGTATGCTGTTGTTAGTGGTTTGCCCTCCACCATTCAGGTGCCCCAAGGTGCTTCATGGTCTACACCGGGCAATCTCCGTTAGTGAACTTTTACGACACCCATGGGATGAGTCGGGGCTGGCCTATCCTACGTTATTTGTTCGCTCCCAGACCAGCATAGAAGACTATATACGATAGTCGCTAAACGATAAAAAATTTAACGGAAAACAATCGTTGTAATGGGAACAGCTAGAGACGACAGTCGTCCGACGATTAATTATCCGTCACAACATTGCATTGTGGGAACGCTCCCTAAGAGCCCAAATGGAAGAATTCTTCGATGCTCCGACGCCTTCACACACATACACCGCTTATATTGCGAGGTATTCGTGACGGCGTTTGACAGAAGAGCTCTCTGGACGTTTGGAGCTTCCATATTTTTCATATCACTTCTCAAGCTCTGTTTGGAGCTTTCGTATCACTTATCAGCAGTTCTAACACCTGTTTGCGATATTTACGTACCTAGGTATAATAATACATACATACAGACACATACATAAATCATGCCTACATCCCCGAAGGAGGAGAAGCTCGCTAGCGCAGTGGTATAGCGCGTGCAGCGTTCCTCTTATACCTACTACCCAGCAAAGTACTGCGACTTTTGTGCCCGATTAATGGCAATAGGCTTGCCACCTATTACATGGGACCTAGCATAATTGGCGAAGCGTGGGTGCTAGTTCACCTCTGCCTACCCCTTCGGGGATGTAGGCGTGAAGTATGTATGTATGTATATTATAAACAAATTAACCCCTCACCTCCAAATTCAGTCTTGAACAAAGCCCGAGTACAGTTTATGTCAAATTAATATAATACCGTCCGCAATTACGCGAGGAATCTAAGGAATCGCAAAAAATATTCTCTAAAAGGCTTATTTATTAACTGCTTTCTTGCGAAGAAAAGAATTCTAGCCTTTGATAAGACATTCTTGTAGAGGATTTTTTTGTAGCATCTTGTGTAATATTCGTGAGGATGTGCTTACGCTAATTAAGTGACATGTCGAAAGGGCGCTCGAAGACTTTTTTGCAATTTCGGAAAGTAAGTACCGAAACAATTATTCAAAGGAGAGCGTGTGATGAGAGCTCTTGTTACTTACTCAAAATAAATGTTTTTATCTTACAAGCTAATTAGACTTACAACAATAATTTTGTTCTCCTTCATGACAATTTTAGCTAATAATTAGTCGTGACTTGCAAAAGTTTACAAGATTACTATAGGTACTGGGTTTTTATGGTAGGTAGTTTTTATGTAACATGAGTTACCCAATTATCTCCAATTCTTAAAATCTATCTATGCCACCTTTCATCATTGAAACCGTAGATTCAATGATGAAAGGTGGCAACTTATTTGGGTTTTGATTTTAACATTATAATGTTTGTATTTGTACGCCTGTAATTGGCCCACATAACAGAACGTAACCCTTTAATTTATATTGTTTTTTTATATTAATTTAATATGTGAGCTGTTGGTGTGCCTTAATAAATAAATAAATATATAGAAAGTCACACAGTGGGCCCGTAAATGAAAGAATACATCATGGCAGACCAACGTAGATGGCGAGACTCTTTATTTATTAGACTCTTTCTGCATGTGGTGTTCCACTCTGGCGAAGGACCGATCAGATTGGAAGTAGAGAATAGAGAGTCATTTGCTTTTACCATAGTTTCACCTCTGCCTACCCGTTCGGGGATATAGGCGTGATTTACGTATATACATGTATGCACACACCATGGGACTAACAATGTAGTACAAATTTTAGTCGCGACCACAAAATTCACGTGACTCCACATAATATTTTTCGCAACAGAATCTGCTGACGTGCCACACACCTCTCGTAGCCACGCGAACCTTTGTGGCGAGCATTTACTCCGCGCAAACCAAACGCTCTCTTTGTTCCCGAGAAAACATGCTCTAAAGGCATTTCTTAAACAAAACAGAGAGTTTCAAATACCCCAAGATTTCGCCGTTAAAACCACACATTTTGCAAACATCAAGGAGTTTTGGAATCAAAGGCGCCGAAACAATTGCCGGGAGAGCTGTCAGTTAGTGTAAAATGTTATTTCTCCTGAAAATCTCGATTCTCCGGAAAGTGCCGCCCATTGGGATGAAATCCGTTATACGGTGGGGATTTTGATTCACTCAATGTTAAACGTAAGTTGAGGAGTAATTTTTGTAAGAATCTTAAAATTACGCACGATTTGTAGAAAGCCTCGAAAATAGCATGACGAGGCTTGACGTTCACCAACGCGTGAAATCAAACGATTAGAAGATAACCGCTAGTTTTTTACAGTTCTTCCATACGATAAAATGTCAAAATCCGACGATGAAATAATAATCGGCTGTTTTAGTGTTGGTGAACTCTCGCTTTACTTTTAGAAGAACTAGAAGAACTTATACCATGATGGTTAGAAAAAGAATTTCGAAAAATTATGGTCTTGAGGCGGGAATCGAACCCGCGTCCGCTGCTATCCGGGCAGGTGCCTGACCGCTCGGCTACCCAAGACACCTTCTTTTTCTAACCACCAAAATCTTTGTACTAATTTTCTAACATTTATATAATGTTAAAATTAAAAATCGAACAGTTTAACTTATACCATATTATTATGGCGGCTTGTGGTGACGAAAGGGATTTTGAGTCACTCAAAGTTACAGGAGGAAGTTAGCAGTTATTTTTGTTAAGAATTTTTAAAGTCACTGAAAGTGCATGAAAATGGCATGACGATTGTTTTTAGAGGAACATAAGCCGTTAGCCACGTGGTGACAACATTCCTTCATGACTAGAACCTTTCCGTTGTAAATGAGAATGGTGAATGGCTTCAGACAGGCCTAAGCCAAAACCTTGAGCAGTATGGATTGGCATGTTGTCATCCCAATCACTCTCTCCGTTCATCGGTCTGTCGACATGGTCTGTTCCATCTCATTTGTACATTCATTCATCACGGGCACCTTTCCGGTGTGATGTATGATATGAATTAAAAGGGAGGGATGGCTTGATGACGTCTGACCGATATGAATGGAAGAGGAAACATACTGCGCCGACCCCAGATGGACTGGGAACAGGGCACAAAGATGAAGCCGATGATCTCGAAATTGTTCCTGTTGAAAAATTGTTAACAATCATATCCGCTTTAAGTAACAGTCCTATTTTTGTTTCCGTTTCGAGAAAAAACCCCGTGGCACTGTTTCAATATTTAAAGTTAAGTGGCCAACGAAAATTCTCGCCACTTTATTCTCTAAATTCACAACGACCACTTCTGATGGCCGGCGCTCCGCAGTATTTTTACGGAATACCCTCCGCGGTCGGTCCCAGGAATTTCTTTGAAGAGTTTCGCGAGTCACAAAGTTGCCACTTTGTGACGCTGGCTCCCTTACCTTTTGTCACCGGGTCGTTGTTGGGGTGAAATTTGGGAAAAAAACCAAACGTATTTAGTCTGCGACTTTTCAAAATCACTTTTCAAAGTCACTGAAAGTGCATGAAAATGGCATGACGATTGTTTTTAGAAGAACATAAGCCGTTAGCCGCGTGGTGACGACATTATTTCATGACTAGGACCTTTCCGTTGTAAATGAGAATGGTGAATGGCTTCAGACAGGCCTAAGCCAAAACCTTGAGCAGTATGGATTGGCATGTTGTCATCCATATCACTCTCTCCGTTCATCGGTCGTTCAGCGCTCAAAAACACCTGTGATTGCGACTAAACAATGATCGCTAAGGCAGGTCATTGGAAAGAAGAAGGCACGTTAAGCCGTTGGTCCCGGCTGCATCTGCAGTTGTTAATACCCACCAACCATTGGGCCTACGTGGTGGCTTATGGCCCATTCTCCTTATTCTAAGGAAGGCCATTAAAGGGCTGTTGATGGCAATAACTTATAATAAGCTTCAATAAAGAAAGTACAGTTCCTATTAATAATTATTCTTATCTCAGATATGATTTGAATTTTTGATAATCCCGAAATTTAGCTTTCACAAAAGCGGACAGAGCGCAGCAATCTCTTTTTGGCTTTGAAGACACCGCGGGAATTCTATCAAAAGACCACACCCCCATTCAAAGTGTACATCAAACGCGGAAGCGGTGAGGGGAACAAATCAAAAATCGCGATTCGGTCCGCAAATATTGGTGTAGAGGTCCACGCGGGTATACCTGCTTCGGCCATGGCTGAAATGAATAAAAAAACCCGGCTTAGTGAAAAGGTGGATCTGTGAAAGGGAATGCGGATTTGTTTTTGGATGTATGAGATGAGTTGTGGTTGATCAGAGTCGTAAGTTACCAGCCGTTTAAAATCTAAATTTAATAAGTATAATATTATATTATAAATATAAATATTTTACCCACCTATGATAGGTGTGAGTGTAAAAATATTTACATTAGCTAGATTCTAGTCCAAATTAAGTAGTAGAAGCCTTGTGTTATGGATACTAGATGACGGAAAATATTTTTTCATCCCACCATCTCGGAAAAAGCGTTTTTGCTCTTCGATATCTGAGTGCAAAAGCCTTTTTTATCCTCTAGAGGTTAAAGTAAATTTGAATTTAGAACATCGTGTGCAATGAGTTTGTGAATTCAAAACATCATTAAACATATTTATTTCTACCTCCATGGTGCCGAAATTGTCATGCAACCTATTTTAATTTGTTAAAAACTCAGACTCGGAACCTTCTTGGTGTACTTTTTTGTAATTTGCTTTGCGCGCGCCATTTTCTTTGCACGTCATAAATTTGTTAAAACCTAGGAGTTCCGTGACGGTCAATCAGCTTGGCGTCAATCTTGCTTTAAACATTTTGATCGTCTACAACGCTTGCTGGATGCTTGAGTCAAGCATTTAAAAGCTTTTTAGGTCTGTTTGATTTGTTTACGCTAGCAACGGAACAAAAACATACAGAAAATCAACGTGCTTGACTCAAGCTGATTGACCGTCTCGGAACTCCATTAGGGACGGTAATTTTTATTAGGTACTTACAGCTGTGTCTGGATGAATATTGCGGGTGTGGCTGGGTGGATGGGTGGCTGTTGGAGGTGTGTCTGGGTGAATGGGTGTTTTGAGGGTGTGTCTAGGTGAATGGGTGTTTTGTGGGTGTGTCTGGGTGAATGGGTTTTTGTGGGTGTGTCTGAATGGATGGGTGAGTATTGTGGGTGTTTCTGGGTGATTGGGTGTTTTTTTGGGTGTGATTAGGTGTTTTGTAGGTGTTTCTGGGTGATTGAGTGTTTTTTAGGTGTGATTGGGTGTTTTGTAGGTGTTTCTGGGTGAATGGGTGTTTTGTGGGTGTTTCTGGGTTAATCGGTGTTTTGTGGGTGTTTCTGGGTGAATGGGTGTTTTGTGGGTGTTTCTGAGTGAATGGGTGTTTTGTGGGTGTTTCTGGGTGAATGAGTGTTTTGTGTGTGTTTCTGGGTGAATGGGTGTTTTTTGGGTGTTTCTGGGTAAATGGGTGTTTTGTGGGTGTTTCTGGGTGAATGGGTGTTTTGTGGATTTTTCTGGGTGAGTGGGTGTTTTGTGGGTGTTTCTGGGTGAATGGGTGTTTTTTGTGTGTGTCTGAGTGGATGGGTGAGTATTGCGGATGTGAATGTTGTGGGTGTTCCTGGGTGGGTGTTGAGAGTGTGTTTGGGTTAATGGGAGGGTGTTGTGGAAGTTTCTGGGTGAAAACAGAAACTGTTGTGATTGTATTTTTTTTGTATTTTGCAATTTCCTCGTTGGGGGGGATGAAAAGTTACGTGTTGCACTCGAGTGCAAAGATTTTTCACCTTGTGCTCTTTTGATTCCCTCGCTATCGCTCAGGATTCTAATTTTTGAATCACTCGCTACGCTCGTGATTCAATTTTAGAATCCATCGCTAGCTCGGTCATCAAAATTGAGCACGCGGTTAAAAAACAACTTTGCACTCACGTACAACTAATAACTATTAATATCTTAATAATTATTTATATACCTAAATGTTGAAAATATACTACATAAATATAATTATATACAACCATATTTATTGCGTAGGTGCTAGTTCACCTTTGCCTACCCCTTCGGGGATATAGGCGTGATTTATGTATGTATTTATATATATTTATTGCCCGGTGTAGACCAATAAGCACCTTGGGGCACCCGAATGGTGGAGGGCAAACCACCAACAACAGCATCCCCAAAGAGGGTTGGTGTCAGGCAGGCGGCCGGCTGTAAGACCTAAGCCAAAACTTTGAGCAGTATGGATTGGAATAATGTCATTCAAATCACTCTTTCCGTTCCTCAGTCTCTCGACATGGTCCGTTCTGTCTCTTTTCTATACATTCATTCATCACTAGCAGATTTACAGTATGATGAAAAGGGAGTGGATGGCTTGATGACGTCTGACCGATATGAATGGAAGTGGAAACATACTGCGCCGACCCCAGATAGACTGGGAACAGGGCAGGGAGAAGAAGATATATCGTTGTAAAAACTCATACATACGTACATAGATCACGCCTTTCACACCTAAGGGGTAGGAAGGGGAGTTTTAACAGCCACATTTCGTCAACTTAGGTCCAATGTAATAAGTGGCGAGCTTATTGCCAACAATCGGGCACGTAGATGGGGATAGTACCCACAAAGTAAAATAGGTTAGAAACATTTTAGTCTTGACGCTGGCTATTCTAATTTTTCGAACATTTTAAAACCTATTTTTTGTGTAATCATTTTTGTAACACTTCTATCAACATCACCAGCCCCTTAATCTCCCTACTGCTGGGGCACGGGCCTTCCCTAAGGATAGAAGAATAAAGGGAGAAAAAAAAAATATAATGTTTCAATAAACATCATACATCACACCTTGCCCCCCAGTGGTAAGCAGAGCAGGCATAATCAAAAATAATAATTATAAGGAAGTCGAAAAAAAATGATTTGTTCAAAATGTGGTAATGTCCCGATGACTATTATAAAAATACAAATAGAAAACCTTTCGGAAAGTAGGAATTTCAGTGTGAATTTCATGAATTGCGCCTTGCACCCGAGTGAATTTTCATTTCTCTGAAAGCAACGCAAGAACACAGTGCGCCTTTGCGAGATGCCGTCGAAAGATTCAATATAGAAAATTGAAATGATACCGAGCGCTGTATGCTGAATGACATGTCCCAGATCATTCAATTTTCTGGTTAGAGAAACTTACATCTTATCATACATCCATAAACCAAGCATGTATCCCTGAAGGGGTAGGCAAGGCAGAGGTGAATTAACACCCACATTTCGCCAATTAAATTCGGCACCAATGTAATAGAAAGACGAAGAAGAAATAAGAAAGAAAAACGTTTATTGAGACAACATGTTTCTAGACAATACAATATTTGGCATGCAAACAAGGTCTCAAAAAGTCCCAGCTCATATTGCCAGCCTGGAGGTGGTGCAGTGTGGTGACGGCAGAGTAGAAAAAATTGTCACCACCCCAAATCGCTTCCGTGGGTGTCGTACAAGGCGACTAAGGATAAATCAGTGGTGAGGATGGGCAGCAGCGTTCCTCTTATACCACCTAGCAATGTACCGACTGCGACTTTTGTGTCCGATAAATGGCAATGGGCTTGCCACCTATTACATGGAACCTAACATAATTGGCAAAGCGTGGGTGCTTGTTCACCTCTGCCCACCACTTCAGGGATATAGGCGTGATTTATGTATGTATGAAGGTGGATTTTGCCTTCTATTAAACACATAAATCATAGTATAATAATACGTGGTAGAGAAATTCTGCTGCCATTACTCATTGCTGTCTTACCCTCGGCCGCCTTGTACGACACCCACGGAAGTGATAGGGGTGGTGACAGACAGTAGTCTAGCGGGTTATGACCTATTTTGTCTAGATTATTCCATCATTAAATACTTTGTGTTGACAATATTCGAATTCGGTCCGAGTTTTCTAGATCATGGATTCGGATCTGACGTAGTGCGTAACCCCTCTTAATTATCATGTCTGGGACTTACCGAGTGACGAATTCAAACCATATTATTATCTATCTATCGTTACTGACCTTCACAGACACCACTCACCTAACTCCTCAATATATCGGCTTACACACTCACAGTTTCCAACACGCATAGAAGTATAACAATAAATTAGCTTACACTCGACAAATTCCCAGCGCTTCCCAAACTTTCGGGCCCCACGTCCTTAGAAACGTAGATAACGTCCTCTAAGTTGACTAAGTAATTTAATTTCGGGACACAAACCCCTCCTTCTGTTTATTTCGCTTTAATTTCGTCGCTAAGAATGAGCAACTTTCGGCCAATAATGCAATTTGTAATTAACTTGTGACTTAATATTATGAAATTTGCGCTCCCATATATATTTACATAGTGCCGTGTGGTGACGGCAGAGTAGAATACAATTGTCACCAACCCAAGTCTCTCCCATGGGTGTCGTACAAGGCGACTAAGGATAAATCAGCGATGAGGAATGGGCAGCAGCGTTCCTCTTTTACCACCTAGCAATAGTACTGCGACTTTTTGTGGGCGTCGCAGGCGATAGGTCATAGGCGTATTTATATATGTTTGTATGTATAAGAGAAAACACGAATTCCCATTTTGCCAGATAGCTCAGAACTAGCATTCGGAATATTGTTATTTTTTGGCGCTTTTAATGCTCATAAAGCTCTCTGTGTGATAAATCCTCGTTTTGGATCCTCCGTAATGGAGGCTACGGTAAATAGATTTTACTCGCTATTCCATTCGAGATTAACTACAGGATGTATCGTCGTTTTTAACAAACTTTAAATGCAGTGGCTCTGTTAAAAAGCGGCAATATTTATTTATACAGCGTGTTCTTTTTTAATTCATGCAACTTTCAGAGAAAATTTGACATACTTTGGGGTAGCACTCCGAGCCTGTTTACTATACCAAAATAAACAGGTTTGTATTTACCATAATTATCGAAGAAATTCAATGCTTCTCTCTCATAATTATAATTTGTTATGCCTTATATGGTCCATAATTAATGGTTCTTACCTTAATATTTTAGGGTCAGTATATTTCCTCGTCCATTAATATCACTCAGACGTTATCAAGGAATCCACTCTTTTTTCATTCATATCCACCATCATACAGGAAAGTATAGATAAGTGAACATGTGGCTAGACTATATTCCAATCAATACTTTTCAAGATTTTGACTTAGGTTTCACAGCCGGCTGCCTGCCTGACACCAACCCTCTTTGGGTGTGCTGTTGTTGGTAGTTTGCCCTCCGCCATTCGGGTGCCCCAAGGTGCTTATTGGTTTACACCGGGCAATCTCCCTTAGACACTTTTGCGAAACCCCTGGGATGAGTCGGGACTGCCACATTGTACGTTTTTTTTCGCTCCCAAGTCAGTAAGGAAGATAAATCGAATATTATAATAGAGTGATTTGCTTACACTAAGTCATTCTCTAAATTGGCTGAAGTATAGTAGTACCTACCGCTACAACCATAAGTGTGAGTGCTTTTCTTACACTAAATTCATTCTGTAAATTGGCTGAAGTATAGTAGTACCTATTGCTACAATCATAAGTGTGAGTGGTGTGCTTAAACTAATTCATTCTCCAAATTAGCTGAAGTACCTACCGCTACAACCATAAGTGTGACTAGTTCGATCGCACTAATTCATTCTCCAAATTGGCTGAAGTATAGTACTACCGCTACACACGCGTGCCAACTGCCAAGCAAGAAAATATGGACTACATTTCCGAAAGGAGCGCGTCCCAAAAATTGTGACGCCAACGCACGCGTATCATGGGACGTGCACTAGTGAAAATATTTATCAATTGGCCCGGGCTCCGAGCTTGATGTACGGGACATATTGCACGATGCACGGCGCGAGGATTGGACGGGCATGTGGCACTCAAATTGTTTACGGAAGCCGTTTTGTGCGCTTCAGAAAAAAAATAACTGCTCTAGACAAGTGACCAATCTATTCAAACGAATAGAATACTTTGAAAAGGATTAGATAGTCGGTGAATAACGCCATCCAATATCGTGATACCGGCCTCAGTAAATATTGAATCTTTAAGCATATCAAAAATCTATATTTTTTGTCAATATTGTTAATAAAAATGCAAATGCCGTTTACACATCAATAAATATCGCGACATCGCGAGTATCGCGATATTTATTGACTGTGTAATCCTTGCCATACACAATGGTTGAAACTGACGTATTACAAACTAAAACAACGTGGAGTCCGTCGCCACGCCGAGTCGTGTCAAATGTACGAAAACGCGCAAACTAAGCAATTTTTACAACGGCCGGTCATTAGATAGGTGACTAAAAAAAAATTATCTCGATTTGTTATTTAGCCGTTGCGGCTGCATCTGCAGTCGTTAATACCCACCAACCCGCACAGGGCCACCGTGGTGGATAATGGCTCATTCTCCTTATTTCTTTCATCCATGGAGAAGGCATGTGCCCTAGCAGTGGGGACGTTGAAAAGGCTGATGATGATGATGATGATGGAGGCCGAAGCCCTAAAATAGCACAAAATCTAAACGTCTCAGTCTAGAACTATAGTAATAATAATTCACCTCTGCCTTCCCCTTCAGGGATATAGGCGTGATTTATATATTATGTATGTATGTAGAACCATAGTAACTAGTTCAAACGCACAAACCAATTGGAGTTCCTTGACAGCAATTGCATCAGTTCGCAATATTATCAACTTAGAGCAATTACACAGCTTAAGCCGAAAGCTTATTGATGCTGATTACGATTGAGACCCGCGTTTCAGATGATATATGATTGCGGGATATGCTTTAAGTTATTAGTCGAATGACGCTATAGGTTTCCTAATGAAATCAGTAGGATTACAGAAAGTTTTCGTCACAAAGTGATCTAGCTATCACTTAGAATATAAGTGAACGAAAAACAAGTTTTCTATGCAGTTCTTTTGTTTTGAAGCTTACACTTAACGCGTAGTTCAAGAAATCAGGGTTAAACTATCGTTTAACAGTAACTTTGATATTGGTGACGGCAGAGCAGAATACAGTTTTCCCCACCCTCTTCCTGATCTGGTGGGTGTCGAAAGAGACTAATACGGAGTTTTTGGTCCTGCATCTGAAGTCCTACAAATCATTATGTAGGAAGGTGGGTACTCAGCAGACAGGCCGCCGTTATATGAGCTAAAAACGTCACCTGCTTTGCATATCACTAAAAAGCAACAACGTCGTGATAAAAAATATAGCACTGATATAAGCTTTTATTAGTATAAGTTACATTATCTTTTTGTTACAAAAATAAATAACAAAACAGTTTGAGAACCGCTGCCCTTGACAGCAAACACGGTAGTAAGTATTTTCCGCATCGCACACAATCCACATTCAAAACGGACATGTCCTGACACGCTATCAAAACAAAACCATGCAGGACAGGACAGGACAGGTCAGGTCGAAAGTAATTGGATTTTGGAGTGAGCATCCTCGACAGGAGAGATTAAAAATAAAACTATGTCGGAATGAAAACTGTTTGGAGTAAAAATTGTCTATGGTCTGTGAGCGGCTTAAATAAAATAACGGTTCGCTACGCGTACGGAAAACCCCACTTCCTAGTCAGGGGGTGACATAAAATTATATACTTACCTTGCGCGATAAGAAAGAAAGCCTCTGATCGCATATCGCATAAGTCAAATATATACGTCTGGTGATGGCAGAGTAGAATACAATTGTCACCACCCCAATTCTGAGTACGACATAAAAATATTTTATAATGTCCATCAATAATTGTTACGTACAACATCCAAATCCTATATGTCGTGTGGTGACGGCAGAGTAGAATACAATTGTCACCACCCCAAATCTCTCCCGTGGGTGTCATACAAGGCGACTAAGGATCAATGATGAGGAACGGGCAGCAGCGTTCCTCTTATACCACCTACTTTTGTGCCCAAACATAATTGGCGAAACGTGGGTGCTAGTTCACCTCTGCCTACCCCTTCGGGGATATAGGCGTAATTTATGTATGTAACATCCAAATTCCGCAAGCCTAAAGTCGCGGCTTTAATTAAATTTTAAAATTAAACGCCGATGGTTTGTCACCGCTGCCCGCGAACGCAACGAATTGATGTGACTTATAAATTATTCCCTGTGTTTGTCATCTCACTTTTTAGCGACCGTCAAAACCGTCAAATTTTCTCATTCGACTCTATGCTTTACTGCAATCTGGTTAAGGTTGACAGTCGATTGATGAAATTTGACAGTTTTGGTTAGTCTGATGCGCTGCCGACCGTTGACGGGATAATTTGAAAAAAGGTTGGGTGAAGGTCTGAATAAATCAGGCGATCGTCACTTCGTATTTAGGAACAGTGTTTTGATACACCACCGTGATTTTTTAATCGTTTATAGTTTTCCCGATAGATGGCAATAGGCTCGCCACCTATTACATGGGACCTTAATTAATTGGCGAAAAGTGGGTGTTTAATTCACCTCTGCCTACCCCTTCGGGGATATATATTGAAATTGAAATAAAACACGTCATTTTGGTCAAGTTCTACAAAAATACGTCAAGTAATCGGAATATTATCTGACTTTTTAGTAGGTTTTGTGCGCTACTCCTCTATCCAACGATTTAAGGTTGACAATCGATTGAGAGCATTAGAGAGCATCATTGAGAGCATATTAAAATTTTGTGTAAATGGATAATTAACAAAAAATGCCCGTCAAATACGCAGACGAAGCAGCTCGTAAGAGCTAGTCTAACACAATTCGCCCTGCAACACACAGCTATCTAAAACTTACATCTCTCGAGCTTTAAAAGTTACAACGCTCTATACAGCTGGGAATCGTCCGTCGGCGTTTAATTAAAATTAATTAAAATTCTTAATTAAATCACAAACGGAGTGGACTGCCCGCGCAACTATGTCTCCGCGTCCAATGATATTGTCTTGTGCTTGCGTTGTATTTCGAAACTGCTAGAATTATCTGCGGTCTCATTTTAAAATAATAATCCAATCCGCGGGTCGAAAGACTAAATTTTTTTCTAATTCCTGCCTTGTTCCCAGTTTATCTGGGGTCGGCGCTGTATGTTTGCTCTTCTATTGATATCGGTGTATAAATAAAATCGGTTTATAAATAAGGCGATCAATAAATACGAGAAACGGAAAAAACGGAAAGGACCTTGTCGAGAGAGTGATTGGCATGACATTAAATTAATGTGGGCATTACTGCGCTCTCCCCCTATCTTCCCTTGGACACAGAAGTTTTCGATATCTTACGTCTTGACGATTCATGAGGTGTATTGTAATCATACCAGATAAGAATAAACGAATTTTGAGTTGACTTTGACTTATTATGAATCAAAACCCGTCTTCCGCATCAATTATTACAAGGGTTCGATCGATTCCCGCATCATAACTTTAATTTCACGTACTTGTTCTGATCTACTTACTTACTTTACTTGGCCGTGTGGTGACGGCAGAGTAGAATACAATTGTCACCACCCCAAACCTCTCCCGTGCGTGTCGTAGAAGGCGACTAAGGATAAATCAGTGATGAGGAATGGGCAGCAGCATTCCTCTTATACCTACCAACTAGCAAAGTACTGCGACTTTTGTGCCCGATAAATGGCAATAGGCTCGCCACCTAGCATGGGACCTAGCCTAATTGGCGAAGCGTGGGTGCTAGTTCACCTCTGCCTACCCCTTCGGGGATATTGGCGTGAATTATGTATGCTCTGATCTATTTTGCTTTGAAAGACGCTTCTTGTAGCCCTAACAGAGTATCTTTCGAGCGATTCAAGCATTAATCCGCTGTAGCCAAGAATTGCCGGATGCAGTCCTTTTAATTGTCCCCGGCAACTGAATTACTGCCGCTAGGTGGCGGCATAACGCGATTGCCGGCTTATTCATATTCTTTTGTGGCATTCGTCTTGATTTAGAGAATGATTCTTGCTTGCTGTTTTTGCTTTCCCTTTGAACTTCGCCAGCGACATAAAAAGCGCTTTGACACTGCGTTGTTGGCAGTTAGCGGGAATTTATTTTGTTTTTTTTTTGTAATTTTTTATCATGCGCTTCAAGCGCTTTACTGGCTCAGTCCATATTTGCACAGGTGTGTTTTGTGGCGTCAGGTTTAGGATGATACATAGCTGTAAACGCTACCCTTCATAGCTGTCTAACTACCCTATTGACTAGGGTATATTACACCATATGCCCTTCTTCCCATTCCTTCTTTCTGCCCTTCTTCATTCTAACCTGTCCCTCTAGCCAAATGATCAATCAATCTATCGAACGCATAGAATATAAAATGTATGAAACTGACGTATTACAAAGAAAACAATTCGTCAGTTTCATACTTTTGTTTTCTATGCATTCGAATGGAGTGGCCACTTGGCTAGGCATCCGCCGGAAATGTGTTCGTGATGAATGAATGTATAGAAAAGAGACGGAGAGGACCATGTCGAGAGACCGTTGAACGGGGAGAGTGATGGGAATGACAACATTCCAATAGATACTGCTCAAGGTTTTGGCTTAGGTCTTATAGCCAGCCGCCTGCTTGACACCAACCCTCTTTGGGTATGCTCTCATTGGTGGTTTGCCCGCCACCATTCGGGTACCCCAAGATGCTTATTGGTCTACACCGGGCAATCTCCTTAAGTCGACTTTTACGACGCCCCTGGGGTGAGTGGGGGCAGGCACATTGTGCGTTATTTTTTCGCTGCCAAGTCAGCATGGAAGGTAGATCAGCAAAAAGTCCGACAGCGCACGATAAAAATGGAGTCAAACCAACAGTAGACCTGATGACTGTTGCGATAAGGCAGAATGAGATTAGCAAGACCTGAATCACGATAACAAAGTTTCTGGCAGAACTCAGAATATATACAAGATCCCAGAAAATACAGTCGGACCGCGGTCTCCGAGCGCACACCTGGCTCGGAGGAAGATCTTTCCTTTATCGCTGTAAATGCGGCGTACACTCCCCCTTTCCCACATTTTAAGTCATAAATATATAATATTGTTTACACACTTTTTACACACACATCTAGCCGAAATTAAGTAGCCTAAGCACTTGTGTTGTAGATACTAGATGAGGGGCATATTTTTAATATAATAGTAATTAATAATGTTGAAAATATACTACATAAACATATCTACACACTATGACTCTGGAACAAATATTTTTATGTTCATCACAAAATTTGCCCCTACCAAGATTTGAACCCGCCGGTACCTCTTGGCCAATACCCGGCGATCTGAGCATTCGACCAATTCGACCAATTTATAGAAGATAGAGTCGGGGCTGGCGCAGTCTACGTTATTTTTCGCTCCCAGGCACACGTCACAACAGCTCGCTATAGCTCACTAAGCAACAAAGTAAAGCAACGAGCTAACTTTCCACCCTCCCTAAGGCTATTTGAGGCAGGAATGGCCCCTGAAACGTCGGGGATCTGCATAATATTGGTCAGTAAAGTTTATGAAGTTACCAGTCGAAGGTTCTAGAACTTTGCAGTCGATTGAAATGCAAATTAATTGGTCCACGTCAGCTTTAGTGCGGACGCTGTGGCTTACGGTGCTTCTACATGGTGCTGTAGATGCGCATGTAGAAGTACTTGCGCGGGTTGTAATGATGCATAGGGTAAACGATTCCAGTGAGACCAGCGACTCGAGGTTGTACTTGCTCCACTAACACGCGCAAGTAGCCCGCGCGCGGATCTAATCGCGCGGGTTACTTTTTCTATGCTAGACAGGGAAGCTCTTCTCCCTTCATCTCACCTGATGGTAAGTGACGATAAGGGCCGAAAAGAGAATCGAGCTTCACCCGGAACCCTCAACCACAGAGGGGCTGGCTATCTTATCACAATTGTCGGAACACAACAATGCTGTTAACATTATTATTATGGCGACAGATTTGGAAAAGAAAGGTGGTAGCTAGCCAGGCGGACTTGAAAGAAGTCCTACCATCAACCAAACCGAGCACAAATTTGTACCTCCTCGGGGATCGACCACAGAGGCGGTGAAACTTGCGCAGACATGCTGGCAGCTGAAACGTACAAGAACCAATTATAAAGTACTCGTGCGGGCAGCATGACCAAGTAGCCCGCGCCTATTTATGCACTGATCAACTAACTTGAGCTGCTTGCGCAAATAGCTTGCGCCTTTACTTGCTCCAGCTACTTGCACCGTGTAGAAGCACCATTAATAGCTGAGGTGGAGTTGTTGGCTGACCAAGGAATGTTTGACTTCGTCTCGGGCACCGATGGTGACACCGTCTTTAGCGCGGAAATTTCCGTTCCTTTTCAAGACGAAGAAATCTTCTACATAAATGCAGAGACTAATATAAAAACAGGACAAAATCTTCTTTAGGTCTGTTATCATTCAACTACCGTCTCATTGTACCGAAACTATGTGTGTTAGAATAAATTATTTCATTTCGTTTTTTTATTGTAGAATACAAAACCGTCGTTTATTTAAATATTATGAATTCATAAATGCCGTGTGGTGACGGCAGAGTAGAATACAATTGTCACCACCCCAAATCTCTCCCGTGGGTGTCGTACAAGGCGACTAAGGATAAATCAGTCAATGAGGAATGGGCAGCAGCGTTCCTCTTATACCATCTAGCTATGTACCTACTGCGACTTTTGTGCCCGATAAATGGCAATATGCTCGCCACCTATTACATAAGACTTAACATAATTGGCGAAACGTGGGTGCTAGTTCACCTCTGCCTTCCCCTTCGTGGATATAGGCGTGATTTATGTATGTATGTAAATATCACGACTATTTATCCCAAATGGTAGAGGTGAATTATTAACCGATATGTCCCATAATAATAGGGTTCTTAGATCGCAAGTATTAAAATGCGATCTGAAGCTTTCTTTTTTATTGGTCGAGGTTAGCTCATAGTTTTACGTCGCCCTCTGACCAGGAAGTGGGATTTTTCATACGTGTAGCAGGCGGAAGAGTCCACTCTATGGTCAGGTGTGACATAAAAACAATTAATTACTCGCCAATTAACTCGATCTACCAAAGGAAACCGGTTTTTTTCAGTCTCGACTAGCGGCCGTTTAATTACTCGTGTGACTCTACTAAAGCCAGACCTCATTTAATTTTTACGAGCCTCCGCTGCATACAATTCCGAACTAAACAGAAAACAGGGCTAAGTCAAAGAGCAACAATGCGATAGGTACGTTCCCCGGAACGGTCTCAGGAACCGGCACATCTAAAGTTCCAGCTGAACTAGCTCTGAACTAGCAAGTGTATTACTGGCGGAGCCATGTCTAATTGAGTGCGCAAGTGTGACCGCGGGCTTGTCGGACGCCGTATGTGAATGGGGACGTATGAAAATTGTTTTGAGCCACAGGCGGCAGCGGGTTTCTCTTTTATTCAACATACATATAATACATACTTACATCTCTGTGATTGGTAGTGCGCGGCATGTTTCGGTTTATGTGATTGGCGAGTTGTGGGATTGTATTTGGTGCATAATTTACAATGTACCTGCAATGTCATAACTCGTTGACAATGGTGGGTTTCTCTACAGCCTACTTGCGTGCCGTTCTGCTAGCGGAGCGTTGGGCCCTGATGCGTTTAGTACCATCTTGGTATTGAACGCGGCAGGGTCGGCGCTTCGTTGCGGACCGGGGCGTGGGCGGGTTTGGGAGACCTATCATTACAGGCTGAGGCAAGCTGCGCATTCCCCTATTTTTTTCTTGGACACACGGGTTTTCGGTATCTAGCGTCTTGACGATTCATAAGTGTATTATAATCAAACCAGATATGAATAAATTAATTTTGACTTTGACTCTGACTCTCTGCAGCTCTCGTAAAGACTCGAATAATGAAGTTCTTCGGTCTCGTCTCGAGACGGGAAGACCAGTCGATTGAGCGATTGGTAGTTCGAGAGAAGCGCTACAAATCGGACATGATGGCGAAATATAGTGAGGCGAACCACAGCAGCCCACAGCCCCCCCTCGTGACGACCACGACGAATCGAAGAAGAAGAGCGAAGAGACATGCGACATATTGACGGCCGCCTTGGTCGAATGCTCAGATCGCTGGGTATTGGCCAAGAGGTCCCGGGTTCGAATCCTGGTAGGGGCAAACTTTGTTATGACCACGAATGTTTGTTCCCGAGTCATGGTTGTGTATATGTTTATGTAGTATATGTTCAACATTTATATACATAATTATATTCAAAACATGTCCGTCATCTAGTATCCATGACACAAGTGCTTAGGCTACTTACTTTGGGCTAGATGATACGTGTGGGTACTACACGTCGTAACGCCCAATAATCCTTCGCTCAGACCACAACCCACTGCAGAACTTCTGAGATTTTAGTGGCAGTGACGAAAACTTGGCTGCGAGTTTGTTTACGCCACGATTATTAGAGCTCCGCTTATCGCTTAGAGACGTTGATTGAATTACATGTGAATGGGACTTTCATTGTCTAGCTGGGATTACTTAGGAGTTTGTGCTGCAGACAAACTCTGGCTGGTTGTAGATACTGCTTTCCGTGACTGCGAAATTATTGTCCAAATGCTTCTACGGCATCTGGTGAGAATTGGGTATTGGGGATAGGACAGCAAATGACTAAAAGATCTTTCCAGCCATGTAGGTTTTCTGAGATCTATGATAATAAATACATCACTAATGCACATAAGGGGTAGGCAGAGATGAATTAGAACCCACGTTTCGCCAATTATGTTAGGTAATAGCTGGCAAGTCTATTGAAATTTATAGGGCGCAAAAGTCGCAATACATTGCTAGGTAGTATAAGATTTTGACGGCCGCCTTGGTCGAATGCTCAGATTGCTGGGTATTGGCCAAGAGATCCCGGGTTCGAATCCTGGTAGGGGCAAACTTTGTGATGACCACAAATGTTTGTTTCCGAGTCATGGTTGTGTATTTGTTTATTGTGTATATTATGTAGTATATTTTCAACATTTTATATACATAATTATATTAAAAATATGTCCGTCATCTAGTATCCATAACACAAGTGCTTAGGCTACTTACTTTGGGCTAGATGATAGGTGTGAGTGTAAAATTATTAATTTTTTAGTTATTTATTATAAGAGGAGCGCTGCTGCCCATTCCTCATCACTGTTATATCACTATTACACTATGTTATCAAAATCTGTCGCCATAATAATAATGTGAACAGCATTATTACAGCAATAATACGTGATAAGATAGCCAGCCCCTCTGTGGTTGAGGAAAAAATATTACTACGAAAAATAAGGTTTCTAAATTAATTTTTGTAAGTATTATGCGTCGCAGACAGATCATGAAATTCGGCATTTTAATGACCACAATAAATGTTACGTTTAAATGATTATTGGGAATGAGGAACAGCAGGTCATTGTATGGGTGAACAAAATTTACTATCTCGAGTTCCTTTTAATTCGATTCGCTTGTGGATAGGATGTGGGTGGGTTATGGCTCATAGTCATAGTCATATCATTCTCATTCTCCCTACACTCTTCCATCCGTAGGGAAGCCATGAGCTCCAGCAGAGGCGAATATTAAGGGCTGTTGATAATCATGAGGATTGATTTGAGGATGAGGAATTATTAAAGTCTTGAACTTGATACGGAAATATTAGTTTCAAACTTATTCTGAGCTATTTTTCCTTTATGACATTAATGTTCAGATAGCCAGCCCCTCTGTGATTGAGGGTTCCAGGTGAAGCTCGATTCCATCTTCGGCTCTTATCGTCACTTACCATCAGGTGAGATGAAGGCCAAGAGGTTATCTGTCTAGCATAAAAAATATCAATTAATTAATTATGAAAGTGGATTGTTTGCGAATATTTTTTTGTTTCGCAAAATCATACTTTACGTAAGGGACATTGTACCAAATATTTCTGTGGTAGCTCTTTCCGGTCTTGTAACCCAAGTGCAGGTTAACGGGGCCCCTTCACAACGCTCACCTTTCGCCACCGTGACTTCTCTCTCTCATCATCATCATCATCACCAGGCCTTTAATGTCCCCACTGCAGGGGCACGGGCCTTCCCTATAGATGGAAGAATATAGAGAGCCCAGCTATATTTGGAAAGATTCCGTGAGAGCATTCCAGTGTAGGACACACTCTAGTGTAGATCTTACAAAAGTTCTAGACAAGTCAATGTCTTTTAATAAGTTCATGTGGATTTAGCTAGTGTAACCCTTACCTTCCACCAGCACACATACCAACAATGTAGGCATTTTTTGTTAGTTGGTTTGTTAAATCAAAGTACTTTATGGATTTTATAGCGTGGTCTTCTTTAGTCACTTAAGCCTATTAGCTATGTCATCCATGTAATTATTAATATTTTGTTTTTACAATAGAAATAGGTGGTATTCGCCTTTCCTTTTTTGTCTTCGTATTCTCGGCTATTCTATTTTTTCTAGTTGATTTCCGAATTGCGTCGTTAGCTTTTGTCCGTACATATCGATGTTTCGGAGAATTCTCGATTGTTTCTTGGACTTGATTTTATACGCGGACACGCTTACGAATAGGTTCCGATAATTCCAGGTATCGTACAATATTTACCTAATCCAGGGGGTATAAAAAGGCAACATCTGTAATTTCTTTTATGATCCTATTATGATATCCATTGCAAATCATAGATCAAAGGTGAATAATTTCTCTGCAGAAATTTATTAGTTTGAAAGCCAAGAAATTGCAAAATGATCAATTATCATCCGCAGCCCTTTAACGTACTGCTGGGGCACATCTCTTTCCTATGGATGGAAGAATATAGGGAGAATAGGGCATAACCCATTACGCTGGCCCAGTGCGGATTGGTGTTTATGAATCTCTGCAAATACAGCCAAGACCAACGGCTTAACGTGCCTTATGAAGCACGGAGGAACTCCAGATAATATATTTTTGGTCACCCATCCACTGACCGACCTTAGCGAACATTGCTTATTTTGGTCACCCATCTTAGCTTTAGGGAACATTGCTTAGTATACGAAATCGCAGAACTCTCTAAAAACGATAATAATATATTAATTGGATATAAGTAAATAAAACTACCTAGTAATTAAATGAATTATTATTGCGATATTGCTTAAAATGGCCTTTTTAGATCCCCCGGATCCGCCGAAGTGAATCAAACGACAAAGTTGTTTGGCAGAAGCGTCGCAAATAATCCACTCCAGTAGATAAGATAATGATGAATATAGCCAAATTGAAATACAAGTTCATGAATAAATTTAAATCCCGTCCAAGAGGACCAGTTTGATTCAAAAAAACAGTCTCAGATTGGATCTGGCGACGTCTGTTAATAAAGTCCTCGCAAAGCAAGTTTCGCTCTAGTATATTGTGATTGGGCAGTCATTGTAAGCCATTTTTACAGCGGAGTTAAATTAAAATAGTTTAAAAAACTCGCCTTGCTTCTTTCTCGGTGCGAACTTCGCTTGGAGGAGTTAATATTTCCTCTTCGACTTGTTCTTGGGACGATGCCTTTTCTTCGTTACTTGTTTGTATGTTTGTTTTAAGAAGCTAGATTACCGGTTTTCTGCTCAAAGGTGATTCAGTGATTACAAGAAAATGCCTCAGAGGGCACTAATTTGTTCTTTGTTTTGTACTAGTGGTCGCCCGCGGCTTCGTTCGCGTTAATGTCGGTTGTTATATGTATAGCCTTCCTACTTGCTACTATAGCCTTCCTCAATAAATGGACTATCCAATACAAACATATTTTTTCTATTTGAACCAGTAGTTTTTGAGATTAGCGCGTTTAACCAAACAAAAAAACTTAAAGAGTTTGTTTGTTTGGTTATAGAACTTATAATATTATAAGTATATAAGCCGTGCCGTGTGGTGACGGCAGAGTAGAATACAACTGTCACCACCCCAAATCTCTCCCGTGGGTGTCGTACAAGGCGACTAAGGATAAATCAGTGATGAGGAATGGGCAGCAGCGTTCCTCTTATACTATCTAGCTATGTACCTACTGCGACTTTTGTGCTCTATAAATGGCAATAGGCTCGCCACCTATTACATGGGACCTAACATAACTGGCGAAACGTGGGTGCTAGTTCACCTCTGCCTACCCCTTCGGGGATATAGGCGTGATTTATGTATGTATGTATGTAAGTATATAAGTATAGATGTAGAAAAGGCTTTTCTTCTAATTACTTGAAACCTATTGCGTTTGTTTGTCGGCTATTTATTAAGTATTCGTAGAATATAAGTACTAACAAATTTATGTATAACAACTAACAAATTATGAACTATTATTTTATTAATTAACCATCCTAGCCTTAAATTTGCGTCTTCTGGTAATCTGTTTCTACCTTTGTCTATATTATCATCAGATGAGACAGAGAAATCCTCGTTGATAATTTCAGCCATTCATAATTTTATCGGGTTCGTCCGCCATAACAACCCAGCCATTGGAGTGGAAATGGATAACGGGAGGATGTGCATTCTGATCTGTAATCTGATCAATGGCCACAAAAGTTGTATAAAAGTGGACATATCCCTTTAAATTCGATCTTATAACAGTTCCAAAAAAGTATCTAAAATAATATTTACTTTCTGTATGGCCAGAATTTGGTATTACAATTTATATAGGATCTGTGTTTATTTTTAAGGATACAAATTGTTAGGCCATTTTATTTATGCCGTGAGGTGACGGAAGAACAGAATACAATTGTCACCACAGGGCGACTAACTGCCGCACTCAGAGACGTCAAATAACGTTAATGAGTACTCAACGTCAAAAAATGACAATTCAAAACTAGTCGCTATTCTTGCAGGGTCTATGGTCTAGATTTAAATGTTTTTTTTTACAGTAAGTACTCATTAAAGTTAATTGATGTCTCTGAGTGCGGCAGTGAGTGTGGCAGTAAGAGTTAAAACGTGAGGAGTATAGGCCGCAGCGTTCCTCTTATACCACATAGCAATATACTACGGTTGACGAACCCAAATTATGCCAATATTACTGTAAAAAATGTTGACAGCATCAATTTTGATTGATTTTTTGTATTTATTGAAATTGTATTCTATTCGTTTGAATCCGGCCACTTGTGTAGACCCCCAGTATGGCTGGAATTTGCTATTGCAATATGGGACCTGTGTTCTGGTTGATAGAGTGGTAAATGGTTAATTTGTAGCTAAGTGGGAGCCAAATCGACCGCTCGACTAGAACAAACAGAGGTGTTTCCTTTCCCATTGAAAGCACGTCCACATCACACATTACCTAAATTAAATTCCGCATTTTGCTGCGAATAATCGCATGTTTCTCTCGTAATTGGTTCGAGTGGTTGACCGCTAAGACTTCAGTTGGAACCAGGCATTGGTGAAATTGTTTATTCATTGATCTCTGCGGTTGATGCAGCATTAATTGGGTCGGAGTTTTTATTGTTTAAATTGCATACATACATAAATCACGCCTATATCCCCGGAGGGGTAGGCAGAGGTGAATTAACACCCACGTTTCGCCACTTATGTTAGGTCCCATATAATAGGTGGCGAGCCTGTTGCCATCTATCGGGTACGAAAATCGCAGTACATTGCTAGCCTAGGTGGTATAAGAGGAACGCTGCTGCCCGTTCCTAATCATATTCAGATTTATCCTTAGTCGCCTTGTACGATACCCACGGCAAAGATTTGGGGTGGTGACAATTGTATTCTGCTCTGCCGTCACCACACGGCATTATCATTTAAATTGCTTGTAGAAAAAATGCTTCATAAATCTTTACATCCGAAAGCTAACATCGAATTGGCTTTCTTCTTTGACGGCCGGTTTGGTCGAACGGAGATCCCGGGTTCGAAGTCTGGTAGGCAAAACGTTTTTGATGAACACAGGCAATATTTGCTCTCGGTTAATCGTTATTTATGTCTTTACTTAATAGGTCGCTTTACCTATGAAATTGGGGTTTTGCATTAGATACGGGAGTAGGTATAATATATTTTGTTTTTCATTTTTTTTTATTTCTGTTATTCAAAGTAATCACCCATGCAATCGATGCGTCTTTGCCATCGCAGCGGTAATTTATTTATATATAGCTAGACGTGTAATGTTGTCATCCTAATCACTCTCCCCGTTCATCGGTCTCTGGACATGGTCCTTTCCGTCACTTTCTATACATTCATGCATAACTAGCTCCTTTAGGTGTGGTGGTTGAATTAAATGAAGAGGCAGTCGATGGCTTCATAACGTCTGACCAATATTAGTTGAAGACGAAACAGACTGCACTAGCCCCAGATGAACTGGGAACGAAATAAAAGGAGTTTTCTAGGTTAAAATTGTTTCTGACATTTAAACAATGTTCAAATAAAAATCAGCGAACAAAGGAAACTATTCTCGTCTATCATAACTCACGATCGGGCACGTCCTCCAATCCATTAACTTAGTTTAGCTATAAACTGGACTTAGCCTACATCACGTACACTATCACCGATAATCCGTATCGATACTTAATTATATTACTGTCGCTAAACAGAAAATACTTGGACATCGCTTGGAATCTTTCTCGTTACCAATAATAATTAATTGATGTCTGTATCAAAAGAGCTTTGGTTTTAGATTTTCTGGATCTTTCCATTATGGTTTACTTGCTTGCTATTCAATAAAATTTTCTAAAACTCATCATCATCATTATCACCAGCCTTTTTAACGTCCTCATTGCTAGGGCACAGGCCTTCTCTATGGATGGAATAATATAGGAAGTATGAGCCATAACCCGCCACTATGGCTCAGAAATTGGGGATATTATCGATTGCAGATGCAGCCGGGACCAACGGCTTGACGTTCCTTCCGAAGCATGGAGGAACTCGAGACAATATGTTTTTGGTCACCCATCCCTTGACCGGCCGTAACGAACATTACTCAGTTTACACTATTGCTAGACTCGTCCTTAACTAATTTCATTCCCGCCGATAAATTTAGCTCAACAACGCTTGGTCGGTTTATCTCGCAGGATGCGAGGTCCATTGTTTTTATAGTCCTTGTAATGAATCGTACGTGCAATGTATCGAGTTTTGGAAAACCTCGCCATTTCTCTCTTTATCCTGGAGCTAATAAAGTGTTTTTGTTGATATAGCGGCAACGATGCTGTAATGATAGAATTGACGCTTAGCCACTCTCGTACTTAATATTTAAGGAGCTTAACCCCCGAATACAGAAACGCTACTCAAATTTGGGGCACTGCTTAAAAAGTTAAGTGGACACTACCTGTCAGAATTTGTTTGGAAAAACGTCAATTTTGACAACGTTTAAATGTTAAGCAAGACTCAAACTTTGATTAGCGTTTCTGTGTTCGGGGGTAGGAGCTTCAAGTTGGGACCTTCAAGTAAAACAAGTAAAAATTGCTCAAAATGTCACTGAGTGAATTTTATCTCTAAGGGTACGATATTGTCAAGAGCACAAGAACCACTCGAACGACGACCCAACCCCGAAACGAGGCTGCCATTCAAAGCAGGCCGGTGGGTAATCAAAAATAATTTCGGCCCAGCGATTTAGTTCATAGATTTATCCCTTCCTGCGCCACTACCGGCCCTTTCTCGCGCTAGATAAATGGAAGCCATGAAATAAAGCTTTGTTTAGAAAAGGGAAGGCCAATTGTTTACACTCGCAATTATATTCGCTTGTGTCCTGGTTTCAATTGTAAATGTGAGCTCGCAGTTGCTTCGGGATTTATTTGATGTGGCACTACGTGTTTATTTAATTGAGGCCGTTGGAATCGGTATTCATCGTCGTAAGTGTAGGTCACACTGCTTCGCTAATGTCAACTACCATTTCATTCTTCTTTGTTTCGGAAAATCATTCAGTTAAATTGAATCAGAAAATTCGATACAGTCTAATAATTACGCTTGAAGTTTGATCTTAAATGCGAGATGAAAATATTTACCGGAAGAAATTCGAATGGCAGAAATATCAATCAAGCGTCTAAGGCTCAATCTGTTTAGAAATCATCACGATAACGTCATCTAGATAAATTGTATTTACTCTATTTACACAAGATGTATCAAATGCGACACCTCAAGAGTTGGGCATAAAGACGTTGCCACGCAGCGATTTTGATCAAATTAACACAAATAAATAAAACGTATCCCGACCTCTTTTAATCTGATCGGGTGACTTGTCACAAAGTGCGGATAAGTCCTTGATATAGACCCGGGATTTCACCAAATAGAAACATCCTGTTATGTAGTGAGCGGGTCTGTTTTACTTATTCCAAGATGGAGGGATAAGAAGATAAGAGTTTCATTTGGGTAGAGACTTGCCCCCGCGTTCTGTCTATTCGCGCAAATTGATATTGATTAAGTTAGGTACAGTGTGATTCTTATAAAAATGTGGATTATACTTTCGTCTTAATTATGTCTTTGCCACTGAAAACTAAGAGAAAAATTATTCTTCTCATTAAAAAACTAAATTCTCAGCAACTTTATAGTAAATTTTCATCATAGCAGCGATTTGCTGTGCAAATAGTATTAAATTTTGCGTTTTTTAGATTTTTTCGTTCCTTGAGTTAAGTTAATCTGGTGATCAAGTAAATACAATCAAAAACAGTAAAGTAAGAAATCCCAGTAAAAATAAATTTTCGTAATGGTTTTTCGCTCAAGATGTCGGAATAGTTGAATCAATATTGGGATTGAAAATTTCTGTGTTCCGAACTCAACGGAACACCACGCCAAATACCACTCCGGAACTCACATTCAATTCCACTGATAGTCGATTTAGGTATACGTATTTCTGTGGACTTCTGGTGACTTCAGCCGCTAGCCTACCTACTGGACGTTATGCGATAGACATCGTATTTGGCTTTGAACTGATTCCTATGTTTCTTACGAAACTTTGATGGTTAGTTTTAGATTTTGTGTTAATCACTCTAAGGTAATTAATTACGATAACCAAGCAATGTGATGATTTCACAGATGCAGAAAACTGTTAAGCGTTCACGGAATGAGAATAGGGGTGGTAAGCACTCAGTATTTTTATCTACACAATTTGGCACAGCTCACAGATTAGTTAAAAATAATTTTTACTTAAAATTTTTCGGGTGGCACATAGTAGTGATAGATATTTTTTAAAGGACATATTTGGTATATTGTTTGAATATGAACTATAGATCCAATCAAACACTATATTATCCTGATTAATAATAATAATTTGTTCAAAGTGTTCATTAAAAATTGCCCAAACTAGGTTACGAGTCCGGATTCTCTCACCAAGCAAACCATCTAGTTCGCCATATTAAAAATTCCTGCCATAACTGCGTGGTTGTATTTAATTCGGGTTCCGCCGCATTGCCTAAATACTTTAAACAATTGCGTTTTCATATTAATTAACTGTTGTTATTTATTGCCTCGTAGTAACGAAATTAACACTTGAAATATGTTTGGGATTCCGGGCTTATGGCTATCTAATTTCACATGTTTCTATTTGAATGCTCTTTGTTTTCGTGTATTTTATCGTAGGCCGTATAAAGTTGGTGCGTTATTGGTTTTTGATGCAGATTGATTACGGTTGGCTGACTTTATTTTTGACTTAATGTTGGCAATGCTGATTTGTTTCGGGGGCCTGCCCCGAATGCCCCTTTACGACTTTTAGAATACCTACTGTATTGTGAAAGTCGTATAAAGGGTGATTGCCAGTATTGCCACAAAGCACTCGAATAATGGAGGACAAACCGCTAACAACAGCAAAAGTACCCAAAATTAAAGGTTTGGTGTGAGTCTGCCTCACACAAACCTCCAGCTCTTAGACCTAAGATACTTAAGCGGTAAGGATTCGAATGTTATCACTGCAATTACTCTTTCCGTAAGGCTATCGACTTAGTCCCTGCTTATTTCTCTATACATTAACCATCAGATAATTGAACATTATAGAGGAGCTCGCTAGCGCAGTAGTATAGTGCGCTTGTGTAAATTAAGCAATTGTTGCCAAAGCCGATCATTGGATGGGTGACCAAAAATGTTTCATCCCAAGTTCCTCCGTGCTTCAGAAAGCACGTTAAGCCGTTGGTCACGGATCCATTTGCAGTCGTTAATACCCACTAACCCGCACTTGGCCAGCGTGGTGGGTCATGGCACATTTTGCCTATATTGTGCCATCCATAGTCATGTTTAAGGGTTTGTGCTCATGACCTGTACATTAATATTCATCATCTTCGCCTGCAAGTTTGCGAGAGTTATATAAAACGTTAGTTCTGATTAATTTCCTTTGTATTGCACTGTCTTGTTTTATTGTCGGACGCACCATAACAGGCCGCGTCTTCGAGCCAGCGAATGTTCTTATTGGAGCATTTTTTCCCATTATGTTCAGTTCTATTCATTATACTTGCACTTTTCTCTACGTTGTCTCGCTTTATATTTCTTCGACTACAGTTTACTAAGAGATTGCTTTCATCTGTGAGGCTGGTCGTCTTACCAATGTATTGTTTACTTATTTTTTAATATAGCTACTTTTATTTGTAGTAATTAATGAGATTCATTTCCTTTGTACTTTGCAAGTAAATGTTAACAAAATAGTGTTATGATTTTAATCTAAGGATAAAATCACATATGTAAGAGAGATATGGATTTAGTTCTGTCTGCTTAAATCGGACCACATAAATATTAAATAATTTGACGGTAATTAATTATAACTTATGATGAAGACACCTGTCATCTTTAGTCAACCCGTGACCACGGCCGCTGTAAAGTGATCGAAACGTCGGGATAAATAATAATGCCAAACATCTTATTATACGCGAGCCTAATCCGTAAAAGTTGTTTTATTTCAAATGTGTAATGCTCGTGGCCGTGTGGTGACGGCAGAGTAGAATACAATTGTCACCACCCCAAATCTTTCCCGTGGGTGTCGTACAAGGCGACTAAGGATAAATCAGTGATCAGGAATGGGCAGCAGCGTTCCTCCTAAACCACCTAGCAATGTACTGCGACTTTTGTGCCCGATAAATGGCAATAGGTACGCCACCTATTATATGGGACCTAACATAATTAGCAAAACGTGGGTGCTAGTTCACCTCTGCCTACCCCTTCGGGGATATAGGCGTGATTTATGTATGTATGTATGTAGTGCTCGTGCAAATATAAGAAAACATTATTATATTAATATGCCTATTAATCTAATTTATTATAAGAATCTCGTATCACAGTGTTTGTTATCTAACTCCTCTGAAACTACTTGTCCGAGTTTGATGAAATTTTTTGTGTATATTTGGTAGGTCTGACAATAGGTCGTAGGCTTTATTTTGTACTCCTAGGTACTCCTAGGCAATACAACGTTTGTCGGATCAGCTAGTTTTATATACTATACATTCAAAAAAGGGCCATACCTTGTCAAAAAAGAAATTTTCTAATAGGATTGCCTACTTTAATGTGTGGTCGACTGTACAAATTTTGACGTGCAATAGCACTACCATTTACCACGTCACGTCCAATGGTCCATTCTTTACCTAACGTAGCAGCTACACAATATTCAAGAGAATACTTGAGAGCAATCCGGCAGACACCTCGTTACCTAGCCTACCCTGCATCAAAATTTCATAGACCTAAGAATATTATCTTGCCGTCTCTCCCGGTGACAGTGATAAAGCATTTCCACTTCAGAAACGAGAAAATAAACCCTTTGCTCACGGTGCACCTACAAAACGGTCTCGACCATCGTTCGGAATGGATGTGTCATGTTAAGACTATGCCTGAAATATTGTGGTGTAAGGGAAGATGACAAATTGTGGGGCGCGTCATCGACGGCTTAGTAACCCAGTCTGCGAGATCACTTTATCCTTTTTCGTTGCGTGATCTACTTGATGCTGTTAATTGGTATTGAAGTTGGTTTAAATCTACTTTTTTCTGTTCAGAACTTGATCTTTACATACATACATAAATCACACCTATATCCCCGAAAGGGTCGGCAAAGGTGAACTAACCCATCCCATCCATACCCATCGTATGTTTCGCCAATTAGGTTAGGTCCCATATAATGGCGAGCCTATTATCATTTATCGGTCACGGAAATCGCAGTACTACTGCTAGGTGGCATAAGAGGTATGCTGCTGCACATTACGCATTGCTGTCTTAAACATTTACAGACATCCATATATAAATCACGCCTGTTTATTCTCTTTAACCGTGTGGTGTCTTTGGTGACGGCAGAATAGACAGGAGTAATGACAATTGTCACCGCCTCTAATTTTACCTACGGGTGTCGTACAAGACGACTTATACGATCCTTTTCATAGCTTTTATAAACATTAATTCATGTCTTGTACCTTTCGGCTATGAAGTCACCAATAACAATGGGACAGAAAACATACTACGCCAACCCCAAATAACCTGAGAACAGGGCAGGGAGGTGATCACGACCTATAACAGAATAAACAAAACGGCTAAAATAAAATACAAACTGATTTATCCACGAGCGGATTGTAAAAATGGCACACAAAGCAAGTTAAGCCAATTTCCCACACAGCCACTAATGTAATAGCCCAACTTGTAAGAAATATAGAGTGCACACCTATTCATTTTGCCGGCTACAAAACTCATACGTTCCAACCCCACTCTGTTACTGTGAAATGAAAAGTATCGTGTCGCAGCGGGCGTTCTGTTCGGCCCGCGCTGTGCACGGAAGTAGAATGGTCCGGAAAAATTGTACACTTACGGCGATAATGGGGAGGCGCGGGTTGACGAGAGCCCGGAATAGCATATCGTCTAGAAAATGTTCTTAGATTAGACATAATAAGTGGGCTTTGAAAGCACTGCGGCGCGATTGTGGCCATTACGCGGAGGTTCTGATTCCACTGGGGGCCTTGAATGGGTTTTTTTTACTACGCTTATTTATTGGAAACGTGGATTTCTTTTTGTTGATATCAAAGTGTGATTTGATAGTGACATAATGACATAATGAAAGATGCGTTAAAACAGGATCTATAGAATTTATTTGAATTTTATATTTTTTTTCACCTTAAGCTTAATAAATATTTTACATCGGGACTTAATATACATATTTGTGTGGATAATAACAACTTTTGTAGATAAACTATAAAACAAGAAATTAAGAATTTTTAACCATATTTTCCTGACAGTGGACATCGAGGGTATATTCAAAATAATTATTATAAAACCTTTAGGTACCATAATGTTCATGATATGAATTGCTATTTAAACATTAATACTAGAAGGTGAAAATAGTGATACAATAATGGAAGTCTTCTAGTAGAAAATATTAGCAAATTCTTGAGTAAGTCTCTATTCTGAGTTACCCAATAAAAGTTACTGGAAAAGAACATCTTTTATTAATTTTATTACAGTTCTTATTCCAACGATGCTACAATATAACATCTTTTAAATTAAATTAAATTGTCACATCCAGGTACCTTAGAACATCTGTGTTTTCTGCGTAGGAAATAACTCATCAATATTAATTGCTGCTTTCGTATCGTGTGTAGGTTAAACTTTCGTGGAAATTAATGTTGTGTCATTGGACAAGACTCCGTTCCGAGTACTACCTTAATATCTAATTTTAACATTTAATCAACTAAACAGGGTTCTTTTTGGAGTAATTCCAATAGTACCAATAACCAGCGTCAATTAGTGGACCAACATTAACATGGAGAAAAAATAATCAAATAATATATTGACTTCTTCTTTATCCTAACGACCTCCTTAATTGTCTGTGTGGTCGGTGTAGTAGATCTGAAATGGTTTTAATTTATCTCAGTTGAGAATGTAGAGGGTACCAACATTTGCTTGAGCCATGGGTGAGCCGTGAGCCAATATAAATTGTATTCCTGTATATTAATACTACACTATAGTTTCAAAGATAGGCTTTGAAAAGTTTTAAGTTGGATGATAGGCGTGAGAATTAAAAATGGTATGTATATTTTAGGTTTAGTAAAAAAAATGTGTATTAGATCTGACATTTTTCTTAAATTCATCCCAAGTATAAAGTTGATCGCTATGACGATACTTGACTAAATTTGATTAGTCTTTTACGTTGGACTAAGTTTGGGTTGGTCCAAAAAATCCAATGTGCAAAAAGAACGTGCCAGAATAGAGTAGTTTCAATAACTTCAGTATTTAATCTTGACGATCTCCAAGTAATTTCTTAAGATAACTACTCTCCAAGACAAACTCAATAAAGATACTTTAGCGATTCCTGGGAAGTTGCTATTAATTTTCTATCACGTCGTTTTAGTCAACATCTGGCTTTTGTCTAATCAAGTTAAGTTGGAAATAATAAACGCTTGGTCGTATGTACGTTCACTCATTCTATCGACGTCTCGTCGTCTCAAACGTGACTATAATGGCTTGCTAAGGATTAGAAAAATGTTATTTTTACGATTCGTCTGTGAAGCTTAATTCATTACCAAGAGCGGTATCTTTATTGAATTAGAAATTATTGATCCGACAGTACGGGGCATTGGTGTTATATTATTATTTGTTCCATTTTAAGTTTAAGGTATTGGAATCATTTGCTGATTAACTTTTCTTAATTTCTGTCTGTACAATTAAGAATTAATTTCTTATTTGGTAATATTATGTACTAATATATAATATATTATGTGCCGTGTGGTGACGGCAGAGTAGAATACAAATGTCACCACCCCAAATCTCTCCCGTAGGTGTCGTAGAAGGCGACTAAGGAAAAGAAAGTGATGGATGAGTAATGGGCAGCAGCGTTCCTCTTGTACCGCCTAGCAATGTACTGCGACTTTTGTGCCCGATATATGGCAATAGGCTCGCCACCTATTACATGGGTCCTAACATAATTGGCGAAACGTGGGTGCTAGTTCACCTCTGAAGGGGCACTTCGGGGATATAGGCGTGATTTATGTATGTACTAACTAAATGCATACCACACTAGTCAATGTTGAGCGTTGGCGGTGATACTGTAATCTATGGAATGTTGTACACTTGTTATTAATTATAGGTGTAATGGTACGAAAGCGATGAAAATAAGTCCTGATGGACTTATTTTCACCTCTTTTTGTTTATTTATATATCAATTAATGTGTATGCTGTTAGCGTGTCTTATAAAAATAAATAAACACGGGATTTCGTAAGCTACATAAATCAGCTAATATTCGTGTTAACTCACCAAATTTCGATCCGATCGCCCGAACGAAGTCCAATAATCAGTTCCATGCAGTTGCCGGTGAATCAAAAGTGATGAAGGTACTTCCGAACTAAATTATAGATCAAAGCAAATATCGGTAACGAAGCCACCTCCGTTATTTCAGACGCTTCAGCCGTTTCGGGCTCACTCGTTTCAGTTTACAGATCGTTACCTAACTCTTGTTTGCGCGCTAGTTTTGCTGCCTTGCTTTGTTCTAAACTAGCGAACTAAACTTGCGAGCCTCGGCTGATATTTATGAAAACCATAACAAGACGAGGAGGACCACTTCAGGGCAGGGTATTGAAGAGCTTTGAAAAACATTGGCTTTTAAAATGAAACTGGGTAGGCTTATACCAGCAGAAAGTTGAATTTGATATTCAAGTATCAGAGGAGGCAGAGCTCGATCTAGGCCTGCCGTGGCGTGAACTGAGCAACGTTTGCTAAGGCGGTCATTGGATGGGTGGGTTATGGCCCGTTCTTCTTGCTTTTATTTCCCCACTGCTAGGGCACAGTCCTTCCCTATGGATGGAATAATATAGGAAGAACATTGTATGGCATGTTGCATTCTTCCGTAATCACAAATCAAAATAAAGATAAAGATGAACAAGACTGATTAATATTATTTAACTGCCAATGTCCTTCCGTGGTCAAAATATACATAAATCACGCCTATATCCCCGAACGGGTATGCAGAGGTGAAAATAATAACACCCACGTTTCGCTTAGGCCTCATGTAATGGCGAGCCTATTGCCATTTATCGGGCAAATGGGCACGTGGTCAAAAGCTTTGGCCAAATCCAAAAGCGCACGTCGCCACACACTGTGACCCTTCAAATTTTAACAATGCCCCCGAGTGCACCCGAGGCGTTTTGGACCCATTATTTGCTTCTGGAGAGCACTGAAAAAACCAGTCGAATTTCCATTCGGAAAAACTGTCCACCGAAATAAATCGGGCAGAGGTTCCGCAAGGAGATTGATAGGTGCCGGTCGGTGGTTTCTTTCCACTTTTTGCCATACCAGATACTGGATTGAACGAGTTTTTAGGTTTCGATAGCATTGTTAGTTTATGGGTTTGGCTATCGGAATTCTAGTTGTTTTCAAGGGAAAATTTTTGCTCCAATTTTTTTGTTGTGTTTCCAAAACTAGGCCTTTGTTACAAGAGAACTATAGGCAGAAATAAAATCCTACGGTATGTCGCTATTGAAAGCTGGGAATGAAAGTCTGTGTTGTCGTAAATTATCGGACGGGAGTTAGTTTTAACAGAGGCACTGATATTTGATGTAAAATGTTTAAATAAATCAGTCATTCTTGAAATAATAATTATTATTTATTCCATAACTTTGCCAAATTGTTGTTCCATAACAGAGCATAATAGTTATCTTTATTTTAAAGACGTTTTGATTTAGATAAATGTGACATGCTTATAAAACTATGTTCTATTCTAATTCCCAAGGTTCAAATTTATTTTTAAATATTCAAAATGAATTATTAAAATACAAAACTTTGACAAATTATTGTTCATAATTGGACATAACTAATAATTAACTACTTCTTTAATTTTAAGAACAATTTAATGTGATCAATGTGACATGCTAATGGAAATATGTTGTATTTTAAATGTCAAAATACTTAATAAGTAAATTATGTTTCTTTTTTATTTCACCGTCAACAACTGCTTACAGTCGTGCACTATGCCTCCTTTATACTTGGCGTATTTTACATACATATATACTGGGTGTAACAGAGAGGTGTAGGTCATATTTAAAAGGGGTAATTCAGGCCATCAAACTGAACAACTTTCGCTAATGGAACAAAATCGAAATCTCAGGAAAAAAAATCACTTCCCCATACTAAACCGAGAACCAACTGACATCAGTTTGTATGGGAGTGTTTCTTTTTTCTGAGATTTCGATATTGGTCCCCTTTGCGAAAGTTGTTCAGTTTGATGGCCTGAATAAGCCCTTTAAATATGACTACACCTCTCTGTTACACCTTGTATACACAAGTCATGCTTTTCAATATACGCACACGTGTTTTAACACGTGCGTGCTTATTTACCAAGCTTATTTCAGGTCCCATGTAATAGAGACCTGGAATCGCAGTAATTTGCCAGACAAGCATTGATAACATTTTTTTTTGTTGCAGCTCAAGAAAAGACTAACTCCTCGGCAGTACAGAGAGTTCTACCTCTGACGGTGACCCGAGCGGAAATCGGTGGAGAACTGAAGTGTGTCGTCACATCGGCGGCACTGGACGATCCTATTGTGAAGCGGATCACTCTTGACGTCAAAGGTCAGTTTAGTAACAGGTTGATCATCGGTTTCTTTGAACAATGCAGGAATAATTCTGATAGCTAGCTGAACAACTCCATTAGAACAGTGACCAAATTTTCCATAGGACAGAACAGACCGTTCAAACAGACAGAAGAGACCATCCAATCATTCTTGTTTTAGCTATCAAGATCTATTTGACTACCAAAACACATTTACGAAACTTTCCAAAAATGGGAGAAGGAACTATCCAGACTATGCTCCATGAGACCCTATTGATATTTAGTGCGGCTTTAAATATTAGGCATGCCTTAAGAACAGACCGTTCAAGCAGACCTTCTAGAACTTACCATTCAACCATTCTTGCATAGCTCTACGAGGTAGACATTGAACAACACATTTACGAGGCACATTTACGAAGCATTCCAAAAATCGTTGAAGGAAGTTTCCAGACTGTATTCCATAAGACCCTATTTCCGTAGAAACCTATAAAACACATTAAATAGTGCCATCTCTGAAATTGGACGATGTTGCCGCAAATTTTAATATAATTTAACGCCTCCATAACTCAGTATTAAACGGGAGAAGGTATTTTTTCCCCCTGATTATTGTAATTGTATGCAAATTCGCCGGTGTGGACGCCCGTAAATCTGCTTTTCTGAAGAATTATCATCTGTATATTGTAATGGAGTTATAGTAACGGGGTTTCGGGTTGCCTTGGCCCTTTGATGATGGTAAATCAAGCGTTTGGTATTGTCTATTGATGCCAATGAGACTACAGACATAGGCAGAGGTGAATTAGCACGTTTCGCTGATTATGTTAGGTTCCATGAGGTAGCGAGCCTATTGCCATTTATCGGGCACAAAGGTCGCAGTTAATTGCTAGGTGGTATAAAGGGAATGTTGTTGCCCTTTCTCCGTTACTGTTTTATCCTTAGTCACATTGTAGGACACCCACAGGAGAGATTTGGGGTGGTGACAATTGTATTCTACTCTGCCGTCACCAGACGGCATGAGGAAATGCAAAGTATTATCTGTACTAATATTATAAAGCTGAGAGTTTGGTTGAACGCGGCGATCTAAGGAACTACTGATTCAAATTGGATTTCTTTTTTTTTGTATTGGATAGTCCATTGATCCAGGAAGGCTTTAGGCTATAAAAATAACCGATAATAATGCGAGCGAAGTCACGGGCAACCACTAGTCAGTAATATAAGTAAATTGGCAATGGAACTGCAGGTGCAAAAGGACAATTGTAAAATATATTTGATAACTTTCTATAAAGGGGATTATTATTTACCATGATTATGTACCATGTGCCGTGTGGACATTTCTAGCAGGCATGCCCGTGTTTTAGTGAATTCCTCGCTTAACTTAAAAATATCACCGACTTTTTTGTTGACATTTTGTTCCCAATATCTTCTTCTAATTCGTTCAATTTTGCTAGTCATGCCTTACTGCTACCTGTTGGCTACAGTCTTCCTACTCACATTACAGTTGTCTCTTTTCATCTTAAGCCTGCCCTCATCTTCTCAATTAAACATTAATGACAGCAATTTAGAAATCGGGACCATTTAGTTTTTTTTTTTTTCATTTTATCTCCGCTAGCGTTTGGTAATTATAGTCATTAATTACGTAGTATCAGGGTTCTTAATGAAAATTTATTCCAACGTGGGGAATAGCGTTTTTGAACGGTCAATTTCACGCTTAAACACTGTATAGGCAATGGAATTTTTAATGTTTAGAGTGCCTCGGTATCCAGGCTTTGTGTACCTAGCTGTTGCTGATTACGGAGTATTGGATGAATTAACACAGGGGAATGGGACCTAAGACGGGCATGATGCCTAATGCAGGTACTCTGGTGTATATACATACACTAGTGGTCGTTCATGGCTTAACTCGCGTTTATGTCCGTTGTTATATAGCCTATAACCTTCCTCGATATATGGACTATCCAACACAAACATATTTTTCAATTCGATTCAGTACTTCCTGAGATTAGCGCGTACAAACAAACTTTCTCTTCAGCTTTATAATATTACTAGTGGACGCCCGCGGCTTCGCACGCGTAAATGTCCGTTGTTATATAGCCTATAACCTTCCTCGATATATGGACTATCCAACTCAAACATATTTATTTAATTTGATTCAGTACTTCCTGAGATTAGCGTGTACAAACAAACATACTTCTTAGCTTTATTAGTACAGATTCGCTGGGCCGTATAGAGTGGCATAGAAATTAATTACGAGTCTCGTTTATCAATCACTGTATTATGTGATACCAAGGCCTTTTTATCTCGGCAGCCATGATCGAAGTAATGTGCCGGAACAAAGCCAATTAATAAAACAATTATTATATTGTAGATGATCTTTCACAACATTAAGAGAAGTAGGGCGTAGCGGGCTTTCCGGTTAAGCTGCGTGTACACTAAGTAGTTTCGGACGAACGTGACAATGATATTATTTTCATTTTACGGATCCAAGAGCATTAAAGATCTTTGTATCTTATTATTATTCGTTTAATTTTGTTACATGCATACATAAATCACGTCTTTAACCCTAAAGGGGTAGGCATAGGTGTACCAACACCCAAGTTTCGCCAATTAGGATAAGACCCATGTAATAGGTGGCGAGCATATTGCCATCAGGCACGGAAATCGCAGTAAATAATTGCTTGGTGGTATAAGAGGAACGCTGCTTCCCAATACTCAATGCTGTTTTTACCCTTAGTCGCCTTGTACGACACCCGCGGGAGAAATGCGCTTGTTGACAATAATTGTATTCCACTCTGCCGTCACCACACGGCTTTAATCTAGACTAGGGTAAAGACATCGATAAGTAATGGACAGCAGCGTTCCTCTTATACCACCTAGCAATGTACTGCGTTTTTCGTGCCCAATAAATGGCAATAGGCTCGCCACCTATTGAATGGGACCTAACATAATTGGCGAAACGTGGGTGCTAGTTCACCTCTGCCTACACTTCGGGGATATAGGCCTGATTTATGTATCATGTATGTGAATGACTTTCGCTATCGCTCGCACAGCCCTACCAGATGCGGTCTCACCCTAACCCATTAAGCGGGGAAACAACATCTCGCCGATAGCGTAATGCGCAAAAAACTCCACCCATAATTATTTGGATGAAGATAAACAAAGGAGCGAACTGCAAATAATAGCTGACAATTTATTCTTACTGTGCCTAGAATTTTTTTTTGATAACTTCTCTGAATATAACGGAAAAGAAATGGTGGGGCTGTTTGGGCGCGTTCCGTGATTGTGGTCATTTATATCTCCTGCTTAGTGCTCATTATCATCATCATCACCAAAAAAAACGTCTGTTTATCACCGAAGGGTAGGCAGAGATGTGCAAACACCCACAATTCGCCAGTACCTAATTATAAGAGATTGGGTTTTTGTGCCGTGTGGTGACGGCAGAGTAGAATACAATTGTCACCACCCCAAATTTCTCCCGTGGGTGTCGTACAAGGCGACTTAAGGGAAAACAGTGATGAGAAATGGCCAGCAGCATTCCTCTTACATCACCTAGCAATAGTACTGCGACTTTTGTGCCCGATAAATGGCAACAGGCTCGCCACCTATTACATGGGACCTAATATAATTGGCGGAACGTGGGTGCTAGTCACCTCTGCCTACCCCTTCGGCGATATAGGCGTGACTTATGTATGTATGGCTTTTTTCTTTTTTTTATGCTAGACATATTCTTGCTCACCCACAGAGGGACTTTGCTATGTTATCACAAATGGCCCGAACAAAATTATGCTGCTAACATTATTAATATGGCGACAGATTTTGATAAGATGGTGGTAGCTAGCCAGACGAATTTGAAAGAAGTCCTACCACCAAGCAAACCGAGTACAAATTTGTACTCCCTTGGGGATCGAACCCGGGACCTCGAAATGTAATACTTATGTGCGAACCACTAGACCTCGGAGGCGGTTGACCTAATAGCGCTTCTCCGGTGTGACGGATGATATGAAACAAAATGTGGTAGATGGCTTGATGTTGTTTTAATACAATATTTCAAAAGGATAATTCAGACTATTCTTGCTCAAGAAAATATCAACACATAGATATATTGCTGACTGATTTCAATTTCGGATCTCATATATCCGGCCAGGGCCGAACTAGTTACGATATTAATTGCTTTTATATTGGGCAATAGAGAACAGGAGGTTGTGCTAAGGACTCAGGGATGGAGTAAGGGGTGGTGATTTAATTTAGCTCTTCGTTGGATAAGACTTTTCATCAAGTGAATGTTCAGTTTGTATGGATGTGTTAAGACACAGTCATGAATAGGGTAAGCCTACGTGGAAATATACAGTAGCAATGTGCCATAAACGAGGACCAAAATACGCGGGAGAGTCGAGATATATAACATTTATAAAAGTACTCAAAAAGAATTTATGTAAAGCCAAAAGAATGTATTTTTTGCTTTGTTAAGTAATTTTTTTTTCAACCTCAGTAAGCTGTCATGCTGGTTAATCTAAGTTGGCACAGACGATTTTAACAAAAGGGTATGGATGATTAGGTAATTGTTATCTCCCACCATAATCATCATCGCCCTGCCCTTATCCCATCCTATTTGGGGTCGACGCAGTATGTTCTCTTTTTCCATTCTCTTCTGTCACTCGTCGTCTCCTCATTCACATCCATCAGCTTCATATCACACCTCACACAATCCATCCATCTTTTCTGTGGTCTTCCTCTACTTCGACATCCATCAATTAATCAATCGCCCACCTTAATAATTGTACATTATTTAATAAAAGAAGATTATTGAGAGACTACTCCGCCGTCAACACGCAAAATATTCTAAAACAATATTCAAATCCGCCCCTGCCCATTTCGTCCGGAACAATAAAAGAAAGAAAACCAACCAGCTAATTACATTTCCGATACCTTTGATTGCAATAAAACCGCTCCTCGGATCCCTTAATGCCGCTCTGTCAAGTGTTCGACCAAAATATACATCGGTAGCACCCCCATATTTTACATATAAGGGCGCATTAGGCTATCACTTAACTAACTTGAGGAGTACACTGGCGAGGTAATTTTCAGAACCCAACCGATAAATTGTGAGACCGTACGTACAGCTAATAAGTGGGAAGATAGTGGCGAGCAGTGCTGGGCGAGCCGCAATTTTATCGATATCGATAAAATAATATGATGATGGCGGGGTGTGTTACTTGCCTCGATATTATCAGTTATATTTTGTATACACTGTGTTAGCTCTAACACACCGAAAGTGGGTTGGTGTTAGACAGGCGCGGTGGCCAGCAATAAAACCTTAGCCAAAACCTTGAGCGGTATGGATTGGAATGTTCTCATTCCAATGACTCTATCCTTTCTTCGGTATCTCGACATCGTTCGTTTAATCTCTGTTCCTAATCAAAAGGGAGTGGATGGCTTAATGACGCCTGACCGATACGAATGGAAGAGTAAACATACTGCACCGACCCCAGATAGACTAAGAACACGGCAGGGAGAAGTAGAAGAAGTTTTTCAAAGACTTACTTAATTGTGGTCATCCGTCATAACATTGAATAAATTGCATAGAAATCATCACCAACTGGACAAAAAGTAAAGTCAATAAAATATCCTTAGATAAAATTTATGAGCGTATAATGGCATCAGTTGAAAAATATTTCGATAAGCATAATCACAACCTTAGTAGCACACCTGTGCTAGAATTTTACCACGTTGCAAAGACAGGGTTTCTCGGCGGCTGCTAATTAACTAAATAAGTAGATGGGGCTTTTATTCTGAGTAATTATTAAGAACTTGAGAATATAGTGGCTCTTAGGTAAGCGAATGATATGAAATGCGATATTACACTACATGAGACGAAAAAAAAAAATTCTAGCAGAGAGAGCAATAAGGGGCACCTGATATTAGTTGTACATTGTCTTATAAGATTTAAGAGATCATCTAATGATGTGTCAGCCAAAACCTTGAGCGGTATGGATTCTTTCCGTTTATCGGTCTCTCTCGACACGGTCCGTTCCGTCTCTGGTTTTTACATTCATTCATCACGAACACCCTTCTGGTGTGATGGATAAAATGAATCTCTGGATGGCTTGATGACATCTGACCGATATGAATGGAAGAGGAAACATACTGCGCCGACCCCTGATAGACTGGGAACAGGGCAGGGAGTAGAGGATCTATTAGTGTGACAGTCCACGGATCTACTACCATGCCTTCCATCTCTTTCGAAAGGATCTACTAAAGCCTTCCATCGCCTTTTAAATACCGACCGATGATTCCATTTAAACTTAAAATTTAGTTTTGGTATTGTTTTTGTTGTGTGCCGTTTGCATTGAAAAATGTATCGATATATTTTTCTGATCAAGTCGACACAAAACAGCACTACAACTAATATAATATGTGTACGGAAATTTCACCACCTTGCAATATTGGGAGCCCTGGCGAGGTCTTTCGTCGTAATTACATACTGTCCTTGTCTATTGACAAGTTGAATAGAGATGAGAAAGTAACAACTTATTTTCATATTATTCATATTTTTCATATTATAGTTTCAACAATTTTTTTTGTCTTTTTTTAAGGAAACGTGCAGATAGGATATACATACAGATAAATTTTTAAAGATATTACTCAATCCAGCAAAGTTTCCACTGATAAGTATTACACAAATTGTCAAATCATTAATATTATTTCATGCCTTTGAAATCATTGCTTAGTTTGCGCAATCACAAAGCGTGCACGTTAGTCACAGACTCCTCAAATCTGGGATGCCATGAATAGTTCAAATTTTTTTTTTGCAAGACAGAGAAGCTTAATCTCACCTGATGGTAAGTGACGATAAGGGCTGAAGATGGAATCGAGCTTCACCTATAACCCTTCAACCACAGAGGGGCTGGCTATCTTATCACACATTGTAGAACATAATGATGCTGTTAACATTGTTACTGTAGCGACCGATTTTGATAAATATTTCGAAGATCTTAAAGTGCATCTGAAAATATGACGACGCCTGTACAATTCCTTCTTGATGAGAAAGCTTTAGCTTCCCTGGAGCAGTATAATGTTTACAGCCAGCCTTATCCGGGACTGGTTACAAGCAATAATTTACAGGGTCTCAAATCGTTAAACTAACCCTTAATCAAATGTGACTGGTACATAAGGCTACAGAAGTTGTTAAGCAGTTTAGTGCAAAGGAAAATTGACGTGGAATTGAATTTCTATAGGTTGCTTTATAGTATAAGGTAGATTGAGGAAATTATTGCGATTATCGTGGAGATTTAATATCTAACATATTTTTTTTCTAAAGTATTAATAATAAAATTTATTGCATTTGATTTGTAGTCGACCAATGTAACCTAAACCCTTGCAATATAATATTTATGGTAATGTTGTCACCCCAATAACTCTCACCGTTCATGGGTTTCTCGACATGGTCTCTGCCATCACTTTTCTATACATTCTTTCTGCATTAAATCTTTTGACCAAATATGGCGGATTGTTAAATTTTGTACTTTTATTTTTATACAATAAATATCAATCACAAGTATAATCTGAGAACAAGAGACTTTTATCGAATCTCCCTATCCTCCTAAATTATTATTCTAAATCATTATTTCAGTGATTCTTTGTTTGAGTCATCATCCCTGTGTTATTTCCCTTCGGGAATATTTAAGCGAGATTTATGTATGTATGTACTTTACTGAAAGAACACAGCCCGTGGAGGTGTCCAATTTTTTCGGCAAAAACAAAACCTTCACTGACACGCATCAAATTACACTCGATTTGTCATCATCTCAAACAACGCTAGATTAATTAACCAACCCTCCGAGGTGTCCGAAATAAAAATAATTTCATTCCCGACCAATAAGCGGACGGAACGCGGAATCGGACGAGCCATCAATAAATTGGACATTAACACAAGGTGATAAGACTCAGTTTTGTATAGATACGCTTGCAGCGCCCAAAATAGGGTGACTCCACAAGATCCATATTTTTTATGCTTAAGTTTGGACGAATAAAGAAGAGATGGATGGGTTGTGTAAAGGAGGACATGATAGCGAGAGGAGTGAATGAGAAAATTAGTGAAGTATCGAAAGGAGTGGAAGAAGAAGACATGTTGTGCCGACCCCGCCTAGAGCGGGATAAGGGCAGGAAGAAAAAGAAGTGTTATATCTAGAGATTTAGCGGGAGCTAGAGCGAGAGGAACATGTTTTCTTTTCCAACGAGGAGATTTTCTCCACGTCTCGTGCTACGAGCTACGGGGGTTGGGACCGACAAAATACCTTAGAATGAATTCCGACTCACCCAGGGGTGTTGCAAAAGAAGAAGAAAATCCGAATGGTGGAAGACAAACCATCCTATTACATGGGACCTAGCATGATTGGCTAAACGTGGGTGTTTATTCACCTCTGCCTACCCCTTCAGGGATAAACAGGCGTGATTCAATTTATTTGAGCAAATATACCTAATATTATAAAGCTGAAGAGTTTTTTTGTTTGTTTGGTTGGTTGGTTGAACGCGCTAATCTCAGGAACTACTGAATCAAATTGAAAAAATCTTTTTGTGTTGGATATTCCATTTATCGAGGAAGGCTATAGGCTATTTAGTAACCGAAATTAACGCGAGCGAAGCCACGGGCGACCACTAGTTATTATATAAATGTTAATAAAAAATTACAAGAGGTTAGAAAAAGCCTTGGTTGGCCGAGTGGTTTAGGCATCTGCCTGGAATGCGGAGGGCGAAGGTTCGATTCCCGACAACATACAATCCCCGAAGGGGTAGGCAGAGGTGAACTAGCACCCACGTTTCGCCAATTATGTTAGGTGGTATAAGAGGAATGCTGCTGCCCATTCCTCATCACTGTTTTAGCCCTAATCGCCTTGTACGACACCCACAGGAGAGAGGTGACAATTGTATTCTACTCTGCCGTCACCACACGGCAAGTTCTCGACTAGAATTTTGTACTTTTTCGTTTCTATGTTTTTATTTAATATTTCAGTCTAGTCCATAAACCGAAGTCGACAAGAACACCCAATATTTGTTGTGCTCGCACCTACGCCACGTAGTATATTAGAAGCCAATCGACAGGGGTCAGTAATTGACACGCCCCCCCTATTACCTCAGTGGGGGGTTTATGGCGAGGGGAATACCGTGGCGATTGGGAAAATGAACTGTTTACACCTCGCACGCTCATGGGGTTTACGGTAATTGAATACTTGTGTTTTTATGAGTCGATCTTTGGACGTATTTGGGTTAACATATTTTATGTTGCTGGGTGACTCGGCAAATTTTGTTTTTCTCTTATCACCTTTGAGTATATAAAATCGCCTACGATCTATTCTATATTAATGGTTCACGTGTGCTTCTTTCAAATTTTCACAGTACTTTAGAGAATATCTTAGTCCCTGCCATGTTCCCAGTCTATCTGGGGTCGGCGCAGTAACCTCTTCCATTCATATCGGTCAGACGTCATCAAGCCATCCACTCCCTTTTGATTCATCTCATCCATCACACCATAAAGGTGCTAGATAGAAAAGAGACAGAAAGGGCTATGTCGAGAGATCGATGAACGGAGATAGTTATTTGGATGACAACATTCCAATCCATACTGCTCAAGGTTTTGGCTTAAGTTTTACAGCCGGTCGCTTGCCCGACACCAACCCTCTTTGGGTATGCTGTTGTTGTTGGTATGGTCTCCATAATTGGGGTGCTCCTAAGTACACCGAGCAATCTGCTTCAGTCGACTTTTACGACACCCATGGGATGAGTCGGGGCTGGCACATTCTACGGTGTTTTTTCGCTCCCAGGCCAGCGTCATGTAAGACACACGCGGGAGAGATATCCGGTGGTGACAATTTTGTATTCTGCTTTTTCTGCTTTGCCGTCACCACACGGCATCAAAATAATAATTATAATAACCTATTACCACGTGATAGATGAAAAAAATGCTGGAGTGACATCCTGCGAAAGTGGTGTTTAGTGAAAGTGCCCAATTTTTTCCCGATGACATTTTGCGAAAGTTACGTTCTGCATCAAGACCCCGTAAACATGTAAACTAGGACTCTCAATGCTTGTTCCATGGTCTAATTTCCACCGAACAACAGAAAAATGTCTTTCCGAATCGCGACGCGTAGATACAACATCCCGTTCGCCAAACAAAGAGGTGTCACGATTTCTGCCGATATTTTAACGTCTCAACGGAAAATGGGTTTCATTTTTTCCCCAAAGTAAAAGATAACACGCGGCCGTTGTAATCTATAAATCCAAGTCGGTGTTATACCTGACTTCGAAAGGTGTAACACCGAACACCACGTCCCCGTAAGTTCACTAATGCGAATCACATAACAACGAATGCACGCCACCACGAAATTGTTGTGAATGTGACTATTTACCGACATGGGTTAGTAGGTTGGTTAGGTTAGGTTAGCATATGAACCAACGAACAGCACGAGCCGAGCGAGCGAAGCGAGAGTGCCGCAGTAGCGGCCGGCGAGTGTTATTCCGTAGTGGCGTGTATTCATTGTTAACTTTACTTTATTAGTAAACTTACGGGGACGTGGTATTCGGTGTTATACTTTTCGAAGTCAGGTATCACACCCAATCCACGTTGCTCAGATTATATCGTTCGCGGCAGAACAGGCGATTTATCGAATCCCCCAGAGCCTAGGGAAGTGGATGGAGGCGGGAGTTGAAATTGTGATCAAACCGGCGGCGCGATTTATTAAGAAAATGTTCGAGTAATTATTTTTCGTGAGCGATGAGCATGGACCTATAAAGAGAGGATGACTGGAGAAGCGATGGATGGATTGTTTGATAGAGGATAAATTATGATTTATGATAAAGAAGGGAGTTCGTGCTGAGCTCACGTCTGATAGAGGAGAGTGTAGGAAGACATGTTGTGCCGACCCTACTTAGAGTAGGGTAAGGGCAGGAAGAATAATTTTTATTGTGAGCGATTTCTCTGCTTTAATACTTGAGCACTGATTTCTCATACACCCAGCTTTGACGATAACGAAACCTTTCAAACAACCTTTGATCAAACATAGACACTCATGCCTGGGTTACAGGCCTTCCCTATGGATGGAAGAATATAGGAAGAATGGGCCATAACCCACCACGCCACACCTGCAGATGCAGCCGGGCTTAACGTGCCTTCCGAAGCATGGGGGAACTTAAGATACTAAAGTTTTGGTCACCCATCCCATCATGACCTTAGGGAACATTACTTAGTTTGCGTAATCGCATGCCGAGCATGCAAAGCCACCGCGATATGATTTTGAATAGACATTGAAAAACAAAAAATGAACAGAACAAAAACTCTACCTAAAACACTGAAAAATAAACTTATTATATTCTTCCGTAAATCTATTCAGCTGTAATTTCAATTAATTATTAATAATGTGTGCTAGGTAAATAGGTAATGGGGTGTCTATAATAATGCAGATGGATTTGATATCGATTTTCATTTTACCGAGAACTATTTCACTTTTTAATATATACTTTTTTCAGTTCATCGAATTTTTAATCATGACCGTTTTATATCTACGAAAAACGTTTCTTAAAAAAATCTTTTTAAATTATTTTGATTACCAGAAAAACGGTATATCGAGCTACCATTTCGTAAAAGTATTAAGTTATCGATGAAACTGTTATACATACAGCATGCAAACAATCATGCAGCACGCAAGCAAACATGCAGCATTCATAGCTTCTGTAATAAGAACCTTTATTTACTCTAAAAAGACATCATGAAATCGTATTTTCGATATTCATTTATTTTTTGAAGTAAAAATTGATGTTTCCATTATTTTGCAAACTGAAACTTACGATGAAAGAAAAATATGGGTAACAAAACTTCGATGTAACATTATTTCGATAAAATGTATAAAACATGAAAAGAAATAACGATTAACTGTGTTTGCAGATCATAAATATTCGAGGAAACGAAAATGCGATGTAACCTAATTCTAGGGTTTGTGAAATATTGAAAAAAAAGTTCTGCGATTCGTTTTATGGGTAATGAAAATCGTTAAAATTTATTGCGATAAAATGATGGATACCCTAGGTAATGTCTTGCCTGCGCCCCCGCAGTATCACATTCACTGTTCACATTTGTCCATGATTGTGACCGAACGCGCCTGACCGGAACGCGAATGGCACCGAGTTCATGTTGAGTGTAATTTTGAAACAACAAAAATCCGTAGCATCTACGCAGAAAGCGTAGGTACCCACGTCGCTATGTATGTATGTGCTCGTAGCTCGGATCATACGACCCCATAGGGTATCGTAGCAAGGTTTTATTCGTTATTAGTCGCATCTGTGCCTCGCTGAGCGTGAAGGATGGGTCGCACCCGGGGCTTGGGCCCAGAAAATGTCACTTTATATTCATTAGTGCTTATTTTTATTAGGGGCCGGTAAATTCTTGAGACGTAAATTTTGCAGGTAATTAACAGGGGGTGAGAGAACGGCCGTATTGACCTAGTATATATATTTAGTGCGTTAATTTGGTTGCGTCGATTTGCTTGCCCTGCCTGGTGAATAGGGGTATTAACGTCAAAAAGTTTTTGTAACATTATAGCTAGGGCATTGATGCTTAAAATGGAAGTGAGACTATCCCGGCTAGCATGACCATCAAAACACGATATGATATAGCCATAAACGCTATAAGTTAAAGCCATTTATCGCTTTGAACTGTCAAAAAAACCAATTGTGAAAAGTGAGGAGGAGAATGAGGATCAGTGATTCTTTCTCGGGTTATTAAGTGCGACATGAGTGGGTTTTTAAGACCCATCTTTGTAGACTGAGGCATGCTGCGACTCCCCATTGTAATACTTGTATTTTTTCCTGCTTATGTGTTCCTATATAATAATAATTTAGATTTCCCCCCTTCTACCTAATATACCTAATGGTGACAATAAAATAAAAACAACCAGTTGGACAGTAGTAAATTTATAATTTCAATTTAATGCAAATTTAACACAATTTATAATTTAAAATTTACATAAGCGGTAGTTAAAAAGAACCAAGACCAAGGAGTTCGGGTGGAGTCGTTCTGGTCGATAACGAGTGGGACGAGTATATGAATCTAAATTATATTAATCTGTCTATATCTATAGAAGTCTATCTTTATCTCCGAGCCTTCAGCCGCCTGGTGGTTAGTAAGGTACCTGACTGTAGAGAAGTGTAGTAGGGAGTAGCAATTCCTCACAGGATTACCCGCTAGGTCCAGTCCACAATCAAGACAGCTTTAACTGGAGTCTCTTTACTCGTACCAAAGGACCCTGAAGTTGTGCAATATAAAACGTCTCAATATATGCGAAAAACACCCTAATCAAAAGCCTAAAATTGACATGAACACCAACTAATATACACAGGTTTCGCTGAATTACCACCGACGAACGCTATCGCACACGTTCGAGCCGGCAGCAAGTACCTATGAGGTTAAAAAGAAACGATATTAATAATCAATTTAGATCAAATAATATCGAAAATCGCCAAAAACTCTACTTTGAAATTTTGTCCATACAACTTAAGGTATCCAGAGAATTGTCCGAGCAACGATTTTCAACCGACTTTGCCGATCCAAATATATGCAAAATGATGACGAAACACAACAATTACGGCATTAAATTATGTACTTAATTTACTTTAGAACAGAGAAAAAATGACAAGGCGAGACTTTCCTATTATGACATTTCATTATATTTACCTTTCGGGTCAGTGACACAGTATGTATTCCTTTTAATAACAGCTGTTATTCGGAGAACAACTTGCTTGCTCCGATATAATATTTATAAAATTCCTCTAAAATTTGGAAAATTCCACCAAGATAAGAAGACCATCAAAAATTTACAGCGTCTAGCTAGGAATTTTAAAACGGAATGAATTCCACTTCCGAATTTCAAAATAAGCGCTCGTCATTGGCCGTATAGTTTGACAATCGAATCCTGAAATTTTGTAAGGCTACTAGGCCGGACTAGGGCAACGATTCTGTATCATACAGCCAAGATAACATTAACAAATTGACAATTTCTTCGATCTCTAAAAAATCTATTCTAAGGGAATTTTAGGCAACAAATGTGACCACTGAAGACCTAACGAAACCTAAACGCCGAATAAATACTAAATAAAATCCTAACCTGCCAAAATACAACATTATTGTCTGGAAACCAAGGAAAAAGTAAAGTAATATTTTTTATAACACTTGGGGGTTATATAACCACCCAAACCAAGCAACTCTTATCTGAACTTTTTCCTTTTTTTTTTTTTTTTTTTTTATAAGTCCCCAATTATGCCAATTTCTCTTTGCAAACCCAAAATTATTATGACAACTAATGTCATTGTCACTGTCAGTCAGTTTGTCAATTTTGACTTTGACGACTTTGACAAGTGACAAAATGACAACGTTACACCATCCTTACTTGGACATACAGTTTTCGATGTCAAGCGTCTTGAAAATTCATAATAAGTGTGTTGTAATCATACCATTATGAATAAACAAATTTTGATTTTAATAGAGCAGAACAGGTAAAAGCGTTGTTATTACGTACATACATACATAAATCACGCCTATATCCCCGAAGGGGTAGGCAGAGGTGAATTAGCACCCACGTTTCGCCAATTAGTTAGGTCCCATGTAATAGGTGGCGAGCCTATTGCCATTTATCGGGTACAAAAGTCGCAGTATTTGCATTGCTAGGTGGTAAGTATAAGAGGAACGGTGCTGCCCATTCCTCATCACTGATTTATCATTAGTCGCCTTGTACGACACCCACGGGAGAGAGGCATTGTTATTGATGAGCGGTTATCGTGATACCCCTCATTATGAGACCCCCCTCGAGGGACCCCCTAGCGAGATCTCCCCATGTGGGACCCCCTTAAGAACCCCATAATGAGACCCCAATGTGACATCCCCTTGCGAGACCTCCCATGTGGGACCACCTTGTAAGACCCCTTACGAAACCCCCTTTCGAGACCCCCATTTTTAGACAAGTAACATACAGAGATGACAGACATCTTTTTCTTGCAGTGCCACCGAACAAGACCTATATATCCGGCATGGGCGAGCACGCCACCCAGGGCACGCCGCTGATCCCCCACCCCCCTTATTGGACCCTCTTCTGAGACCCCCATTGTGTGACCCCCCTTTGTTAGACAAGTAACAAAAAGATATTGTTTTTCTTACAGTGCCACCGAACAAGACATACATATCGGGCGTGGGTGAACATGCGACCCAGGGCACGCTGCTGACCCTCATGTGCACAGCGTCAGGAGCCAGACCCGCTGCCAAGATCGAGTGGTTCAACGGCACGGAGAAGATGGCGGCCGAGCGGTACAATATTCATGTGAGTACACTACAATAATAATAATTAATCTTATATATACTTAGGTAAAAATATAGCAGTATGCCTGAGCTAGGAATATCCTGTTTCAGGCGGTAAAAGGTCATATAATATTTTAAAAATAACAATAATTGACTTTATTTCATTGTTTGAAAGGTATGTTTTTATTACATAGGTAGAAAATAGACATTAAAAGATTCGTATTTTACGTACTTTTTTTTATTTTCTTTAATTTCGATTCCAAGGGCCTGTTTCACAATCGACAAGTAAGTTCTGGGTAGTTAACTTAACAGATCATTTGACAGTTGTAAATTGAAATATATTTGTTATTGTCAATTGAACTGCCAAGTAAGCTACTTGGAACTTACTTGTCGATTGTGAAGCAGGCCCTAAGTGTGAAAGATTTTCGCGTTTGCACACGCGTTTTGATAGTCTTCTCCCGTTCTGACAATTATGCGGAATGACCCCTACATACTAATTACGCGAAATGGCAAATTATCATATTATTATTACCCCTAAGAGGCGGGCGGCTGTTAAAACTCAGCCAAAACCTTAAGTAGAGTGTAAAGTAGTTATCCTAATCCATTTCCGTTCGCCCGGCATGGTCCTTTAAATCACTTTCTACACATTCATTCATCTTTACCACTTTTCCGGTTGGATGGCTGAAAGGGAGTGTAAGATTCGGTGACATCTGACCGATACGAATAGAAGAGGAACCATACAATATGAACCAGTATGAATAATCGAACATTATAACCAAAATGTACAGCAACAGCACATCGGGTTACCAAATTATGTAAGAGTTTGTGTTTTACTTCAAACAAGGTATGGTGGATTATCAATTGGAGATTTTGACATACATACATACATAAATCACGCCCATATCCCCGAAGGGGTAGTTTGAGGTGAACTATCACCCGCGTTTCGCCAATTATGTTAAGTCCCATGTAATAGGTGGCGAGCCTATTGGCATTTATCAGGCACAAAAGTCGCACTACATTGCTAGGTGGTATAAGAGGAACGCTGCTGCCCATTCCTCATCACTGTTTTATCCTTAGTCGCCTTGTACGGCACCCACTGGAGAGATTTGGGGTGGTGACAATTGTATTCTACTCTGCCGTCACCACACGGCACCTACCTACTTACATTCGAGTAGATAAATCGTGTCGGCATCGTGCCGTGACGTATAAACTTTCCCCATCGGGAGCTACTTCGTCATAAGATGCGAATAGTTATGATTTAGTTAGTAATGTTTAATGAAGATAGATGCTCCAACGAAAAGCCTTTGATATGAACTTTCAAAGGGCGACTGATTGTTCCCCCAGTGTATATTTTGATTACAAGCTTGTTATTGCCTTGGGAAATGATAGCTTAATTCAATAGATGTTAGGTCCATTATCAATTAGTCGTTAGACGTCAAGGCTTGCGTCACTGGGTTTGTAAGGTAGAGAAGCACTAGAGAAAGTTAAATGATCATTGAAGAAAATTGTAATGAAGGTTTAATTTAACAACAAATCTCAAAAAATCAATGTTCCGTAATAAAAACTATCGTTAAGTGTACTAAATCTTTAATATCTATTAGTAGGTATTTAAAATTAACTTATTAATTCATGTTAAAATAAGATATTACTTACTTCCACATCGACATGATATTTTTAATACTATGAACGATTTAAAAGTTTCATGCATAGTATTTTTTTTTAAATTATGCATCTAAGCCTTTGTTCTAATGCGGGGCACACAGTCAGGTTATTTTATTATTAACATAACGTATTTTTTAGTAATCCTCGTAGGATCTCTATCACGGGTCTCGTAAGAAATGACATACGGGAAATCAACGGGTAGGCATAGGTGAATAACACCTACTTTTCGCCAAGTAGGCTAGGTCCCATGTAATAGGTGTCGCGCCTCATCATCGGGTACATAAATCGTAAAATACTGCTAGGTGGTTTAAGGGGAATGCTGCCAAAAATGTAAATTTAATGTATTTTCCCTTTGCAAACGCAATAAGACCATTGCAACGAAAACAGACAAAATAAACAACTGAAAACCAACTCCGTCGAACAACAACTGAAACATTCAAATTAAGAGTGGAAGCCTTAACTGGAAAAACATTGCGAACTAAACGATTTATTCCAAATGTAGATTCGATTACGCGGTATCAAAAGGTAGCCAAACATCGGATCCCTAAATTAATTGGGTGCCGTAATGAAATTGTTTCACTTTGCGAGTTGGGAAGTGCTATGTTTAATGCTCTTTGATTTGGTGAAGCCCACCTTGTGAATTGGGTGGGTGTTTCTGCCCTCCAACATGTTACGTATTTCTTTTTTTTTTCTTTTTATTTAAGGTTGAATAGGCCGATCGTTTAACCACAATCTTGCCTGACGAAAAACAATGATTGCATTGCCTGTTCATATTCATATTTTTTATTTGCAAATTAAGTGTACATAAGGTCTTATAGTTTAAATAGTACTTTTAACTTAATCACCCCCACATGGGGTTTAACAAATTTAACAAGACATAAATCTATACTAATGTTCTAAAGCTGAAAAGTTTGTTTGTTTGTTTGGTTGGTTGGCTAATCTCAGAAACTACTGGTTCAAATTGAAAAATTCTTCTTGTGTTGGATAGTCCATTTATCGAGGAAGGCTATAATAACCGACATAAACGCGAGCGAAGCCGCGGGCGACCACGAGTTTGTAATATTTACGCCACAACTACCTATAATGTAAAGCCAAAAGTGGACGCTTGTAACATACAGTACGATATTCGGATGCAACGACAATGTAAAGCCAAAAGCAGAGTCTTGTAACATTATGATATTCGGATGCACCATTAACTGCCGACCAGTAACTAGGTCACCTTGTAAAAGGGAGGGTGGTGGAAAGTCGCGCGGATGCCACCAACTGCCGCCTGAAGGTGTCGAGTCGACGGTGCAATTTCTGTGCGCAAACTTTTGTGCGGTGCGCTGGCGAGAACAGAGGTGGTGTGGAGACGTCGCCACGGTGTTTTCATGGTAAATTTCCTGCAGTTTCACAAAGTCACATATGTACATAAACCACGCCTACCTATCCCTGAAGGAGTAGGCAGAGGTAAATTAACACAATGTTTTATTCCTGGTCTGTCCCCAGTTTATCTGAGTTTAGCGGAGTATACGTTTCCTTTTCCATTTATATCAGTCAGGCATCATCAAGCCAACCACTCTCTTTTGATTCATATTATCCATCACACCGGAAACACGTGATAAATAGTATAGAAAAGTGACGGAAAGGACCATGTCAAGACTTTGATGGACGGAGAGAGTGATTGGGATGACGACGTTCCAATCCATACTGCTGAAGGTTTTGGCTTAGGTTTTACAGCCAGCCGCCTCTCTGCCACCCTCTTTGGGTATGCTGTTGTAAGTGGTTTGCCCTCCACCATTCGGGTGACCTAAGGTGGCATAATGAAAAAAAGAAGATGAAATATAAGGTATTTTTAATGAAAATAAATTGACATCCACTCGTCTCCACTCCTCTCCGTGTGCTTCGTGCAAGGTGTGTCCAGCCTCAATAAGTCAAATCCAATAATGTTCACAAATGAAACGTCACTTGTTCCGGTAAAATTTTATGGGCTGTTGGAGCCTCCACCCCTCAGGGGGGGAGGCTTTGAGGAACTACGTCGTGTTTTGGCACTTTTCTTTTACATACATACGTAAATCACGAGGAAGACCGAAGAAGCGATGGATGGATTGTGTGAAATATGATATCAGAAAAAGGTGGAAGTGGAAGAAGAAGACGTTGTGCTGACCCTACTTAGAGCAGGATAAGGGCAGGGAGAAGACATACATAAATCACGCCTATATCCCCGAAGGGGTAGGCAGAGATTTAACAGCCAGGTTTCGCCAATTATGTTAGGTCCTATTTAATAGGTGGCAAGCTTATTTCCATTTATTGGTCACGACAGTCGCAGTATTGATAGATGGTATAAAAGGAAAGCTACTGCCCATTCCTCATCAGTTTTTTATCCTTAGTCGCGCGCCTTGTACGACACCCGTGGGAGATTTGGGGTGGTGACAATTTATTTCTGCTCTGCCGTCACCAACATGGCTTTTCTTTCACGATCTAAAATTTAAATTATTAAGCAGGTATTTTTTTTACTTGCATTGCTTACCGCGTTGTAGTAAAATAAATGGTTCACCAGGCTAAAGTAAAATGATAAATTATGTCCAAACCTACTTTCAGTGAAACTTGTAGCGGCATTCCTTTGAATAATTAAAAAATTTCTCCACAACTGAATGGGCTTAACTCTTAATTCTGTGCTGAGAAACGCTATACAACTTAACTGAAGGAAAAATCTTTCGTGCACCCTGATAGAATTGGTTCTAGTGATGTGCCATGCATGTTATCTATAAATCAGTCAATCGTTATCACCAACCCTATAATGTCCCCACTGCTCACTGGGGCTCAGGCCTTCCCTATGGATGAAAGACTGACTGTGCCAGTCGGCCCACCTTCCTGACACTAACCTTTCTTGGCAACAACATGTATAGTCTCAACACTACAATATGGGTAGTCAACACTACACGAGGAACTTCAAGTGCAATGATAAGGTCGGCTCGGTATATAAAAGGGGGTGGTGACATATGTATTCTACTCTGCGTCTTGTGACAATGACCTTTACATTAAATTCCAAAATGCTACAGCACAGTTACGGCACACAGTACCTACTATCGACCCGCAACTTATTCTAAAAGAAAGAATGACATGGAACGAAAGACATTTCTTTTCATGTTACCTTGCCTCGACTCTGAATCAGACCCAAAACTCTAAAATGAAACACAAAAAATACCTTCAACATACCCCTGCATTGTATTCAGGAATCTTTGTACAAAATAATGTTAGATACCTACAGCTCCAAAATACTCGCCCTTGAAAAGAAAACTAGTCAAATCAAATGAGAATCGTAACAACAATGTAACAACGGTTTAACAAAAAAAACCCTCTTAAATCAAAAACGTCCGTAAAAGTAACAGCTTCAGATAGGGCGCACAAGTTTATCGATACGCCCGTCCCCGTCCCTATTGCAACGAGATAAGGTGCGTACTTTGCTAAGCAAACTTTTGTGCAATTATTTTAATAGAGGACATCTCAGAAACTGCCCGGCGTATTTCATTCTTTCGTTTACTTTGTACTCGTGTACTTAGCACCGGTGGCAAGGCACAGGATGAAGCGATTTTGTTAAAATATTTTTATTTTATACAAAAGGCACTTTACCGACGAGATGATCTAGTTCAGTTTAGAAATAAAACTTGATTTTGATTAATGCAAACTATGTAGCGGAACTCAGTTTAGAGCATAAGCAAGTTCGACTTCAACTGATTGCGTTTAATTCTGCGGTGAAATCGGCCCTCAATGTTGCGGCGGCATAAGCCCGATCATTATAGAGATTCTTGGAACTAAGAGCAGACCCGTATGTTCTGAAACGGTCGCCCTTCTCACGGTATCATCATCACCCTGCCCTTATCCCATCCTATTTGGGGTCGGCGCAGTATGTCCTCTTGTTCCATTCTCTTTTGTCACTCGTCATCTGCTCATTCACATTCATCACCTTCATTTCACACCTCACACAATCCATCCATCTTTTCAGTGGTCTACATCGACATCCAACAACATTCATGTCCATACCTTCGCCCTTCTCACGGTATGTATGACAACATTTCGGTATATCTGGTACATAATTTACAATGCACCTGCAATGTCACAATTCGTCGATAATTATGGGTTTCTCTACATTCTATTTGCTAGGTAGGCGTGGGGCTCTGATCCAACGTTGATATAGAATGCGTCGGGGTCAGCGCTTCGTTGGTGGATCGGGGAGTGGGTTTTGGAGACCCATCATTATAGACTGAGGCATGTTGCGCACTCTTCCATCCTCCCTTGGTCACATAGGTTTTCGATGTCTATCGGCTTGATGATTCATATTCATGTGTATTGTAATCATACCAAATATGAAAAAACTAATTTCGATTTCGACTTTGACTGCGTATTCTGGTAATCCGTTTCTACCTTTGCCTATATAAGCATCATCACATTTAACCGTCGCCATGTTCTAGTAACACTAGACTCTAGTGTTTCACCCACCGGAATTAAGATCCGGAAGTCCCGGATTCAATCCCCAGGGGGTATTGAATCCGGGACTTCCGGATCTTATGAATTTGTGTTAGGACTTCTTTTAAGTCCACCTGGCTAGCTACCTCCGTCTTATCAAAATCTGTCGCCATAATAATAATGTTAACAGCATTATTGTATTTCAACAATTGTGATAACATAGCCAGACTCTCTGTGGTAGAGAGTTCCAGGTGAAGGAAGGACTTTCCATCAGGTGAGATGAAGGGCAAGAGCTTATCTGTCTAGCAAAAAAGATGAGGTGGAGGCGTCCTCGTTGATAATTTTAGCCATTCATAATTATTAAATACCAGACCTACTAACGCTTCATCTCAAAACTTGAGCCCCACTTAAGGAAGCTTTTTGTGTTGGAATCGGGAAAATGGCTCGTTCCCCGTTTTTGTTGTTGGCAACATTAGAATGTCCATTCGCTGCTTTATTGCGAACGTTTAAAAAATTACAACCCACGCATCGGAGAAAATTGAGTATTTATTTGGGAAATAAAATTGTTAAGGTTATGCTGTAACACGTTCTCTTCCTATCGTCTACGTCGTAACGACGTTATACGGTTTTATCATGGGTGGGGTAATTGACCAATAATTGGTACCAATTCTTTGGTAACCAGTATAGTAATTACCAATTGGTTGGCCTGCACCGATTGGCCTGTAATGTTCCCAGTATTTATTTTCAATTGCTTCCTCTTCGATCTTCTTCATACGTAAATCATACATACATAAACCACGCGTGTTTATCCTCGAATGGGTAGGCAGGGGTGAATTTAACACCCACGCTTCGCGAATTATGTTGGGTCCCATGTAAAGATGATGAGCCTATTGTCATCTATCGGGCTGCTTTAAGTAACAGAGGAAACATAAAACAGCATAATGACGGTCGCCTTGTTCGAACGGTCAGATTGCTGGGTATTGGCCAAGAGGTCCCGGGTTCGAATCCTGGTAGGGGCAAACTTTGTGATGACCACAAATGTTTGTTTCCGAGTCATGGTTGTGTAAATGTTTATGTAGTATATTTTCAACATTTATATACAATATTATATTAAAAATATGTCCGTCATCTAGTATCCATAACACAAGTGCTACTTACTTTGGGCTAGATGATAGGTGTGAGTGTAAAAATATTTATTATTATTATTATATTATAATGATGCAAAAGAATGAAGTACCGATATCTTACAGCCAGCCCTGAGCGATAATTTGAAAAGGCTCCTATCGATGTGAATAAAAACGCTCCGCGTACAGGCACTCCGTTCCCTACAACCCGGTTAGCTAATGGCACAAGAAATTAGGTCACTGATGCAATTTTTCATTGTGTCACCACACTAGAGGTCCGCACATGTGATGCGGGGACTCCTCGGTATTGTAGCCGGGTGGATACATAAGGAGGCTTAGGGCCGGCGCAGATTGGCGGCACGGCATGGCAGGGCATTTTCTTCGATCGTTCGGTTTGGTTGGTGGCTAGGACTTCTTTCAAGCCCGCCTGACTACCACCATCTTATTAAAATCTGTCGCCATAATAATAATGTTAACAGCGTTATAATGTGTTCCGACATTGTGTGATAGGATAGCCATCCCCTCTGTGGTTGAGGGTTCCAGGTGAAGCTCGATTCCATCTACGGCCCTTATCGTCACTTACCATCAGGTGAGATGAAGGGCAAGAGCTTCTCTGTCTAGCATAAAATAAAAATAAAAAAATAACTAAAGAGTATGAGAAATATAAAAGTATGAATAAAATTGAAAGTTTAATGTTGAAAGTCGTAGGTACAAAAACAACGCCGTGCGATACTTAGGCATGCTGTGTCGGCAGACTTCGGAACGCCTCGGCATCCTTCGGAACTCTTCGGCAGTCTTCAGGATACCGAGAGACCGCGACAAGACAAGGCCTAAGAACGCCTCGGCATGCCTAAGGACGCCTCGGCAATCTTATGAAAACCACGGCATTGTTACGGCCAGTGTGCGCTTACATGTAGGCATGCCGAAGGATCCCTTGCCGTGCCGTGCAGCCAATGTGCGCCGGGCCTTAGATGACGAGCAGTAACTTTCTGGAGGACGCGTTTCTTGGCAATTTCTTTATTTAACTTTCATCGTTTCGGACGTTAATGACAAAAGGGCACAGCTGTTAAATAAAGGTTGACGTCATCTTCGGAGTTTCAATAGAACAGGAAGGATGACAATGGCTTTCCAGTACATACCTACTTAGTTTGAAATGCACGGAATCTCGTCTTTCTTCCTCAAGACAGGCATAGATCACTTCTTTCCAGTAGCTATGGTCCATACATTTTCGCCTCATCTTATCTATGGAGATGAAAGTTTTTATACGAATGAACGATGGTATATAAAATATATATATAATACATACATAAATCACGCCTATATCCCAGAAGGGGAAGCAGAGTAAACTAGCACCCGCGTTTCGCCATTAATGTTAGGTCCCATGTAATAGGTGGCGAGCATTTATCGGGTACAGAAGTCGTAGTAGGTACATTGCTAGTTGGTATAAGAGGAACGCTGCTGCCCATTCCCCATCACTGATTTATCCTTAGTCGCCTTGTACGAAACCCGCGGGAGAGATTTGGGGTGGTGACAATTGTATTCTACTCTGCCGTCACCACACGGCGTATATAAAATATAGATGTTAACTAAACCACAAAGAAGATAAAGAATTTTGTTAAATAAGAATTTTATGCCGTGTGGTGACGGCAGAGTAGAATACAATTGTCACCATCCCAAATCTCTCAAAGTGGGTGTCGTACAAGGCGACTAAGGATAAATCAGTGATGAGGAATGGGCAGCAGCGTTCCTCTTATACTACCGTCCTGACAATGTACTGCGACTTTTGTGCCCGATAAATGGCAATAGGCTCGCCACCTATTACATGGGACTTAACATAATTGGCGAAACGCGGGTGAGAATTCACCTCTGCCTTCGGGGATATGGGCGTGATTTATGTATGTATAGAATTTTATGGATAAAGAATTTTGTGAAATAGAAGACTTTCAAGATACCAGGAACGACGTAGACCGGATAAGACGTAAAACTAAACACAAAGACAAACAGACAAGCATTTGCGGAGAATAGGAATTCAACAAAATCCTCAATTTCCAATACCTAGTATCAGACAACCAAGACCCAAAATGCTCAATATTGAACCCGGCACTTCAGGGATTCACTCCAGTGTCTGAATTGCCTGTTTATCCAGATTCATTTTAATCAATTTAGGGACAGTGTATTCGCAAACGCGTAATACGTTGGTAAGACCACAGGGTTCTTGGAAAGCGAGATGAATGCCAGTGACTGAGAAAATCTTCTATTTGTTTGTTAACGGTAAAAAGGTTTATGGTTTATATAGGTAGTTAAATAAAGTATTAAAGTGTCTGAAGGTACTCTAAAGAGTCATCGAACCGTGCTGTCACGTTCGTGTCAAGTCGGCGACTGAATAAACCAATGGTTAGCTGATTTGAGTGGGTTGTTGCACACTGATTATTCATGTAAGAGTAAGAAAATGGAGGGGCGTTTATTTTAAGATTAGATGATCTCTAACTTAGCCTGGGACTTGGCAGTTAAGCCAAGCTTGTCTAGTTATTAGATGAGTGGTAGCGAAAATATTTTCTTCCCAAAAACTCAATCAAACGTTGTTTCACGGGTAGGCGAGTACTAAGAAAGGATTTTTGGAATTTCTGCCCCTTAGCAGATGAAATGGGGGTTGAAAGTTGGCACGGAAGTCCGTCAGTTTTAGAGCTCGTACACAAAACTGCGAATTGGCGCGATGCGAATTCGCAACGCAGAAAACTACGACGTAATTTGCTGCGATGCGATTTGGTGCAAAGCGGCGAAACAAAGTAGAAATAAAATCGAAGGAATACACGATACGACTCAATTCGCAAGTTCTTGCGACGTGGGAGCTTTTAGATTTTCACGATGCGATATCGCATCCCAGTTTTGAGTACAAGTCCTTAAAACTAAAAACCATTCAGGTAATAATAAAAAAAGGGTTAGTGTAGCTCACGAGAACGAAGTCGCGGGCAGAAAGCTAGTAAGCCATGTCATAACAATTTCAGCAGTTAACGAGAGCTGCTGATTAAAGAATCCCAACAACTCAACTTTGCCGCAGACTTTCCGGCCGACAATCTTCTGCGCATTTCAAAGGGGCTCTCTAAATAAACGTTTGCTTATTAAACGATTTTAATAGCCACCTCATCACCTCCCAGTAATATACCCGATCCCATTATTTACCTGCGTGCCCCAGTTATCGCTCTAATTAATTCGGGCCTTTCTTAATTAGAAATTAGGCCGGTGAAGTTGATGGGGAAATATTAATTTTTACGATGCTCCACAGCCAAGTTAGTCGATTCCCGACGCCGCACCGTTAGACTTTCATTGTGTGGTAAGAGCTTGTATCAATTGTATCGATTCTTCTTCCGTCTGCTGTTTCTCTTGTTCTGCTCCCGAAGAATATACATAGATAGAGAGACGAAAACTCTTAGGATTAGATGGATTCACCGCGCGGGTGCCGGGTCCATAGTGTGGCATAGAGGGGAGTCAGTGGCAGCGCTTGGGACTTGTGACCAAGTGTAGGTTTAAGGGATCCCTTGACGGCTAATCAAATAGTGAATATTCTTTATTTTACACCGATAAATGTTCAATACATGAAGAAAACAATAACAAAAACAATGTACAATAGGCGGCCTTATCGCAATATTGGCGATCTCTTCCATACAACCTTTGGACGGACAGGAAAGACTTAGAAAGACGGACAGAATATGAGGAAAGTTGTTGGTGTACCAGTTATTAATAACCTATTATAATACTATTTATTATAAGTTATACAAAAGAGCTCCCTAAGCATCCACATAACACATAAAGTGGCCTCTTTCCTATTTCCGTCACATTACAGAGTTCTTCAAATTTAATCAGAACTCTATTCAAATTTTGCTCCTATACCTCCAAAGCTTACAATAGCAGGTTTCTTAGTTCACTGGCCCAAAATATCCAATATTGGTTTCTGTTCCAATATATCAAGTTGTATCGCACCTAGGGTTCCCATTTCAAACAATCAAAATCCCGGAGTAAATTCTTGACATTTGATAAAATATCCGGACTTTCTTGTAAATATAAGGTGAGAGCTAGGGGTATACCAGCTAAATCCCTATCTTCTTCTCCCTGCCTGTTCCCAGTCTATCTGGGGTCGGCGCAGTATGTTTCCTCTTCCATTCATATCGGTCAGACGTCATCAAGCCGTCCACTCCCTTTTGATTCATATCATCCATCACACCGTAAAGATGCTAGTGATGAATGAATGTATAGAAAAGAGACGGAACGGACCATGTTGAGAGACCGATAAACGGAGAGAGTGATTGGGATGACAACATTCCAATCCGTTCTGCTCAAGGTTATGGCTTAGGTTTTACAGCCAGCCGCATGCCTGACACAAACTCTCTTTGGGAATAATCCCTATATTCACCACTAAAAGACCTAGATCTTTCGTAAGTTCTACACTGGAACGGTGTCTAAGGCGGCTGTTACGGAATTTTTCCAATATCCCCAAGGGAACCCTTAAACATAAAGTAAGTGGAGATTGACATAAAAAGTGATATACACCAACATATTCACTCTGTGGTTGAGAGTTCCAGGTGAAGCTCGATTCAATCTTCAGTCCGACAATCTTCAGTCCGACGGCAGAGTAGAATATCTCACCACCCCAAATCTCTCCCGTGGGTGTCGTACAAGGCGACTAAGGTTAAATCAATGATGAGGAATGGGCAGCAGCGTTCCTCTTATACCATCTAGCAATGTACCTACTGCGACTTTTGTGCCCGATAAACGGCAATAGGCTCGCCACCTATTACATGGGACCTAACATAATTGGCGAAACGTGGGTGCTAGTTCACCTCTGCCTACTCCTTCGGGGATATAGGCGTGATTTATGTATGTATATATGACACTTACCATCAGGTGAGATGAAGGGCAAGAGCTTGACCCTATCTAACATAAAAAAAACTCTTTTATGCCGTGTAGACGGTAGTGTAGAGTACAATTGTATATTTCCGCACTTGTCCGGAAAACTTCGGACGTATGGAAACCCTGATCGCACCACATCGCAACGGTTCACAGCGAATTAAAGCGATTAATAATGTATCGCCAGGTGGCGTAGGTAGTCGTGTTTACTGATATGTTAGGGAACAGTGGCGTATTTAATCAAAGGGGCTATTGGGATGGGAGTGCATTTCTTAAGGGGCTTAATGGGAATATTTCCAGTACTGGTTTTACATTGTAATACTAATTGTCATTATCATCAACATCTACTATTCGCTGCAGAGACACATGCCATCCCTACGGATGGAAGAATAAATAAAAACAATATTCAAACCAATAACTACAAAACAGTAACAAAAACATTAGTACATAAACTTTGAAAGTTTCAATACAAATTCGTGAGAGAATAAAGGGATAATGGGCCATAACCCACCACGATGGTCCAGTGTGGATAAGTGGGTACTGCAGATGCAGCCGGAAATAATGGCCTAACGTGCCTTCCAGATAATTCATTTTTGGTCACCAATCCAATGACCGGCCTCAGCCAACATTACTTAGTTTACGCACTCCCAGGTCGGGTGCACTAAGCCACTGCGCTATCGAGCTCTTCCATAATAATTATGTCACAGGCAAATCGTCGAATTCGGCATTTCATAAGATTTCGACATTTTGGGAACTCTACTATCTATGTCTACGACTCAAACCACCGCTGCCGTAGGTTAGTTCTCTTGTGACCATCAGTTACTCGATATTAGATTAAAAGTGTAATAATCATCATTATAAATGAAATATATTGTATCGTAAAAACAGTAACAAACTAGCGAAACGTGGGTGCTAGTTCGCCTCTGCCTACCCCTTCAGGGATATAGGCGTGATTTATGTATGTATGCGAAAAACAGTGTCAGCAATATCCGGTCATTTTATAAAATTCATAGTTTGATGATTTACCTGCGACGATTATTGTGATTATCTTCAACTTAAAATTAAGTTGGTGAGTTGCCATGCGACAAAATCTAAAAAAGCCAAAAGAATCAAAAGCAGAAACTTTTATGCTTCTGGAAACCAAAAATAAAGCAAGCTAATAAACAGCGGGGTTATTATGTAAGCCTCTTTCAATCGCTTTCGTCTACCTGTCACTCTCACTTATTGAGAATAATCGCAAAGTGTGACAGTGAGCGAGAGTGATAGGTAGACGAAAGCGATAGAAAGAGGCTTACATAATCGGGGTTCAGTCCCATTCATTCTAGTTTTTCGGCAAATTAAGTTATAATTAGTTAAGTGTTACTTTCAAAGGACTAACGCTATCACGTTCGCTCTCATAGACAAATAATTGTAGCTCTAATTAATTACAAGGGTGGGCGATAGAGCTCAAAGGGACTTTTATCCATTTCGTAATAAATAATATCGAGGGTATTCTAGCAGAAGTAAATAAGAGCAAGATTTAAGAAAATATTGTTACAAAAATGGGCATGCTTAGTTTTTCTGATCTTTTTATCTGGCAATTTGGCACTTATTCGGTTCTGCCAGAATACCCTTGTAATGATTTTCTATATTGATATATTTTTCTGAACAAGGGCGAGTATAAAAATAATTTTAAAAAAAGTTTTAAATACATTATGGTTAAGAATTGATCTTTGACAGTTTTATACAGCGTGACGTGCTGTTCACTGTAGACTACTTAATTGTAATAAAAGTACAATTTTAATTGTTTTTTAGACTTAACTTTACAAAGACCTGAGACAAAGAACTGAGACTTTTCAAAATTCTATTAAGTCCAGTTTTTTCTCAACTCGCCCTGAGTTGATTGAAACAAGCAATTTATGATTGTTAATTAAAGTAATTCCTTTTGTAATTTCGTGAACGCACAAACAAATGTTAATTGTGAACGTTTTGAGATGACTTCAAAGAGATTTTGTTTAAGAGCCTTTTTGCTGAGTTAGTATGTTTTTGTTTCATGCCTGGCCGAGCAGCAGAGGGAGGTGGCACTGGTGAGTGTTTTTATCATAACTATGTTTAATATTAAGTGTTTAGAAGACACAGAGCATTTGACTCAAAGAGAACATGAATGTTAAGGGATGGAGAAGAAGAGGAAGACCGTAGAACTAACGGATGGTTTGCGTGAAAAATTATATTAAAGTGAATGGAGTGAATGAGATCACGGAATGATAGGATGAATCAAACAAACATATACAAGGCTGACCCCAAATTAATTGTTATATGGGAAAGGGGATTTTCATAATGATGTACTTTATTTAATATTTGTTAACAAACAAATCTTAAAACAAAACAACAACAAAGTAAAACATAAAAAAATGGTTAACATAAAGAAATTATGTTCTTATATCGATGAAAAATTACGCAAATAGAGAGGCGTGGAATATTTTATGTTTAAAGTTAGAATATAATTTGAATGTAAGACTTACTTTGCCTTCCGAAGCACTGACAAACTCGAGATGTTATATTTTTGGTCACCCATTCAATGACCGTAATACATAAATCACTTGTGGTGACGGCAGAGCAGAATACAAATGTCACCACCCCCATCTCTCCCGCGGATGTCGTACAGGGCGACTAAGGTTAAAGACAGCGATGAGTAATGGGCAGCAGCATTGCTCTTCACTGTTATTACTTTTACACCAGCAAGCAATATACTGCTATTTATTTATTACATGGGCCTTTTCTAAATGGCGACCCCTCACCTCTGCCTCCACTTCGGGGATATAGGCGTGATTTATGTATATTATGTTTGTGTGTATAATTATTTTATATGTCTGCATCCCCGAAGGGGTAGGCAGAGGTGAATATGGCGGGGTCCAATGACCAGCCATAGCTACATAGAATTGGTAACTCTACTGAGCCATCGAGCTTTGCTTCAACACTAATTCAAAACAGCAATTCTCAAATACCCACCTCAAAATTAAACGGGCAATTTAATCGGAATGCTTCGAAATTTCTCGATGGGAACTCTTAAATGTGTACGCGTGTAAAGTTAACCGAGTAAGTATTAACTTATTATTCATGCATCGCTGCTCTCGGTAATAATACACCAATTTCTGAGTCTACCGCTAAATTCGAAGCGCGATTACGCCTTAAATCAGCCTGTAATTAGGGAAGATTCTGCGAATGAGTTGAACGAGTGCAATCGGGCATACTGTCATTAGTCACTAGGACACGTAATTCCACTTTGCTTAGAAGGCCATAACCTTGTTCTAGTCAAAAATCAAAATAAATCAATTCGTCTATTTATAATTAATTATCTGTTATGATATGACTACAAATAATACACTTATGAAACGTCAAGAAGCTAGACATCGAAAACAGGTGTGACGTGGCTCCGCTTTGCTTGGAAGACAATAAGCCTACTTTGAACCAGACCAAAATCAAAATAAACAATTTATTTATTAATATCTGGTATGTTTACAATATGTATATTATCTTCAAGACGCTGCCTATTTCTATAGACAACCCGTGTATCCAAGTAAGATTAGAGGAGTGCGCAGTATGCCTCATAATGATGTATCTCCAAACCCAATCCTCCAACGAAGCGCTGCCCCGACGCATTCAATTACACTAGATACAATCCCACAATTCACCAATCACATTTATGATGATGATGATGGAAATAAGAGCATTTACATTAGACGCAGAACCGAATGATGAAAGTGCTGAAAGTTTTATAATCATAACTTAAATTAAAGTTATATTTATTTAATGATGAGTATGTTTATAATTATTCACGTCGGCATACAGGACCTAAAGAAACCCAACCCAAAGGCGTTATTTTCTATGCATATCTAATTAATGGACGATTTACATTGCAAATACGCCGTGCTTATAAAGTTGGGATGAGTAGATACTAGAAGTGCCATGCTTGCTTAATTAACAAAGATCAAAGACGCTAATATTCTGGTGTTCGAATTTACTTTCGACCATATTGTGTGTTTATGAAACTATTTTTCGAAATTATAAACAAAGATATGCCGTGTGGTGGCGACAGAGTAGAATACAATTGTCACCACCCCAAATCTCTCCCGTGGGTGTCGTACAAGGCGACTAAGGATAAATCAGTGATGAGGAATGGGCAGCAGCGTTCCTCTTATACCACCTAGCAATAGTACTGCGACTTTTGTGCCCGATAAATGGAAATAGGCTCGCCACCTATTGCATGGGACCTAACATTAGTGGCGAAACGTGGGTGCTAGTTCACCTCTGCCTACCCCTTCGGGGATATAGGCGTGATTTATGTATGTAAGTATGTATGTATAAACAAAGATCTGAACCATAAAGTTACTACTTTCATATGATATGAACTTGTATTTTTCTGAATGTCAATCTGTCCAGTACAATACTATTCCAAACTAAATTTTGTCATACCCTCCATTACCATAAATCTTCTTAGCCGAATTTAATCTCTGGCCTACAGGCAAAAAAATAAAAAATTCAATATTTGATAACTTACATGTTTCTGATGAACAAAATATTAGTTTTACAAATAAACCACGTACACACCACGTACACACACGTACGTGACCTTGGTTCAAAACATCGCTTCTATTTTAGTAACGCAAAAATCAAGACAAGAAACTTCTTTGTAATATTTAATATGAAGTTGTTATTTTTTGAACCAACCAACGACTTTCCTTCTAGAAAAAAAATAACATCTTCCCTTAATTTCACAGTTACTTAATTGAATGTCTATAGGAACGACCTACAACCGCGAGCTCAGTGCGGATTGGCGGGTCACAATTAAATCTTTGTCTTATCTAGACGATACTATATTTGTATCAACTCGCCGCAAAGACACTGACAGTTTAAGATTGTTGCGCCCTGGGGTGAGATGGGATTAAAATTTTATGGCTGCACAACTTGGAGAGGTCTCTCTTATTGTATTACGGCTTTTAGTTAATACCGCGTTCCTAATGAGGGACAATTTAATATTATTTTAACACATTGTCATCTCTCAATTGGCTGATTTGTTTATCTAGATGACTTAATTATGATAATATAAACTAGTGACAACTTTGTAAGTCGTCTTCCTAGATTTTAATAACAGCTACATTTATTTGGTAATAAATGGTGCCATTAGATTTTCTGATGTAGCATTTAATGAAAAAATATATCTTTATAGGACACTGAAAAAGGAAAATAGGTCAGAATATTTGCAAAAAATTTTGTTACCATTGTTGGGATTTTTATTTAAACTGTCCAACTTTTCATAATCCAATCACAATTATTTATTCCACGGGTCTGCACGACATAATGATGGAATTCAGATAAATACGTATTTCTTTCTTGTCGCCAATATCATTTATAAAACCCAAGCGCACACTATAGAATTATGGGCCCACAAACATCCCCCTTCTATCCATTGGCAAACTACCGTAAAGTCCAGTTTCTTACGTACAAAGTTTATGTAGATTTTGATTTGCTATTTAGGTACTGTTTTCAGGTAATCGTTTTAAAAGAAAACAGAATATGGCGATTGAAATTTGAAAAGTTAATTTTAACCAGCAATACTCAATTATGTCACTTGTTTAATACACATACATACATACATAAATCACGCCTATATCCCCGAAGGGGTAGGCAGAGGTGTATGTTAAGTACTTACTTTTCGCCAATTAAGTTAGGTCCCAAGTAATAGGTGGCGAGCCTATTGCCATCTATCGGGCACATAAAATTGCAGTATATTGCTAGGTGGTATAAGAGAAATGCTGCTGCCCATTACTCATCGCTGTCTTTACCCTTAGTCGCCTTGTACGACACCCACGGGAGAGATGGGGGTGGTCACAATTGTATTCTACTCTGCCGTCACCACACTAGTTTAATATTGTATAAATAATAAGACATTTCACATATTATTTGAGATGAAAGAGCAAGAACGTATCATGCTTCTTCCTCCCTCTGCATTGTATTTCATTCGTTCATGTGAAGTGTCGGAAATACGCAACTAGTAATCCTGTAGACTAAGCACACTACGCACGTACCTACCACCCCACGGAGCACGAACAAGGCTTGAATTTTGAAATGTATGGAGGTATTTCGTGTGCATGCTTCGCTAGGGTTGAGTTGAGTGTGGAATGCTGCCACGTGTATTCAATACTTTGGTATTGTAATCGACTCGACGCTGTGTGGTTAACTTGCTTATTGATAAGGCCAGGAAAATGTTACTACTTTTAGATTTTAAAACTGTTGATTATATTGAACGCGATTAATAAATATTTTGAGGTTTTTAGGGTCAATTAGTCATGAGTAGTTTGGTGGTAGCAGGCCTAGCGTGCTCCGTTTTCAATTGCGTGTGCCCTAAACAATACTATTTAGAAGGCACTGGGTGGAATAGTTTTTATTTATTATTTATTTCTAAGCAAACTTTTAATCATTTACTTTTAACATTATATAGTTATAAATATACAGATATAAATCTTAAACAGTCTACTGTCGTATACTGCTTACGAGTCCCTTCGTGGTTTCGAGGAAATGTTTCAAATATGTGTGGCAACTATTTTACTTCTACCACACAGTTAAACCGTTGGTCCCGGCTGCATTGGTACTGACAGGCTGATGATGATGATCAGCAAATAACTTTGTTACACCTTGGCAGATAAAAGGTGTGATTTACTTTACTTCAATTAAAAACCGCTTTTGTTTCCTGCTTTTTAAGACCAAAAACTTTCAAACATCCTACCTACATAGGTATCTATAATAAAATAGAAATCTAATTTAATTTATTAGTTTACAAATATTGTTTCAATGCTTTCTCTCATTATCCTGTCTTAACCAGACGAAGTTAGTGCGAATGCATTCGTAGCATTTATTTGCACTCTAAATCAGTTCCAAGCACCAACCGCAAAAAGGTAAAAGGGTAGCACAAAGCCATTTCAGGTTACAAACGAATTATTTTATAGACCGTTTTAAACAATGGCCGGAGGAGAGGCTTAAAATTATCCATTCAGTTTTCATTTGCTTTATTGAAAACAACCCTGTCTACACATTTACAACAAAACAAGATACAAAATTTTTGACCTTAAAATTAAATAACCTTTCGGATCTCTGTTAATTAATTACCTTTAACAATTAATACATGAAACCATCAGGCATGATTCTGGCCAAACGATCTGCCTATTAAACTTTAAAAAAAACATCTGCATTTTGTAGGTAGGCAAAGGTGAACCAGCATCCACGTTTCGCCAATTATGTTAATAGTCCCATGTAATAGGTGGCGAGCCCATTGCAATTTATTGGGCACAAAAGTCGCAGTACATATTGCTACGTTGTATAAGACGAACGCTGCTGCCCATTCCTCATCACTGATTTATCCTTATTCGCCTTGTACGACACCCACGGGAGAAATTTGGTGTGGTGACAATAATTGTATTCTACTTTGCCGTCACCACAGGGCGGTTTTGTATTTAATATATGTAATAATATCTTTTATTTGCGATGTGGTGACGGCAAAGTAGATAATACTTCACCACTCCTAATGTCATCTGCCGCGGTGTCATAATAGCCTACTTATGTTTATATGCCAAATAAATGTAGCTATGTGTCTTTTCAAGGTATAATTCAGAATTTCTAAAATTAATATGTTCGACTATTCGATAATTGAATTAAATTGGCTCTATTCCAACCAATAAACTACTAGTCGTGTACTCAGAGTCCTTTCTCCGAGGTCGTGTACCTACTACAAAAGAACGTAATAAATAATGAAGTTTCATAACTAAGAATTTGGTTTGGTACAGGCATGTTAGAATGTGACGAAATAAAAGTGACTGAAAGAAAGAGGACTGAAGTGCAAAATAATGAATTTTGTGGAGTGGATGGAGAGGAAGTGGACAATCACAGTAGAAATTATAAGGCATGATAAAGGGAATGAATGAGATAGCGTCAAGAATGAATAATGGAAGTAAAATACTTATTACACTGAACGCACATAGGATGATATGATGCAACGATAATTATGACGATGTTTCTAATAAAGACGCAAAAAGTCCAGATGATCTTATTCTGCGTTGAAACAAAACACATTTCAATATACATTATTGTCTATTTTAATTTTAAACTTTGTGAAGTCCGCTGTAGTATCTCGGAAACAACTTTTAATATCGTACCTACAACTGGACATTTCTCGGATACAATTTCATTGTGAGCTTAGATATTCTTATTTGTTCAAAGTCTTATTGTTGTCCGCTATCATATTGTCTGCAGTATTGTTTTTGAGATGTAATTGTTGACTATTCGATTTTAATTTTAACATTATATAAATGTTAGAAAAATTAGTACAAAGATTTTGGTGGTTAGAAAAAGAATTTCGAAAAATTATGATCTTGAGGCGGGAATCGAACCCTCGTCCGCTGCTATCCGGGCAGATGCCTGACCGCTCGGCCACCCAAGACACTTAGTGCCTTTCTTTAGTGTCGATTCCCGCCTCAAGATCATAATTTTTCGAAATTCTTTTTCTAACCACCAAAATCTATGTAATTGTTGATGACATTTTTTATTAAGTACTTCCTTTTCTATGAGTGTTTATTAGTTTTTGAACCTGTTTTGAAATTCTACAGCATTTGTTCGCGTTTTGAAATGTACAGAAATAAAATATGATATGCAATTGCAAATAGGCGTCCTTATTTTATGATTTCTTCTTCTTTTACAAAGATTTTGAATTCTGGAAGTCACACAACTTATTACTTTTTTAATTATTAATCATTATCTTCCAGGTTATCTGGGGTCGGCATAGTATGTTTCCTGTTCAATTTATATCGGTCATATTAAATATTATTCTAGGTGTAACGGATATTATTCTGATGGATTAAGATATCTTTATTAAACACGATTCCGAGTTAAGTTACAAACTTCAATTTTTACAGGGTGACACAACATTTGAAACCACGTCCAACTTGACTTTCGAAGCTACGAAGTACGAAAACGGCCAGAAGTTCCACTGCGAGGCGTCCAACGAGGTGACGGTCGAGACCAAAGACCATCCAATGCACGCGGAGAGGATTCTAGAAATTTGGTGTAAGTAACGCAACCAGTCTTTTTTATTTTCGGTTCGAATACCTTTAAGCATGGCCCGCAATCCCAGAGCGTGGATCGCACGGGTCTGTGGGGCTCCCCAGCGTGTAAAATGCGTCGGGAGTACCTACTAAACTCCCCAGGGTGCTCCACCATCTCGCATGGGCGGGGGAAAGGGAGACAGCTGAACCTTGGTTCAAATTATTCCCCGCCTTGCGTTTGTCCTCTAACAAGCTCTTTGAGGTTGAACCGCACTACAACACCACGGCGATGACTTACGGAAGCACAGATATGTTGTCGCGACACCTCCTGAAAAAAAAAAACGCGTACCTAGAATAGAATAGAAAAAAAATATTCCCACTACACAAACAACGCGCTAACACAAACAATAAATTAATATATGACACAAACCAAACAACAAACAGTAAAAAGTAATTAACAGAAAAAATAATACATACTTACTAAAAGAAGTTATCCTGATCGCACGTCGCAACGAGGTCCACATTCAGCTTGTTGCTTTGCTGCGTCACAGACGCAACATAGCGCTGGTTTTGAGTTAAGCGTTGATGTCACCTACTGTTGCTGTATCTAAGGGACTACTGCTGGTCAATTAACATGCTCCATTCACGACTTCCAGATCCCCCTACGGTGAGAGTTGATCCATCGAACATTACGGTGGTGGAAGGCTCCAAGGTGCTCCTCAAGTGTGAATATGAAAGCAACCCCTCATCTCTAAGCAGCGTGATATGGTAAGATATCACTAAAGATCCTAATGTTCTATTATTTGCATTTATGATGGCAGAGAGATTACCATCCCTACCTCTCTCGCAGTTTCCCGGATAATGGCAATAGGCTTGACCCCTATTTTATGGGACCCGAAATACGCTGGCGCAACGCGGGTGTTAAAACATCACTACCTACTTTATTTGGATAAATGATCTAGACTCGTGTCCTGAAGTCCTTGAAAATAGAACCAAAAGTGGAAGAATGGTAAAATTTCCAGACTACTAACGACCGGTAAGCGGTCTCGACGGGGGGAGTGATGCAACGTCATAAAATTCTTTAATAATTTAACTTTATAAACTGGTGCTTGGCAACGTTCACTCAGTTTAAGTGAACACAGAATGTTTTGTGTCGACATTGTTACTTTATGTATTGTGTGTTATCCAATATACGTGTACAGGTACAGAGACGGCCAGAGAGTGAGCGTGAACGACACCTCCCATTACAAAGGCGGGACCACGGACCAGCACTCCCTCATCATTCTGGACGCGAGGGGCGAGGACATGGGGAACTACACGTGCCAACTGACCAACGCGGTTGGCAATGGGACCAGCGACGGGAGCATCGACGTAAATGTTCTATGTAAGTTTCTCTTGCAAGCTCAATGTCTGACGATCCATAGGCCGCTAGATACTAGGTTGGTAGCTACTATTTTGTTTCTTTTCTAAGCTCAAGGTCTGGTGCTAAAGGATTTGTGGATATTAGCAACTACAGATGTAGCTCGGAACAACAGTTTAAAGTGTCTTCCAAAGCACTTCGAAGGAACTCGAGATAATATATCTTTGGTCACCCAGCCATAGCGAATATTACTGGTTTACGCAATCGCAGGCACTGCACTATCGAGGGATATAATAATAGATTCCACTTAATTAGACGTTGGCCGCGTGATGATGGCAGAGCAGAACACAAATTGTGACCACCCTCATCAAATCATCACTAAGGGTAAAAACAAAGATGAGTAATGGGCAGGAGCTATCCTCTCATACCACCTAACAATATAGTACTGCGAATATTGCGCCCTATAGATGGCAATAGGCTTGCCACCTAATACATCGCACATAGCATAATTGGTGAAACATGGGTGATACCTCTGCCTACCCCTTCGTGGGTAAATAGGCGGATTTATGTATGTATCCCCCGAATTTTTCAATACGGAAACGCTACTCAAACTTTGAGTCTTGCTTAACATTTAAGTATTGTCAAAATTGACTTTTTTCCATCAAAATTCTGACAGGTATTTAACACTTAACTTTTTAAGTAGTGCTCAAAATTTGAGTAGCGTTTTTGTATTCAGGGGTATGTGTACTTAATTAGACAAGTGACTTAGGTAAACGTTTATTTCCTTTTCAGATAAACCTCAAGTCAAACTCACCATGAGCTCCCCGAGCCCGATCCTGGAGACTGATCACAAGAACGTGACGCTGACTTGCGAAGTGGTAACCGGAAATCCCCCAGTCCTGGACGAAGTCATCTGGTATTTGGACGGAGAGGTGCTGAAGCATTTGCCCGAGTGTAACGGGACTGACGGTGATGGTAAGTCTCTTGAGCTGTCTGTATATTTTCGGTTCTTCTCTGTTGCCGGCTGTAGAACTTAAAACTTTGAGCAGTATGGTTTGGAATATTGTCATGTCGTCATACAGTATGTCATCCCAATAGCTCTCTCCGTTTATTGGTCTTTGCCAAACATTCATTAATAACTAGCACCTTTCCAACATGATGGGTGATAATAATATGAACTAAAAGGAAGTGGATGGCTTGATGACGTCTGACCTATTAAAATAGTAGAGAAAACATAAACTGGGAACAGGACAGGAAGACGAACAGGACTTACTCAGTACTACATTTTCTCGTGTGGCCGTGTGGTGACGGCAGAGTAGAATACAATCGTCACCACCCCAAATCTCTCCCGTGGGTGTCGTACAAGGCGACTAAGGATAAATCAGTGATGAGGAATGGGCAGCAGCGTTCCTCTTATATCATCTAGCTATTACCTACTGCGACTTTTGTGCCCGATAAATGGCAATAGGCTCGCCACCTATTACATGGGACCTAACATAACTGGCGAAACGTGGGTGCTAGTTCACCTCTGCCTACCCCTTTGGGGATATAGGCGTGATTTATGTATGTATGTATATACATTTTCTCGTTATATAATACTGGTATTTCCGATTCTCTCTCATTGGGGTAATTTAAGCAGTTATTAGCCACCTATCTTATTTTCCACTGCAGCTGGTACGATGATGAGTCAACGTAAACTTAGACCAAATTATCGTCAAACTTGTGGTCTAGATCTCTCTCTCTCACATCGGTCTGTTTGATGTTTGATGATATCAGTCCAACTCTTTTGGGCAACATACAGGTTTGAATTTTAAGTGTATGATTTCACATTCTAAATTTCTTTCCAGAGACCCTCTGCAACGAGGTGGACCCCTCGATGCTGCTGCTCCAGGACACGACCAAGAGCTTCCACGGGAACTATTCCTGCAAGGGCAAGAACTACGCCGGCTGGGGCAATGAGAGCAGCAAGACTGAGCTAGTTGTCAATTGTGAGTTTATTGATCGATAATAATATGATGATAGATAAAAGTAGAAGCCAGAGCACTTGTAGCTTCTGGGATAGTGTTATTAATTCTAATGACCAGCCGCAGCTGCAGGGATAGCCATTTATTGAATGACTGTAAGTGTAAACCAGAGGTTCCCAAAATTTGTTTTCCTCATAGACCCCTTTCAAAATATTACTGGTGGACCCCTGCAGCTACATTTCTACCCTTTTCCCAACGCTAGACAATAATGTGAAGATTAGATCTAACTATGTTAATTTGCCACATTATCTGGCAACATTGATGGGTGAAGTAAAGCGAACATTTTAGTTCTCCACTATCGAAACCGTGGACCCCCGCTTACGAATTGTCAACCTCCACGTGGACCCCTGGGGATCCACCTGGACCACTTTGGGAATCAATGGTGTAAACCAACGTTCGATATCAGTTAACTTCTAGGGTCGTATAGGGGCGTCAACTTAATAGACGTCGGACTGTATAAACGGTACAATCAATCGTTAGTTTTTGATTATTATGTCACAAAGATTGTATATTGACGGCGGGTTTGGTCGAATGCAATGGTCAGATCTGTGACTATAGGCGAAAGTTCCCGGCTTCAAATCCTGGTAGGGGCAAATCTTTGTGACATTTGTCTCTAGTCATGATCGTTTATATTTTAATGTAATTTAATATAAATATTCTATATGTAGTAATCCCAGGACACAAGTGCTTATGCCACTTACTTTAGGCTAGATGATAGGTTTGGGTGCAAGAAATATTAATTTATTTCTTGATAAGTACACAGTAATACTGAACAATGATACGTAAAACATAACTAGATTTACGCTACAGAAAACTTAAGAAAAAAACCAGTAAAAATAAATGGGTACTTCATCTATCTCCATTTATGAAAGCTTATAAAATAGATTCGTTTATAAAATAATTATGTCTCCTTACAGACCCTCCCGGACCAGCCAAGCTGACGTACTCACCTTGGCGTGTGGTGAAGGGCAAGAGCTTGGTGCTCAGCTGCAGCATACAGGAGAAGGGGAGACCAGAAGTGCACAGGCAAGTATTATAACCTAATAGTATAACATAATAATATCATTATCAGCATCATCACAAGCCGTTTATTGTCCCCGCTTCTGGGCCACAGGTCTTCATCGCTCTATGATGGAAGAATATTGGCCGGGTGGTGACGGCAAAGCAGAATATAATTGACACCAGTCCCACCTCTCTCATGGATGTCGTACAAGGCGGCAATTTCATATAACAACTGTCAAAATATTATCAGCCAAATATGCTATACAGAACTTAGCCGTCGATTGTGAAACAGGTCCAAAATAAAATAGCCACCTCAATTTATTTCAAAATGGCAATATGTGTTCCAGGTTCCGGTGGCACCGTGGCGGTAGACTGGTACCAGATATCGTGTCGCAGAACTGGACGGTGGACCCGGTCACCCTGGACCACCGCACCAGCTTCTCGTGCCGGGGGGCCAGCGCCGGCGGGGAGGGGGAGCCGGCCACCGTCACCATTGACGTCCTAGGTGACTATACACCGAGAAATTTTAATGGTTGTTTTGCCGCAGTAAAATGTTCCTATCTTAGTAGTACAATAGATCTGTGCAGTTCTTTTAATTACATACATACATAAATCACGCCTATATCCCCGAAGGGGTAGGCAGAGGTGAACTAGCACCCACGTTTCGCCAATTATGTTAAGTCCCATGTAATAGGTGGCGAGCCTATTGCCATTTATCGGGCACAAAAAGTGGCAGTAAATTGCTAGGCGGTATAAGAGTAACGCTGCTGCCCATTCCTCATCACCGATTTATCCTTAGTCGCCTTGTACGACACCCACAGGAGAGATTTGGGGTGGTGACAATATTGTATTCTACTCTGCCGTCACCACACAGCAAGGCTTTTTTATTTAAATTAAAAATATTTGTTTTATGATTGTGACAAACGAAACTCCAAACCCACCTCGAACCAATAGTCCCCATCCCCCCGGGCAACCGGCCCCTCGCAGGTTGCCGGGGGGCGGCGGCGGGGTTATCTCGTCAACCAAATTATTGGTTGTCACGCTTTTGAGTTGATGATTGTTTTTTTGATTAGTTGAGAAAAAATATATTCAATTAAAAAAAACTCACATGATTCGATAGTAACTTTAAAGGAAAATCGTTATGCTGTGGGAAAACAACCACTCAAATTTCAGGGTGTATTGTCTTGAGGATATATTGTTTTAAGCTTACGTGGTGACTGTCATCTTTCATCTTTAATCTAGGCATCTTTAAATTGTCATAAAACGGGATTTATACCACGTACCTGGATTTTGTTGTAATTCCAATATTTCCGCACAGTTACATGCGCCATGTAACTGTGACAACGTCAGTCATCCGTAACCATGGCGCATGTAACTGTGCCGAAATATCGGAATTATCTTGAGGATGTTTTAATGGACCACTAATTTTAAAATCCACGGTGACCATTGATGTCCTAGGTTACTGTATCTTGAGGATGTTACAAGAACAGCTTTCACTGTGGAACCAATAACGAAATCGTCGGAAATAAAATAGGCTGTACCATACAGTAGGACTTATTTCAAGTCCACCTGGATAGCTACCACCATCTTATATAAATCTGTTGCCATCATAATAATGTTAACCGCATTATTGTGTTCCGACAATTTGTGGTAAGATAGCCAGCTCCTCTGTGGTTAAGGGTTCCAGGTGAAGCTCGATTGCATCTTCGGCTTTTATCGTAACGTACCATTAGATGAGACGTAGGCGGAGAGGTTATTTGAAGTGGATATTTTTTCGCTCCAAGCCAGCATGGAAGATCATTTATCGTTAACTTTAGTAATTATTGTTATTTATTTTTCAGCGCCACCAAGCTTCAAATACGCAATGAACCACTACAGCGGTGCTCTGTACAAGTCTCAGGTAACTACAATTTCTTCACGAATTTGGTACTCTAAATACTCATCACAATTCACCTTTATTTAATTATTACAATTGCAATTTTTGTAAAAGATAGGAATTTAGGCTCGAAGGTACAGCAGATTAGTCAAATTCAAATTTCTTTATTCAAATTCAAATTTATTTATTGCGATACACAGGCTACATTGATGTTACATTAATAAATTCGGTCGCCACAAGCAATATTTGCTAAGACCAATCGTATATAAGGTCTCTCTTTTACTTTCTCTCTCTTGTACTCGCGACAAAAAATCATATCTCTACCTTGCCCTCTACATCTTAAGCAGTTGGTTCCGGCTGCATCTGCAGTCGTTAATACCCACCAACCCGCACTGGGCCAGCGTGGTGGGATATGCCTTTTCTCCTCATATTCTTCCATCAGATAGATAATTCAAATCTTCCTATCCTTTTGGGGATTTAGGCGCGATTAATGTGTTTCTTTTCCAGAATATCTATATTCTTTTCATCAATAGGGAAGGCCTGTGCCCCATCAGTGAGGATATTAAGAAGCTGGTCATAGGTGATAATTCAACTTTGCCTATCCCTTCGGGGATATAGGCGTGATTTATGATATAAGTTTCTATTCCAAAATATCTATATTCTTTCATTAATAGGGAAGGCCTGTGCCCCAGCAGTGGGGACATTAAAAGGCCCTTCGAGGACAAATGAGTTATTTATGTATGTATGTTTCTGTTCTAGAACATCTCCCTGTCCTGTACTGTGGAGTGTGCGCCCCTATGCAGCGTCCAGTGGCTGAAAGACGGGCAAGTGATCGACGATAAGAACGACCGGTACCACATCGTCAGCAGGAAGATTGAGCCCCAATTCAACAGGAACGACTTCGAAGCGACGGAGTCCACGCTGGTCAGTAATCTTCTTATATAAAAAAAATGAATTGCTGTGCGTTTGTCTGGCTAAAACACGAGAACGGCTGGTCCGATTTAGCTGATTTTGGTTTTAAAATGATTGTCTTGGGCCAGACAATGCAGAAACAGTGAGAGAAAGTATGAAAAAATGCAAGGAAAATAGTAAAACTGGTTTCCTGTCAAACATTTGACGTAACCATGGCATTCACCTCTGCCTACCCTTCGGGGATACAGGCGTCATTTATGTATGTATGGATCCTTTGCCTCCATAACCAGCGGTTATATCGAGCCCCGTTTGCAGCACTGGAACATGTCGACGTGGCCGGGCCGCGTGCTGGATCGCAGTATTAAAAAAATCTTATTCCACCCCATTGATCAGGAGAATTGCACCTTTATCTTGATAATAATAAGTCTTTAAATTCCTTACCTACGTTACATCGGTTATACCGAGCCCCGTTTCCAGCAGTGGAACATGAACCTTGATCTAACAATAATAAGTCCTTGAATCCTTTACCTCCATAACAAGCGGTTATACTTTCTCAGCACTGGAACATGTCGGCGTGGCCGGGCCGCGTGCTGGACCGCGCGGCGGACGCGGCGCGCTACACGTGCCGCTCGTCGCGCAACGACGCCGGGCCCCCCGTCAACAGCACCACCAAGTTCGCGGTCGAATGTGAGTCTTGCTATAACACCCTTACCACTGCAGAAGGAGGGGCATGAGTCAAACCTTACCATGAACTCTTTACGAAGAACGAGGGGCTCAAGTCACTAGTCTTACCATTGATACCTCTTCCAGGACCCTTAGCATGCGACGTGGAGAAAATCTCCTTATGGAAAAGAAAATATTTTCCTCTCACTCGAACTCCCACTAAATCCCGAGACAAAACACTGTCAAGGGGTGGAGACAGATTTTGTCCTCGTCTCGTGCTACGCCTATAGGACCCTTAGCATGAGCTCTCTGTAGAAGAAGAATGGCCTGAAACTTTTCCTATTACTAATACCAGCTCCTCCAGGACTCTTACCGCGAGCATCAGGTACTTCTTCTACAACTTTTTCTACTTCCAAGATCCTATCTATGAGGTTTCCACAGAAGACGGAGAGCCACAAACTTCTCCTAACAAAACACTTACAAGACCCTTTCCACTAGCACCCTTAAAACCTGTTCAGATGAAGCCGAAATACTTGTGAACTCTTTAGCGTTTTCGAGTACATTACTGATTTGAAATTACACAATTTTACTCAGGCCCTATGTAAAGAGCAATGCATAATGAATCACGTCTCAATCGCGCTTACATCTGGACAGAGTCTTAACATGAGCTTTCCACAGAATAAGGAGGCCTACAGACTTCTCCTACCTCTAATACCTCTTCCAGGACCTTTAGCATGAGCTAGCCATAGAAAGAGAGACACAAACTTCTTCTACCACTGATACCTCTTCAAAGACCCATAGCATGATATCTCCACAGAAGAAGGAGGGGTATAAACTTATCCTACATCTAATACCTCTTCCAGGATCCACAGTAGAAGGAGAGACAGAATTCACTTCTTCTACCACTGATACACTTCCAAGTCCCTTATTATGAGATCTCCAAGTAGAAGGAGGGGCACAAGTCACTTGTCCTTCCTACCTTTTATACCACTTCTAATACCCTTACTATGATCTCTCGATAAGTGTCGATAAGTGTTCGAACTAACCTTGTATTGTAACGCATTACAGATGAACCAGAAAACATTACAGTGACGCCAAAAATTGTTTCTGTCATCGAAAACGAAATTCCAGCAAAAGTCGTGTGTTCTGCAAGGTTAGTATATTTATGTCACACCTGACTTTATAGTAGACCTTTCCGCCCGCTACGCGTACGGAAAATCCCACTTCCTGGTCAGGGAGTGCCATAAAACTATGATCTTACCTCGGGCGATAAAAAAGGAGGCCTCAGATCGCATATTTATCAATCATTTGCCATTTGAGACATTCTTTGTTTTCCGTCATCATCACCAGTCTTAATATCCCGATCAATGTGGCAAAAGTCTCCAAGGCAAGTAACTTGAGATTATAAATTTTTAGGTCAACCATCAAATGTTACATCATCATTTTCATCATTTGCGAAATTTGTTTATGCAATCGCAGACCGACAGCGCTATCTTCATCATCACCAGCCCTTTAATGTCCCCACTGCTGGGGCACAGCCGGGCCCAACAGCTTAACGTGCCTTCCGAAGCACGGACGAACTCAAGATAATAAATTTTTGGTCACCCATCCAATGACCGGCCTTAGCAAAATTGCTTAGTTTACGCAATCGCAGGCCAAGCGCGCTGTGCCACTGCGCTAGCGAGCTCCTCACAGCGCTAACTGCTGCCCAATCGATGTCTTCTATTTCGTCATCTTTCTCTATTTCAGGGGCTTCCCGATGCCGTCATACACTTGGCGGCGAGAGCACCCGAGCAAGAGCCAAAGCCGGGAACACGGAAACAACTCCCTTGTGCTCTCCTCATCCAACACCCTGTTGCTTGGTCCGGTGCAACGGAAAGATGGCGGACAGTACATCTGCGAGGCCTACAACCGCCACGGGGCTGTGACTACGCACGCCATTTTGGATGTTATGTGTGAGTTGAGAATTTTTTTTTTAAATTACCAAATTGCAGACAACGTGGATTCCCGCATTAAGAATAAGTTTTTTTAACTTTTCTAATCACAATTTTCTTGTGCCGCGTGGTGACGGAGAGCAGAATACAATTGTCTCATCCGTGGGTGTCGTACAAGGCGACTAAGGGTAAAGACAGCGATGAATAATGGGCAGCAGCGAGTTCAAGAGCAGGGATTGTATTTGGTGCATAATTTACAATGTACCTGCAATGTCATAACTCGTTGACAATGGTGGGTTTCTCTACAGCCTTCTTGCGTGCCGTTCTGCTAGCGTAGCGTTGGGCTCTGGTGCGTTTAGTTTCATCTTGGTATTGAACGCGTCGGGGTCGGCGCTTCGTTGCGGATCGGGGCGTGGGCGGGTTTGGGAGAGGGAGAGACCTATCATTACAGACTGAGGCATGCTGCGCACTCCCCTATTTTTTCTTGGACACACGGTTTTTCGGTATCTAGCGTCTTGACGATTCATAAGTGTATTGTAATCATACCAGATATGAATAAATGAATTTTAACTTTGACTTTGCAGCATTCCTCCTACACCACCTAGAAATATACGATTTATGTGCCCGATACATGGCTTACATGGGACCTAACTTAATTGAGGAAAGTGCGTGTTTAATTCGCCTCTGCCTACCCGTTCGGGGATATAGGCTTGCTTTGTGTATATAGTATGCATTAGGTCTAATGTTGATCCGACTTTCTTTTCTTTTCTTTGGTGGTCGAGGCCCTGGAGGTTAGCCTCAAAGAGTGCGTCACTTTTGTTGACATGCTTAATGAACCGTCATTAATCCCAGCGAAGAATAATAAACAAAATAATGTATAATGGCATTCCCTTTTTACAGATGTACCGGAATGCGGGATAAAAAGGAGCATGATCGATGGAAACCCTGTTTTAGTGTGCACTGCTCACGCGAACCCATCAGAGGTAAGAATAATAATTAGAATCTTCATTTGTATAATCTACAGTCAACTCAAAGTAATTACTTGAGTAAAAGCCGTTAATTAAATTGTCATTTTTAAACAATAAACAAGGATATGTCTAAAGTAAGAATACTTAAATATTTATTTACTACTTAAGTAAGAACTGTAATACATTTAAAAATCGAGTAATCTTGACTGTTACAGGTATCGTTCTTATGGAAACTGAAAAATGACAACGACAGTCTCACCGACGAGGAGATTTGGCAATCTGGCACACAGAGCTTTCTGAAGCTCAGCACCAGCGTGGACGTCTACAGGACCTACTTGTGTTTCGCCAACAACTCTGTGGGGATGTCGCGACAGTGCGAGATGGATGTTGTTGGTGAGTTATTTTACATTGAATCCAGCCTCAACCAACTAATCAATTTCTTCATTGCATTCCTTATTGAAAGGAAGTGCATAAGGTTGTTGAGTTTTCTAGTCAGTATTTTTTGTATAGCCTCATTGGTAAACAAGTTATTAGATCGACCGAAAATCTTGGATTACCTTCTAGAATACGTGGAGAAAATTAAGATGAAGTAAACAGTTCCTAAGTTAATAAATACGTCGAGAATAAGACGATTATCTGATTATATAATAATAACAATTTAAATGACCTTTGATTGAACCTTTGAGATCTATTTTTTTAATATAGCACCTAATTATTTACTAACCCTTCTTCATTACTATTTTTCTGCTTTTAATAGCCAACTTGGGAAGTTTTGGTAAGTACTTAAAGAAACAAAAAAAATCTTCATTTTATTTAAATACTTTATTAATAATGTCTTTCTCTCTGTCTCATTTGATTACAAAAAGAGTTTTGTCAATATCTATAGAAATAAAAAATATCCTATTATTATTCTAGCTTTGCTTAGAAAATATTAATAAAGGGAATCGAATGGACCTCGCAATGGCTTACTATCAGATAAATGGAAGATTTTATTTTCAGGTATTGTTCCGTGGTGGAGAGATCAGCATAAGCTGATCCTGATTGGAGGCATCGCCCTCGCAATCCTCGTCATCACAGTGATTCTTTGCATAATCATCATCTGCGTATGCCGTAGGATGAGGGCCAAATCCAAATGTGAGTATTATCTTGACGACATGCCGTGTGTGTGTTTTATTTGTGTGTTATAATATAAATCAATCAATGTTTCGCTGTAATGTTGCTGATATAAAATTTAAGCCGCCTACAGTTAGTCTGTCTATGAATTTAATGGATAAAGGAATCTAATTCTATGAATAAGATTAATTGATATTGAATTAAAATATTGATTATAAAGTTGAACTGTCTTTAAAAGGAAATTAAAGCGACATTTACGCGAGATAAGTTATTGTTTTTGTTTACTGTTTAATTACTATCGTAGTCAGTGTTGTCTTTTATAATAATTAATTTGTTTACGTTTCCTTTGCGTTTTATATTTGCAAAACTATTAATTTAGAATAACTCAGTGTTCTACTTTTTATTTTTACATTAAAAAAGGAATCATGCACTTTCACTGAAATGGTAAAAATCATTAGTATTTGTAGAAAAACCAATAGCGATATTTTCAAACATAAAAATTTAAACATTTACAATTTACTTTATTTTAATACAAGATTATAGTTACATGAATATTTAAATAAATGTGTTTACAAAAATCTCTCAACGTCGTTTTTTGACATATTTTTTGTGTGAAAATACAGCTACTTCATTGCTTTTCCCAAGTTTTTCACTGTAGACTTGATAATATTATTTAGCAAAACTAATTTCTGTTGTTTGTTTACCTTTCTATCCCTGGACGCTGCATAACAACATAAACACGTTGACTAACATACAAACATGTAGACAATAATCCAGTGGAACTCGAAGAGAGGGAGAAGTAAGTTTTATTTTTACTTAAACCTTATTACATAACATTAAATTTTCTTTAATATTTACCAATGTAATTTCGAATAATTTCTCGTTTAAATTCTTAATTCCTAGAATCTAGCCTTTGAGAGCCTTTAGATTTACAATCTAGTTTTTTTGTTTCTAGTTGTTGGTAGATTTTATTGTTTAGGAATTTTAAGAAAAGTAATTTAATTAAATTATTAAATGTATTCAAATATCATAAGATATGCTTACTATGACAAATGAAATATAATAATATTGTTTCTTTTAGTATCAATAATGATAATATTTATTTATATTTTAAAAGCTGCTAATTGACTACAGCTCCTAGTATGTCGCAAATTAAACAAAAAAATAATAGTATTTTCCTTATAGTTGAATTTAATAGTCAATAGCGTTTGGAAGAACTCAATATTGGTTTTAGTGACTTATTCTTTTTTTAAGTAGGCATTGTTCTGTTTTTTTTTCGTACATTTTTAGTGGGAAATGGAAATTTTCAGCCACGCCGTTGGTCCGAGCGGATTCTTGGCATACATTGTCAATGCCACCCTCGAGGTCACCTCTGGTAGTGCCAATGCAGAGGCCCTAAGCTTTGGAAGGTCAAGTTCAGTTTGGGTTTTCGCCTGTCACATCGCTTGGACCAACGGCTAATAGAGTTTTCTTTTCTAAATCTTAGTGTTGAAGACGCGATGACTAATACTTAGCTGAGTTTAGTGACTACTAAAAGTCTAGTCGAATTAGCAGCATGCATATCATTTAGTGTTACTCTTAACAAACTAACACGGGTTTATCTGGTTATACAACAGGGTTTATTATTATTTGAATATTCAATATTTGTTTTTACAATTGTTTATTCTTGTAGGTTCCTAACCGCCCTAACCCCAGACGTTCTGAGACTGACTACAATTAATAGCTCAGGTATTATTACTAACAAAAATATTTCGTATTTTCCTCCTATATAGATGGAGAATGCTTTCTTATTATTTTAAGCTATTTGGCTAGCCGTTGGTACTTTGTTACTATTTGTGTGGTTTTCTTGTAGAAAATTTTGAGTAGAGAAGAGATAATGAATTAAAAGAATTGTTTGCATGTAAAATATGCTATTGGAAAGCATTCTTCTAGTCTCATATCATAATCAAATTTTATAATGTTCGTAATATTGTTATTTATATTTCTATTATAACTATATAGAGACTGACATATTATCCTTATACCTTCATTCGTCTTATTATTATGTATGTATACTCTCATTAAATAATCACTATTAATTGCCTGTATTATAGTCATGTTATTATTATCCATATATTTAACTAATATAGATTTTTTATTGTTTCTCAAATTAGTAAGACTCCATTGTCATAAAGATTATCATTATAATCATTAATAATATTGGTTGTTCAATAGCTGCAAATATTTCTTGCATTTGTTTTTATTAAGTTCAAAAGTTACATCCTAACATTTTGTTTATTTCTATGTTTTATTTCATACAGTCCGGATGGTAGCTGTATAAATGAGGTTTCGATAGCTCAGTCAATTATATCACAAGCTTTACCTGCTTTGTCACCGCGCCTAAACCTAACGTTTAGTCCAAAATCATCGGACAGGACAAGATTAGTTGATACCCAGAACTACCCAAATAATTTAGAAATGAATAAATTTAAAGAACACCCTGTTACCAGCAGCTTGCAAGCAAATCTATCACAATTAGAAGCCACAATAAATAGGAAAGACAAAGATGGAACCCAAAATTTGACAACGCCCAGAACTGAGCCGAACGATGAAACACAGACAGTAGCGACACCAAACAAATGGCCTTTGAAACCAGGAGTTTTAGTTCATGTCAACTCTAACCACACTCTAAGTCCTAAAAATCAAGCTCGACTCCAGAATGTCAATGCTCATAGTAAAAAAGAGGAAGAAGATGCTAATTTGGGACTTCTAGAAAGAAGTAGAACTAAAACTGAAAATGAGATTGCATCAACTAAGTCTGAGTATTCTAAAAAGAATGGGAAGCCTAGAAGACATACACAGAGTGTCGTATCTGGTCTTTTGAAGAATTTAAGAAGGAAAAGCAGCGACTCCGACGATAGTAGTGGAAAGTATAAAAAGATTAACAAGTCTAATAAGAGGGCCTTATCGTTAATGAGTTTAAACAAATCTGGATACAGCGTGCCTAAGAATAGACTTAAATCATTATTTCAAAGTGAAACACCAAACGTTATTGTTACGGAAGGAGGTAGTTATTATGATGGTTATGTTAGTCACGACGGTACCACACTTTCAGATGATGTATCAAACAGAAATTGCAAAAGTTATTTAAACAAAACAAACTCAGTTTTAAATTTTCTTCCGCGCCCTTAAGAATTTATTTTGTTTAAATATAAATGTTTCATACATCATCACTAAACAAGACATCACAGATCACTTTTAACTCACACGCTTTTAATATCATTATTTTTTTTACAATAATTTGATTTGTTTCAATTTTTCATTTCGCTTTGCATAAGCACGTTTGGGTTTGATTTGCGTTTTCATTTGTACATGTGCATGTTTTAGTTGTGTCGTTTAAAAGACCAGAAAGAATTGCGACCAGTAAGGTAAAGCCGGTAAATGACCAAACGCCCACGAGGACAACAAGGAAGAGGAAAAAGCCCGGCGACTGTAGTAAGTACCGCATGGTTTGGCTCGCTTCTTAACTTTTGGTTGTGATAAACTATGATGTTTAAATTGTTAAGCTTTCCTTTGGGTAAACTGTAATGTTTTAATTTTTAAGCTTTCTAATATAACAATGTTAAAAATAACTGGTAAAGATGAAAGATGTATGATTCAATTATGCATCTGTTAAGTTTATTTTAAAATGATTTGATATGTAGGCCCCAATTAGAATAGGATAAAGTCAGCTAATATGATCTTACTTTTAATTTACATAGTAAACGAATAAAGATGATTGTAATCTATTATAACCGTTATTACATGTTGTTATTTTAACAGTAAGTGTGTCAATCTAATTTGATCAGTAGGAAAAATTGTTGAAATCAGTATAATGTTTACCATGCATATGCACTACTCTTTGCATTTTGACACGTAAGAAGAGTTGCTATTCCATTCTGAAGATTCCCACATTTGCTAACACAATTTCGTACTCTTCTGTAAAATATTTTAAGTTTAGTACTTTTTTACAAGTGTTACTTATATTTCTTTGTATGCTATTTACAGGCCCTCCTACGAATGGCGTAGATAATGCGGCGAACGGAAACTTAGGAGCGGACAATCCGGGTCTTTACGAGAACCTGCCGTTCCATGGTCTACAACAACCTCCCAATAAGGTAACAGTTCGCAAGCTTAGTCTAATCAACAGTTTGAAATAATAATACAAGGCTAGTAAGGTTTACACATGATGATGATGATTTACACTACATTTTCAATATTAATAAAGGATAAACCATATTTTAAACATTAATTATTTAAAACATTTGACTATTATCTAATCCGTTATACTTGGCTATATTCTATGCAGGTTTTCATTAAATTTTCCTCATTTCATTTACTATAGTTGTAAATATCATTATCATGTGTATTACTTACATATAGAATTTTGTAAGATCTATACTACTTATTATTTAGTAATATACTAGCAAAAATCATAATTATTATTGACATTTCATTTAGTCTACAAATAGTACAGTTATAGCTTTATTTGTTCATCGTCATTGCATTCATTTTAATTTTACTAAGATCCCCATGCCCTTTTTCATTTTTGTTTGTTGTTTTTTTGTTTTGCATGTTTAACCTTTTTGTTTCATTGTTTTCATGTTTTGTTTTACGTAACAAAAGCCCGTGCAAGCAATACAACCAAGAGTCGTCGAAACGAATCCCAAAACTACCAAAGGAATTGAGACTTTGCAGAAGCAACTGACAACTAACCCATCTTTCACACCAAGAATAGTGTGTCCACCGTTTATGCAAAATACGATAAGCTACCCTATGACGTCACCATCTAATCCCCAGTATCAAGCTTATGGTATACCAGTACTGTCGCCAATACAACAAATGTATCCATTGCATCAAACTGTTCTGTTAAATCCATACTTACAACCAATGCAGACGTCTTATCTGAAACAGTTTCCAACAATCGACGAGGAAGTCTCGGAAACAGAAACGAGAAAATTTTCTTCCTTGAACACAAGAAACGTTAGAAAACAACCACGATTCCAGTCTATGAGAGTAGTGAGAAAAAGGAACATCGAAAGGTTCTACCCAAACACAGAGTACGGAGAGAATTTTAACGAAATCAATAATAATAATAATAATCACGGTGATTCGGACAATGACAAAGACATAGTATTTAATCAAGATAATATTTACGCAAACTTCCCATCTTTATTGAAAATCAAATCTAACGTGAGTGGAGTGGAACAGTTTGAAAATCTTACAGATTCCATACAAGTTTGCGAAGAAAGTCTGGAGCCAGTTAATCTGTCAACTTCATCTTTAAACAGACCAATACCTGCACCTAGAAAGAAAATTACACCTATGTGTTCTCCAACTAAAACTGATCACGTTTACGTGAACTTATCAATGCCTTTGATAAATACAAAGCTCTCAATGCCCTTTGACACAGTTGATGCACCTGTCATACCTACAAAGTCTGCTGAGGATATATCAAAAGTCAAACCCTTTCGTTTGAAAACGACCATTAAACCTGAAACAGAAGAAAATAATGAAAACGGTGACGACACCGATAGAGATAAAGAAGATAAGGAATTGTCGAAACCAAATATAATAGGTGCTACACCAAAACGGAATCTATCCATTACATTACCTTCGACGTCATTAGTCAAGTCGGTTGTTAACCAATTGAATGATCAAAGCATGAACAAAGTGGGACTTCCAACAAAGCAAGTGATAACGCCAAATAAAACTTTGCAAATACCAAAGCTTACTGAAAAACCTATACCAAAGAGATCTGTCGTCAGACGTAGTAATTCAGTTCAATGTACCTTACCTGTGGAAATTGAAAATGGTCAGGTATAAACGCTTTTTAGTTTTTTTTCTTCATTTCCTTTCAACCCATCCTCTTCACGTCGGCATCAACTTGCCTTACTAACAAATTAATATTTTCGTTTTCAGAATACTAACATACTGCAACAACAATACATGCAAAAACGCAACCATTTCACTAATATAAGTTCCAAAGGCAAAAACAAGAAAAACTTCCAAATTCCCCTGCAGAAACATCATAGCTTTTGTTACTTTCAACCTATAAGAGTAGATAAGAGAATACCCGTAGACCAAGAAAGGTCTTACAATAACACAATAGGACCCATGATATACCAACCGTCTGACGCACAATACTACACCAAAACACTGAACAGAACTAGAGAGAAAAACAATCAGAAACTCAATCGTCTTAAGAAATCAGAAAGTTTAAGAGAGAAGTTGTCTTGCGTCGGAATTTACGATAATTACGAAAAGCCAGACTACCCCGAACCAGAGTACAACGAATCCGAAAGGAGATCCTATTTGCAGCTCCTCAAAGGCAACTACATATCAAACTCAACAAGGAATTTAGGTCCAGAACATAATAACTACAGCACAAACTATAATACAGTTGGACCCAAAGAAGAGAAACCTAAACATAAGAAATTAGTGTACGCAGACTTAGCGTTAGGGAATCATAATTTGAAATTTAAGAATACAGTCAATTCTAATAGACATTTGTATGACACGTACACTATAGGTAGTGAAGGTATCAGTAAAGATACCAATAGTAGTAACAAAAGTAATGTTTTGAGTGGTCATAGGAAAGGAAACCATAGTCAGCAACGGAGCGATTATGCTACTCTTAAGTTTAATGAGATCGATGTCTGAATGGTAAGTACTCTCTAATGATTGCTATTCATTGATGATAATATGATAGAACTGCCTATGGTTTTTAACAAGATATCTGCTTAATTAAACATAGACTTTAAAATACAAACGTGCTAGTTTTTTTTCTTTACTGTTCAATTATTATTTGTAAGAAGAGAGAAAAATAGAAATTTCATCATAAAAAATCTGAAAAATCATCAAAGAATGGAACAATTGCATTATTAACTATTTAATGTACTGGCTTCTTACTAAAATGTCTAAATAAATCATGTTAATTGTAATGAAGGTAAAAGAGATTAAGATATTATTTAATTGTTTTAACTTTTCCACTTTATCGTAATCGTATAATTATTACTTATGAAAATGATAACAGAGCGACTAATTTATCCTATACTATACATACCTCCCTTTAAAGTTGTCACTTGGCAAGCAATTTGAGACACAAAACAAAATATTTGATCCAAAGGTCATCCAAGCCATTTTCTAGTAATATTTATCCATTGCTTGCAATTTACTTCTGGGGACAAATAATATCTTTAAGATATCAAAGAAATGTTTTGGTAGAAACAATTCAGAATGATTAGAGTATTTATAATGGCAATAGGCTCGCCACCTATTACATGGGTCCTAACATAATTGGCGAAACGTGGGTGCTAGTTCACCTCTGCCTACCCCTTCGGGGATATAGGCGTGATCTATGTATGTATGTATGTACGAAATTCATCTAAACAGAAACATCAAACAATTTAAATTACTTTCGATAAAAATTAATTTAATGGTAATATGTGCTTATAAGCTACCGCGTCTTAGCATGTGCCCAACTCTTAATTAGATAAAACTTTAAGAGCTTAATATAACAAACTATTTATCGCAGTGTCGTGATGTTTTTATTTTCTATTTCTAGGAACGCTTTACCAAGAGTGACACATACATTTATTAAATTAAGGTAAATTCAAAATTATTTACAAACCGCTTCAGTCGGGCTTGCCTAATGAACTAATACCCTTGTTACAAGATATGGACTAATTTGGTTACCAAAAGTTACTATCAACGCAGTTTACAGCACAACCACATGTTGTACCCCCAAGAAAACATTAGAAATAATGTTAATTTTAAATTAAATAAGGATTATTGTTAACTCAGAAAAATTTTTTTTTGTAATTTTCAAGTTTTCGATCGAAGGTACGATATCACTCTCAAATTTATATCATCATCAAGATTAGCTTATTATTACCTGCTATTACACCTGTCGTCATCTACGACTCGGAATGATGGGCTGCAGGCTTCCAGTATATGACTTTCAAATAAAAACTTGTTAGTGTCCTGTACTCATACTGATTTTAGACAGAAAAATGGATTTCAACTTGGTAACACTTTTAGTCCGTGGTAACAAGGCCGAAAGATCTATGCAGACTGAATATAGGCTAGTACCACGCACCGTATGGAATAGTAAATTATCTCGTGTTTAAGTAATAAATTAGCCCAAAAGGTTTGTAGGCTTGTACTTGTACAAAATAATTTTATGGGAGAAATTATTTCAGGAGTATTACCTTACCTGTCCGGTATGGGGATATATTTAGAACTCTTACCCGACCCCAGAATAATAAAAACAGCATTAATAATATTAAATGCAGAAAAGGAATTTCACATATAACTTCATTCATAACGGTCATTCTTGTCTTGTAAGACTTGAAACGCATTCTAATTTTAACATTCCACTACTGCACAGCTGCATAGATCTTGAACAAAAGCAATTTATATCGCCATAATTTTTGGAAAAGTTGTTAGATTAAAAACATATTAATATAAGTATCCTTTAAATATAATACATATTAACTTGATAACTTAAACCAACCACATATTTCGACACGCTTAACACGTTTTCAAATAACACGTATTACCATTAGATTAAGCAATGTTTAATTACCGATGACAATTATAAAATAATATATGTATGGAGAAAATGTAGATAATCAACACGAGCAAATATTAATATAGTGAATTTAATCTAGTCACTGACTGAACATTTATTTTCTTAGTGGAATTCTGAAAATGTTAAAACGTCATAATTAGTTTTAGACAATTCTTGCATATACTCAAAATCAAGTTTTACGTTACAGCCCTACAAACCGGATGATCAGTTTATATACGCTGATGCTGATCTAAAAGACTACGGACCTATCAACTATAAGGCTGCTTCCATTTACGCCCGAATGAAGAAGGTCAAGGAACAGCAGAAAATGCAAGCAATATACGATAGACAGAACGAAGAAGACGAATTACTCTGAATCGCCAAGAACCATTGCTTAGTTTTTAGAAGAAAAAAAATAGAACAAACGAAAGGAGATTGTAAAGGGTATGGCATAGGCACCATTTTAGATTGTAGACGAAATCTACAAGGCCACATAGATTCTTTTCATAACTTTACGATTTACTTTTTAAATCTTAAAAGGCCGGCTTTCTTTCAAAACGGTATCATCTAAATAAATCATAAATCATCTTAATAATTGTGATTTGAAAAAAATATCTGTTACATAAATATATAACTTAGACGTGTTATGAGTCAATTTTCAGATTTTCCGATTCCTAACAAAATAAAACTACCGAAAATGTTGCCTATAAAAGTTATCTTACCATCTCCTTTAATGTAATCGTATTGTAACATACCATTCGTGCGTCTTGTTACAATTTCATTACATTTGATACCATTAGCTTACGTTTGTTACCGAAATGTATATTAAAAAAGAGAATTTTTAACACATTAACATTTTAACAGACGTGAATTGTAGCTAAAATGTGTTTTTTTTTAATGTTGCAATACAACAGCTGCTCCGTGAGTCAATGTAGACCGGTCTTGAAATAAGCTATTTCACTAAGTGGCAGAATCGCTAAAGCAAATCCTCAAAACCATAGCCTGTTTGTACAACACAAGTGTAGAACTTCAGTAACGGATAAATTGTAAATACTACTTAGTTTTCTTATTGTAAAATGTAACTAATTCTAAATAAAGTGCGTGGAATGTGAAAAAGTTGACAGCGACAAAAATATCGACTACTCCTTGGGAAAATCACTGTCATTCACGCAGTTCATACAAATTTGCTGTAAGCTATTTCGTATTTCTCGCGTAGAAAATTTAATATTTTAGTCGGAATGTCTGAATATTATGGAGTCCCGTTAAAATCAACAGGGTATTTGGCCGAATCGCAAATAGTTTTATAAATGGGAAAATATCTCTGTTCTGCTGTCAAACTACAGTTTGTATTAAAAGATATTGAATTGCTTGAATTTGTTAGTCGCTTATCTTAAAATATAATTCATATCACAACCAAAGGAACTCAATAATTTTTGGATGTTTTTCTAATAACTTTTATAAATTTATAATTTTTCTAAAAATCATATAAAAATTTAATTAAAAATAACAAAATTATTAAACTTTTCTCCCATGCACCAAGACCAAGAGACCAAGATTTTTTCCAGTTACGATAATCTTTGACTTTTCTTTCGCTTAGGACTAATTGCACGACGGTCACATCTAACAATTTGAGTTAAAACAATCTTCTGTCTTTGCCAGTGATTTCAAACTGACAGAGACAGAAAAAGTTTTGAATTTTTTGAGCGTTGTGCATTTAGCTATGTCTACTTAAACTGCTTATGATCCACTTTAACAGCAGAACAGAACAAAACCGCCAGACACAGCAAATTTAGTAACAACAGGGCTAGACGTAATATCCGTCCAAACGGGTTAGTCCACATATTAGTCAATGTAGTTTGGGCCATGATACCGCCTGTACATTGTTGTATTATAATTCACCTCTAGAACAATCTAAGACTATCCAAAGGTAGTGAATTAGCGATATCGTGTATAACCCAGATAGATAATGTAAAATCTTCAACCGTGGTGTTGTTGAAATTTCAGAGGACAGCCTTCGGAGAGATTCTTGGAAAAGTAGTCAAGCCATAAATTAATAATGCAGACAATGTAATTTCTTGGTACATATTTATTTTATTATCGGGGTTGTACTATCAAATACTGCACCAAATAATAATGTAGGATCTAGTTCAAAATGGTCCGTGGATTCGGCATTTATTTTAAGTAATCTTTAATAAATAAGTTATTTTTTTTACACTTTGCAACGAAACTTTTTGTATATAAAAGCTTTTTCACTTGACGATATTTCTTACAAACTTCCAAGTTCGAATTATTTGAAAGAATTAATGGAAATAGAACTTTGTTATTTGCATGATCTGTCGTTAAGTGTAAATGCTTAAGTATGTTTTTTTTATAACGAAATACGTGTATGTACTTAACCTGTGTATTTTGAAGCGTTATAACTGTTTTAATTGAAAAATTAACGCTCCAAAAGTAATATTGTCGAAGTTGTGATAATAGTCTGAATTGAATCGTAGGCTCGGTTTATATTGCGTCCTGTAGGAATAGAAGCGACTTCTTCCAGTGGAATTGTGCAAGGCATCGCCAACTGTATAAGGCACAAATACAGTATCTGTGGAAATCCTAGTAAATGGTTGAGATCGAAAAAGGACCATGTCGAGAGACCGAGGAACGGAAAGAGTGATTGGGATTGCAATATTTCAATCCATACTGCTTAAGGTTTTGACTTAGGTTTTATAGCTGGGCGCATGATTGACACCAACCCTCATAAACACTCCTTTGGGTGGGTTTGTGAAATTCATTATTCCTAAAATTAATCAATCACAAAGAAATTCCTTTAGAAAAACTCTCTTCTACCGTAAATTGAGCCTTAGTTGACTCTGGAACGTTATTTAAAGATGTAAATTGTGAGACTAAAACCTTTGGTATTATTTATTACTTTAAACAATTCACAACACTAATGTAAATATTGAATAGGAAACTCGTAAAATTCTGGTGATGCGTGAAGATGGCCTATGTTGATGTTAATCAGGAACCGTAAGACGGACTTGGTGATAAAATTCCATTGTTTAAAAACTCATTGTCTCTTGTTCCAACGCATATTTATTTCTGCAAAGCTTTAGTAGGACTTGGCGCTACTGTGAATGGAAATTCGCACTATATCCAAGGACAAGTGTGCGGTGGGGCGATTGAGAATGGCAGCTGAAAGTAGATTACTGTATTTGTAAGGTGTTTTTAAATATTTCCAAAGCAACCGATATTTTAGGAGTTTTCTATAGCTGAGTTGGTTGAGCTCGACGAGTAATTGTAATAGTATAATTTCCGCAATGATTTGGTTATCTTTCTAAGCGGTTATGTTGGTCCACTAATTTAATGAACTTGATTTTTTAGTTGTATTTCTTGGTTTATACCTACACCTCTTCTCATACTATATTACCTACACATATTTCCAAAATTATTCTAAATAACACTGTATATCGGAAAATATTTTGTTCAGAATTGTAATTTTTAACTCCATTTTGTATGTTTTTCGGCATTTCGGACTATGTTACTGCTAAATTTTATTATATACGTCTTTAGCGTCAAAGGACACAATAATTGTCGGCCTCTTTTTGGATATGTGTTATATTAATTATAATTAAATATTAGAAACTAAATAAAACAGTGACTGACTAACCATTGAGAGAGCAACCAAATCATTGTCATCTGTACTAAAGTTAAAGGGAGAAAGTACTTACGTTAAACTATAGAGAAAGTTTTGTACATACAACTTGTTATGATATTGTCAAATAGTGTTAATAAAGTAATTTATGGATTTTTCTTGGAGGTCTCTTATTTCAAAAACTTCTTTCACATACTGCCGCACTCAGAGACGTCAATTAACTTTAATGAGTCGGCAAGAATAGCGACTAGTTTTGAATTGTCATTTTTTGGATATATTATCGTAATTGACGTCTCTGAATGCGGCAGTTAGTAAGCTGACCCCCGAATACAGAATCGCCACTCAAAGTTTGAGCCCTGCTTAACATTTAAGTAACCCCAAAATCTTTGTACTAATTTTTCTAACATTTATATAATGTTAAAATTAAAATCGAATAGTTTATAAAGCAACCCCAAGCTTAACCGAACGCACGGTATTTGTAAAAATATCTGCTTTGGAATGTTTGAAATTTATTTCTACATTGCGAGGGTACCCGTTGGCTTACAACGTGAAGTGTAAAGGTTAGAAGAATTTCGGCAAGTTAATTAGTGTCTTGGGTGGCCGAGCGGTCAGGCACCTGCCCGGATAGCAGCGGACGCGGGTTCGATTCCCGCCTCAAGATCATAATTTTTCGAAATTCTTTTTCTAACCCCAAAATCTTTGTACTAATTTTTCTAACATTTATATAATGTTAAAATTAAAATCGAATAATTTAAGTGTTATCAAAATTGTCGTCCATACACATTCTGACAGGTATTATCCACTTACTTTATAAGCAGTTTTAAAAATTTGAGTAGCGTTTCTGTATTCGGGGGTAATGTGGTGATGGCAGAGTTGAATACCACTTTCACCACCCCTTTACATCCCGTGGGTGTCGTAACCCCTCACGACACCCACGGGATGCCTCAAGGACTTTTCCTAGGCACAGAACCTAGCCAAATCCTTTTTCTATCATCATCATCATCATCACCAGCTCTTTAAAGTCCCCACGCCTTGGGGCAAAGGTCTTCCCTATGGATGGAAGAATATAGGGCTAATGGGCCATAAGAACTCGATAACGTAATGACTTAGTGCTCGACCTGCGATTGCGTAGTCTAAGCAATGTCGCTCAGGCCGGTGATTGAATGGGTGCCCAAAAATATATTATCACGGGTTCCTCCGTGCTTCGGAAGACACGTTAAGCCGTTGGTCCCGGCTGCATCTGCAGTCGCGACCAACCAATCCGCATATGGGCCAGCGTGGTGGGTTATGGTCCATTCTCCTATTTTTCCATAGGGAAGGCCTGTGCCTAAGCATGCTGGCCCAGTACCAATTGGTGGGTATGAATTATTGCAACGTAAGCAAAGTTTGCGAATAATGCTCGTTGCATAGACCAATCAAAATATTACTCGTCTATTATCTGTCAGTCTTATTATTAAACTGGTAGTAAATATGGTATAGCTATTCCGCGTTTTGTCTTCGTCTCACAAATGTGATTTTGAATGCGAGGAAAAGAGGCTAAACACTGAGTAACTAGTCTATACTTAAACCGTGTTATAAGTAAGGCCGTGTATGTTTTAAGAAAGCTTGCTAAGCCGCTGCGTTGGTCCCAGCGGCATCTGTAGACTTTTCACCCACAAATCCCGGTGTTACTTTCACACATTCATCTACAGGGAAGGCCACATCAACCAGCAACGAGTAGGTACTTAAAAGGGTCACTGATGGCAAAGGAAAACAAAAATTTAACAACGGCATTTAAAAATGTTTTATTTATAAAATAAAAATAATTAAATTTTTCTTACACTTACATCTGGTCCAAAGTAAGCAGCATATGCACTTGTGTTATGGATACTAGTATAGGTACTAATATACTACAAAAACATAATTAATTAAACAACCATGAACAAATGTCTGTGTTCATCACATAATTTGAACCTACCAGGATTCGAACCCAGGACCTCTTGGCCAATAGCCATCAATCTGACCATAAAGCTAAATATTTCTTAAGGTTAACCTAATCACAGCCATTAAGAGCTCTATACATGCATACATACTAAGCTCGTTACACCTTACTAAAATAGTAGGAAAATTGATTCAACGGTCACCATTTGCCTAACTCTCTGAAATCGTCAGTATTTTTAGGACGATCGCCGATACCTACCACAATAAAGTAATGTCAATATAATATAAAGATTTTGGTGGTTAGAAAAAGAATTTCGAAAATTATGATCGAATAGTTTATAAAGCAAACCCAAGCTTAACCGAACGCACGGTATTTGTAAAAATATCTGCTTTGGAATGTTTGAAATTTATTTCTACATTACGAGGGTACCCGTTGGCTTACAACGTGAAGTGTAAAGGTTAGAGGAATTGCGGCAAGTTAATTAGTGTCTTGGGTGGCCGAGCGGTCAGGCACCTGCCCGGATAGCAGCGGACGCGGGTTCGATTCCCGTCTCAAGATCATAATTTTCGAAATTCGTTTTCTAACCACCAAAATCTTTGTACTAATTTTTCTAACATTTATATAATAATAAAATTAAAAATCGAATAGTCAATATAATATCTTTAGATAAAATTGATGAGTGTATGTGTGAACTACTGTTTACAGACAGAAAACAATTGGAATCACAGCTAGCTACAAGACATAATATTTCGTAGTTATTTAGGCCTATTTTTGCATAATAGTCTTATTTATAACATTGTTATGATTATCCTTATCTTCCCGTCCTCTTCCCATGTTATCTGGGGTCGGCGTAGAAGGTTTCTCACATCCTGGTTGGCTGAGTTCAGGTAGCCAAGTAGGTATAAGTTCCGCATTAGATCATAGTTTCTCAAAAAAATATCAAGTTCTTTTTGTTTTAAAACGTGTTGCAAAAATATCCAAATAAGATATTATCTAATATTGCGTTAATTCGCAAATACTACTATTGCTCTACATTTCTTATATGTCAGAGTTGTTTTACAGTAGGCTATGCCAAGATTCGTATAAATAGCGGCTAAACCGACTACCAGACGCATCCATCCAACCATGCGCGTACAAAAATATTTATTTTAAAAGTTAAAACTTACAACATTTATCAATAATAGTTGTATGTTGAGCCTAAATACGTCAAAAAATATCCAATTAAATTGGAAATAGTGTAACTAATACACCTCTACCAACCCTTCCATCTACGGAAATTTGCAGGCATGACTCAATTACATATTTTATTTCTACTTCATTGTTACAATTTAAAAGATATCACATCATGAATAACTACTTACTATAGATTTCTACGAGCAAATCTGCACAAAACTTTTTAAAAATCTACAAGCCTTTTAGTTTGTGGTCCAAGAAATGTCCAAGAAATCTTATTTCACAACACTTTCTCATTTAAATTGGGAATAATGTATCCATTACATTTGGCAGTCTTGAAAGAACCTTCGTTTCTCCTTCCAAAGATTGCACGATTATTCATTTACATGCAAACTCTTTTATTGTCAAATAAATTAGTTTTTCACAATTATATTATTGAAATAAGGTTACAAATTATCCTAGATGTAAAACAAGATAACTTTTCATATATTTTTCCTTTTCAATTGTTATTTTAAACAGAATTAGAAAAGAGGTCTACAATTTTGTTTTTATTCTTCTCAACTTGAGCAAAATAGTTCTGTTTTGAATTTTCTTAACCTGCTTGAATGTTTTAGAACCATTGTGGGTGGACCACATGAGAAGAAAACTGTTATCATTCCATGGATTCACCCTGCGGGTGCCGGGCCCATATTGTGGCAGAGAGGGGAGTCAGTGGCAGCGCATGGGACTTGTAACCTAAGTGTAGGTTTAAGGGATCCCCTTTGACAACTAGTCAACACTCACCTTCGTCACCCCCACTTATCTCTCTGCCCAGCCATACTTGCTAAGATTCTATGAAAGCCGCCTTTGACACTCGTTCCAGTGTAGAAGTTATGTAAGTTCTAGACAAGTCAAGGCCTTTTAGTAATGTATATAGGGATTTAGCTGGTATAGCCCTCGCTGCCACCTCTACAGCGTACAAACCAACAGTTTAGCCAATTTTGTTAGTTGGTTTGTTAAATCAAACTTTGTTCCTTTTAAACCTTCGAAATTTTAAATTCGTGAGGCTTCAAGGAGGTCACGTCGAGGTAGCATCCTTATTCTTCTTCTCCATGCCCTGTTCCCAGTTTATCTGGTGTCGATGTAGTATGTTTCTTCTTCCATTCATATTGGTCAGACGTCATCAAGCCATCCACTCCCTTTTGATTCATATCATCCATCTATGCTGGCCTGGGAGCGAACAAATAACGTAGAATAGGTCAGCCCCGACTCATCCTATGGCGTATGTCGTAAAAGTCGACTAAGGGAGATTGCCCGATGTAGACCAATAAGCACCTTGGGGCACCCGAATGGTATAGGGCAAACCACCAACAAGAGCATACCCAAAGAGGGTTGGTGTCAGGCAGGCGGCCGGCTGTGAAACCTAAGCCAAAATCTTGAGCAGTATGGATTGGAATGTTGTCGAGGTAGCATCATCAGCAGCGAAATGGTCAGTCTCCGTAGAAGTCGTGTTCACCTCTGCCAAAGTAGACGTAGTCGAAACACCACTTCCTGGCTTTCACGTCAGTGGAACAGCAAGCAGGCCAAGCCTGCTTTGACTTCGTCAGCTTAGCGCATCGTTGGCACAGGTCCAGAAGCTCATCCTGCGAAAACGAAAAACATCAATGTGATTTAAAAAAAAAAAATTCTGTAACAAAACGCTTAAGAGGGTCGTGAAGTGCTGATACGCAGTGCGAGTAATGCCTACATTTGCTTAAATTTTATTTTGAATACTTATCTGTCTATGTGGTTTTCCCTCCACCATTCGGGTGCCACAAGGTCTACACGGAGCAATCATCTGTCATCGGTCGTCTTTTACGACACCCCTAGTGTTAATCGGGGCTGGGGAGAGACTGGTGAATTGCCTCACGGCGGATCCCAGACTCTCCCCGCTTGAAGGGCTAGGGGAACACCGGAGTGGTTTAGTGGGTATTCCCGACTCGAAAGAGTCGGGCGAGTCCCACACACGTCAGCCGCTTAGCTAGCGGCTGATATGGTGCGTAAATGTGGTCCACTCCGAAAAAAAAAAAAAAAAAAGGGTTAATCGGGGTTAACACATTCTATGATTCTACATTATTTCTTTCCGGTGTGGTGGATGATAACAATGAAAAGAAAGTGGCCTGCTTCCTGACGTTTGGCCGATATTAATGGAAGATGAAGTTTGACGGTGCCATGTGGTGACGACAGAGCAGAATACTAATGTCACCACCGTGGGTGTCGCATAAGGCGACTAAGGATAAAGACAGCGATGAGTAATGGGCAGCAGTATTCCTCTTATACCACCTAGAAATATTTTGCGAATTTGTGTGCCCGATGGATGGCAATAGGCTGGCCACCTGTTACATGGGACCTAACTTAATTGGCGAAAAGTGGGTGTTTAATTCGCCTCTGCCTACCTGCCTAGTTTGACATTTTGTAGTGGACTTAAGTACTAACCATACATGTGACAACTTTATGGTACACTTGGTAAGAAAATAAAGTTTGATTTGATTTGAAACATGCTGCGCCGACCTCAGATAAACTTGGAACAGAGGAGAAGGAAGAAGATGTTTTATTTATTTCAGGATATTATAAGGGACTTCAGTACAATTATCTACCATCAATTAATCGCAAAAGTATTCGCTCTAAAGTCTATACGTCTAAACCGGTGTAAAAAAACATAAATCAACTTACGTCCGTACGACACTCCACTGATTCGGTGAACACTTCGGTGTTGTTCAGCCAGGGCGGTCGCGCGTTCGACTCCCGCACGAGGACAGTCAGGCACGCGACGAGGAGCAAACTGCTTAGGATCTGTTTCTGTTGACAAAAGATTCGTCATCAGCCTCTTAATCCTCATATTGCTGGGGCTCAAGCGAATCCAGTGATGTTATTTTCTTATTATGTATTATCATCACCATCAAGCCGGGAAGAACGGTTTAACCACCAACAAAAGCATAGCCAAAGAGGGGTGGGTCAGGCAGGCGCCTGGCTATAAAACCTAAGCCAAAACCTTGAGCGGTATGGACCCTCACTGTTCATCGATCTCTCGACATGGTCCGTTCCGTCTCTTTTCTCACGAGCACCTTTCCGATGTGATTGATGATATGAATCAAAAGAAACTGGATGGCTTGACGACGTCTGACCGTTTTAAATGGAAGAGTAAACATACTGCGCCAACCCCAGATAGACTGGCAACAGTGCAGGCCGAAGAAAAAGAATTGAATTGTAATAGTTCAGCTAAATAATAGGCTAGCTAAATTGTTAAGTACGGTGTATCTAATAAGAGACAAGTTCGCAATAAAGAACGTGAATTTACGTCACGTGGTGCGTAGATAGAATTATACACAACAGCCACGAACTCTAAACGCGATTCAATTCCCAATGTGAAAGTGAGACAACGCTCTAAGCCGAGTAGAGCGGCGTCCCGTTTTGTCACCGTTTGGATCGCACTAATACTTCATGTACGGTCGCAGGTTGCCTACACAACGTCTAGCGCAAATCAAACGTGCTACAATCTGTCTGGTTGGGTGTCTGATAAAAAATTATCGTTCGCCGATGACCAATGGAAACTACACTAAATTATCGTTTGAATTTGGGCGTAGTCTACGTGGATTCGCATTTCAAAATCGGCCTTGAGTTTAGTAGGCGTAGCGGCGAAGTTTCATTGCAATAGTTGATCTACAAAAATATTATAATCGTTGTTACACACCACAGACACACACAAACACACACATAAATCACACCCATATCCCGAAGGAAACAGTAGCTAAGTGGTAAGTGCATTATGTAACAGGTGGCCGTGTGGTGACGGCAGAATAAAATACAATTATTGTCACCACCCCAAATCTCTCCCGTGGGTGTCGTACAAGGCGACTAAGGATAAATCAGTGATGAGAAATGGGCAGCAGCGTTCCTCTTATACCACCTAGCAAAGTACTGCGACTTTTGTGCCCAATGGCAATAGGCTCGCCACCTATTACATGGGACCTAACATAATTGGTGAAACGTGGGTGCTAGTTCACGTGATAAGTGAATTATGTATGTATGTGTATATTAAAAATACAATTTTCATTCTCATTCTCTGAAACTGCTTAATTGTGCAGGATATAGGCTGCACAAAATCGAATGTTGTGCTCAAGAGCATTAACTTAGCTACTCATAAATGTGTCTATATTAAGGCAAAGAAAATGAGCCATGCAGCCAAACACAATAAGAAATTCAGAGATAGAATTTGTTATTTTATAATATTTACTTCAATTTATTTGCCTTATGTGTTTTTTAAGACATAAAAGATGTTAAAATTTTAATTCAAGTAGGTATGGTAGGTTATTCAATTAATTTAAGAAAATTATTATTTCTAAATTAATTTAATACTTGGCTGTATAGGTCTGCAGCCCAAGCCTAATATCAATGAGAGAAACCAATTTCCTTCAGTATTCAAAACTGTACTAATTTGAGTTTGAATTTTAAGAAATGTTATGATAAACTACTGTTTTATTTCCTCGCAATCGAAGTGAAAAGCAGAGTTTATAACTCGTCCACAAAACCATTTTTATTTTTTAACTTTACTAACAGTCTCGGGTAAAAATTATTCGCTTTGTGCACTTGTTGAAAAATCTACTATTAATATATTAGAAAAAATACTTTAATCACGCCTATAAGGACCCATTGGATCTCCAAGATTCAACCCAAAAGCTCTAGACTAGAAATTTCTAGACAATGCAATGTCTTGTAGTAACTAATATATGCATTTAGCGGACCATACATTTTTTATAATGTGTGGTAGCTGCTGGCTTATAGATATGTACCTACAAAGATTTTGGGGTTAGAAAAAGAAAGAGTGTAAAGGTTAGAAGAATTTCGGCAAGTTAATTAGTGTCATGGGTGGCCGAGCGGTCAGGCACCTGCCCGGATAGCAGCGGACGCGGGTTCGATTCCCGCCTCAAGATCATAATTTTTCGAAATTCTTTTTCTAACCCCAAAATCTTTGTACTAATTTTTCTAACATTTATATAATGTTAAAATTAAAATCGAATAGATATGTACCTACTTGTTAATTATGTAGGAACTAAAGAAAGCTATCCTCACATCATAAAATAAAATAAAATCAAATTAAATTATATTAAAATATTTTGCTAATCTTCCTTCTGACTTACTGTATCCATCTTGCCCGCGCCTCCTCTAGCTAACGATTAAACTTTGCCAGTCACTTTCGGACTATTTATTTATGAGGGCAGTAAACAAAAATTCAACCTAAATACCAAATTTTAATTGGTGTCATCCAAAACAAATGACAGGGTACAATTAAATATTTGCACCTAAATGTTTAAATGCACTCGAAGTATTAATTACATTGCATTTCATAAATAAATACCTTGCCCCTGTTCTACTTAGAAAAAAAATCAAACGCATATCACGCCTGTTTATCCCCGAAGGGGCAAGGCCGATGCGTATTAACACTGACAACTGACAATATGTCAATTCCGTTACGTCGTTATCAACTTTATATAAAGATATTTTATTGACTTTACTTTATATTGTATCGGCGAGCATTATACAAATACTCCTTGTCCCATCCCCAGTCTGTCTGGGGTCTTTTCTCTTCGACTCATGTCGGTCAGTTGTCTTTTGATTCATATCATCCATCAAACCAGAAAGTGCTAGTGATGAATGAAGGTATAGAAATGAGACGAAAAGGACCACGTCGAGAAACTGATGATCGGAGACAGTGATTGAGAAGACAACATTGAAATCCATACTGCTCAAGGTTTTGGCTTAAGTTTTACAGCCGGCCGCCTGCCTGACACCAACCCTTTTTGGGTATGTATTCATACTCATTTGTTCACAAAATTTGTTACAATATGGTACAATCAAAAAGTGAGTCAGGTCTTAAAATAATTGTACAAATTCACCTTATAAGGCATTGTGAATTTTTAAATAACATGTTACATATTGGGAAAATGTCAAAAAAAATATGTCAAATATTAATTATATCAAATTTTTTTTTATAAATTATTAAGCTTCCCACTTAATTATACATTAATAAGCACTGTTCGAATTATATTATTGGTTTATTACAAATTACGAATGTCAAAAATTATTTTTTTGTTATAATACTCCTTAATACTAAAAAAAGGGTTGTGTTAACAGCAGTCTCTTTAGGCTGACTTCAAATTTGCTACCTTGGAGGGCGTTTATATTATTTGGTAAATGGTTGTAGATACGGGCGAGGCTGTACCAAATCATTTCCACGGCGAGGGGCATAACGGCTCGGCAAGTCTCCGATTCTTTGAAAGTAATGAGACTATGCCTCCTCACAAGTCTACATAATTCAAATATGTAAAGACATGTAACAGTAAGGATGCGGTATTTCAAAAAAAGTGTTTTGCATGTTTCTCTTCGACCTGCTAATACAATAATTCTCAGGCATCTCTTTTATGCTGTGGTTGGTGGTATGCCCTCCACCATTCGGGTGCCCCAAGGTGCTTATTGGTCTACCGGGCTATCTCCCTTAATCTTCAACGTCACCCATGGGATGAGTCGGGGCTGGCACATTCTACGTTACTCTTTCGCTGCCATACGAGTACGGAAGTTAAAGGTCTTCCGTACTTGTACCACTAACTGCAAATAACGTTAATGAGTACTTACGTCAAAAAATGACAATTCAAAACTAGTCTCTATTCTTGCCGGGTCTATGGTCTTGATTTGAATGAAAATTTTTGACATTAAATACTCATTAAAGTTAATTGACATCTCTTAGTGCGGCAGTAAGACTTCAAATTAGTTTCACAATCAAATACTGTCGATAAACCATAATCAATCACCCACATGCGCCTGTCGTGTGAACAGCTCCTAATCGGTCTTAAGTTTTGCGGAATTTCTTAAATAATAATAATTAAGCGTCGATAAAAGATATCGACCCAAATCCACAAATAATTAGAATTAGAATAAACATTCTAATTATAATTTCATAATCAGTTAGAGTACTGCGTGATAGGCAACTGTAGCTATTATCAATATTGCCTATTCTATATCAGTAATTATAGTTAAGTATAAGTATTTAACGCAGTAATTTAACGTAGCGTAATAGTGCTCACAAAAGGAAAATTTAGGCGACCACGCAAGATCAGCGTCAGATGTCTGTGACAACCGCCACATGCTGAGAGGCTGTCCTTTGTGTCACAATTATGTAATACTTTATTTAAGGTTTCTATTGTTGCTCTCGTGTCACTAAATAAATATTTTCTTTCTTTCTTTGTTTCTTTCTTTCTTTTTTTCTTTCTTTCTTTCTTTCTTAGTACGTAACTCTTTCTAAGTACTGTGTCGACAGGGCAGATGCAATGAATTTCACTAAAAAAGGTTTGGACATGAATGTTGATGGACGTCGAAGTAGAGTCAGACTCCTACCTGCAAGAAAAGATGGATGGATTGTGTAAGGTTTGATATGGAGGTTGATGACAGAAGAGAGTGGAGAAAGAGGTTATACTGTGCCGACCCCAAATAGGATAATTTGACATATATTCAATTCAATTCGTTGAAAATGTTCATGACGATCGGAATTTTACGATCTCTATAATTAATAATATGTTGTTCTAGTATATCGTCACCACCCCAAATCTCTGCCGTGGGTGTCGTACAATGCAAGGCGACTAAGGATAAATTCAACGTTTTGTTCCTAGTAGAGGAAAATTTTTCACTAAACTAAGCTTGTCACAAAACTAAGCTTGTCAAAAAATTTTACTCGTCATAAAACTTAGCCTATCTCAAAACTTTGCTTGCCACAAAGCTTAGTCTGTCTCAAGAATAAGCTTGTCAAAAAAACTAAGCTTGTCACAAAACTTAGCCTGTCTCGAGACTAAGATTGTCAAAAAACTAAGCTTGTCACAAAACTTAGCCTGTCTCAAGACTAAGATTGTCAAAAAACTAAGCTTGTCACAAAACTTCGCCTGTCTCAAGACTAAGATTGTAAAAAACTAAGCTTGTCACAAAACTAAAATAAATATTGCCTCGAACTATAGGCACAGGGGGCTATCGAACCTGTGTATCGAAATGTATTATCAACCTTTGAGAACGTTGAGCTCAACCAACAAGCGTGGTATCTAAGACAGTTCACGCAGTAAGAACAACAATGATAATTAATTAATAAAAACAACTTTAAAATAAGTCTTTAATTAACTTATTGTTTTAAAAATACTCAAAATGGTTCAACCGTCTTCTTGTATTCATCTACTAAATGTATATTTTTTTTTTTGATTCTCTGTGCTCGATCAGGGTATATCTTTTGATTCTTCTTCTCCCTGTCCACTGTCCCAGTATATCTAGTATGTTTGACTATTCGATTTTAATTTTAACATTATACAAATGTTAAAATTCAGGCACCTGCCCGGATAGCAGCGGATGCGGGTTCGATTCCCGCCTCAAGATCATAATTTTTCGTAATTATTTTTCTTACCACCAAAATCTTTGAAGTATGTTTTAAATAAAATCAATTTATTTTTAGACTTTGTCTCCATAATTCCGTTCATTAATTCCTTAATTAATAATACAAAAATAGTAGGTACGTAATAGTTGATACCACGGCTCATTTACTACCATCAAGATTATTAATGTTATTGTGATGTGCCGAATGAGGTTTCATTCGGAATTCGATCAAGCATTCATTCGATATTTGATAAAATTATAAAATTAAGCCGAACTACGATAGTTTGCTATCATAACATTACAATTTCAAGGGTACCTGTTGGTTTATGCATACATACATACATAAATCACGCCTATATCCCCGAAGGGGTGGGCAGAGGTGACCTATCACCCATGTTTCGCCAATTATGTTAGATTCCATGTAAAATAGGTGGCGAGCCTATTGCCATTTATCGGGCATAAAAGTCGCAGTACAATTGCTAGGTGCCATAAGAGGAACGCTGCTGCCCATTCCTCATCACAGATTTATCCTTAGTCGCCTTGTACGACACCCACGGGAGTTATTTGGGGTGGTGACAATTGTGTTCTACTCTGCCGTCAGCACGCGGCGGTTGGTTTATAACGTTAATTAAAAAGTTTTGACAATAGACTTGCCTCGTAACATAGTTAGAGAAATGTGTGTGTATGTGTGTGTATCGATAGTATCGAAACATTAAATAATATCGCCGAATTATCAATCTCGATACTTTCGAAAAATTGTCGAACGAGTGGTGTAGGCATCTGCCCGGATTGCAGAGGACGCGGGTTCGATTCCCGCATCAAGACTATATTTTTTCAATTATATTTTATTTTATTACCTATGTTTCTTACAACTTTTAAAAAAAGTAACATTAAACGTAAAGACATTTGAATACTGACGAAGAAGGGCGATATTTTCGATACCTAGGTCTTTTCGATAGAGTGATTTATTTTAAGGTCAACTAGGTATCGATAGCGGAGCCTTCGCTATAGTAACAACATACTTCCGGGATATAAAAAAAAGCTCGAAGAAATTTGGAAAAGAAAGAGAAGGCACGAGTTCACGAGTAATAAATAAAGTAATGAGAAAATAAATAAAATAAATAGATAAATGAGATCATCTCTTAAGCCTCGAGGTCAACGCGCTTAGTAAATAAGCTAGAAATAAACCAGAGCGCTTTTATACTGTTGTTAAAATGCACTCTAACGCACAAGAATTAAGGTACCAATTCCAAAGCAGCGGCAGAGGAATCGCCTAGGTGAGTGAGATAACCTTTGCATGAAGTACCAATTAATATATTATCAATAATATACATTCTCGTGTTAAATTATGTAATTGTAACATACCGATTGTCGGTCGATAAGCTGTAGCCATAACGGAAATAGCTAGCTATGTAAACAATACGGTAATCGTTCGTAAATAAATGCCCTTGCTCAGACGATACCTATCAATTTAAAACTAGCATTATCGTAGACTGTCTTCCATGCTGGCCTGGGAGCGAACAAATAACGTAGAATGGGCCAGCCCCGACTGATCCCATGGGTGTCGTAAAAGTCGACTAAGGGAGATTGCCCGGTGTAGACCAATACGCACCTTGGGGCACCCGAATGGTGGAGGGCAAACCACCAACAACAGCATATCCAAAGAGGGTTGGTGTCAGACAAGCGGCCGGCTGTAAAAACTAAGCCAAAACCTTGAGCAGTATGAATTGCCATGTTGACATCCCAATCACTCTCTTTTTTCTATACTTTAATTCATCACTAGCACCTTTACGGTGTGATGGATGATATGAATCAAAAGGAAATGGATGGCTTGATGACGTCTGACTGATATAAATAGAAAAGGAAACATACTGCGCCGATCCCAGATAGATTGGGAACAGGGCAGGGAGAAGAAGATTATCATCATGATCATCATCACCAACCCACTGCTGAGGCACGGGCCTTCCCTATGGATGGAAGAGTATAGGGCGATAGGGTCATAACCCACCACGCTGGCCCAGTGGGGGTTGGTGGGTATTAACGACTGCAGATGTAGCCGGGACTACCAGCTTAACGTGCTTTCCAAAGCACGGAGGAGTTCGAGATAATAAATTTTTGATCACCCATCCCATGATCGGCCTTAGCGTATATTGCTTAGTTTACGCAATTGCAGGCCAAGCGCCCTATGCCACTTCCCTTGCGAGCTCCTCAAGAAAGAAGATTATCGTAGACTGACATTTCACACTCTCCGTTCTTCGATCTCTCGAGATGGTCCTTAAATTTATTTATGCTAGATAGAGAAGCTCTTTGCCTTAATCTCACCTGATGGTAAGTGAGGATAAGGTCGAAGATGGAAAAAGAGCTTCTCAAAGAGATTGGTAGGTGGTATAAAAGGAACGCTGCTGCCCATTCCTCATCACTGTTGTAACCCTTAGTCGCCTTGTACGACACCCGCGGGAGAGATTTGGGGTGGTGACCATTGTATTCTACTCTGCCGTCACCACACGGCATATACATACAGATGCTGAAAGGGTCTTTGTTAGTTCTTTTTCATCGTCAAAACCATCATCGTCAGTGATTGCCGCGTGTAGAAGCCGTATTCCGAATAAACAAAATCAGTTGGCATTTACATAAACATGTTTACGCTACACACCTGTCATATTTATTTTAACCTTCCCGCAATCATCGTAACCACAGCCGCTGCGAAGCGATTGCATCGTCGGGTTTAGTAATCAAAATGTTCATATTTACATAAATAAATCATGATGATATTTTATCCCCGAAGAGGTAGGCAGAGGTGTTTTAACACCCCTGTCTCTCCAGCTTACTTTACTTTTAGAAAAACCGACTGAACAGCTAATTAAATATAAAAAAATATAACACTTACTGCCGCACCCAGAGACGTCAATTAACTTTAATGAGTATTTAATGTCAAAAATTTTCATTCAAATCTAGACCTAAGACCCGGCAAGAATAGCGACTAGTTTTCAATTGTCATTTTTTGACTTTAAGTACTTATTTACGTTATTTGACGTCTCTGAGTGCGGCAGTAACACTCACTCACATTACGACACGCACAGACAGACACATACACCATTTCCGCTTTTTTTGTTGTAACTTTAATGGGAAGACTTCACAGAAACACATAGGGAATCCTATAGTGAAGTCCAGCGTCACTCACTGTATTGAGAAATAATGTATCATTTTAATATTGACGACACAAATTGTAACTGGGCACTGGTATCCAATCTTATCGTAAAAACTTTTGTTTTTATTTTTACTGTTTTAATTTTACAATACAAAAACCTAACGCCCCATTACTGTTTTTTTATTTATAATCACTATGTGATTACATAAATAAGCCTAAATAATTATAAATAGGAGTATCATTTATCGCGTTTTGGTTTCTTATATTTTCTTATAACTAGTCACACGCTAAATAATAGATTTATTTTTTTACGTGGCTAAATACTTGATTTAAATATTACAAAAAATAATAGGTCATAAAAGTTGCAAAAATTATAGTCTTGATGGGAATCGAACCCGCGTCTTCCGTAATCAATGCTGCCCATACCACTCAGCCAACGAAAATGTTCGAACTTTTCTGGCCTATTTATCTTTGAAATATTTTAAGGTCACAATAATGATTTAAATATTCTTTGTATTTCTCTGCACATGAACTTTTGCACTTAAAAGGAGATAATCCTCTTCTCTCAATCTCACACCATTACTTTTTAATAAAATTAAGACAAGAGACATAAACTTTTGCATTTAAAGGAGAAGCTTCAAATTAATTTCACACCATATGTTGACTAATAAACTAAAGACAATAGACATGAACTTTTGCACTTAAAGGAGGACCTTCGAATTAATTTCACACCATAGGTTGACTAATTAACTACTAGAGACTAGAGAGATGCTTTTGATTGCATTCTCGTAACACTGAGCCTTATCCTGTCACATATTTACAACACATAATATCTCTAAACATCCTATAAGTTGCGTCCTTTTTGCATTCAACGAGCGATTAATTTCTTGTGATCTAACTTTAGATTTAATAAATATTGTTGAGTAACAAAATTATTGAGAAACTCAGCCGTACCATTTTTTTTCACAAAAGATGGATTATGCGCTAATATAAAATTTAAAAAAAAATAACGCTAACTTTGCGATTTTAATTTCAACATTATATAAATGTTAGAAACATTAGTACAAAGATTTTGGTGGTTAGAGCAGCGGACGCGGGTTCGATTCCCGCATCAAGACCATAATTTTTCGAACTTTTTTTAAGCACCCAAAATATTTGTAAATAACGCTAAACTTTTTGGCGTTTTAAAAAACTTGATAAAAAAATAAAGACAACAATATTAAGTTTGGTAAAACGAAATGCGAAACCGAACACGAAACTAATCACACTATACGTACCGTTACAGACATAATGGCTTGATCACAGTAAACAAACACTGCCTATTAGAGGAACGAACTGTCGCTTAGTACAGAAGCAGGGTCACTTAGTACGGTGCTCAGACGCCGACTGGCGTTACGCCTCGTCGGGGACGGATATATCAGGTCTTATCTCACCACCTTGTCGTTGCGTGTCAGGCTGGTGATGCTGTTATCGTTTAAGGTTCCGTTTAGCGATAAAATAACGCCGGTAACGACTAAGGGCCGATTTCACCGTCTCTCGTAGAAATTGAGTTTAAAAAAACTTGATTTTCATTAATGCAAACTATGTAGCGGAACTCAGTTTAGAGCATAAACCGAGTTCAACTTCAACTGATCGCGTTTAATTCTGCGGTGAAATCGGCCCTAAGTCAGATGTATTATTTTTATTAACCGACGAAAAATAGGAGGTGGGTATGTTTTTTTATGTTTGTTCACGTGAAACTCCGTCGTATAGGGACCGATTTTAAAAATTATTTTTTTGTCGGGAAGGATATACTCCGACGGTGGTACCATGATAAGGAGACAGGATCTGATGATGGAATCCTGGAGAAATCGAGGCGACCTTTCGAAAATTGTATGAGCGGCTAGCGTGTATGATAATATGTTAAATAGGTGTTATAACCACTACATAGTACATAATAATGAAGATCTGGACTCAATCTCATGATGGACCTGAAATACAGTCGAGGGAACTCGTAAACTATTTATAGCAGTTACCTTGTGTTTGGGCTTGATTGATTTGTGTTTACGAGAGGTTGGGGTGACGGTAGCAACATATCTAGGAGTAGGTTACACCTAGATAGGTCGCTACCGTCTCTGATGATGAAGACCAAGCACAGTTAAGAGAACTCCTCAGCGGTTTACAGTAGCTAACTTGTGATAGGGCTTAATTAATATGCATAGATGAGCCTTACAACCACAAAACAGGTAAAAATAAATATTTTTAACAAAAAAGAATCGACTCAAAAAGGAAACAAAAAAATGAACATAACAAAAACGCTCTACCTAAAAATACTGAAAAACGAAAAATAAGCTCATTACAATTTGAAAATTCTTCTGTAAATCTAAAAACCTGTAATATAAATAAAGTATTATTACAAAGACACTTGTCTTGGTTGGCCGAGCGGTCAGGCACCTGCCCGGATAGCAGCGGACGCGGGTTCGATTCCCGCATTTAGACCATAGTTTATCGATTTTTTTTTTCTAACCACCAAAATCTTCGTACCAATTTTTCTAATATTTATATAATGTTAAAATCGAAGAGTTTATAAAGTATTATTATAATGTATGCTAGGTACCTACCGATGTCTTTGAAGTCAACGTTCGAAGTCCGCGTTCTGTCACAATCGAGGAATAGTGTGAACAGTGAATGTGATGTTGCGGGGTCGCAGGTAATACATTACCTATTCGGCTTGGATAATGAATCCGACTTTGGAACACCAAAATAACACAAATATTGATTGAAACCTGTCTTAAATTGTGCAGCGAAAAAAAATAATGATTTTGAATCGACAACAATTGTGTTCAAAACAAAATAGCAAAAAGAAATGTGCCATGTTGTTTATAGTCTCCGGGGTTAATTATTTTAATTGCAAAATTACGGAATCAAGCGCATTTAGGCAAGTCTTTCGTTTATGACATGACTATATTATTTAATACGATTTATTATGATGTTAAGAAGTTAAGATTATTTATTTAATTATAATTTTTTTATTAATTCCATACACAACATACATAAATCACGCCTATATCCCCTAAAGGGTAGGCAGAGGTGAATTAACACCCACTTATCGCCAATTTAGCTAGGTCCCATGTAATAGGTGGCGAGCCTATTGCCATCTCTCGGGCACATAAATCGCAGTATATTCCTAGATGGTACAAGAGGAATGCTGCTGCCCATTACTCATTGCTGTCTTTACCCTTAGTCGCCTTGTACGACACCCGCGGGAGAGATGGGGGTGGTGACAATTGTATTCTACTCTGCCGTCACCACACGGCATATTTAAAAATATATTTTGAAATTATAACAATCGTTCCTATAGTCTGAGGAGGAGCTCGATAGCGCAATGGCTTAATTATGACTAGCGCACCGCCTGCGATACGATCAACTAAGCAATGTTCGCCAAGGCCGGTCATTGGACGGGTGACCAAAAGTATATTATCTCGAGCTCCTCCGTGCTTCGGAAGGCACGTCAAACCGTTGGTCCAAGCTGCATCTGCAGTCGTTAATACCCACCAATCCGCAATGGAAAATTAATTCCATTGTTTTGATAAAATCTATTACAATAAAATAATAACATTCCTGTAGTAAATTTGTGTTTATTTGCTCGCAGTTGGTACGAAACGCAAAATATATTCGCTTCGGGAAAAAGCAGTCTTATAATTATCTCGGGTGCGCTTGAATCCCTCGCTGCACTCAGGACACTCAGGATTCTTAAATACTTCGCTACGCTCGGGAGTCAACCATAGAGTCCCTCGTTACGCTCGTCATTCAAGTGACATAAGACACTGCTTTATTCCCTTGATATATAATCTACTATTTTTTATGCTAGACAAAGGAGAAGTTTGAAGGTAGCGCCAGTGACTGAGAGGCTGCGGAGTTGTAGACTTGGATGGTTTGGTCATGTCATGCGAAGAGATGAAAGCTATGTTGGCTGAAGAAATATGTTAAGTATGAACGTGGAAGGACGTAGAAGGAGAGGAAGACCAAAGAAAAATGGATGGATGGTGTAAAGGAGGATACAATAGCGGGAGGGGTGGATGAGAAATTGGTGAAGGATAGAGAGGAGTGGAAGAAGAAAACATGTTGTTACGAGTGGTGACAACAGAGCAGAATTGTCACCACCCACATCTCTCCCGTGGCTGTCGTACTAGGCGACTAAGGGTTAGAACCTACCAATGTACTGCGTTTTTAGCGCCCGATAGATGGCAATAGGCTCGCCACCCATTACATGGGACCTGACCTAGTTAGCGAAACGTGGGTGTTAATTCGCCTCTGCCTACCCCTTTGGGGGTATACGCGTGATTTATGTATGTATGTATTATAATAAATATCCGTTTTTTTACACTGCATCCATTTTGTCCGCCCTTCCCCTAATATAGTTAACCGCCTCCGTGGTCTAGTGGTTCGGCCACCGGATTTAGATACCGAGGTTCCGGGTTCGATCCTCAGGTGTTTTGTATATCCATTTGATGGACAGTATATCCATTTTGCCCGTGCTTTCCCCAGGTGATATTAAATTAATAAATATTTTGACACTCACACCTATCATCTAGCCCAAAGTAAGCCTAAGCCTAACTTATATACGGATACGGATACTATACTGTAGCCATTTAACGAGATGAAAAATGTAAACAGTTTTGATTTGTTTATTTATCGCTAAAATGCATCACCCATTTTAGAAAATCATAATGATTAGCTACTTTGAGAAATAGGTATTACACATTTTTATTTTTGTATTTCATATTAAAATTGTTTACGTTTACGTTCTTTATCACGTCTCAATCAATGGCCTTACGTTAGATTAGATGACGAACATATTTTTAATATCATAATTAATTATGTATCTACATGTTAAAAACCATGACTCAGTACAAAATATCCGTGTTCATCACAAAATTTGCCCCTGCCAGGATTCGAACCCGGGACCTCTTAGATCTGATGCCGGCCGTCAAAAATGTATTATAATATATAGATATTACAATCGGGGAAGTCCGAGATGATATGGATTTGTACGGATACTTTTCGGTTGATATTTCAATAAAAAAAGATTAGAATTGATACTGATTTATTACTATGATTAATATCGATATGATATTACTCTACGTGATTACGCGACCGACGCGAATGGGTGGGAACGTGGCCTAGTTGTGGGATTACCACACCGGAAAGGTGCTAGTGATGAATATATAGAAAACAGACGGACCATGTCGAGAGACCGATGATCAAGGAGAGTTATTGGGGGTAGACAACATTCCAATCCATTCTGCTCAAGGTTTTGTCTTAGGTTTTGCAGCCGGCCGCCTACCTGACACCAACTCTCATCGGGTATGCTGCTGTTGGTGGTTTGCCCTCCTCCATTCGGGTGCCCCAAAGTGCTTATTGGTCTACACCGGGCAATCTCCCTTAGTCGACTTTTGACACACCTGCGCTCGGCGCTAGCACATACTAGGAAATTTTTTCTAGATTGAAAATACGTCATCAAAATATTTATACTGCTAAAGGTTTTGTCATAGGTTTTACAGCCTGGTCGTCTACCAAACACTAAGCTAACCTTTAACTCTTTGGGTATATACGGAGAAATGTCAGCATATTTACTTCAGTGCCTTTTGTAATACAATATTTTGTTGTTTGCTATTTGTGCGTCTTAATGTTGGTAATTAATAAATAAGAATGTAAGTAAAAATTTTAAGTAAAACCACGTTTTAATCTATACTAATATTATAAAGCTGAATTTGAAAGAGTCTGGTTGGTTTGTTGGTGAAACGCGCTAATCTCAGAAACTACTGGTTCAAATTGAAAAATTCTTTTTGTGTTGAATAGTCCATTTATTGAGGAAGGCTATAGGCATAACAACCGACATAAATGCGAGCGAAGCCGCGGGCGACCAGAAGAGGAAACATACTGCGCCGACCTCAGATAGACTGGGAACAGGGCAGGGAGAAGATTTTCCTTGGTCTCCATTCTCCACCACAACATGCACTAGCAAAATGTCCGTTGTGTGAACGCGGCATTAGATTTCAAAGGTCGCGTTGGACTTTGGTTGGACACGTTCAAGCCAGTGCATATGTACTGAGGGCAACAAGTCAGCGATAACACTGACACATGATAACGTGTCGAAGTTCGTCACGATCGGCCATATTACTTAGGTATCAATCTACAGCGTCTTTGCTTGCGCTACCAACATAACTAGGAACTTACGAAGACGATTTTGGTCACGTGACTTCACGACGACTTACGTCAAATCCCATACATTTTGCTTTATCGAACTTCGTTATCTTTGTCGGTATGTTACTTTGTCTAGGCCCCGTTTTACGTTAGCCAACCACGCCCATTGAGCGTGGGATATTTAAATGTGATAAAGCAATTACCACAAAAGAGCTACATGACTTGCTGGCACTGTTTCTATCATTACCAGCCCATTGAAGGTCTCTCCATACGTAACGGGAAAATACCTCGGACGGGACTTGAACGGGACGGGTCGGGGCCTCTCTCTTTCACATCCCGTGTACGTCCCGTCAGTGACTCCGTGACATAATAATATGTCCTTCATGTACATTTTGTATGAAACGATATTTTTGCAATCACGTCTCCGTCTCGACCACGTCCCGTCCGAGGTATTTTCCCGCTACGTATGCAGAGACCTGAACAGTTAACACCCCCACTGCTGGGACACAGGGCTTCCTAGCCTTACTGTGCTTACTGGTACACAAGCCACTTCAGCCTTGGATGGAAGAATAAAGGGAGACTGAGCCATAACCCACAACCCAGTGGAGATTGGCAGGAATAAATAACTGCAGATGCAGTCATACGGTGACGGCAGAGTAGAATACAATGGTCACAACCCCTAATCTCTACCGAAGGTGTCGTACAAGGCGACTAAGGATAAAACAGTGATGAGGAATGGGCAGCAGCGTTCCTCTTATGCCACCTAGCAATGTGCTGCGACTTTTGTGCCCAGTAGATGGCATTAGGCTCGCCACCTATTACATGGGACTTAACATAATTGGCGAAACGTGTGTGCTATTTCAACTCTGCCTACTCCTTCGGGGATATGGGCGTGATTTATATATGAACAATGTGACTTGCTAGCACTGTTTCTTCATTACCAGCCCTTGAATACCCCCACTGGTCGGGCACAGGCCTTCCTGGCCTGTTTCCCGACCCATTCGGGTGCCCAAGGTGCTTATTGGTCTACACCTGGCAATAGGCTAGTCAGGGCCGGAAGTGGTGACCAGTTTTCGCCATAATCGCAATGATCGTTTAAATCAATCCACTGGATTTGTTTGGTATTTATTTAAGCATATAATCGGTATTGCGTGCGAGATAATGATGTCTAGCAGGCTTGCGATGGCTTAAGTTGTTTTATTACAACAATGGATGACTTACATTTAGTGATTAAAGTATTGTACAATCAAAGTCGAAGTCAAAATTCATTTATCCATATCTGGTATGATTACAATACACTTATGAATCGTCAAGACGCTAGATACCGAAAAGCCGTGTGTCCAAGAAAAAATAAGCATGCGCAGCATGCCTCAGTCTGTAATGATAGGTCTCTCCGTCTCCCAAACCCGCCCACGCCCCGATCCGCAACGAAGCGCCGACCCCGACGCGTTCAATACCAAGATGAAACTAAACGCACCAGAGCCCAACGCTCCGCTAGCAGAACGGCACGCAAGAAGGCTGTAGAGAAACCCACCATTGTCAACGAGTTATGACATTGCAGGTACATTGTAAATTATGCACCAAATACAATCCCACAACTCGGCAATCACATAAACCGAAACATGCCGCGCACTACCAACCCCCAACCTACCTATGCGGACACACAAGTTTTCAATATCTAGCTAAAAATCTACGCCATCCGTTCGGAAATTACCGGGAGGCCCTGTTCTGAGAAGAACGGGCAAGAAACTCAGTCGGGTATTTTCCTCCCTTATTATATACATAAATCACGCCTATATCCCCGAAGGGGTAGACAGAGGTGAATTTACAATTAACACCCACTTTACAATAACAATAATTGTCACCACCCCAATCCCTTCCGCGGGTGTCGTACTACTTACAAGGTGTCGTACTACTTACAAGGCGACTAAGGGTAAAGACAGCGATGAGTAATAGGTAGCAGAGTTCTTCTTACCAATACCACTTAGGTAACTAGCTGCCGCACTCAGAGACGTCAATTAACTTTAATGAGTATTTAATGTCAAAAATTTTCATTCAAATCTAGACCGTAGACCCGGCAAGAATAGCGACTAGTTTTGAATTGTCATTTTTTGACGTTTAGTACTCATTAACGTTATTTGACGTCTCTGAGTGCGGCAGTAAGATTTGCGTGTCCAATAGATGGTGGGTGGGTGAGGCGTGATACGCCCATACAGGTCAAACGCCACTCAATGCGGTATACCTACTCTTGTTCTAGATAGGACAAAGTGACTGTCTGACTTATGGGGAAAAGACTATGAGGACGACATTTTGCCCCACCTCACACAACTCACTCACATCAATAATAATAATTAATAAGCAATCCCTGTATCAAGCCTGTAGGCCTATTCCCTAACTTTTTTTGACAGTAAGATTTTGGTGGTTAGAAAAAGAATTTCGAAAAATTATGGTCTTGAGGCGGGAATCGAACCCGCGTCCGCTGCTATCCGGGCAGGTGCCTGACCTTTTTTTGACAGTTGAAAGTGATGATGAACTATTTACTTATCCATTACTACTTTACTATAATGCTATTGTGACACTTGTCCTGTGATAACAGCAATGTATTAGAAAATAGTTCGGTGATCGTCACTTTCAACTGTCATAAAAAGTTAGGGAATAGACCTACTGATGGTAAGTGACGATAAGGGCCGAAGATGGAATCGAGCTTCACCAGGAACCCTTAACCACAGTGGACTGGCTATCTTGTCACAAATTCTCGGAACATAATAGTGCTGTTAACATTATTATTATGGCGACAGATTTTTGATAAGATGGTGGTGGCTAGCCAGGCGGACTTGAAAGAAGTCCTACCACCAACTGAACCGAGTACAAATTAGCACCCCCCTGGGGATCGAACCACTAGACCACGGAGGTTACAATGATGTATTTCAATGTGATGAGTCAAATTACGCAAACTCCGACCTTGGCGACAGTCGTTGCACCGATAATCTGTGATATAACCCAGCCGCCATAAAAGTTGAAGGGGATCCCCCCCCAATTGGGTCGCCTGTTTATCTGTATCTATATATCTAGACCGCGATACGTTTTAATCCCCCATGATATTACGCATAAGGCATTTATAGTGGCCTAATCAGAATAAGCTGATCGGTTTTCGCATGGTCATTTGATATGTTAAACGCCTGATTGAACAATCTACGTAAAATATCATAATGCCTTGCTGTTTTTTATTGTGTTCCAAAGGAAATAGGATCAGATTTTTTTTGTTCTAGACATCATCACTGGGGCACGGGCCATCGCTATATGGATAGTAAAATATAAGGGGGAGATTGTGCCATAAACCACCACGCTGGCCCAGTGCTGGTTGGTGGGTATTAACGACTGCGGATGCAGCCGGGATCAACGGCTTAACGTGCCTTCCGAAGCACGGAGGAACTCGAGATAACATATTTTTGGTCACCCATCCAATGACCGGCCTTCGCGAACATTGCTTAGTTTAAGTAATCGCAGGCAAAACGCGATAAACACATATTATGTGCCCAAATTCCGAAACGCGTCTCTACCATCAGCATCCATTCCCAAAAAAAACACGCGACAACATTGACCTTTATCGTCTGCGCGATAAGGACTAAACTCGCGAAACGTCAACAAAGTCTCGAGTACACTCGGATGTTATGTCTGTGTGTGAATCATCGCTGAAATATCCGGAGATAATATTATTGTTTGTTTACAGATGTATTGACAGTTCAGCTTGTGTGTCTGATTGATCAATTGAGCTTAGTAATTAACTATTCACATTTCAGTTGCTGTTGGGCCTAACCATAATAATATGGTGACGGCTGAGCAAAATACAATTGTCACCACCCCGTGTGGTGACGGCAGAGTAGAACCGTGGGTGTCGTACAAGGCGACTAAGGATAAATCAATGATGAGGAACGGGCAGCAGCGTTCCTCTTATACCACCTAGCAATAGCAGTGTACTGCGACTTTTGTGCCCAATAAATGGCAATAGGCTCGCCACCTATTACATGGGACCTAACATAATTGGCGCAACGTGGGTGCTAGTTTCACCTCTGCCTACCCCTTCGGGGATATAGGCGTGATTTATGTATGTATGTACCACCCCTAATCTCTCCCGCGGGTGTCGCACAAGGCTACAAGACGACAATGAGTAGATGACAGCAGCATTCCTCTTATACTGCGATTTATTAGATGGAAATGGCCAAAGTTCTTCTTCATCCTGCCCTGTTCCCAGTCTATCTGGGGTCGGCGCATTATGTTCTTGATTCATATCATCCATCACACCAGAAAGTTGTTAGTGATAATTTATAAAAAAGAAACGGAAAGGACCATGTCGAAAGACCGATGAACGGAGAGAGTGATGGGAATGACAACATTCCAATCCATACTGCTCATAGTTTTGGCTCAGGTTTTACAGCAGACCGCCTGACTGACACCAACCCTCTTTGGGGATGCTGTTATTTGTGGTTTGCCGTCCACCATTCGGGTGCCCCAATGTGCTTGTTGGTCTACACTGGGCAATCTCCCTTAGTCGACTTTTACGACCCTGCTTGGGTGATTCGGTGCAGGCACATTCTAGGTTATTTTTAGCTCCTAGGCCAGCATGGATTACTATTGTCAAGCCGTGTGTGACGGCAGAGTAAAATACAATGTTCCTCTTATACTCCCTAGCAATTTACTGCCACTTTTGTGCCCGATAAATGACAATAGGCTCGCCACCTATTATACATGGGATCTAACATTATTGGCGAATCGTGGGTGCAAGTTCACCTCTGCCTACCCCTTCGGGGATATAGGCGTGATGTATGTATGTATAGATACATTTTGTATATATGTATATGTCGTGGCCAAATCGTAGAATTGATCACTTCATGATGTGGCGGACCATTTCATGAAATGGCCAGCTAAAACTGACCATATCGTTGAAACGTCACCGTTTGATGATATAATCTGTCCATCCACGTTTGGCCATATCATTACTGTAGTAAATGTTTGGTATTTTTACGTTGCGCTCGTTTTTTGAGAGACTTAAAACGTAAAATTCTAGTAATTTTAAGTCGTAACGGCATTTCACTTCACTTTTATCTTCCATTACAACAATAATATTAGTTTGTTTAATAAGATAATTGTCCGCAGCCATGATGCATCACAAAAACAAATATGCGCCTCTTACGGTGGTTAATGTAACTATTTTACGATATGATTAATAATGTTTGGCCATATTATTATCATGAAATAGACATGCGTTTAGCTGTTCATATCGTTAAGCGTTGCTTATTCATTGATCTGGCCAGACCATTATCATGATATGGTCAGTGTAGGCCATTTCATGAAATGCTCGGCCACATCATGAAGTGATCAATTCTACGATTTGGCCACGACATATATCCATAGATATCATGCACAAAGAGTCTGAAATCCACTCAAACCCAGTAGGTATAAGAATCACCTGTTATTTATAAATGTAAACAAAAGCATGACCCCACGTTCCTTGCCCTTATCTATGAGGTCAGTCTCGTGCACCCGGACTTATATGTTACCTATATACATAAAAATATATATAAATACCAGACTTAATTTTTTTTGAGATGTAAGTCTCCCTAAATCGAGGTGAACTGCAGAGTAAAATACAAGTGTCACCACACCTATCTCTTCCGTGGGTGTCGTACAAGGCGACTAAGGTTAAAGATAGCGATGAGTAATGGGAAGCAGCGTTCCTCATAAACAACCTTTAACCTCCTCTCGGTCTAATGGTTCGCCCAGCGGAATTAGATCCCCGAGGTTTTAGGTCCTAAGGTCCCAGGTTCTATCCCCAGGGGAGTACAGATTTGTATTCGGTTTGGTTGGTGGTAGGACTTTTTCAAGTCCGCCTAGGTAGCTGCCACCATTAAATATGTGCTAAATATTTTCACTTCATACACATATTTCCCAGCTAACAACACTTGTGTTTCATTTCCAATAAAAACCATTAAATGTTTCACAAAATCAACACCACTCAAAAAAACTCTAGACACATTGTGTTTTAAATCATCATCATCACCAGCCCTTTAATGTCCACATTGCTATGGTTAAATAACATTGGTGTTACTTTTTGAGGTAATTAATACTAACAAAATGATTTATTTAATTATTGAATACGGAATAGGGACTAAAAGCTAAATTAAAGGTAGAAAACCTCGCCTAGGTCTTCTGAGACGGGAAGTGTATTGCTTGGGCACAAGCCCCAACCTATGTATGAACGAATATAGGGAGAATTGGCCATATTCTACCACGCTGGCCCAGTGCGCTTAGGTATTTTTAAACAGTAGGTAGGTTAGTAAAGGTTACTAAAGTGAAAATAGTAAATACTTTTTTTATTCAAATGTTATGTCTATACATTTGTTATTTTCGGAAGCGGCGATATAGGGATTTGCTGCGTAATTTCAATAATAAGACTTAAAAATAAAACTTGTGCCAGGGGAAATCAATAATATCTATCTACAATTTGTTTCATCATCAGCACTTAGTTAATAAGACAGCGACGAGTAATGGGCAGCAGCATTGCTTTTGTAAAACCTAGCAATATACTGCGATTGACGCGCCAGATATTACATGTATAATGGGCGAAACATGGGTGTTTATTCACCCCCGCCTACTCCTTCGGGGATATATAGGCGTGATTTATGTATGTATCATCACCAGCCCTTTGTCACGGGCACAGGGCTTCCCTATGGATGGGAGAATAATGAGAAAATGGGCCATACACCACCACGCTGGCCCAGTGTGGATTGGTGGGTGTTAACGACTGCAGATGAAGCCGGGACCAACGGCTTAACGTGCCTTCTGCAGAACGGAGGAACTCGAGATAATATATTTTTGGTCAGCCATCCAGCGGCCTTAGCGAACATTGCTTAGTTTGTGATACCGAAAGCCGAGCACCCAAGCCACTGCACATCGAGGTCATCCAATAACAATTTGTTTAATAGCTATTCAACTTAAACTGTTTCACAAACGACAAGTAAGTTCTAAGTAGCTTACTTCACAGATCATTTGACAGTTATAATATGAAATATATGTCAATTGAACTGCAACGTAAGCTACTTCGAACTTACTTGTCGATTGTGAAACAGGCCCTTGATTTAATAGTCACTTCAATACTTAGCGAACTACTGTGATTTACGTGCCCGATGGAGGGCAATAGGCTTGCCACGTATTACATGGGACCTCACATTGTTGGCGAGAAGTGGGTGTGGGCCTCTTGCTGCTCCTTCGGGGGTGTATAAATAATTGTATCTGCTCGTTTAAGTAGGTATGTTAAAGATTTGTAAATATGTGTAATTTTACATACATACATACATAAATCACGCCTATATCTCCGAAGGGGTAGGCAGAGGTGAACTAGCACCCACGTTTCGCCAATTATGTTAGGTCCCATGTAATAGGTGGCGAGCCTATTGCCATTTATCGGGCACAAAACTCGCAGTGCATTGCTAGGTGATAAGAAGAACGCTGCTGCCCATTCCTCGTTACTGATTTATCCTTAGTCGCCTTGTACGACACCCACAGGAGAGATTTGGAGTGGTGACAATTGTATTCTACTCTGCCGTCACCACACGGCAGTGTAATTTTAATACACACAATAATTTAATCGACCTTGTCTAAATTTATATTAGCCGTTACCATCCGCGTGATATCTATTAATATTTCAAACAACACATTCTAATCACTATTGGGATTGCATCATTACTAATTAGCAGTCCTGCGTGATCTATTAGGCACAGATTGTTTTAAATAAATACTAAATAGGTATTTCTTACACTCACACCTATCATCCTATCATGAAGCCCAAAGCATATACGCACTTGTGTTATGGTTACCTAAGATGTCGGACAAATTTTAAATGGACAATAGTGTAATAAAGAATACACCTTTTATTGTTTAATAATGCCGTGTGGTGACGGCAGAGCAGAATACAAATGTACCCACCCCAAATCTCTCCCGTGTGTGTCGTACAAGGCGACTAAGGATAAAACAGTGATGGATGAGGAATGGGCAGCTGCGTTCCTCTTGTACCACCTAGCAATGTACTGCGACTTTTGTGCCCGATAAATGGCAATAGGCTCGCCACCTGGGACCTAACATAAATGGGCGAAACGTGGGTGTTAGTTCACCTCTGCCTACCCTTTCGGGGATATACGCGTGATTTATGTATGCATGTATGAAATACAATATTATATACCTATGTAATTTAAAAAAAATAGAAGTGTACTGCATAAACAACCACGAATTATTTAAATCTCCGTAGCCTAGTGGTTCGCCCACCGCAATTAAAATCCCGAGTTTCGATCCCCAGGGGAGTACAAATTTGTGTTGGTTTGGTTGGTGGTAGGCTTAGAATATAGAATATATATTCTAAGGTGGTAGGACTTCTTTCAAGTCCGCCTGGCTAGCTACCACCATCTTATCAAAATCTGTCACCATAATAATAATGTTGACAGCATTATTGTGTTCCGACAACTTGTGATAAGATAGCCAGCTCTGTGGTTGAGGGTTCCAGGGTGAAGCTCGATTCCAATCTTCGGCCCTTATCGGCACTTGCCATCAGGTGAGATTAGGGCCAAGAGCTTCCTTGTATAGCATAAAATATAAATGATACGACCGAGAAAAAATGTCTATGTATCTACCAGGCTTCGAACCCGGGACCTTTGGTCAATAACCAGAGATCCAACCATTTGACAAAGCCGTTTAAAACTTCTGCCTTCCCCTTCGGGGATAACATGATAAACAAGACGCGATTTACCTATGTAAGAACGGGAATTCCTACTCGGTAACTATCATCAAAAGCATACTGAAATAATTTATTGTCACTGCACCAAGTATTTTATTTCTGTAGGTTCACAATCTCTTTAATTAGTTAATTAATTAACGAGGTTTGCAATAATATGGCTTATTACACATATAGGTATGTCTGGTCGAGTAATTAACTCACCTCATGTAAACAAAGGTAAACGTATGATTGATTGGCGGGTGGTCGACCCTCTGCATTATCTCTCATACAAGGTACGTACAACCGACGACAAGTCACAGTGGACAGAGTAATTTATTTTTTTAGTTATTTAAACTTTATTGCACACATATAGTACAAATGGCGGACTTAATGCCATAAGGCATTCTCTACCAGTCAACCGAAGAGCTAAGTAAGAATCAGTAGGGTGGTATGGTCATAAACCCAATATAATTACTGACTAAGCAATATATATACTAGTTATTAATACATACTATATTACTAATACTTACGAATGTACGATATAACTAGTATAGACAATATATACAAACCGTATAATACATAATATATTAACAATACACATTTACATCAGTAAGCAAATGTACATATACTATAATAGAAATAAGACAAACTTAATTTTTAACAGAAACATTATTAATTTTACGAACCATACCTTTAAAAGCTACCTTGTTGGGGCCGTGTGGTGACGGCAGAGCAGAATACAATTGTCACCACCCCCATCTCTTCCGTGGGTGTCGTACAAGGCGACTAAGGGTAAAGACAGCAATGAGTAATGGGCAGCAGCATTTCTCTCTTACCACCTAGCAACATCAATTAGTACTGCGATTTATGTGCCCGATATATGGCAATAGGCTCGCCACCTGTTACATGGGACCATACATAATTGGCGAAAAATGGGTGTTAATTCACCTCTGCATACCCCTTCGGGGATATAGGCGTGATTTATATATATATATATATATATATATATATATATATATATATATATATATATATATATACACACACATATATATATATATACGGGCCTCCAACTATATATATATATATATAGTTGGAGGCCCGTTTGATGTGAGGAGGTAAAGCGTTCCAGAGTCGTATTGCAAGGACGGAGAAAGAATTCGCTGGGCAACTAGTGCGATGAGAGGGAGTGGGGAGAAGAAGGTTGTGATTAGAGTGGAGATTTCTGTTGTGACTAGGTACGTGACCTAGGTACTCAAATTCACATTTAAGGTATTGCGGCGTATGAGGATCGAACAAAATAGAGAAGAGAATAGACAGAACCCTCAAATCCCTGCGCTGGCGAATGGTTAGCCACTTATAATGTCTTCTATATGACGAAATGTGGCCATACTTACGAAGACTAAATATGAACCGAATGCAGTTATTGAGCAAGCGATCTAATTTATGTAAAAGTTCCCGAGTTATGTCCGTGTAACAGACATCAGCATAATCCAGTATGGGTATTATGATAGACTGAACCACTAGGACACACCGCAAATAGGTGGACTGTGTATTGACGGATAGCTCTCGGCCGATGACGGACATTTTAATATCATAATAATTATATTAATATCAACATATTTTAATATCATAGTATATAAATGTTGGAATTATACTACATACACAACCATGACTCGGGAATAAATATTTGTGTTCATCACAAAAGCACCTACCAGGACTCGAACCCGGGACCTCTGGGCTAATACCCAGCAATCTGAGCATTCGACCAAGCCGGCCGTCCATCAGCCTCATATCAGCTGCCTTTCTTATAATACTGGAAAATTCTTTGCAGTTTTTCAATAACTTACTTAATTATGGTCATCCGTCATAACATTGAATGAATTGCATAGAAATCATCAGTATTCAGAAATGATCGCCGATACAACAAAGTCAATAAGTAAAATCCTCAGATAAAGTTGATGAGTGTACATCCGTGTGATTAATGCACAGTAAAAGAGACGAATTATGTGAGGTCACCCTTCTTCGTCTCGCTCCCCTTATCCTACTCTAAGTAGGGTCGACACACCATGTCTTCTTCCACTCTCCTCTATTAGACGTGAGCTCAGCATGAACTCCACTCTTTCTCATATCATCTTTCACACAATCCATCCATCGCTTCTTCGGTCTTCCTCTCATTCTAGGTCCATGCACATCCATACCTTAACATACCTCTATACCCCATTCACTGGGGCTTGAGACGATTTGTAAACAATCTAATCAAATATGTCAATCTAATCAAATATGTCTTTTAATGTAAAATACAAAAATTAAAATAACAGTTTTATAAGTCTATAATTCATGATGTATTTTTCTTGTTTTCAAGAGCATTTCGTAGATAAAGAAACGTAGCAAGATTGTTTACATTTTGTTTCAAGGCCGAGTGAATGGTATATAGTTACGTAACATACATGTGAGGTCACCCTTAAAAAAAACTTTCATTTTATGCAATAACTTATTTATTTTAAGTAAAGCTAGAAGTCTCTTTGTAATAATGCGGAGCTATCTCCAGCAGCCATTCCTTATTGATGGTCATCATCTCTCGCATGTAAGTCTTGTCTCCGGCCGATTGGACGCTGCCGAACACCACCCTGTATACAAAAATATTCTGTGTATTAAATTCTGAATACACATTGTAGAGCTGGCTAGCGCAGTGGCATAGCGAGCTTGACCTGCGATTTCGTTAACTAAGCAATGTCGCTAAGGCCGGTTATTGGATGTGTGACCAAAAATTTATCCGTGCCAAACATTTATCCCACTCCGTGCTTCGTAAGGCACGTTAAGCCTTACATCTGCAGTCGTTAATACCCACCAATCCACACTGGTCCAATGTGGTGGGTTATGGCCCAATCTCCCTATGTTCTTTCACACATAGAAGGCCCATGCACCAGCAATGGGGATATTAAAAAATTACTAATGATGAAATAGACAATGAGGGTTGGTGCACCTTTCCGAAGTGATGGATGATATCGCTTCTTAAATAGACGAAATTAACACAAATTTAAAAACACTTTTCTTGCAATAACATTTCTTACTGCCGCACTCAGAGACGTCAATAGGCATAGTGACTAATTTTAAAAAACTACACCACGTTATTTTTCCATATCTACTTTACCTTAAATAAATTATATTTAGGTACAAAAAATTAAGAATATCTTAAAAAAAAACATGTTTTGAAAAATTTCCGCCAAAATCGCAATGGCGTCTGTGTGACGTCAGTATAGCGTATTATATTTTGTGTCAGTATCTATAGTAGACCAATAATGATTAGAAATAAAATGTTAAAAAAAAAAATGTGACGTCACGCGGTGTTTGAGCAAATATTATTGCGGATGGCTAAGTTTTGTATTTTTACTTTTCTAAAATAAATATTATTTACAAGTATAATCTGATAACAAGTGATTTTTTTTTAATGTCCATGTGCTAAATTATTTTTATAAATCATAACGATGATACGAATCGTATGGGAGTGGATAGCTTGATGACGTCTGACCGATAGCAAGAGGTAACATATTGCTCTGACCCCAGATGGACTGGAAACAGGGCAGGAAGAACCTTTGCCATACAGCAGCCATGGTCAAAGAAGCTCACCATTTCGGCTGTTGCACATTGTACAGGCAGCTGTCGGGGCTTATATACAGGGTGGCGCCCCTTATGCTCCTGTACGTTGAGTCTGAACTCAAATAAGCCGCCTGTAGAAACATGCCGGACAGCACGCATTTCATTATACGCACGCATTTACCTGGAATCATACAAAAAATATTATAATAGTGGTCGCGGGTTCAAGTCCCGCATCAAGACTATAATTTTTGGAACTTTTTCTAACCACCAAAATCTTTGTAATAATTTTTCAAACATTTATACCAGGAGACTTTTTGATCATTGCAAAAATTTATGGAATTCGTTCAGACCATCAAAATGAACAAATTTCACCATGGGAGCAACTCCAAATTCACGAAAAAATATCATCTTGATCTTGATTGATTTGTGATTTTATGTTGAACATTACAAACTTCCAATATTAAACTGTAGGCAACTCTCATTACAAATGGCCTTTTACTTGCTACCTCTATATGGTATAATCATCACAAAGAAATTTGTGACTAGAAAAAAATATTTATAACTAAGGCAGTGGTTTGTATTTAATAGAATATAGAATGGAATTTGACATGTTTTTTTATCTATGCACTTATTATCTTGTTCTATTGAGAAAAATGTACGTCTTGAACCTTTTCTTTTACACTCACACCTATCATCTAGCCCAAATTAAGTAGCCTAAGCACTTGTGTTATGGATACTAAATGACGGACATATTATTTTTAATACCATAATAATTATGTATATAAATGTTGAAAATATACTACATAAACATAACCATGACTCGGGAACAAATTTTTGAATTCATTCCAAAATTCGCCCTACCAGGATTCGAACCCGGTAGCTCTTGAACAATACCCAGCAGCGATCTGTTCGACCTTTATACTTGCCTATTTCTTTCAGCTTATTTATAAATTACCAACATTTCCACCGACACTTAACAGATAACAACAGATATACGTGCAATTATGTGTTAAGAGTTAACGGTTATTATTACCGGTTCCCAAGTCAGGGCCTTCGTACTCCTTGTTTTCCATTTGAAATTTATGCTTCACTAGCTTCTCTAAGCTGGATCTGATTTCAAATGCCTGGAAAGATATGCAAGTGTCATTAAATCAGAATAACTATTCCAAGAATTCCATTACCATTAATAGAAAAGAGACGGAAAGGCCCATGTCGAGAGGCCGATGAACGGACAATCACTCTCGATTGGAATTACAATATTCCAACCCATACTACTGAGAGGAGGAGCTCGCTGGCGCAGTGGCACAGCGCGCTTGGCCTGCGATTGCGTAAACTAAGCAATGGTCGCTAAGGCCGGTCATTGGATGGGTGGCCAAACAATTATTTTCTCGAGTTCCTCCGTGCTTCGGAAGGCACGTTAAGCCGTTGGTCCCGACTGCAGATGCAGTCGTTAGTAACCACCAACCCGCACTGGGCCCTATATTCTTCCATCCATAGGGAAGGCCAGTGCCCCAGCAGTGGGGACATTAAAGGGCTGGTGGTGATGATGATGATGATGAACCCATACTACTCAAAGGTTTGGCTTAGATTGCCGATAGCCGGCCGCCTGCCTGACACCAACCCTCTTTGGGTATGCTGTTGTTGGTGGTTTGCCCTCCACCATTCGGGTGCCCCAAGGTGCTTTTGGTCTACACTCGAATTTTACGACACCCATGGGATGAGCCGGGACTGTATTCTTTATTTTTTTCGCTCCCAGGCCAGCTATACATAGTCCTACTATTTGGAACATCTAAGTTTTAATAAAAATTAAACAATAACCAAAAAAAGCCCACAGCCACGTGGTGACGGCAGAGTAGAATACAATTGTCACCACCCCAAATCTTTCTCGTAGGTGTCGTACAAAGTGACTAAGGATAAATCTGAATATGATTAGGAATGGGCAGCGTTCCTCTTATACCACCTAGGCTAGCAATGTACTGCGACTTTTGTGCCCGATAAATGGCAATAGGCTCGCCACCCATTACATTGGACCTGACATATTTGGCGAAACGTGGGTGCTAGTTCACCTCTGCCTACCACTTCGGGGATATAGGCGTGATTTATGTATGTATGTGTCTGTAAAAATAGCCTACCTTCTCCATGACTCTGTAGTTGAGGAAAACCCTTTGGCACCACTCCTTGCAAGCCTTGGCCGCTTTCTTCGCGTCGTTCTGCGAGTTTCTTGTCTTCATGTAGGACTGGAAGATGTTCAGGTACATGATGATGTCGCCCTCTGCTACCTGAAACGCATAACAGTAGATATACAACATTATGTAAGAGAAATATAACGCACACCCTGAATACTAACTAACATAAACTATTCGATTTTAATTTTAACATTGTATAAATGTTAGAAAAATTAGTACAATGATTTTGGTGGTTAGAAAAAGAATTTCGAAAAATTGTGATGTTGAGGCGGGAATCGAACCCGCGTCCGCTGCTATCCGGGCAGGTGCCTGACCGCTCGGCCAATCAAGACACTAATTAACTTGCCGAAATTCTTCTAATAAATATAATTTAAAGATTTTGGGGTTAGAAAAAGAATTTCGAAAAATTATGATCTTGAGGCGGGAGATCATAATTTTTCGAAATTCTTTTTCTAACCCCAAAATCTTTGTACTAATTTTTCTAACATTTATATAATGTTAAAAATTAAAATCGAATAAATATAATTTATAAATTTGTAATTTATTTCTACATTGCGAGAATACCCGTTGGCTTACAACGTGAAGTATAAAGGTTATAAGAATTTCGGGAAGTTAATTATTGTCTTGGGTGGCCGAGCGGTCAGGCACCTGCCCGGATAGCAGCGGGCGCGGGTTCGATTCCCGCATCAAGACCATAATTTTTCGAAATTCTTTTTCTAACCACCAAAATCTTTGTACTAACTAACATACTGCCGCACTCAGAGACGTCAAATAACTTTAATGAGTACCTAATGTCAAAAAAATTCAATTAAATCTAGACCATAGACCCAGCAAGAATAGCGACTAGTTTTGAATTGTCATTTTTTAACATTAAATACTCATTATCGTTATTTGACTCTCTGAGTGCGACATATAGTTATTTAATAAATTATGGTTAAAGGTGAAATTGACGAATTTTAAGAAATCTTTATATTGAAACATAATGATGAAACCTCGCACACTTGCCACTTGCTTGCAAACTTCAGAATCCTAAAAGAATTCGGATGACTTCATCGGGAACAATGCGCACGATTCGGACGGATCTGTCAATTTAGTACTATTTTCGATACCTTCGGTGCGTTCGGCTCGGATAAGTGTGTGTTCACTATAATACATATTCAAATCACGCCTATATCCCCGAAGGGGTAGGCTGAGGTGAATTAATTAACACCCACGTTTCGCCAGTTAGGTTAAGTCCCATGTAAATATGTAGGTGGCGAGCCTATTGTCATTTATCGGGCACGGAAATCCCAGTACGCTGTCAGGTGGCATAAAGAGGAACGCTGCTATCCATTTCTTATGTCTTAACCCTTAGTCGCCTTGTACGAGACGTGCCTCCCGAAGTACGGAGGAGCTTGAGATAATAAATATTCGGTCACCCATCCAATGACCGGCATTGCTTAAGCTCCTCATTGTATTGTATTATTCTATACTCTAGCCATTACAACGACATAAAACATGTAAACAGTTTAAATATGTTTCTTTATCGACGAAATGCATTTAAAATAAGTGTTAATGAGAGGTCTTTTCTCCTCTCATATTGTTGTAGGAAATTAAAGATAACTTGTTATAAAAAACATTTATGGAAAGTTACAGTTAGGTAAAAATTATTGAGTGAAAAATCTAAGATAAGTTAAATAGTTAATTGAATCTAAATTGAAATCCTAGTTTTAATTCCGCGCCAAACTATCTCTTCTTCTTTTCTTCTTAATTCTGCAGAATTCAGAATGCAACGGGGTTAAGCACATTCAGCCATATGGACTTTTAGGCATCGTTAACAATAAGAAAGATGTATTTTAAAATAAATCATCAATTTAAGAAAATCAAAATGATTAGCTACTTTGAGAAACAGGTACCTATTATACATTTTTATTTTTGTATTTTATATTAAAAGACTCATCAACATTGTTTACGTTCTTTATCAGGTCTCAGTGGCCTTACTTTACATACATACATACATACATATAATCACGCCTATATCCCCGAAGGGGTAGGAAGAGGTGAACTAGCACCCACGTTTCGCCAAATATGTCAAGTCCCATGTAATAGGTGGCGAGCCTATTGCCATTTATCGGGCACAAAAGTCGCAGTACATTGCTAGCATAGGTGATATAAGAGGTATGCTGCTGCCCATTCCTCATAATTGATTTATCCTTGTACGACACCCACGGGAGAGATTTGGGGTGGTGACAATTGTATTCTACTCTGCCGTCACCACACGGCTGCTACTAGTACTATACTATACTATACATACATATAGTATATGTGTGTAGAACGACGCGCTCACCTCAAAGTTGTTTCTCCTGGCGACCCTGTATGCGATGTTCCCTTTCCCAGTGCTGGGCTTAGCGAACACATTGTCAACGTGCAACATGGCGGCTATCGAGAGCGCCTCGTCTATGCAACCGTATTCACCTGGAAGGAGAAAGTTTTTAAATGTGTCGTTAGATAAATACCAGTATTTTTGTATCCAGCTTTCCGGTTGGCTGGTAGAGAATGCCTAATGGCATTAAGTCTGCCATTTGTAACTTTTGTGTAAAATAAAGTTTGAATAAATGAATAAATGAATAAAAAATTTCACTATGGGAGCAACTCCAGATTCACTAAAAAAAAACAGCTGTTTCATACATTTGGGTCAAGTAGGTATTATCATTTTTTTATTAATTTGAAGTTGCTCTCATTGTGAAATTTGTTCAGTTTGATGGTCTGAACGAACGAACGTGACCAAAAAGTCTCCTGGGATATATATATTTTTTTATTTTATAATATAGTAAACAGTTGTTACATTGTGACGCTTAAAAAATAGAACATACTGACGCACTCAGAGACGTCAATTAACTTTAATAAGTACTTAATACAAAAAGAAAAATACTGAAAACTAGACCATTACTCATCGTTTCCTTACCCATAGTCGCCTTGTACGACAATACAGGAGAGATGGGGGTGGTGATAACAGTATGTGCCGTCACCACACGGCTGATTCATATTAAATTGGAAAGAGATTGGAAAGAGATCAACTATTTTTATTCAAGATTTTAAATAATTATATTGACTCACCTGTTCTTTTAAGCAACATATCTTTCAGATGTCCCAGGTTGAGCTCTCGTCTACTTTCTTTATTTAATATACCATTAATGTCAACTAATTACGCTAGTAATGCCTTTTTATTACGCTCTTGTCGTAATTACAATAAAGATTTCTGTGATATCGATATATTTCACTCATCGATAGGAGCATATAAAAGGGCAATTAGAGACAAATTGTATTAACGTTCTTTGTATGTATGTACTAAACCTTGCAACCTAATTTAGTGATTTAATGTTTTTGTTTTTATCTTATAATTGTCGAATCTTCTAATCTTTTAGTTTGTTTTTAGTTTTTGTCACCACTGTTATAGTTTATAATGAACAATTAATAAGTGGAAACTTGATTGGTTTATGTAACATTTATATGTATAAGTTATTTTATTTTAGTATACTGTTTGTTTCCTTAATAAATAAATAAATAAAAAATAAAAATAAATAAATAAATAAAAATATAGTATATCCATATAAGATATCATTACACACACTCATAAAACGTCAAAGAAATAACGTTAAACATTAAAAAGTGCACGTTATGACAAAGTAAAAGGTTTTAAACATTCAACGTGATAAGCGACGTCATCCGTTCGTAAACTACATATATTTATTACTAGTATTGTTATGTTTATTACTTCGCTCACGTTAAGGTCGGTTACTAAATAACCTTCCTCGATAAATGGTCTATCCAACACAAAAAGAATTAGTCAATTAAATTCAGTAGTTCCTGAGATTGGCGCGTTTAACCAAACAAACTCTTCAGCTTTTTATTATTAGTATAGATATCCAGGGCCTGTTTCACAATCGATGGGTAAGTTCTGGATAGCTTACTTGGCAGTTCAATTGACAAATTTCATATTACAACTGTCAAATTCTCTGGCCAAGTAAGCTATCCAGAAATTACCGGTCGATTGTGAAACAGGCCCTTAATTTCACAACTATTGGCTAATATAGAAATCAGAATCAGTCGCGTGGTGACGGCACAGTAGAATCCAATTGTCACCACCCCAAATCTCTCCCGTGGGTGTCGTACAAGGCGACTAAGGATAAATCAATTATGAGGAATGGGCAACAGCGTTCCTCTTATACCACCTAGCAATAGCAATGTACTGCGACTTTTGTGCCCGATAAATAGCAATAGGCTCGCCACCTATTACATGGGACTTGACATATTTGGCGAAACGTGGGTGCCAGTTCACCTCTGCCTACCCCTACGGGGATATGGGCGTGATTTATGTATATGTAGAAATCAGAACTTTTATTCGCACAATATTGTGTAAGGTACATTGAGGTGAAAGACAATGTTGTGGATATATGGATAACTATTGGATGGCTTGATGACTTTTGACCGATATAGATGGAAGGAAACATACTGCGCAGACCTCAGATAGACTGGGAACAGGGGGCCTAGACAAAGTAACACACCGACAAAGATAACGAAGTTCGATAAAGCAAAATGTATGGGATTTGACGTGAGTCGTCGTGAAACCACGTGACCAAAATCGTCTTCGCAAGTTCCCAGTTATGTTGGTAGCGCAAGCTAATACGCTGTAGATATACATACATACATACATTAATCACGCCTATATCCCCGAAGGGGTAGGCAGAAGTGAACTAGCACCCACGTTTCGCCAACTATGTCAAGTCCCATGTAATGGACAGAATGAATAGGTGGCGAGCCTATTGCCATTTATCGGGCACAAAAATCGCAGTACATTGCTGGGTACGCTGGGTGTACTGGGTATAAGAGGAACGCTGCTGCCCATTCCTTATCACTGTTTTATCCTTAGTCGCCTTGTACGACACCCACGGGAGAGATTTGCGGAGGTGACAATTGTATTCTACTCTGCCGTCACCAACGCTGTAGATACCAAAGTAATATGGCCGATCGTGGCGAACTTCGACGCGTTATCGTTATGAAACGATTGCCACTTGGCTATAGGCCCGGGGCAGGGGGACGAAGAAGAGTCTCACCACTGTTGCAGAGCATCCTGGCCCAGATGGGCTTCAGCGGCAACTCGGCCATGTAGACGCCGACCTCTCTGGTCAACGCGCCGCTCTTGTCGATGGCCTTCAAGGCGTACAGTGTTTCCAAGCCAGCCAGCAGACTCTTCGCTGGCGGCGGCGTCGGGAATGTGAACCTTAATCAAAGGAAATAGGGGCTATTTTGTGGTACACACAAATTACATACAAATATGCCGTGTGGTGACGGCAGAGCAGAATACAATTTGTCACCACCCCAAATCTCTCCTGTGGATGTCGTACAAGGCGGCTAAGGATAAACAGTGATGAGGAATGGGCAACAGCGTTTCTCCTAGCATATACCACCTTGCAATAGCAATGTACTGCAACTTTTGTGCCCGATAAATGGCAATAGGCTCGCCACCTATTACGTGGGACCAAACGTAATTGGCGAAACGTGGGTGCTAGTTCACCGCTGCCTACCCCTTTGGGGATATAGGCGTGATTTATGTATGTATGTATGTACATACAAATTTCACCGCATGTGTGGTCTAGTGGTTCGGCCACCACCATTTTACAATAATCTGTCGCCATTATAATATTGACACCAGGATAATATTGAGGAGCTCGCTAGCGCAGTGGCACAGCGCGCTTGGCCTGCGATTGCGTAAACTAAGCAAGTCGCTTAGGCCGGTTATAGGATGGGTGACCAAAAATTTATTATCTCGAGTTCTTTTGTGCTTCGGAAGGCACGTTAAGCCGTTGGTCCCGGCTGCATCTGCAGTCGTTAATACCCACCAATTCGCACTGGGCCAGCGTGGTGGGTTATGGCCCAATCTCCCTATATTCTTCCATCCATAGGGAAGGCCTGTGTCCCAGCGGTGGGCACATTAAAAGGTATGGTGATGATGAAGATGATTATAATATTGTTAACAGCATTATTGTGTTCCGACAATTGTGATACGATAGCCAGCCCCTCTGTCACGCAAATCTCAGGAACTAGTGACTCAAATTGAAAAAATCTTTTTACGTCACTACTGACCATAAAGTAGACTTTTCCGCCCACTACGCGTACGGAAAATCCCACTTCCTGATCAGGAGATGACATAAAACTATGATCTTGCCCCGGGCGATGAAAAAGAAGCAACGCTTCAGAATTACTTGCGGTCTGAGCCATTCTTTGTTATATTTATCGCCCTAGGTATACACGTGAGTTTTTTTTCGGGTCAGTATGGGAAAATTCTAAACTATAAGAGACAGAGAAAAACTATCTTAGGAACCGTGATCTTAATTTTTGATAAAATAAAAATGGTATTTAAAAAAAATTAAAATGTTAATATATTTGGAGATAAAACTTTTTAAAATTTATGATATACAATCGCAATATCAAAAAAAAATTTTTTTTTCAAAATATCCGATATCTCTATATCTAATAAGATTTAAATTATTTTTTAAGTATACTATTTTTATTTTATCTAAAATTAAGATCACGGTTCCAAAGATAGTATTTCTCTATCGTTTAGTTTAGAATTTCCCCATACTGACCCGGAAAAAAAAACTTAGCCTCACTCATATATATATATATATATATATATATCTTATTATAAATATATACAACAAACGGCATTACCGCGAGCGATCACTATTCAATAAATAAATATTATACGATAATCCAACCTCAGCAAGTTGTGGATGCCCAGAGCCTTGAGCTGCAGTAGGGCAGAAGAAAGATCGCTACGGGAGATCTCAGGAGGCACAGATGCCGGTAGTTTATCGTGCTCAGCCTCCGAGTACAGTCTGAAACAGTCAAATTCGTAATTTTATTTTAGTGTGTTGAACAACATATACATACATACATAAATCACGCCTATATCCCCGAAGGGGTAGGCAGAGGTGAACTAGCATCCACGTTTCGCCAACTATGTCAAGTCCCATGTAATAGGTGGCGAGCCTATTGCCATTTATCGGGCACAAAAGTCGCAGTACATAGCTAGGTGGTATAAGAGGGACGCTGCTGACCATTCATCATAACTGTTTTATCCTTAGTCGCCTTGTACGACACCCACGGGAGAGATTTGGGGTGGTGACAATTGTATTCTACTCCGCCGTCACCACACGGCCTACACAACATATACAAAATGACTAGAATGGCCGGTGAAGAAGGCAGACACTGGTCTCTCTCGTACAAGGTTTATAAAGGCAAACTTATATTAAACTGGTATTAAAGGCAAACTTTAATAAGTACTTAATTGTCAAAAAAATACATTTAAATCTCGACCATAGTCAAAGACCCGGTAAGAATAACGACTAGTTTTGAATTGTAATTTTTTGACATCGATGGTGGCTTGTGATGATAGTGGCTGCTGATGATGATGATGATGGCTTTTGATGATGATTGCTTGTGATGATGTGGCTGGTGATGATGAGGATGGCTTTTAATGATGATTGCTTGTGATGATGATGGGTGACGATGATGATGATGATGGGTGATGATGATGATTGCTTGTGATGATGATGGGTGATGATGATGATTGCTTGTGACGATGATGGCTGGTGACGATGATAACGGGCAAAGTGTCACCTGAAGCACTTGCCGCGGCCCGTCCGGCCCGCACGGCCCGCCCTTTGTGTCGCGTTGTCGCGTGACACGGGCGTCACACAGAGGCCCTCCACGCCTATCGCCGGGTCGAAGTAGGGCAGCTTGTGGAACCCGCAGTCGATTACTGGAATTAGAACGTGACACATTTAAAACCGGCCAAATGCGAGTCGTGTTGGTTACAAACGCCAACGAAACCATACATACATACATAAATCGTGCCTATATCGACAAAGGGGTAGGCAGAGGTGAACTAGCACCCACGTTTCGCCAAATATGTTAGGTCCCATGTAATAGGTGTTGAGCCTATTGCCATTTTTCGGGCACAAAAATCGCAGTACATTGCTAGGTGGTATAAGAGGAACGCTGCTGCCCATTTCTCATCACTGATTTGAATGTTACAATTTTGTTACAAGTTTGCGAATAAAATACAGTTTTAATAAGCACTGAAATAAAACGGCAAAAAATATTAACAAAAACAAGGAAATCTATGAACATAGTGTATAGTACACTATGTTCATAGCCGACATTGACGCGAGCGAAGCCGCGGGCGTCTGCTAGTAAATTACTAAATACACAAATTGCATGCGTCCTTTTGGTGCAAAGCAAAATGATTTTCATGGCTTATCTTTTCCTCTTCGTCGTGTGTTTAATTTAATACAAAACATATTATTATTATAATCATATTATTACCAGTAATATACATTAACAATATGATCCAAAGTGTTGTCCACATCAAGTCTATGTTTACATACATACATATGTCACGCCTTTCTCCCACAGGGGTAGGCAGAGATCACTTCTTTCCACTTGCTACGATCCTTACATACTTCTGTCGCTTCATCCAATCTCATCAATCCCTTCATGCATGACCGTCGGTATCGGGTACTCTTAACCTGGCCCTTCTTTGATAGACTTTCAACTTGATTATGAAAGATCCGCCTAGGCCTTCCCCGTCCCATTTATCCATTTACTTCCGCCATTTTGTCAATCTCCTTTCATTCCCACCCCTTTCTCAATTCTTGTCATTGCGTCTTCTTTCAAACCACACCTTTCTCTTATTACACTATTATACAATCTATCGCTCAGCCTTACTCCAGTCATACTTGACAACATTTCAATTTTTTCATTTTTATTATGATGTTATATGAAATTAAACCGAAAATGAAGGCACCCATATTTTTTATTTCTTCTGAATTCCGTCGTTTTCATACAAAAAATCACGATTGGATTACCGGTTATTCTAAACAGACGTAAGCGCCAAATGACATCAATGTCGTGGACGAATGGCGAAATCACTCTTAACTCGAAAAATAAAAAGATCACTTATCAAAATTGACGAAGTGGCGTTTCCAGAGTCGAAAATAGAAACATTTTAACTGAAATGTTTGAAATTAATTCAAAGTCAAAAACGTTTTTTATAAAAATATTTTCTAAGTCATTGGAAAATAAAGAATCGGTATTTTTATTTTGGGAGATTGTCATTTTTGAAATGTTGTCAATTGTGAAACTAATAATTTACATTATACTACATTACATTTAAGCCGTGTGGTGGCGACGGCAGAGTAGAATACAATTGTCACCACTCCAAATCTCTCCCGTGGGTGTCGTACAAGGCGACTAAGAATAAAACAGTGACGAGGAATGGATAGCAGCGTTCCTGTTGTACCACCTAGCAATGTACTGCGACTTTTATGCCCGATAAATGGCAATAGGCTCGCCACCTATTACATGGGACCTCCTCCTACGGGGATATAAAGGTAAAAAGGGGGTTTAAAGGTAAAACTCACCAAGTGACATTAAGATAATTAGCAAAAAAATATTAACAATCTACTTTTGAACTGTGTGATTTTTAGACACATTTGAAGTAATAAATATTCTCTCAAACTGACTCTTGACATCTCTAACGCCTTGATCTAAGTTGGAGAGTGGCTTCGATAGTCACAGCTGACCACACTGACCATATCTGACCCCTGGCACGGTGACCGCCGTCCCGGCGACATTGGTCGCCAACACCACCCTCCTCTCCATCGGCTGGTGCGAAGTTGAGCTTAGTTAGAGAGTGACTTTCGTAGTCACAGCTGACCACACTGACCATATCTGACCCCTGGCACGGTGACCGCCGTCCCGGCGACATTGGTCGCCAACACCACCCTCCTCTCCATCGGCTGGTGCGAAGTTGAGCTTAGTTAGAGAGTGACTTTCGTAGTCACAGCTGACCACACTGACCATATCTGACCCCTGGCACGGTGACCGCCGTCCCGGCGACATTGGTCGCCAACACCACCCTCCTCTCCATCGGCTGGTGCGAAGTTGAGCTTAGTTAGAGAGTGACTTTCGTAGTCACAGCTGACCACACTGACCATATCTGACCCCTGGCACGGTGACCGCCGTCCCGGCGACATTGGTCGCCAACACCACCCTCCTCTCCATCGGCTGGTGCGAAGTTGAGCTTAGTTAGAGAGTGACTTTCGTAGTCACAGCTGACCACACTGACCATATCTGACCCCTGGCACGGTGACCGCCGTCCCGGCGACATTGGTCGCCAACACCACCCTCCTCTCCATCGGCTGGTGCGAAGTTGAGCTTAGTTAGAGAGTGACTTTCGTAGTCACAGCTGACCACACTGACCATATCTGACCCCTGGCACGGTGACCGCCGTCCCGGCGACATTGGTCGCCAACACCACCCTCCTCTCCATCGGCTGGTGCGAAGTTGAGCTTAGTTAGAGAGTGACTTTCGTAGTCACAGCTGACCACACTGACCATATCTGACCCCTGGCACGGTGACCGCCGTCCCGGCGACATTGGTCGCCAACACCACCCTCCTCTCCATCGGCTGGTGCGAAGTTGAGCTTAGTTAGAGAGTGACTTTCGTAGTCACAGCTGACCACACTGACCATATCTGACCCCTGGCACGGTGACCGCCGTCCCGGCGACATTGGTCGCCAACACCACCCTCCTCTCCATCGGCTGGTGCGACGTTGAGCTTAGTTAGAGAGTGACTTTGGTAGACACAGCTGACCACACTGACCATATCTGACCCCTGGCACGGTGACCGCCGTCTCGGCGACATTGGTCGCCAACACCACCCTCCTCTCCATCGGCTGGTGCGACGTTGAGCTTAGTTAGAGAGTGACTTTGGTAGACACAGCTGACCACACTGACCATATCTGACCCCTGGCACGGTGACCGCCGTCTCGGCGACATTGGTCGCCAACACCACCCTCCTCTCCATCGGCTGGTGCGAAGTTGAGCTTAGTTAGAGAGTGACTTTCGTAGTCACAGCTGACCACACTGACCATATCTGACCCCTGGCACGGTGACCGCCGTCCCGGCGACATTGGTCGCCAACACCACCCTCCTCTCCATCGGCTGGTGCGACGTTGAGCTTAGTTAGAGAGTGACTTTGGTAGACACAGCTGACCACACTGACCATATCTGACCCCTGGCACGGTGACCGCCGTCTCGGCGACATTGGTCGCCAACACCACCCTCCTCTCCATCGGCTGGTGCGAAGTTGAGCTTAGTTAGAGAGTGACTTTCGTAGTCACAGCTGACCACACTGACCATATCTGACCCCTGGCACGGTGACCGCCGTCCCGGCGACATTGGTCGCCAACACCACCCTCCTCTCCATCGGCTGGTGCGACGTTGAGCTTAGTTAGAGAGTGACTTTGGTAGACACAGCTGACCACACTGACCATATCTGACCCCTGGCACGGTGACCGCCGTCTCGGCGACATTGGTCGCCAACACCACCCTCCTCTCCATCGGCTGGTGCGAAGTTGAGCTTAGTTAGAGAGTGACTTTCGTAGTCACAGCTGACCACACTGACCATATCTGACCCCTGGCACGGTGACCGCCGTCCCGGCGACATTGGTCGCCAACACCACCCTCCTCTCCATCGGCTGGTGCGAAGTTGAGCTTAGTTAGAGAGTGACTTTCGTAGTCACAGCTGACCACACTGACCATATCTGACCCCTGGCACGGTGACCGCCGTCCCGGCGACATTGGTCGCCAACACCACCCTCCTCTCCATCGGCTGGTGCGAAGTTGAGCTTAGTTAGAGAGTGACTTTCGTAGTCACAGCTGACCACACTGACCATATCTGACCCCTGGCACGGTGACCGCCGTCCCGGCGACATTGGTCGCCAACACCACCCTCCTCTCCATCGGCTGGTGCGAAGTTGAGCTTAGTTAGAGAGTGACTTTCGTAGTCACAGCTGACCACACTGACCATATCTGACCCCTGGCACGGTGACCGCCGTCCCGGCGACATTGGTCGCCAACACCACCCTCCTCTCCATCGGCTGGTGCGAAGTTGAGCTTAGTTAGAGAGTGACTTTCGTAGTCACAGCTGACCACACTGACCATATCTGACCCCTGGCACGGTGACCGCCGTCCCGGCGACATTGGTCGCCAACACCACCCTCCTCTCCATCGGCTGGTGCGAAGTTGAGCTTAGTTAGAGAGTGACTTTCGTAGTCACAGCTGACCACACTGACCATATCTGACCCCTGGCACGGTGACCGCCGTCCCGGCGACATTGGTCGCCAACACCACCCTCCTCTCCATCGGCTGGTGCGAAGTTGAGCTTAGTTAGAGAGTGACTTTCGTAGTCACAGCTGACCACACTGACCATATCTGACCCCTGGCACGGTGACCGCCGTCCCGGCGACATTGGTCGCCAACACCACCCTCCTCTCCATCGGCTGGTGCGAAGTTGAGCTTAGTTAGAGAGTGACTTTCGTAGTCACAGCTGACCACACTGACCATATCTGACCCCTGGCACGGTGACCGCCGTCCCGGCGACATTGGTCGCCAACACCACCCTCCTCTCCATCGGCTGGTGCGACGTTGAGCTTAGTTAGAGAGTGACTTTGGTAGACACAGCTGACCACACTGACCATATCTGACCCCTGGCACGGTGACCGCCGTCTCGGCGACATTGGTCGCCAACACCACCCTCCTCTCCATCGGCTGGTGCGACGTTGAGCTTAGTTAGAGAGTGACTTTGGTAGACACAGCTGACCACACTGACCATATCTGACCCCTGGCACGGTGACCGCCGTCTCGGCGACATTGGTCGCCAACACCACCCTCCTCTCCATGGGCTGGTGCGAAGCCCTGAACGCCTTCAGCTGTTCCCTGTGAGGCAGCCCCCCGTACAAGGTCACCACGTCCAGTTTGTAGGCTGCGATGCCGCTCGGGAAATGTTTACGGTGTTGGTTCTTCGCGTTGGTGTCTTCGGCGTACGAGGTGAGGAGGTCTGAGGCTGACAGGATTTCTTCCTGGCAAAGGAATTTTATTATTATCTTATGTCAAACAGAAAATCACACTTCCTGTACGCCTATTCCCTAACTTTTTTTGACAGTTCGATTTTAATTTTAACATTATATAAATGTTAGAAAATGTAGTACTAAGTTTTTGGGGTTAGAAAAAGAATTTCGAAAAATTATGATCTTGAGGCGGGAATCGAACCCGCGTCCGCTGCTATCCGGGCAGGTGCCTGACCGCTCGGCCACCCATGACACTAATTAACTTGCCGAAATTCCTCTAACCTTTACACTTCACGTTGTAAGCCAACGGGTACCCTCGCAATTCTACATTGCGAGCAATAAATTTCAAACATTCCAAAGCAGATATTTTTACAAATACCGTGCGTTCGGTTAAGCTAGGGTTTGCTTTATAAACTATTCGATTTTAATTTTAACATTATATAAATGTTAGAAAACATAGTACAAAGATTTTGGGGTTAGAATTAGAATTTTTTTGACAGTTGAAAGTGATGATCACCGAACTATTTACTTATCAATTACTACTTGACTATAACGCTATTGTGACACTTGTCCTGTGAAAACAGTAATGGATCAGAATAGTCCTACTGGTCAGGTGTTTTTTTTATGCTAGACAGGGAAGCTCCTGCCCTTCATCTCCCCTGATGGTAAGTGACGATAAGGGCCATTGATAAAATCGAGCTTCACCTGGAACCCTCAACCTCAGATTTTTTCTGTCTATCTTTGTCACATTGTCGGAACACAATAATGCTGTTAAAGGTGTGACATAAAACTATGATTTTGCCTTGGACAATAAAAAAATAAAGCCGCTGCCCGGCTAGCATGACCACCGAAACACGATGTGATGTAGCTATTTTATAGTGTGAACAGTAAAAAATCATTGGATTTTAACACTTGAATAAGCCTGAATTTAATAATAAATACGATAAATGGCTTTATCATAAAGTTATAGCCATTTATCGCTTTGAACTGTCGAAAATCCAATGATTTTTGTAAGTTCAACGCGATAAATGGCTATATCATATCGTGTTTGGGTGGTCATGCTAGCCGGGCTGTTTGGAACCATATATTCTAAACTTACTCATAATACTCCTTAGGTTACGCCAGAACTAAAGTAATATTAATATGTAATTGCTGTCCAGTTGAGGAAGGGACTGAGTTTAAGGTTGCACTAATTGTTCACATGTGTGTGTGGGTGACTTCACATATTTCGTACACCCCTTTCCTTTTTTTTTCACATATTAAATTACACTTTACTGTATATTGAATACTGTGTCATATGTGCAGTCGCTCTTACAACTCCATACGCCTCCATGACAATGAAAAACAACGTATCCGATAAAACGGACCATGAGCGAACGGGCTGTTACAGCTTACTAATTTACGTGCTCGATAGATGGCAATAGGCTCACAGAACACTGAACCTTACCTGAGAGGTAAGAAAGGCCAGAATGTCACCGAGGGCTTCGTTCTCGTGGATCTTGATGACAGTGTCAACTGTCGCCTTCACGTAGTCAGGCACTGGCTCTGGAAGCGACAAGAAAGCCCTTTAAATGTGTGCAACCTAATAAGAGCTTTGTCTTATCTTCTTCTTCTTCTCCCTGCCCTGTTCCCAGTCTATCTTGGGTCGGCGCAGTATGTTTCCTCTTCCATTCATATCGGTCAGACGTCATCAAGCCATCCACTCCCTTTTGATTCATATCATCCATCACACCGGAAAGGTGCTAGTGATGAATGAATGTATAGAAAAGAGACGGAACGGACCATGTCGTGAGACCGATGAACGGAGAGAGTGATTGGGATGACAACATTCCAATACATACTGCTTAAAGTTTTGGCTTAGGTTTTACAGCCGGCCGCCTGCCTAACACCAACCCTCTTTGGGTTTGCTGTTGTTGGTGGCTTGCCCTCCACCATTCGGGTGCCCCAAGGTGCTTATTGGTCTGCACCGGGCAATCTCCCTTAGTCGACTTTTACGACACCCATGGGATAGGTCGGGGCTGGCCTATTCTACGTTATTTGTTCGCTCCCAGGCCAGCATATTGTCAGGCAGGCGGCCGGCTGTAAAACCTAAGCCAAAACTTTGAGCAGCATGGATTGGAATGTTGTCATCCCAATCACTGTCTCCGTTCATCGGTCTCTCGACATAGTCCGTTCCGTCTCTTTTCAATACATTCATTCATCACTAGCACCTTTCCGGTGTGATGGATGACATGAATCAAAAGGGAGTGGATGGCTTGATGACGTCTGACCGATATGAATGGAACAGGAAACATACTGCGCCGACCCCAGATAGACTGGGAACAGGGCAGGGAAAAGAAGAGAGCGAGAGGAAAATGTTTTCTTTCCCCCGAGAGAGATGTGTCCACGTCCTGTGCTACAAGGGCTGCAGTATTGACAGCCATCAATTTAGCTAGCAGTCATCTTGAATTTTTCGGCGGTACGGATTTTCTGCTAAATTTATACAAAATCTTCGGCGATCATTCGTTCAAAAATATAGCTGATAGTGACAGCATGACGTCTTAAACTATAGCTTTTGCTTCAGTAATCGAGTTAGGCGGTAGCAAAAGTGGTCCGCACGGGTATGTCTATACAAACGTGGTCCGCACGGGCATGTCTATACAAACGTGGTCCGCACGGGCATGTCTGGCGGGCATGCCCGTGCAGTGAATTCCCCCCTTAAAGGACCAGACCCAGCCTCTATAACTACCATGGAGATAATTACAAAGATTTTGGTGATCAGAAAAAGTTCGAAAAATTATGGTCTTGATGCGGGAACCGAGGTTAGAAGAATTTCGACAAGTTAATTAGTATCTTGTTAGGCCGAGCGGTTGAGGCACCTGCCCGGATTGCAGTGGACGCGGGTTCGATTCCCATAACATTTTCCGAACTTTCTCTAACCACCAAAATCTTTGTACTAATTTTTCTAACATTTATAAAATGTTGAAATTAAAATCGAATGCCATGGAGATCACCCAACCACACGCACCTTCCGAGTAGTACATCTCGATGGGATGCACGCGACCCTGCATAGCCATGATGACGGACGAACTCCTTCTATCCGTCTCCTTGGCGTTGACGTTGAAGAAATCCCTCAGGAACTCTGCGTCCATCGTTGCCGATGACACTACGATCTTCAAATTTTTGCGCTTCTGTGACATTAATAAAAATATTGGTGTTATTATGTAAGCCCATTGCAGTTGCTTTAGTCTACCTGTCTCTCTCACTCATTGAAAATATGTTATAGCAAAGTGTGAGAGTGGCGGGTAGACAGAAGCAATTGAAATCGGCTTACATAATACTGACTCTGACCTATAGCCATCTAACTATGAGAGGAACGCTGCTATACAAAGTCAAAGTCAAAAAGTCAAAAGTCAAAATTCATTTATTCATATCTGGTATGATTACAATACACTTATGAATCGTCAAGACGCTACATACATCATTCATTCATCATTCATTCATTACATCACTCATCCCTTTAGTCGCCTTGTACGACACCCACAGGAGGGATGGGGATGGTGACAATTGTATTCTGCTCTGCCATCACCACACGGCACTCCCACATAAAGTTATGTTAAGTACATGATTTGCTAGATAGGCTATTTATCTTATTGTATGGTAGGCAATGGGCTCAGAGTCAATCAAAGGGCAATCATCGTCATCAGCCCCTTAATCACCCCACTGCTGCGGCACGGGCCTTCCCTATGGATGGAAGCATATAGAGAGATTGGGCCGTAACCCACCATTCTGGCCCAGTGCGAGTTGGTGGGTATTAACGACTGCAGATGCAGCCGGGACCAACGTCTTAACGTGCCTTCCGAAGCACGGACGAACTCGAGATAAAAAAATTTTGGTCACCCATCCAATGACCGGCCTTAGAGAACACTGCTTAGTTTGACGCATTAGCAAGCAGAGTGCGCTAAGCCACTGCGCTATCGAACTCCTCTCTGTTAGAATAATCAAATATATTACCTGCGTATTAAGTACATTTTTAAAGAGCCAAAGTGTTCAGATTTTACCTACTTTGGCGATTTTTTTAAGCAGCCCCATCAGAACGTCCGTCAATTGAGATCTCTCGTGGACCTGAAAAATGAAGAAAATTAAATACCACCACAAATTTCAATACGCCACCGTCCTGTCATAACATTGAACATGTGACATAGAAATCGTCAGTATTTTTAGAATGATCGCCGATACATACATACATGAATCATGCCTATATCCCCGAAAGGGTAGGCAGAGGTGAATTAGCACCCACGTTTCGCCAATATTAGGTCCCAAGTAATAGGTGGCGTGCGTATTGCCATCTATCGGGCACATACATTCGCAGTATATTCCTAGGTGGTATAAGAGGAATGTTGCTGCCCATTACTCATCGCCGCCTTGTACGACACGGGAGAGATGGGGTGGTGACAATTTGTATTTCGTTCTGCCGTCACCACGCGGCATTTTAAATCAAGCATCTAAGAAAATAATAAGACAGGACCTAAATCGCTACCTTGCGCAACTCCACCACGGACTTACCTCGTCAATAACAATACAAGAGTACTGCATCAGCAGGGGGTTGGCGAACATCTCTCGCAACAGAACGCCCTCGGTCATGAACTGAAATGGAAAGTCAAACGATTAAATCATACATGGAAATATGATATTGAAGTAAAAGGAAAACAATTGGTCACAACCAAAGCTTATAATAAGGCAAACGTTATAAAAAAATAGATTTAAATTAAGTAGCACAGCATTGACTGAGTACTTTTTTATGTTAGACAGGGAAGCTCTCGCACGGTAGTCGATAAGGGCCGAATATGGAATCGAGCTCCATCTGGAACCCTCAACCACAGAGGAGCTGGCTATCTCACACAATTGTCGGAACACAATAATACTGTTAATAATTATTATTATGGCGACAGATTTTGATTAGAAGGTGGTAGCTAGCCAAGCGGACTTGAAAGGAGTCCTACTACCATCAACCAAACCGAGCACAAATTTGTCGAACCCGGGGACCTCTGAATCTTAATTCCGGTGGGCGAACCACTAGACCACGGAAGCGACAAATGCAGCGGAGACATAAAACTATGACCTTACCTCAGGCGATAAAAAGATCGCATATTTATCGATATCAAATACCTGCGATCTGAGAAATTCTTTGTTTTATCGCCCTTGATATATCTTGAGCAGTATGGATTGGAATGTTGTCATTCCAATCACTCTCTCCCTTCATTGATCTCTCGACATGGTCTGTTCCGTCTCTTTTCTATACATTCATTCATCACTAGCATCTTTACGGTGATATGAATCAAAAGGGAGTGGATGGCTTGAAGACGTCTGTCCGATATGAATGGAAGAGGCAACATACCGCGCCGACCCCAGAGACACTGGGAACAGGGCAGAGAGAAGAAGAGGTATATAAATAATCTACTATAAACCAAAGACACTCACCACAATACCGGTGTCGGGCGTCCGCATCGCCGCCATGCCCGCGGCAAAGCCCACTTCCCGCCCTAGTGACGCGTGCCGCTCCTCGGCGACGCGGCACGCGAGCGACACCGCCGCGGCGACGCGCGGCTGCGTCACACACACCCTGTGCCCGATCTCGTGGAGGTACTGCAACGAAGCGTGAGCATTGAGTTCATCATTCCGAGTCTCTTGCTCGTACAGAACAAGGCCTCCTGCCGCAGGAGCCAAGCTAGCATGACTACCGAAACACATACATACATAAATCACGCCTATATCCTAGAAGGGGTAGGGCAAGGCAGAGGTGAACTACAAACCTGAAATTATAGCCATTTATCGCTTTGAACAAAAATCCAATGATTTCTAGCAGTTCAAAGCGATAAATAGCTATATCATACCGTGTTTCGGTGTTCATGCTTAACATACTTTACAATGTTCAACGCAATTATGACGATTTATGAGTGTATGTCATTATCATCATCACCAGCTCTTAAATATCCCTATGCCCTTCAATATACTGGAGTACAAGCCTTTTATGAATATATACATACAGTAAAGCGTCAAAAGTCCATTACCACCAATGGTTATATTAGCAGAGTAGAATACAATTGTCACCACCCCATACCTGTCCCGTGGATGTCCTACAAGGCGGTGGAAATTGTATTCTGCTTTGCCGTAACCACACGGCTATATTCTTATGGATGGAAGAATATAGGGAGAACGGGCCATAACCCACCACGCTAGCCCAGTGCGGATTGGTGATTATGCACAGTACGGGTCCCAAAAACTTCCTTATTCGCGACACCTACATGATGTTTTCACACGGAGGACACAGTATATAGTCACATAGAAGGCTTACAGAACTTTTGACAAATCACTTGTCCCATTAGGTTTGTTAGGAGTTCATAATAATTACTATGCGGTCAGTCACGTATCCAAATAAATAATGATAATTATAAATAACATACATATAGCACGTAATGTAAAAGTTCACTAGAGTGGTTTAATTTAATAAGTAATCAAGTTTCAATTCACTACTTGTTTGTTGTGGGTTGCGTGATTTTTTGCCTATTGCGGGTTCCATGTCACAAAACGGTGTACTATCTATCAAGCACATCATGGCATCCAAAACCATCAAAATGTGATTTTCCATTCTAACCAGTCGGCATAAAGTGCAAGGTTGATTGTAATAAAAAGTCACAGCTAACCCAGCTGTAGTGCGATATATCAAAATCGATCCGGGATTCAGTTAAAGATAACTTTTTATGAGTCCACAGCACGCGCTGAGCTAGCATGATGGATTGTCTCTTATTCCATTCATAGAGAAAGGCCTGTGCCCTATCAGTGGGGAAATTAAAAGGGCTGGTAATGATGATGGGGAAACATGCATCTTACTTATTCAGCAGTAGGTACTAGTGATGAAGAGTCCGCAGCACAATAACTCTAAAATGAATACAAAAGGAAATGTTTCTTTTCGATTAAAACAATTCGACCACTCTGTTATTACATACATATGTATAAATCACGCCTTTTTACCCTAAGGGGTAGGCACCCACATTCATTAGCTTTTGTCAGATCCCATGTAGGCAATAGGGGCGGATCTTTAACAGCCATTCATCGGAAACTTTAATCAATTTGTTAGATATTGCACTAGAAACTATTTCGCTTTATAATACCTATAACTCTTAGTCGCCTTGTACGACACCCGTGAAAGGGGTAGGGGTGCTGATAATTATATTCTGCTCTGCCGACACTGCACGTCACGACTGTGTGCAAAGTCACTATGTTATTAATATCTAATAACTAATTCAACACACAGCACCTGCGTCTATCGGAACGAACGCGAAGCTTGAGTATAAGAACGGCTTTTAATCAAATAACGATGCATGCACGCCGCATTAAACCTTATATATTAACGCGTTGAGGTTGATATTATCAGTTTACAGTACCGTTGAATGGGTGTACAAGAACCATCCAAGCCGTAGATTTACAAAAATATTACAGATTCGGAAACGAAACAATCTCATTTGTAAACGTCGTAACTGGATGACAATATAGGTCACACCCCGTTACCCCAATGCAGATTTGTAGTTTTAATGACTGCAGATGCAGCTGAGACTACACACGTAGCATACCGGCACCGATTTACATACATACACAAATTACGCCTATATCCCCGAAGGGGTAAGTTAGAGGTGAATTAACGCCCACTTTTCGCCATTTACGTTAAGTCCCATGTAATAGGTGGCGAGACTATTGCCATATAACAGGCACATAAATCGCAGTATATTGCCAGGTGGTATGAGAGGAATGCTGCTGCCCATTACTCATCGCTGTCTTTACCCTTAGTCGTCTTGTACGACACCCCACGGGAGAGATGTGGGTGGTGACAATTTCTCCTTTGCCGTCACCACGTGGCTGAATTCGAGTCGAATATTTTGCCGGTGAGGATACGCTCCGTGCATGGCCGGTGAGGAAACGGTGTAGTGGGCAGAGAGCTTCAGTCGCCTTGTACGACGGTTGGTGACGATTGTATTCTATGCCTCCGCCACACGGCGCTATGTGTCTTAACACTGTGTACGATACCTCAAACAAAAACACCAACTTACTGCCGCACTCAGAGACGTCTGTAATAACTTTAATGAGTACCTAATGTCAAAAAAATTCAATTAAATCTAGACCATAGACCCGGCAAGAATAGCGACTAGTTTTGAATTGTCATTTTTTGACATTAAGTACTCATTATCGTCTATTTGTCGTCTCTGAGTGCGGCAGTTAAAAAAGAAATAACCGACGCGCGAAAGACAACTAATACACAGTTCCGCCGAAAATAAATAGGACCATTCAATTTTACTGGAGCCTTCAGTTTTTATAGAAAAGGCAACATTAAACACAATATTATCCGGAGCTTTTTATTTTTAACCTTAGCACGTTCCCAGTAGAGTGTGAAATCGACTGTAAAACAGCCGTTTACAGCCTGGTGCGTACAGAAACAGCGGAGGTCGTAAAATTTTGTTCGCCGATAATATTTATAGCGATTGTATTTGTTTTTTAAATGATACCTAGCTACTTCGGTATTGTGTAAGACCAATAAAAAGGCGTTTTGCGCACTAGGGTTTTCTTTAAAATAATACATACATACATAAATCACACCTATATCCCCGATGGGGTAGGCAGAGGTGAACTAGCACCCGCGTTTCGCCAATTATATTTGATCCCATGTAATAGGTGGCGAACCTATTGCCATTTATCGGGCACAAAAGTCGCAGTAGGTACATTGCTAGGTGGTATAAGAGGAACGCTTCTGCTCATTCCTCATCAATGATCTATCCTTAGTCGCCTTGTACGACACCCACGGGAGAGATTTGGGGTGGTGACAATCGTATTCTACTCTGCCGTCACCACACGGCATTAAATAGTTAAATACTTATTAACGTTAATTGACGTCTCTGAGTGCGGCTGTAAGTGAGTTTTATCTCTCTAACTGCCTTACTCGGAGGAAAACTTCAATGAATACTTAATACAAACAAAATACAATTCGAAAGTCGCAGCAGTAGTCGCTATTCTTGTCGGGTCTAGAGATTGAAATGAAAATTTCTGACATTATTTTTTTTTTATGTAAGACAGGGAAGCTCTTGCCCTTCATCTCACCCGGGACCTCTGGATCTTATTTCCGGTGAGCGAACCACTAGACCACGGAGGCGGTTAAGCACTCATTAAAGTCAAGCGACGTCTCTGAGTGCGGCAGTAAGGCCTCGAAATTAAGTTCTACAAAAACTGAGGACTTCACGCTTCGAAAGGGTCAAACGACAGTGCATTCTTTACCAACCTTGCGCAGCGGTAACTTGTTAAAAAACCAATATTGTCAATCGCGAACAATGCCGCCTCAATTGACGAGGTCAAGATCAGATTCGCTCACGGACCTTAGCATATACTTTAACCTCCCGGGTGAGATACCCCGGAGGGTACAAATTTGTAATCAGTTCGGTTGGTGGTAGGTTTTTTTTTCAAAACAGGGAAGCTTTTGCCCTTCATCTCACCTGATGGTAAGTGGCGATGAGGGCCGAAGATGGAATCGAGCTTCACCTGGAACCCATAGGGGCTGGCTATCTTATCTAAGTTATAAGACAGTCAGCCCATCTGTGGTTCCAGGTGAAGTTCGATTCCATCTTCAGCCCCCATCGTCACTTACCATCAGGTAAGATGAAGACCAAGAGCTTCCTATCTAGCATAAAAAAGGTACTACTACGGTCCATGTTAGCACATTCGGATTCTCTCGTAAAGATAAAATCAAACTAGCCAGCTAAACGGAAGCCGTTAATAATGTAGGTTAAGGGTTTTGACCGACACAATCATCTACTTACTTGACATTGAGGAAAGTCAACCCTCGGCGTGCTCATTGAGATATATCAGCCTTAAGTGGATCAGCGTTTCTTTCACATTCATACGTCATCAGTTTAGTGTCGTGGGCAGTTTTTATTACATTCTTTTCTAGTTGATCTTTGAATAAAATGTTCAATTCAATTCTTTAAACAATACCCATGTCTGCGAGCAGGCTAAACAAACACACGTCACAATTATGTAATTTGTGCATTATATAAATGTTAGAAAAATAACAAAGAACAGTTAACAGAACGTTAGAAAAAGTTCAAAAAATTTTCACCTAAACCACTCGGACAACCGAGACGTTGGTTGGCCGAGTGGTTTAGGCATCTGTCCGAATTGCAGAGGACGCGCGTTCATATTCATATTCGTAGAATATTCCCAAAAAATAAATGATTAACTAGGCCATTTCAAAGACCTTTGATTTATTCGAAGAGCTGTGCCAGATCTATCTGAACCCCTTGACCCACAAAGAGATCGATAGACGCAATACGACAACGCAGAACTACATATTGGAAGTAATTAAAAAGAAACAAAAATGTTAACTTAATAAATTTAATCTCCTTACTTCCTAAAACATTAACAAATGATCCAAACTAATATATTACACGATTCACTTCCAACATTCTTCAAATGGAAAACGTTACTTATAAACTTACGTACACAAATAATTGTAGGTACTAGTCTCTTAATTTAAAAGACAATTAAGTATATAGTATTTAAGTAAACTAAAACGTAATAGTTAAAATACTACATCACAGTTAAAATGTTAACACTATCTAGCTTATCTAAGTTTACACGAAAAAATTTAAGTAATGACTTTGGGTTTAAAAATAATAAAGTGGGGATAAATGGAAACACATCCGTTTACAAATAATTCAATATACAGTGATAGTGGTTTTAGACAAGTATATCAAATTAAGCTGATTGAGCTAAGAAATATAGTTGTAACTACAGAAAATTGCAATTCATTGCAACCTGATTTCATATCATATACAAAAATACAAACATTTTCCATTCTAACTAAAAATAATTACAACGACATCACTAATCTGGAACATAACCTTGTTATGATAAGACTGACATCCCTATCAAACTATTCTGTGTAATCGGTACCACTAAACGTTATTACAATTAAAAAATTATAATCAAAGGCAATAATAATCAGTGAGCTACGCTAATTAACAGTTCCTTAAGGAGACAAAGATAAATCTTTTATTAAAAACCACAATTTTCTAACATTTATAATTCAGATTTACATCAATATAATAAAAACACAATAGTCTATTAAATAAACTCTAACCTCAAACACAATAATAACATTAACAATGTAACCGATATTTAATTTCACATACTGAATCAATAAACAAACGCAGATTCTCAAAAATAGGATTTAGTTAAAAATATTTTGGTGGCAATTCTTTAATATACATTTTCAATGCTCTATCTATTCTATACTATTATACACTATAATTTGTACATACGTATAACAAGTATGGCAATAATTTACAAACATTCAACAACGATTTGAAGGCATTTGTCTCATGCACCTATCCATTGCACAGACAGGCACGATTATAAATAATCCACATTCGTCGCTCTACGCAAGTATAAATATTATAACAAAACCGCAATTACAGGATATGCGATAACGTAACAGGAAAAAGAATAATATTTGAATTTGAACCTCAAATGGGACTTGGAGTACATGTTTTGGTTGGTGATTGGACTTCTTTCAAGTCCGCCTGGCTAGCTACTACCATCTTATCAAAATCTGTCGCCTTATTAATAATGTTAACAGCATTATTGTGTTCCGACAATTGTTATAAGATAGCCAGTCCCTCCGTGGTTATGGGTTGCAGGTGAAGCTCGATTTCATCATCGGCCCATATCAGTCTTTTAGTCACATGGATTTTGACAGGAACCTACATAAACGTTATATTGAACTACCGTAAAAATATTTTATATTTTCAGGTCGATTCCATTTAGAGTTATTCACCGCTGTAGAGAGATCGAAACGTCGAGATAAATGTAAACATGACAAATTACGACAATTAATTACGTAGATTTGTTTTATTCCGATAATATTGATCAGTTCGTTCAGATCTCGACACACACTACGAAGATAATATCCATCACGTTCAGTGATCATGAAGAAAACGAAAATTGCAATAGACCCAACTCCACACGGGTGTATTGAAAAAGATTAAATATATGATCCTAAATTGAAGCCTCCATAAAACTGAACAATTTTGATCAGTACATGGACAAGATTGACATAGACTTAAACAAGGCAACAAATAAATTAATTCATAACGTCATATAGTTGATTTAGTTAAAACTTACAATAATTAATGATATTGTTTATTCTAACATAATTATATCTACAAAACGCCCAGACGAAAAGCAACAAACACATTTTCATAATATGTCTACTTAAAAACTAATGGATCCCGAATTTACAAAAGACTCAGGTATCAATATATTTCGCATTACGTATAATATATCACTATCCTTCTCGCGCATTCTACACAAAAATCAGTCGAACAGCTAGCGTGTATATAAACTCTCATATCCGCCACTGCAACAATTGGCACGAATCCAGATATCACATGCGCTTTAAGCGCCGGTTTTTTTAGAAACGAAAACTACTACACTTCAATCGAAGGCCTCAATTTAACCGCATTCCAATAAAGAACTTTACGGCTATGGATTTAGAGATATGAATGTTTTGAATTTAGCACATAAAGAACATTCTCGTGGGATTATAAATGATAAATGCTGAAATTAGAAGGAGGAATGATTTAATTGTAATCTATAAAAGCTTTATGAAGCCAACCTTATACGTATTGAAAAGTTAAGACCTATTCGGAAGGCAAATCCAACTCATGACGAACCTGATAATGATAATGATTGTGACATCTCTTAAGAACTGCCCTTAAAGTAAAAGTTACTTACGATCTAATAAATACTAGACGAACTCCAAGATAATATCTATTACTATCACGATGATAATCGAATAGGTTAAAGATACCGAAATTGTAAATTGATCAAGAGTAACTAAGATATATTATTGCACAATAATGTCGGGGTTTAGGAAATCTAACAAATACTACATACGATTAGAATTAATTAGTAATGAATACGGAAGTTTTAAATATGGATGTCCATCTATATAGATGGACCTAGAATGAGAGGAAGATCGAAGAAGCAATGGAGGGATTGAGTGAAAGTTAACATTAGAAGGAAGTTTATGCTAACGTCTGATAGAAGAGAATGGAAAATGAAGGCATATTGTGCCGTTCCCACAGAGTTAGGCAGGAAGAAGAAGACATACTACTTAAGATTTAGACTATTGACTCAACCATGTTATTTATTATAAAGCACCATTAATAGCCTACTTTTTAGAAATGTATGCGACGATAACAATTAACGTTCAACTTTAAACTTATAACCAATAACAATCACAATAATACACCTCTACGTTTTTATGTTCTGAGGCTAGTTAATAAAATCAAAAAACATTCAGAATTAACAAACTGGAATCACCACGTGTTATATCTACATCTAGATCATTAGTAACGAAATAGACAAATCTAATAAAAAATAAAAATCTCGTGTCCGTGTTTGTAATCAAACTCCTCAGAAACGGCTTGACTTGACCGATTTGATTTGATTTTTTGATGATTTTTTTGTGAATATTTGGTAGGTCCGAGAATAGGCTACGTTTTATGGCCCTAGGTGATAAGGGCAAGACAACGTTTACCGGATCAGCTAGTAACAATATATAAATATATATTAACACAAAGTCTTGGCCGTGTGGTGACGGCAGAGTAGAATACAATTGTCACCACCCCAAATCTCTCCCGTGGGTGTCATACAAGGCGACTAAGGATAAATGAGTCATGAGGAATGGGCAGCAGCGTTCGTCTTATACCACCTAGCTATGTACTGCGACTTTTGTGCCCGATAAATGGCAATAGGCCCGCCACCTATAACATGGGACCAAACATAATTGGCAAAACGTGGGTGCTAGTTCACCTCTGCCCACCCCTTCGGGGATATAGGCGTGATTTATGTATGTAACAAAGTCTAATTAGTCGGATTCATTGATCCAACCATCTTTTCAACTTTTCTTCTAATATCTACACGTCATCATCGCCACACTTTAACTGCCGCACTCAGAGACGTTAATAAATGAGAACTTAATGTCAAAAACTTTCATTCAAATCCAGATCATAGACCCGGCAAGAATAGCGACTAGTTTTGAACAAGAAAGAAACATGGCGCGACTTTCCTTTTCATTGACTTACTACTTTAGTCATGGAACCACCTGATTGGCTTCCGGTGTGTCATTTTACAGCAGAACCGAGTTAAAGATCTAATCTAGATCGGTTATGGAGATATTAATTAGCAATCACAATAATTGATTATCAAGTGATTAAGTTCTATGAATGAAAGGACTGTGAAAAACCCCACTTTTCCTTAAAGAGTAAGCAGAAGGTGCATTATAAGTCACGTTTTCAAGTTAGCCGTGTGGTGACGGCAGAGCAGACTACAATTGTCACTACCCGCATCTCTCCCGTGGGTGTCGTACAAGGCGACGGAGGGTAAAAATAGCTATAAGTAATGGGCAGCAGCATTCCTTTTACATTCCTGTCCTCACTTAGTATGGCGTGCAATCAAATCGAATTAAAACACAATAGCAAACAATCTCATCTTGTAATTATTGTTAAACACCTACAAATCATTCATATCTCAAGCCTTTTGATATCGATTGCTATCGCTTGAGTATGACTTAAGCGTTCTGATTACTTTTACTGGGAAATTGTATAACATCATACATACATAAATCACGGCTATAACCCTGAAGGAGTAGGCAGAGATAAATACCTACTTTTCCATACAATAGATGGCAAGCCTATTGCCGTGTGTCGGGCACATCAATCGCAGTGTTTTGCTAAGTGGTATAAAAGGAATGCTGCTGCCCATTACTCATTGCTGTCTTTACCCTTAGTCGCCTTGTACCCACAGCAGAGATAGGGGTAGTGACAATTGTATTCTACTCTGCCGTGACACTCACCTAAACAAGACGTTAGTGAACTTAAACAGACTTAAGTTAAATTTCGGCAAGTTAACTAACGAGACGTCTAGGGCCGTGTGGTGACGGCAGAGTAGAATACAATTGTCACCACAACAAATCTCTCCCGTGGGTGTCGTACAAGGCGACTAAGGATAAATCAGTGATGAGGAATGGGCAGCAGCGTTCCTCTTAGACCACCTAGCAATGTACCTACTGCGACTTGTGTGCCCGATAAATGGCAATAGGCTCGCCACCTATTACAAGGAACCTAACATATAATAATTGGCGAAACGTGGGTGCTTGTTCACCTCTGCCTACCCCTTGGGGATATAGGCGTGAATTATGTATGTATGTATGTTACTAACGTCATGGTTGGCCGAGTGGTATTAGGCATCTGTCCGGATTGCAGAGGAGTGGATCCTGCCTGTGGGAGTAGACCCTGTTCCCAGTCTATCTGGGGTCGGCGCAGTATGTTTCCTCTTTCATTCATATCGGTCAGACGTCATCAAGCCATCCGCTCCCTTTTGATTCATATCATCCATCACACCGGAAAGGTGCTAATAATGAATGAATATATAGAAAAGAGACGGAAAAGGCGAAAGAGATATATAGAAAAGAGAAGAAAAAGAGTGATTGGAATAAAAACATTCCAATCCATACTGCTCAAGGTTTTGGCTTAAGTTTTACAGGCGGCCGCCTGCCTGACACCAACCCTCTTTGGGTATTCCCGCATCAAGACCATCTATGATTTTTCGAACCTTTTCCGATAACAATTTTCTTTACACAGTCAACAGTACTTCGGACTACCACAAAATTGCACAAAGTTAAGGTTGACAATCGATTGAAGAAATTTGAAAGTTTTGGGTAGTTGGTGCCGTTGACTGTACTATTTTGTTTGTACATCGGTTCTCTGGCTGAGTGATTGAGTTGTGATTATGCAGTGTTCGCCACTAGCTATAGAATATAATGCCCTACTACCTACAGTCCCCCCACAGATATATCAATATAAGATATATCTGTGAGTCCGCCCCCTCCCTAATTGACCCGCCAGACAAGGGCCCTGATCCATATTTTGTTACATCCTCAGTGACACTGCAGAATGGCATATTAAAATCGCCGACGCATACGGCTTATTCCACAAATGCCCACAGATAATCCCCTGCTCGGGGGGATTTGTCGACTGTTAGTGTAGGTGGTACTTAAATCGTAAAATGACCAACATAATGTAAAGGGAGCTCGCTAACGCAGTGGCATAGCGCGCTTGACCTGCGATTGCGTAAACTAAGCAATGTTCGCCAAGGCCGGTCATTGGACGGTTGACCAAAAATTTACTATCTCGAGTTCCTCCGTGCTTCGGCGGGCACGCTAAGCCGTTGGTCCCGGCTGCATCTGCAGTCGTTAATACCTACCAATCGGCACTGGGCCAGCGTGGTGGGTTATGGCCCATTGAGAAGAAATGGGCACATGAAAGGGGGATATTTAAGGGCTGGTGATGATGATGGTCGCAACGGCACCGTGTTGATGATGAACTAGGGCATAGAAAAACAATGCAAAAGACCATGTGGAGGCACCGGCGAAAAGTGAGAGTGATTGGAATGACACCATACCAAATTTATACTGCTCAAGGTTTTGACTTAGTTTTTACAACCGGCCGCCTGCATGACACCCTTCAAACCTTCTTTGGTCGTGTCGGCATAGTGAACTAGAAATATACTACATACGTATAATGACTGCACTACGCATATTCATAATGATGAATGAATTACAAATATTTATAATCAAGTGAAAATAGCAAATCTATACTAATATTATAAAGCTGAAGAGTTTGGTGACGGCAGAGTAGAATACAATTGTCACCACCCCAAATCTCTCCCGTGGGTGTCGTACAAAGCGACTAAGGATAAATCAGTAATGAGGAATGGGCAGCAGCGTTCCTCTTATACCATCTAGCTATGTACCTACTGCGACTTTTGTGCCCGATAAATGGCAATAGGCTCGCCACCTATTACATGGGACCTAACATAACTGGCGAAACGTGGGTGCTTAGTTCACCTCTGCCTACCCTTTCGGGGATATAGGCGTGATTTATGTATGTATGTATAAAGAGTTTGTTTGGTTGAACGCGCTAAGCTCAGGAACTACTAAATCAAATTGACATATTGAGTTGGATAGAAGATACCAGGAGAGTTTATGGTCACTGCAAACATTTTTGGAATTCGTTGAGACCATCAAACTGAACAAATTTCACCATGGGAGCAACTCCAAATTCACGAAAATATATCAGCTGTTTCATACAAAATAATAATACCTACTTGACCCAAATGTATCAAACAGCTGTTATTCTTTTCGTGACGTTGTAGTTGCTCCCATAGCAGTTTGATGGTCTGAACGAATTCCAAAATGTTTTGCAGTGACCAAGTCTCCAGCATTAACGCGAGCGAAGCCGAGGGCGACCACTAGTGTTAGATATTTTAAAAACTGAAACACTTTTCGAGATTGAACCACGCTGCAACGGGACTGTTTGTAACAGAAATAACCTCACGGCTTACGTTAAGCGTGACGTAAATATACCGTAGAAATGCAACTCTAATACGATTACACCATTCGTATTCATGTAGCTTACCTTACTTACTTTTGCGAATTTAACATAAAAAAAATACACTCAATTGTGACGACAAATTAAGTATACAAAAAAAAGTTAACCTACTCACTCAATTCTGACGATTTTCTCGCCGACTGTACTACTAAATATTGTAAAAAATCTGTGAATGTCTATTGTCATCCATCACTCTTTCTGATCGAACTATTTGTATTCAAATTTTTAAGAGCATTTAATTTTTTCTTACATATTATTTTTTTTGATATAATCATAGTATTTAGATTACTATGTTAGTATGGGTATATAGGTGCCGGCTTGATACCTACCCCATGTACCAAACACCTTGTACAGTTCTCATTTGCGCTAAATTAACTGTCTTGTTTATTTGCCGAACCTGCCCACATGGTCAAGATAAGCCCTTACGTAGGTGTCACGATGGCTGGTTGTATGGTCGTGTGTAGGAGATGGTATGGTCACGCATCATGCAGTGAGTCACACGTGCGCAAACACATCTATCGCTATATTGCGTTGAGATTTGTATTTAAAACATAACTGTTAACCTCTTAGTACAAAGAAGTGTATACCAATAAGCACCTTGGGGCACCTGAATGGTGGAGGCTAATGAAGTTGGTGTCAGGCAGGCGGCCGGCTTTAAAACCTAAGCCAAAACCTTGAGCAGTATGGATTGGAATGTTGTCATTACAATCACTCTATCCGTTCATCGATTTCTCGACATGGTCCGTTCCGTCTCTTTTCTATGCATTCATTCATCACTAGCTACCACCTTTACGGACTTACGGTGTGATGGATGATATGAATCAAAAGGGAGTGGATGCCTTGATGACGTCTGGCCGATATTAATGGAAGAGGAAACATACTGCGCCGACTATAATTTTTTTTGTAAAAACTTAACTGTCACCTTCTTTTTTCATAGAGAATTATTTTTAAGGCCGTGTGGTGACGACAGAGTAGAATACAATTGTCACCTCCACAAATCTCTCCCGTGGGTGTCGTACAAGGCGGCTAAGGATAAATCAGCGATGAGGAATGGGCAGGAGCGTTCCTCTTATACCACCTACTAACTGTAACTACTACTACCAATGTACTGCGACTTTTGTGCCCGATAAATGGCGATAGGCTCGCCACCTATTACATGGGACGTAACATAATTGGCGAATCGTGGGTGCTAGTTCACCTCTGCCTACCCCTTCGGGGATATAGTGATGGATTGCGTGATTGTATGTATGTAATTATTTTTAGAATTATATTTTTAACCGTGGTCTAGTGGTTCGCCCACCGGAATTAAGATCCAGAGGTCCCGGGCTCCGCTTAACGTGCTTCCCGAGGCACGGAGGACCTCGCGATAACCAATTTCTGGTAACCCATCCACAGTCCGGCCTTTGCATTGCTTAGTTTACGCAATCGCAGGCCGAGCGCGCTACGCCTATTCCAAACGAAACACTAACCACAGTTGGTTTTCAAACCAATACACGCACTGAACATAGGTATCGTTTTTACGTGACTACTCGCATTTCCCGCTAAGCAAAAAGGACTTTATCACCTAGACCCTTAGGTGCATACAACCAACGGAAACATAATCTTTAATACCGTAGGCGTACGTAGGTTTTTACGAGTACTTCTTTTATGCTGCCATTTTATTGGCAGAAATAAAATGGTAAGTCCTTATTGGAAATGAAACATGTTGTCGATATAATGACGACAGTAATCAAGGCAAAATTATTAGGGGTTTAACTGCCGCACTCAGAGACGTCAATTAACTTTAATGAGTATTTAATGTCAAAAATTTTCATTAAAATCTAGACCATAGACCCGGCAAGAATAGCGACTAGTTTTGAATTGTCATTTTTTGACGTTAAGTACTCATTAACGTTATTTGACGTCTCTGAGTGCGGCAGTTAGTATCAAATTGCCGTTTTGTATGGAAAATTAAGCGAAAATTCATTGGACGAGCTGTTTTTGAAGATTTATTGGTAGTGAAAGAAATAAAAATAAGATAAAATTTTGTACATAAATATAAGTCCTTGAAATGAAGTTTAAAATACAAAAAGAATAATAGTCATAACTATTGTTTTAAAGGAATTATACACTACAAACATACATACATAAATCACACCTATATCCCCGAAGGGGTAGGCAGAGATGAACTAGCACCCACATTTCGCCTTTTATTATAGGCCCCATGTAATAGGTGGCGAGCCTATTGCCATTTATCGGGCACAAAAGTCGCAGTACATTGCTATTGCTAGGTGGTATAAGAGGAACGCTGCTGCCCATTCGTCATCACTGATTTATCCTAAGTCGCCTTGTACGACACCCACGGGAGAGACTTGGGGTGGTGACAATTGTATTCTACTCTGCCGTCACCGCACGGCAGACATACGTTATTATAATATATATAGTAACTATTGTAATTATACCAGATATGAATAAACAAATGTTGACTTTGATATTTATTGTCAAGCTAATGGTGTTTCCCATTATCCGCGATATCATGAGATGATAAAAATAGTTACGTATGAAAGCTTTGCTACTTACTTTAGGACAATTAATCATTCGATTTATGATTCATAATGCAAATTACGTTACACAGTATTTAGGGAGATAAAGTGGTGTTATCGACCCACTTTTTTTTCTTCTCCTGATTACGTAGTAATCACTATTATCGCATATAGCGTAGCGGCATAGCTCGGCAATGATCGCTAAGGCAAGTCATTGGATTGGTGACCGAAAATATATTATTATTATATTATTTGACGGGCGCCTTGGTCGAATGCTCAGATTGCTGGGTATTAGCCAAGAGGTCCCGGGTTCGAATCCTGGTAGGGGCAAACTTTGTGATGACCACAAATGTTTGTTCCCGAGTCATGGTTGTGTATATGTTTATGTAGTATATTTAAACATTTATATAAATAATTATATTAAAACTATGTCCGTCATCTAGTATCCATAACACAAGTGCTTAGGCTACTTACTTTGGGCTAGATGATAGGTGTGAGTGTAAAAAAAAAAAAATTATTATTTATTAATATAATATAACTTTTTTTTTATTATCTCGGGTTAGTCCATGCTTCGGAAGGCACGCTAAACTGTTCGTCCCGCATGCGTAAATACCCACGAATCCGCACTGGGCGAGTTTGTGCCCCAGCAGTGGGGACATTGAAGGGCTGGTGATGGTGATACGTAATATATAAAAAAATGTATTAGCACTTTTCCCAAGAGTACCCGAAACCGACGGGCAGGCATGAAGAGATTGATGAGACTGGATGAAGCGACAGAAGTATGTAACGATCGTAGCAAGTGGAAAGAAGTGTTCTCTGCCTACCCCTGTGGGAGAAAGGCGTGACATATGTAGGTATGTAAACATAGAGTTGATGTGGACAACAGTTTGGATCATATTGTTAGTGTATATTATTGGTAATAATATGATTGTAATAATAATATGTTTTGTATTAAACACACCACGAAGAGGAAAAGATAAGCCATAGAATACATTTTCCTTTGCACCAAAAGTACGCATGCAATTTGTGTACTTAGTAATTTACTAGCAGACGCCCGCGGCTTCGCTCGCGTCAATGTCGGTTATTATATAGTACACTATGTTCATCGATTTCCTTGTTTTTGTTAATAATTTTTTGCCGTTTTATTTCAGTGCTTATTAAAACTGGTGTGTTTTATTTTTAGTACAAATAAATAATTATCTATCTATCTATAGCCTTCCTCGATAAATGGACTATCCAACACAAAAAGAATTTTTCAATTTCAGTTAGTAATTCCTGAGATTAGCGCGTTTAATCATACAAACAAACTCTTCAGCTTTATAATATTAGTATAGATTTAAACAGGATGTTGTAGAAAATTGAACTTTTAGTGATAAAGTCACATTTTCCTGTGTTTATAGGTGTTTTTGAAATTCAAAATGCTGCTTGTTGATAAGTTTCTTAGTATAAAATATGACCGTCACTTTAGGAGATAGGTATGTATAATTTTGTCACAGTGAAATTGTAAATACCGTTAGATTATAATCTGCCTTGTAAGATTGTAAGCTGTCGAAAGATTGTGATCCGTAATATTTATTATTTCGCATTTAATTCAGTATTTTGGTAAGGGTATTATATGCTGGCCTGGGAGCGAAACTAACTAAAATAACTAGCTAATCTAACTAATATACAGAAATATGCATCTTTATTTATGCACATAAAGAAATATTTTTTAGGAGCAAGTGATGTAAATTCAAGACTTAAACGTGATCCTCATAGACGTGTTTTAAGAGATGTACCAAAGTCAGATAAATATAGCAAAAACTGTCTAACTATGTGTGTTCGTATTTATAATAGAATTCCATATGAAATTAAAATGTTAAATACAAATTTATTTAAGAAGAAATTGTACAAATGGATCAGTGACAATAATTTTTATTATTTAAACGAAATTTTTGATAACAATTATTAATTAAACTAGGTACATAAAATATTTTTTACTTCTCATGCTCTGAAAGTGCTTATTTGTGCAGGATATAGGCTGCACAAAGTCGAATTTTGTGCTCTAGAGCATTAACGTATCTACTCATAAATTTGTCTATATTAAGGCAAAGGAAATGACCCATGCAGCCAAACAATAAGAAATTCAAAGATAGAATTTGTTATTTTATATTTACTTAAATTTATTTGCCTAATGTGTGTTTTACGACATAAAATTCAAGTAGGTATGGTAGGTTATTAAATTATTTTAAGAAATTTATTTTTACAAAATTAATTTAATACTTGGCTGTATAGCCCAAGCTTAATATGAATGGGAAAAATAATTTCCTTCACTATTGAAAACTGTACGAATTTTATGAAATGTTATGATAAACTACTGTTTTATTTCCTCGCAATCAAAGTGAAAAGTAGAGTTTCTAACTCGTCCACAAAAGACAAGAGACTGCTAAGTCTCGGGTGAAAATGATTCGTTTTGTGCACTTGATGGAAAACTATTGCATGCAAATCTGCAAGACGTGTGCACTTTATACTTGTTTGTAACACCTTTATACCAATGTCTTAGGCAAATCAAGATAATTATTATTATTCAGTCTATATTCTGTACATTCATTCATCACTAGCACCATGGCACCCATCACTAGTGGGTTGGGTGATATGAATCAAAAGGGAGTGGGTGGCTGATTACGTCTGACCGACATAAATGGAAGAGGAAACATACTGCGCCGACCCCAAATAGACTTGGAATAAACGGGGCAAGAAAAAGAACGATTTTCGAAAGTGCACGTACATATTGACCTGTTTTCCTCATTGAACTTATTATTTTAAAAGCATTTTGTTGACAAAGAAACATAAATCAACATTTCGATTTTGATTTCAACATCATATAAATGTTAGAAAAATTGGAACAAAGATTTTGGTGGTTAGAAAAAGAAGAATTTCGAAAAATTATGGCCAACCAGGACAACCTGCCCGGATAGCAGCGGACGCGGGTTCGATTCCCGCATCAAGACCATAATTTTTCGAAATTCTTTTTCTAACCACCAAAATCTTTGTCAAATAAATCAACATTATTTACATTTTATCTCTCTCTCTCTCTCTCTCTCTCTCTCTCTCTCTCTCTCTGTCTCTCTACATATAATGGAAGGAGTAAACATATAACGAAGTCTTAGGTACGACAAAAGATGGTCCTTTGTGCCGCGGTGTCAACATCGACTATGAAAAAGTTCATCGCTGTAATTGCCCAATCACTCGATCAATATTCACTTTGTTTGTTTACTCTGTCCAACCTCGGAACTCTATGTAAATCTATATTATTATACAGTGTGGAAAGAAAGCATTGGGCCCTGGAGGGAAAGTACCTTAAATCTTCAAAATAGCTTAATTTGCTAAAAGAAAACATTCCTTTATTTTTAAAAAGAAACATAACTGCATTAACAGATTTCTTAAAAAGCTTACCCGAACCGGGAATACAACCAACTAAAAAAATTAACTCTCGCCATTTTATTTTACTAATCGATGCAGTCGATGTTAACGATAAATTTTCTCTAAGAAACATTGGGTCTTCGAAAAACAAAACATTATGATATCTAACATTTATTATACTCTCGAATCAAATCAAATCCATGCAGTCGATGTTATTTAACGATAATTTTTCTCTGATAAACATAATATGGTCTTATAAATAAGAAAAACATGAAATCTGAAGTTTATTTTACTTTTACTCTCGACTACTCTCAATCCTTACAAGAAACTTATTTTATAAGAATTGAGAGATGCATAATTAGTTTATGCATCTCTCAATGGAAGAAAAATATCACCTAGCAAGAGGTTAATAATTTAACTAATAAATTAAATTATTAACCTCTTGCTAAAGCGAGGTCCGACGGGCATGTCTGTTGACCAGACATGCCCGTCGGACCACGCTTTTATAGGCCAGACTGACCTATAAAAGCGTGGTCAAAAAAAAAATACACTAGGTAAATATCGCATACCTATGCCCGGGCATGCCCGTCTAGTGAATTCCTCGCTTTAAGCTATCGCCTGCCTGAAGTACAAAGCAATGTCATTGTGAATTTTTATTTTAAACTGCTTCTCATCGCGTTGCCAGATGAAAATTAAAATACGAAACAAAAATAAAATTCCCTGGCCACACAAGACGAGCGCTCTTAATAGGACAGTAATAAAGATGATTATTGAATACAGTTAGTGCTCATTAAAAGATGTCTCCTTTGACCTCATTGGAATAAACGTCCTTATGTCTATTACATTACATTACGATGATTCAATCTCGAACCCAACTGCGAGACGGTAATCTATACTTACCTACTAACATATAAAACTGAAGAGTTTGTTTGTTTGGTTGGTGGTTAAACGCGCTAATCTCAGGAACTACTGACTCAAATTGAGAAATTCTTTTTGTGTTGGATAGTCAATTTATCGACGAAGGCTATAGGCTATATAACAACCGACATTAACGCGAGCGAAGCCACGGGCGACCACACCACAGTAATAGATAGTATTTACCGTGACTGCAGTGTGGTAACGGCAGAGCAGAATACAATTATTGTCACCCCCCCCCCCCATCTCTCCCGCGAGTGTCGTACAAGGCGACTATGTTGAAGTTCACCAACACTTATACGGGCGATTATTATTTAACCTTTGGATTTTGACATTTTATCGTAAGGAAGAACTGTACCAACTTGACTGTTACCTATATTTTAATCGTTTTTTGTACGTGTTGGTGAACTCAAGCCTAAAGTGTAAAGACATAATAATCAAAAGTTCAAAATTGTAAAAGTACCTGATTAATTTTAAAAATTTCTATAATTACAAATTAACAATTTCCATTTTTTAATAACACCGCAGTATTTATATTGACATGGGTATTATTGAGGGTGTGAGTTATATATCTGTTACATGTTGTATATATGTATCTATAATATGAAATCAACAGAGGTATTAACTTGATAATTGGCGATAATCGCTAAAAAAATGCTTTAAGTACATGTTACAATATATTCGTAATCTACAAATGAATTTTAATCAATGAATGATTATTTAGCATAGTAAATTTTATTGGTTTGTTAATGATCGATCGTAATATGGACGCCTAGGGGTCTATGATACCTGCAAGAGTTAGCAAAAAAAATATTTGTGATTGATCCAGTTATAAAGGGTGGATAGTAGATCTTATTGGTTAAGACAGCAATAAGTAAGCAGCAGCATTCCTAGCTATAGTATACTGCGTGAAAGATAGATGTGCCCGATAGATGGCAATAGGCTCGGCTCCTATACATGGGACCCAACTTAATTGACGAAAAGTGGGTGTTTAATTCACCTTTGCCTGTATAGGAGTGATTTATGTATTATGAATGTATTTAAGATTTTAAACGTGATTTTAATTTCAACTCCATCCCTTCATCCATTAAACCAAATACTGGGTATCGTTTTCACGTGAAAATCCCACGATTATATCACTAAGAAACTACAGTAGGTTTTTTTTATATAATATTTTAACAATGTTTTTGCATTAATGCAATATTAGCTAACTTGAGGGATTTAAGCCACAAGTAGAGTTGGCATCTTCTTAAATAATAAAACCTGACTCTGCGTTGCCTGCAAGCCGTGTGGTGACGGCAGAGTTAGAATACAATTGTCACCACCCCAAATCTCTCCCGTGGGTGTCGTACAAGGCGACTAGGGATAAATCAGTGATGAGGAATGGGCAACAGCGTTCCTCTTATACCTACCACCTAGCAAAGTACTGCGACTTTTGTGCCCGATAAATAGCAATAGGATCGCCACCTGTTACATGGGACCTAGCATAATTGGCGAAGCGCGGGTGCTAGTTCACCTCTGCCTACCCCTACAGGGATATAGGCGTGAATTATGTATGTATGTGACTCTGCATTGTAGGAATTAGACCGTACATTTGCCGTTTTTTAGAGTTCCGTGCCAAAAGGGTAAAACGGGACCCTTTTGCTAAAACTCCGCTATCCATCAGTCCGTCCGTCACCCGGCTGTATCGCATGAACCGTGATAGTGACACTGTTGAAATTGAAATACTAATAAACGGAATATAATGAAAGCGGGCTTCCCTACAACAAACGTGATTTTTTGTTGTTTTAATATAACAAAATCCAGATACATACATACATACATAAATCACGCCTATATCCCCGAAGGGGTAGGCAGAGGTGAACTAGCATCCACGTTTCGCCAAATATGTCAAGTCCCATGTAATAGTTGGCGAGCCTATTGCCATTTATCGAGCACAAAAGTCGCAGTACATTGCTAGCCTATACAGGTGGTACAAGAGGAACGCTGCTGCCCATTCCTCATCACTGATTTATCCTTAGTCGCCTTGTACGACACCCACGGGAGAGATTTGGGGTGGTGACAGTTGTATTCTACTCTGCTGTCACCACCAAAACTTTTCATAGTTAATGCTACGGAACCCTACGTGCGCGAGTCCAACTCGCACCTGACCAATTTATTCATTAGACGACACTGTCAAAAGAGCACGCTATCGATCCATTTCTTCAGCCCACTAGTGAACAATTAAAAATAAAATTATCTAAACCACACCAACTCATTAACATTACTATCACTCGATAAAAGCCAAATAGGACCGTTCGATCCCTATCAACACGATAAAACTACAGAAACAATGGGCGTTTTTCCACTCAACGGTCCGGCACCGGCACGGCGACGGCACGGCCGTTGGCCGGCACCGGCGCCGGGGCTTTCCACTACACGGCCGGTGTCGCTGGCGGTTTACGCTTGTTTTTGGGTACGCACGCACACGGCTACAATACACATGCAGTTTTACCGGTCGGCAGTGAGCTACCGGCGCCGGCGACGGCACCGGTAGCCGTTTTTCCACTCAACACCGTGCCGTTTTTTGGAAAAACATGGCCATATATTTCATACATTTTTACTTCCCCGAAAGCCGAGCCGGTAAGTGGAAAAACGCCCAATAGCTATTTTACACCACAACATCCTAACTATCATAAGCCATTAGCGGCGCCTACGATAAAGACCCTGACACACTCGACATAATACTCGGACAATCCGACCGCAATGACTAAAGCCAGGTAGCCAAAATAGTGTACCGCCTTCAGGAAGCACCAAGTCTTATCACAGAAGACTGACAGAGACAACAGGTGGAGATAGCTGTGCGGGTTCACCAACCTCCACATGAGAGTGGCGGAGAAGAACAAGCCAGACTTGAAGACTGTCTCCCTTCTGAGTACGTCGTACTCCGTACAATTCTCCAGAACCTCCTGATACACGTCTATGTACCTGTTCCAGGCTAGGGAGGAGAGGATCATTTGTCCACAGAACAGTCCCAAGACTTGAACTACACGCTGAAAGGACACCTTGGTCTTGTACGAGATGCCTATCTCCGCTGAGGGTTCCTTCTCGATGTCCTCAGTGGAATTTATCTCCTTTAGCTGATGATAGGGCAGTGTACTAACCGGCGTGCCCTTATACCCTCGCCTGGGCGGATTGTTTCTCAAGTACACCGCAATGCCTAACATCATAGCTATTACGCCGATAGCGTCGCAGACCCCGTCTACCCAATACCCAAGAGTGCCAACCTCTGACCTTTCCCCTTTGATATGCTTCCTCTCCCTAGCGACATGACCGTCGAGGTCGTCAAGAAACATTCTAATCTGAAACAGGACAACGGCTACGCGACGGGCGGCCAAGTTTTGACAAGTCAGCAGTTTCGCGCCCAAAAACGCAATGAAAACATGAAACAGTGATATCATGTTAGGGGTTATAAACAACATCCTCTGAGACACTCCTAGTCCTATATCCAGGATAGCACTCAGAGGGCCGTAGCTGTAGTGGTTTATGTGATCCACCATGAGGCCTTTGACCGTGGGATGGCAGAGGGGATTTATGGTGCAGGGCACCCAAGTAACCTCCTCGTAATTGGCCAAAACCTTGTCAAATTTACTGGTGGACGAATCGAGTGTATAGTTTTCGCGGACGAAAAACATGTCAATGCTGTAATTTTGGATCCGTAAGAAGAGAAAGGTGTCCATGTATATACAGTAAACAACAATGAGGAGTAAGAGGAATGTGAGGACTTTACTGGCTTGAGACGAGGGCCACATCATCTTGTCTCGCTTCCTGAAGTGTGCGATGATCCAACGAAGCTATGCTGATCCCGAAGGTACCACAGGATTCTGCTACTGGTTTGTAGCGTAGAATTTCTGTCAATATTCACAAACTGACCACCTATTTTACAGTAGCACAGCAGACGTGCTGGTCTGTGTGTAGCGTAGGATTCCCAGCGTCAACATTTATAAATTGACCACATGTTCTACAGGAAAACAATTGCAAATTCTGGAGCACGCACAGTATGTTTTATCAAAAAACACTTCACTGGATTCTTGAACGAACAACACTCGAAGACCTCACAGAGGTAAACACTTCAAACATTCGTATGTTTATCATCACAGTGCAGTCCGGTGCAATTCTCCACCACCACGGTGATTCCACAGTACAGTCACATTAGAACAATGCACATTGTTTGTAGAGGCAAAGAATGGCTAGTTCCGATCGTGCGTACGAATGAAAATAAGGTTTTGCCGAGTGTTGGTTCACGTAACGCGTGCGTGCGCAGCGTCCGACGGCGGCGGACCGAATGAAACGTGGTGTGAGTGAGCCTGAGGGCCATTGTACTGTGAACTGCTGTGCCGGTTTATTCCGTTCTGTCACTCAGCTTTGTCCTCGGGGGGACAAATCCGAAATAAACGCTTGATTTGTCCCTCAACTTAGGGACACAGTTCGAAAACTTTTTACACTTTTAACAGTTAGAGCGAGTCACATGTCACCTTTTAAGAAAATTGCTAATTATTACATATGTAAATCACGCTTATATCCCCGAAGGCAGAGGTTAATTTATGGTTAGGGTGTCGCAAAGGGTGCGTTAGACTTGCGACCTATGCGAGCCGAGCGAGCAGAGCGAGCGGCCGGAGAAGCGCTAGAAACGACTTTTTTCGAGCGGGCACCAAAGTCGCAGTACATTGCTAGCTTAGGTGGTATAAGAGGAACGCTGCTGCCCATTCCTTATCACTGATTTATCTTTAGTCGCCTTGTACGACACCCACGGGAGAGATTTGGGGAGGTGACAATTGTATTCTACTCTGCCGTCACCACACGGCCATGGGATATGACACGAAGTAATTTACCAGTCTCTCCCCAGGGGAGGCTTAAGCCGGGGTCAGCATAACCCAGTTTACTTATATTCTTCCATTCTACCATAGGGGAGGCCTGTTCCCCAGCAGTAGGGATATTAAAAAGTGATTGATGATGATAAAGAATATATTTTATAACTGAATTACTAGTGGGACAAAGAGGAATGAAAAGGTTTTATCTGTCTACCGTTTGGTGATAAGGGCACAGGTGTTAAAGAGAGATAAAAGTTATTATTTTTATTTGAGCATTAGTATAAATGTTAGACAAATAAAATTTTGTTTCGAAAGAGCTCGAAAAAGTATATTCTTGATGCGTTGGTTGGCCGAGCGAGTGGCATAGGCTGTCAGGATTGCAGAGGACGCTAGTCGATTCCCGCATCCAGACTATAATTTTTATAATTTTTCAAAATTTTCCAACCAGAATTTTACATACATACATACATAAATCACGCCTATATCCCCGAAGGGGTAGGCAGAGGTGAACAAGCACCCGCGTTTCGCCAATTATGTTAGGTCCCATGTAATAGGTGGCGAGCCTATTGCCATTTATCGGGCACAAAAGTCGCAGTACTTTGCTAGGTGGTAGGTATAAGAGGAACGCTGCTGCCCATTCCTCATCGCTGATTTATTTTTAGTCGCCTTGTACGACACCCACGGGAGAGATTTGGGGTGGTGACAATTATATTCTACTCTGCCGTCACCACACGGCCAATTTTCTTTGTAGTAATAAAAGTTTTAGTTCCCACACCAATCGATCGATCGTCGGTCGATACTTTTATTGGAAGTCGGTCGATTGGTATGGTTCGCAATTGTTTTAGTAAAAGATATCGGTCGACGTCGCCTATTACAATAATAATTATTCGTCCAATGATGACGTCGATCAAACATCGATCGATTGGTGTGGTAACACTCTAACAGTTAGCACGATCAATTCATTTTTATTTGCCTAATCCTGCTCAAGGAGACAAATCAAGGCGACAGACCGGAATAAACCACTGTGCCGCGAACGACCACGCGCTTCCGTCACCCACGGAGGCTGCGACCTTAAGAGCAACCACAGACATGCGATTAGGTTAAACAACTAGTTTGCGTTTTTTGAGTAGCATTTCTGTATTCGGTTTCGGGGGTTGGCCCCGAATACAGCAACGCTACTCAGAATTTGAGTCCTGCAATACTTTAAGTATTGTCAAAATTGACGTTTTTCCATATAAATTCTGACAGGTATTGTCCACTTAACTTTTTAGGTAGTGCTCAAAATTGGAGTAGCGTTTCTGTATTCGTGGCTTCGGGGGTATGTGGCATAGTCTGCGGACTTGCATAGAAGCTCATTCTAATAAACTATACTTCGACGGCCGCCTTGGTTGAAAGCTCAGATTGCTGGGTATTGGCCAAGAGGTCCTGGGTTCGAATCAATCCTGGTAAGGGCAAACTTTGTGATGACCACAAATGTTTGTTTCCGAGTCATGGTTGTGTATATGTTTATGTAGTATATTTTCAACATTTATATACATAATTATATTAAGAATATGTCCGTCATCTAGTATCTATAACACAAGTGCTTAGGCTACTTACTTTGGGCTAGATGATAGGTGTGAGTGTAAAAATATTTATTATTATTATTATACTAACTTTCTAGTTGTACGATTTAGTTGGAAAGACGTGCGGGGTAGCGCTAGTTAGACGTGCCTGTATACGTTATTGGGTACGATCTGCGATTTAGTCGGCCAACTTAAATCGCGTGTCTGCAGTCGCCCTAAGTCGAGGGATCGAAATACGCGTTTCACTTGCCCTCCAGCAAAACTGACATCACCAGTTTCTCCAAAAATGAGCTTAGTTTTTTTATCTAAGCACAACCATCAAATTTAAAATACCCGATGACACGGATTTACATACACTCTCACCCTAACACGCGTAATTACACATCACGTTAACACATACACATTTATTCCATTTTTTTTACTTTTCGAATTGTATTCAATTAGCATAAATAAAATTATTTTAATCTGGGGTCGGCGCAGTAGCTTGGCGGCATGATGGTCAGACGTCACGTCTTCAAGCCATACACTCCCTTTTTATTCATATCATCCATCACACAAGAGAAGCTCGCTAGCGCAGAGGCACAGCGCGCCTGGCCTGCGTTTGCGTAAACTAAGCAATTTCGCTAAGGCTGGTCATTGGATGGGTGACCAAAAATTTATTATCTCGAGTTTCTCCGTGTTTCGAAAGGCACGTTAAGCCGTTGGTGCCGGCTGCTTTTGCAGTCGTTAGTACCCACCAACCCGCACTGGGCCAGCGTGGTGGGTTATGGCCCAATCTCCCTATATATTCTTCCATCCATAGGGAAGGCCCGTGCCCCACCAGTGGGGACATTAAAGGGCTGGTGATGATGATCCATCACACCGTAAAGGTCCTAGTAATGAATTAATGTATAGAAAAGAGACGGATCGGACCATGTCGAGAGACAGATGAACAGAGAGATTGGAATGACAACATTCCAATCCATACGACTCAAGGTTTTGGCTTAGGTATTACAGCCGGCCGCCTGCCTGACACCAACCCTCTTTGGGTATGCTGTTGTTGGTGGTTTGCCCTCCACCATTCGGGTGCCCCAAGTTACTTATTGGTCTACACTGGGCAATCTCCCATTGTCAACTTTTACGACACTAATGGGATGGGCTGGCCCATTCTACGTTATTTGTTCGCTCCTAGGCCAGCATATAAGACTAGACAAACTTTATAATTGGCTTTCAAGATTTGTGACTGTGATCATAATTTAAAAATAATACTTAAAGTAAATTAAAATACATTTATAAATCACAAACAACATACAAATAACGTACCCTCAGAATACTACCCTTGCTTGCTTTCGTTTTATTGATATATCTCCAAAGAAGAAAATTGGCACTTAGAACCTTTACACTTGGAACCCTTCAATTGCACGGTCGACTCCTGTCAAAGATTTGGTTAAATAAAAAATATACAAAATTGCGTCATCCCGTTAATGTAAACTAATCGTGATCCGAGCTATCACCAGTTCCGTATCGACCAATCAACGATCAGCGAGTACAACATGGCGTGACGAAACTATTAATAATAAATGGCTTTCTAAAAAAAACATGTCCCGAATTCGTGTGTGGTGTGATGAGTGGTGTGATGTGTGGTGTGATGTCACATGTTAACGGTTACCGAAATACCGGTGGAAATATAAAGAGAATCGACACGAGATGCCCCGACGCGGCTTCTCAATTTTTTTTTCAAGATAGACAGTCAAGCTATTTTTTTTATTTTGTTTTATTTTTACACTCACGCCTATCATCTAGCCCAAAATAAATAATCTAAGCAGTTGTGTTATGGATACTAGATGACGGACATATTTCTAATATCATAATAATTAAATTAATAAGTGCCGTGTGGTGCCGGCAGAGTAGAATACAATTGTCACCACCCCAAATCTCTCCCGTGGGTGTCGTAGGTTCAAGGCGACTAAGGATAAATCAGTGATGAGGAATAGGCAGCAGCGTTCCTCTTATACCACCTAGCAATGTAGTGCGACACTTTTGTGCCCGATATATGGCAATAGGCTCGCCACCTATTACATGGGACCTAACATAATTGGCGAAACGTGGGCGCTAGTTCACCTCTGCCTACCCCTTCGGGGATAATAGGCGTGAATTATGTATGTATGTATAATTAAATTATGTATAAATGTTGAAAATATACTACACAAACATACACAACCATGACTCGGCAACAAATATATGTGTTCATCACAAAACTTGACCTTACCAGGATTCGAACTCGCCAAAACCCTGCGATCTGAGCATTCGACCAAGCCGGCTGTCAAAGCTCTTGGCCTTCATCTCACCTGATAGTAACTGACTACGGGTTGAAGGTGGAATCGAGCTTCACCTGGAACCCTCAACCACAGAGGGGCTGGCTATCTTATCACAATTGTTGGAACACAATTTATTATGCTGTTAAATTTATTATTAAGGCAACATATTTTAAAAAGATGGTGGTGCCTAGCCAGGCGGATTGAAAAAAGTACTACCACCAACAAAAATCACGAAAACGAAAATTATTTATCCCCGAAGGGGCAGGCAGAGGTGGATTAACACATGATTCACCAATCATGTTCGGTCATGAGTATGAGAGGCAGACCGGAGAAGCGATGAATGGATTGTGTGAAAGATGATATGAGAAACATTAGCCGTGCGGTGACGGCAGAGCAGAATACAATTGTCACCAGCTCCATCTCTCCCGTGGGTGTCATACAAAGGAAAGACTACGGATAAAGACAGCGATGAGTAATAACCAGCAGCATTTCTCATATACCACCTAGCAATATACTGCGATTTTATGTGCCCGATAGATGGCAATACGCCACATTTCGTACACCCACACACACCACCCAAACACACACCCACTTTCTGCATATAGGCATGATTTATGTATGTATTATATGAGGAAGAAGGGAGTTCAGGCTGAGCTCACTTCTGATATAAGAGGAAGACGTGTTGTACCCATACCCTACTTAGAGTGGGAAAAGGGCAGGGAGATGTGGTTAGGGCAAACGACTAAGTTTTGCGTAGTTTAAGCAATCGAGATGTACAAAATCCCATGCCTAAGAACGTTTGTTCTACGACTTTTGATAATAGATCCCGGTGTCCTAGGTTCGATCCCCAGGGGAGTACAAATTTGTACAAGGTTTGGTTAGTGGTTGCAGCTAGCCAGGCAGCCTTGAAAAAGGTCTATTTTTTTTCAAGGCCGCCTGGCTAGCTACAACCATCTTATCAAAATCTGTCATAAAAATAATGTTTACAACATAAGTGTTCCGACAATTTGTGATAACAAAGCCAGCCCCTGTGCGGTTGAGGATTCCAGGTGAAGCTCGATTCCATCTTCGGCCCTTATCATAACTTACCATCAGATGAGATGAAGGTCAAGATGGTCTATTCCCAGTTTCCCCCGAATGCTTTCCCCAGAACGCAAATTCTTCGAAATTACTATGTAAATATATATGTTATTATTTACCGACATGTGTTAGTAAGTTGGCTAGGTTAGGTTTGTATATATGTTGAATATCGGTATTAAAATCTAAGAACTATAAATAAAACCATTACATGTTGCGACCGAACCGATAATCGTGTGTTATTTTATTTGATTATTTACAAGACGTCAATACTATAAAAACACTTTAAACCATAAATACTAATAAGGAGGCTTAATGTAAATATTGCTTTCCAACATCCCATCTCAATGTTTACATTAAGTACAATAAAGTGAAAATTAACCTATCTTTAAACTAACTACTACAGTAAAATAAACTTTACATATCTCATAAAATAAACATCGAAATTTCTAACACATAAAATTATCAATACAATATGCTAACTTTTCCCTAACTAAACTTTTAGTCATAAAATCTGCAAAATTTTCGTTAGTGCTTACATAATCTATTTGTAAAATTTTCTTTTGGAGTAAGTCTTTCAAAAAGTGGTATTTGACATCAATATGTCTGGTTCTTTTGGAATTTTCAAAACTCTTCGAAATCGATATGGCACTAATGTTATCTACTAACAAAATGGCTGATGATGATGCGCCTAAACATTCGGCAACACCTTTTAAATTTACCAGCCACTGTGCAGTGTTACCTGCAGCTATGTATTCGGACTCTGCTGTAGACAAAGCAACACATTTTTGTTTAGTGGAGAACCATAAAATTGGGTTTTTTCCGTGCATTATCATCCCCCCACTAACGCTCTTCCTATCACTTTTATCGCTTGCCCAGTCGGCGTCCGAATATCCATAGAGTACCATGTTATTTTCAGATTTTCTAAAAAGTATTCCAAGTTCTTTTGTTTCTTTCAAATATCGCAATATTCTTTTTCCGGCTTTCCATAATTCTTCATTAACTTTATCCAAGAATCGACTTAAATATGAAACAGCATACGATATATCTGGTCTTGACGTTATTGACAAATATAACAGGCTACCGATGAGTTGTCGAAATGGTACATCTATTTTCTTTTCATTTTCTTTAAACGCGACATTGAAGTTGTGTTCCATCGGAGTTTTCACACCTCGACAGTCTGTCATATCAAATTTAGCTAGTATTTTATTAATCATGTTTGTCTGTCTAATCACTATAGTATTTTCATCTCTTGTTACTTCCATTCCCAAATAAGTACTAAGTTCACCCATATCTTTTGCTTTAAATTCTTCTTTTAATTTTCCTATTATATGTTTGTCATTTCCCATTGTCAGAATGTCATCAACGTATATTATTACCCAACAATCCTCTTTATAATATAGACATGAGTCATAACTTGATCTTATGAAATTATGTTCTTTCATGAACGAATCTATTCTTTCATTCCAGCATAATGGTGACTCATTCAGTCCATACAATGATTTTTTAAGCCGTAAAACTTTATTTTCTTCAGCTTTCAATCCTTTTGGAACTTTAAGGTAGACCTCAGACTTTACTTTGCCATTAAGAAAGGCTGTCGGTACGTCGAACTGTCGTACTCTAAGGTTATCTGACAACGCCTTCGAAATGAGCATTTTCACTGTAGATTGCCTGGCTACTGGCGAATATATATTATCAAAATAGTCTTCTCTCTTTTGTTGAAAACCTCTTACCACTAGTCTCGCCTTCTTTGTTCCATCATCTTTCATTTTAAAAATCCATTTTGTATCAATAGCCCTCTTTCCTTTGGGTAAATCTGCTTCTTCCCATGTTTCTAATTTTTCTAACGCATTTAACTCTTTATCAACTGCATTCTTCCAATCCTGACTTGCAATTGCTTCTTCGAATGTATTTGGAGCATCGGTCAGTAAGCTGAAGCCTTCATCAGCTATTGTGCCATATACAATATTTGTCTCATAATCATCATAGCGAGTTGGTGGTTTAACCTTTCTTCCTGACTTCGTACTTTTTATCTCTTGTCTTTGTTCTTCTTCGTTTATCATTTCTTCTCTTTCTGATTTATTGTCTATTATTGTCTCTATCTTATCCTCTATGTCTTCTATTTCATTTCTTCTGTTTTCCACTTTATTTTCCTTTTCACAATATTTCGTATCATTTTCATTGAATTTCACATCTCTCGATATTATTATCTTGTCATTTTCTGGGTCCCATAATCTATATCCAACTTTGCTGTAACCAACCATTCGAGTACTTTGTGCACGCTTACTAAGTTTATCCTCTTTGGGTATTATTGTTGCCCACGCCTTAGATCCAAATACTCGTAGCTTTGACATATCCTTATTCCCATACATCATTTCACAAGGTGTCTTATATTTAATAGCTTGTGATGGACATCTATTTAATTGATAAGCAGCGCATCTTATGGCTTCGCACCATAAATGTTTTGGTAAATTTGTTTCTGCAAAAAGTGTACGTGCTTTATCGTATAAAGTTCTGTTCATGCGTTCTGCAACGCCATTTTGCTGTGGAGTATATGGTAATGTGTACTCCAAACTTATCCCTTTTTGCCTGCAAAAATCTTTAATCGAATTTGCTGTGTATTCAGCTCCATTGTCACACCTTATTCTTTTAACTTTATTTCCGCATTTATTTTCTAATTCACTTATATAGTTTAGTAAGTTTTGAGTCGCTTCGGACTTATACTTCAAAATGTATACAACACAAAAGTGCGAAAAATCATCAATAATGGTCATAAAATATTTCTCACCATTTGGTCCATTATTTCTTACTGGTCCCGCTATGTCCGTATGGAGCATTTCTGCAATCATTGTAGACCTCGGTCTTGCTGTTTGTTTAAACGGACTCCGCGTTGCTTTGCCTTCAATACAGGGTTCGCAAATCCTGTCAGATATTGGCAAATTCATTATACCTAACCCTTTTCTATTCAAATGGCCTAACCTCTTATGCCATAATTCATTACTCTCTTTTGCTACATTACACGCAACATCATTACAGATTGTACCATTAATTCTATAAAGTTTATTTTTACATTCAGCAGTAATAAAAATGTTTCTTCTAAAAATCTCTGCATTGTTTTTATTAAAATTTATATTAAAGCCAAAACTTACCATTTTATTTACTGATAATAAATTAAACGTTATATTTTTGACTATAAGTGCCTCAACAGTTATTTTTGAATTTTGATACGCTAATTTTAATTTTCCTCTCTTATTCGTAGTAACATATTGTCCATTTGCTACTAAAATTCTTACGTTGTTTACTTCTGTAACATCAAACATATATTCCATATATTTTTCATTAATGAGATGTTCTGTACATCCCGAATCTACAATAAATTCAATACTATTACTATCATGACTTACGTTATTACATGCTTCAAACTCAGTACAAAAAATAAAAGAAAATTCCAAATCTTCAACTTCAGCTGGAGATGCCTGCGTTATGTCCCTCTGATAGTTGAATGGACGGCCTCTTCCACGTTGTCCTCGATAGGCGCGTCGTCGTTGGTTTCCTCTCTGCTGCTGCTGCTGCTGACCTTGAGTTCTGCATTGAAACGACTTGTGTCCATTTTTGCCACATGTATAACAAGTAAAGAATGCATTTTCTGTCTCGTTGGTTTCAGTTTCCTCATTTATTTTCAATTTTATTTCAGCATCTAATAGTCGTGTTTTGACAAATTCTATATTCAATTGTTTTTCCGTTGCCATGGTTTCAATGGCTGTTATCACGTGCTCAAACTCTTTAGGCAATGACGATAGCAAATAGCAAATTTGGTCTTCCTCATCTACTTTAACGTCTATTGCTCCTAAATCTGCTAAAATATTGTCAAATTTCATGAAATATTGCTGCAACGACTCTTTATTTGAACATTTCAATGTTATTAATTTTCTCTTCAGGTGTAGCTTGTTATAAATGCTCTTTCTTTCAAATACATCTTTAAGTAGGTTCATCATATCTTTCGCCGTCCTTCCTTTCTTTAAAATATCTAAATATTTGTCACTTGTACATTGTGCTATTAGGGATTTAGCTTTCGCGTCATCTTTCTCATAATTTTGAAATTTTTCATTTGTATCATTCTCTATTACATACTTTATTTGTTTTTCTTCCATTAGTAACATCAGTCTGTATTTCCAATTACCAAAATTCGTACCTTCATTTAATATTGGAAGCGACGTCGGGCCTGTAGCTGTCATTATTTTTTTTTCGGTTTTCTTCTATAATTATTCTTTTATATTTCTCAATATTGTGGATCGCAACCCAACAATTAACTTTTTAGAGAATTATACGCTCTGCTACCATGTTGAATATCGGTATTAAAATCTAAGAACTATAAATAAAACCATTACATGTTGCGACCGAACCGATAATCGTGTGTTATTTTATTTGATTATTTACAAGACGTCAATACTATAAAAACACTTTAAACCATAAATACTAATAAGGAGGCTTAATGTAAATATTGCTTTCCAACAATATATACCAACGAACAGTGATTTGTGCTATTACCTATAGAATCGGGGTAAACTGGCAATAGACCGGCCAAGAGCTTTCCTTGTCTAGAGTATTAAAAAAAAGTAATAATAGACTTTGAAAGATTGCAAATCTTCCCTAATTAATCATTATAAATCATTCTGCGTCGAGTGCATTCTATTTCAACCCACGTGTTTACATTCTCGGAATCCACGGAGCATATGGTTCAGAATTAAAAATAAAACCTGACTACTACACCTTGCTCCGTTCTTACGCATAACGTATATTTGCCTTGTGATGATGGCAGAGCAGAATACAATTGTCACCACCCCCATCTCTCCCGCGGGTGTCGTGAGGTGTCGACTAAGGGTTAAGACCGCAAAAAGTAGGTAATGGGCAGCAGCAGCGTTCTTCTTATGACACCTAGCAATGTGTTGCGATTTCCGTGCCCAATAAATGGCAATAGGCTCGCCACTTACTACGTGGGACCCTGCTTACAGGTTCGGGGATATAGGCGTTATTTATGTATAACGTAGGAACATTTCTGAGGATCATATCAGAAATGATGAGATCCGCAGTAGAACTAAGGTCACTGATATAGTCCGAAGAATTGCGGACCTTAAGTGGCAGTGGGCAGGGCCCATTGCGAGCAGGACTGACGGCCGTTGGGGCGGAAAGGTCCTCGAATATCGTTGGTATAGATCTGGTGAAGGTCGTGGGAAGCCGCTAAATGCGGGCAGCGCAGGACCGACCGGTTTGGAGATCTTTAGGGGAGTCTCTTCGAATACCCACCAATCTGCAGTGGATCAGCGATGTGGGTTATGGCCCATATTCATAGGGAAGGCCCCAGCAAAATAAAAAGAGCTTCGTCATTTAAACCAAGAGACGTCTTTAAGCCCAATGGGCTCTCTTGGTTCTATTGCATTAAAGCGCTTTGACTCTTCTCCTCTTTAAAGTGGGTGTTTAAAAACATTTAAGCCTTGAAAAAATTCTGGCTTCTTCATTTTATTTTTTTTTGGTTAATATTAATAGGGATTCCAAATTTTTAAATAATTGGAAAAATAGAATTGATTTTTAAAATTTTACTTATGACAAAATACCAGTCGGATTTCCCTAAATAGGCATAAGTTATATATGTATCATAATTAAAACTGGCCTAGGTCACTCTTCTAAATTTGAACCTATGGGGGTAAAGGTTATACAAGCATAAATTCATTAAAAAGACTGGCTGCTCTTTAGGAATCTGAAACCCTGGTATAATTATTCTGTTAAGATTTCTATCTGTTAAGTTAATCTAAATCACAAATCTGTCTCTTTTTGTCAAACTGTATTTACGCTGTGATGAAAAGAGACAGATTCTTGTTAAAACAGTGTTAAGAAACTGATTTTGTTATTATGAATAAGGCTGTTCATCTATTTTGCCTAGTACTAAATGTTTAGCCAAGTTGAAGAGAGAATTTAAATGAACAAACTTTAAATTTAAAATGCATCACTTTAGTTTCTTAGGCTAGGCAAAAAGCTGACACAAAGTTTGTGTTGTTACACTTTATTAATTTAATGAGTCATGTTGCACTAACTTGCAATCTAATAGTACTTATTAGGTAAGGCTAGACCGCTACAGCAGCCCGGCTAGCATGACCAACGAAACACAATAATATAGCCAATCATTGCTAAAAATCTATGGAGTTTTGACAGTTCAACACAATATATCATATCGTAATTCGGTGGTCATGCTCGGTTGGCTAATGTATATTTTATATAGACATATTCCTAGAATATTTTGAAAAACAACAAGTATATAGAAAAAGGAACTAACTTACCTGGGGCACTTGTGTCGATTTGCCACAGCCAGTTTCACCAATCAGTACAAGAGTCTGATATTTTTCAAGTAAATACAAGATATGGTTGCGATACTGAAACACCGGTAACCTCTGGCGTTGAGTGTCCAAAGGTAAATGGTGGTTACGGTTGTACACAAAACTGGTCTGAGCATCACTGTCTTTAGTTAAAGCTGAGTCTACATTTGGATTCACCAATGTCTCTATTACACCGTCTCGGTTACGCTTTGGATATAAGCAATCATCGTCACCTGTAAAGAAAGATTTATTAGCAATACATTTAGAATAATCTGAAGCACAATTATTTAAGCCTATCTGAAACTATCAGAAAATTATAAAAGATATCGGGTCAAGTAGATTCATTTTGCTAATAACCGGCCTGTCTCTTGTTTTTCGTCAGTTTGTTTATAAGAAAACGAAACTTTTAATTTTCTTTGGTCTTATTAATGCATAATTTTAAGGTTAGGTGTTGGCAAAGATTTCTGCAGGATTAATGAATCTTATGTTTATTTTGAAAAGTCCCCGTTTATTTTGAATGAGCCTCTCATTTGGGTCAATTGAATAAGTTAAAAAAATCATTGTATTTAGTTTTATGTAAAATATTTCGAAGTGAATATTGATTTGAGTGTATTTCTTACCGGGTCGTATAAACTTTGGGCGGCTTTCCATGGTAAACAAAACTAAATTTTTAACGTTTTGACACTACACCTTGAAACAATTACATTTAATTATCATTTGTTTCTTATTTCTGCTATTTAAATCTGCCCATAAAATACAAACAATATAGTAACAAAACAAAAGAAAACAAGCAATGTTTTTATTTTGTGATTTTTTATTTTAGTTAGTTAGTTTTAAATTCTCCCTATATTTTAGGGAAGGCAAAGGGTCTAGCCCATACAGCCAAGTCTTTAGTGTATATTTTATCTGTAGTCTTATGAAATAATGAGTGGGTGAAATGGATGAATGAAATTAAATTTACGTTAAAATATGGATGTCACACATTTTAACGCATCTAGGGAGTGCTTGGCGCGAATTGAATGGTAACAGAGTTCATGATGGTGACTGATGAAATGGATAAAACCACTTTTTATAGTGATCTTCACCACAACATCAAACACATCATCAGACTTATTTTCGATGATTCTGCATAATTGCACATCAACACGGATGCTTGTGCATCAAAATAACACCACTTTCACTGCACACAATCCACTCTGTAACAATTTTTGAATACGTGAAAATAAATCTGACTGACACCACGAAACGCGCCAAACACTCCCTTTTTTATTTTTTTTGGGTAAATTCTCCCTATATTTCAGGGAAGGCAAAGGGTCTAGCCCATACAGCCAAGTCTTTAGTGTATATTTTATCTGTAGTTTTATGAAATAATGATTGGATGAAATTATGAATGAAATGAATATTACGTTAAAATATGGGTGTCACACATTTTAACGCATCTAGGGAGTGCTTGGCGCGAATTAAATGGTAACAGAGTTCATGATGGTGACTGATGAAGTGAGCAAAACCACTTTTTACGTGATTTTCACCACAACATCAAACACCATCAAAAGACTTATTTTCAATGATTCTGCATAATTGCACATCAACACGGATGCTTGTGCATCAAAATAACACCACTTTCACTGCACAAAATCCACTCTGTAACAATTTATGAATTAGCGAAAATAAATCTGACTGACACCACGAAACGCGCCAAACACTCCCCCTTTTTTTGTTGTTAAATTCTCCCTATATTTAGGGGAAGCCAAAGGTTCTAGCCCATACAGCCATGTCTTTAGTGTATATTTTGTCTGTAGTCTTATAAAATAATACATACATACATAAATCACGTCTATATCCCCGAAGGGGTAGGCAGAGGTGAACTAGCACCCACGTTTCGCCAAATATGTCAGGTCCCATGTAATAGGTGGCGAGCCTATTGCCATTTATCGGGCACAAAAGTCGCAGTACATTGCTGGGTGGTATAAGAGGAACGCTGCTGCCCATTCCTCGTCACTGATTTATCCTTAGTCGCCTTGTACGACACCCACGGGAGAGTTTTGGGGTAGTGACAATTGTATTCTACTCTGCCATCACCACCCGGCACATAAAATAATGAGTGGGTGAAATGTATGAATGAAACGAATTTACGTTAAAATATGCGTGTCACATATTTTAACGCATCTAGGGACTGCTTGGAGCGAATTTAATTGGAACAGAGTTCATGATGGTGCCTGATGAGGTGGACAAAACCACTTTTTAAAGTGGTCTTCACCACATCCACAACATCAAACACATCATAAGACTTATTTTTAATGATTCTGCATAATCGGACATCAACACGGATGCTTGTGCATCAATATAACACCACTTTCACTGCACAAAATCCACTCTGAAGCAATTTTTGAACTATCGAAAATAAAATCTCGCTGACTGTATTTTTAGGGAAGCCAAAGGGTCCAGCCAGTACAGTCATGCCTTTAATATTTATTTCCTAATAATATGAATGAATGAATGAAAATAATGAATTAATGTAATGAATTTTACATTAAATTATAGGTGTCACACATTTTAACGCATCTAGGAAATGCTTGGCACGAATCGAGTGGTCAGACTTCAAAGCCATTCGGCTTTAACATATTAAGGTGTTTCGGTGATTATGCTAGCCGGGCAGGGCAGGAAAAAGAAGTACTACCTTTCTTTGTTGACAATGTCATCATCACCAGTCCATTAATGTCCCCACTGCTGGGGCACGTGGGCGCCCTTTTTTTGATCAACCATTTCGCGATTACTGTTTGTGTCACAGAACAGTAAAAGAGGTACTACTACTTTCTCTATTCTGTGGTTTGTGTGATATAACGTAGCCGCTATATAGTGCGGAGTGTTTGGCGCGTTTCGTGGTGTCAGTCAGATTTATTTTCACTAATTCAAAAATTGTTACAGAGTGGATTTTGTGCAGTGAAAGTGGTGTTATTTTGATGCACAAGCATCCGTGTTGATGTGCAATTATACAGAATCATTGAAAATAAGTCCCATGATGTGTTTGATGTTGTGGTGAAGACTACTTTAAAAAGTGGTTTTGTCCACCTCATCAGGCACCATCATGAACTCTGTTACCATTAAATTCGCTCCAAGCACTCCCTAGGTGCGTTAAAATGTGTGACACCCATATTTTAACGTAAAATTTATTTCATTCATACATTTCACCCACTCATTATTTCATAAGACTACAGATAAAATATAGACTAAAGACTTGGCTGTATGGGCTAGACCCTTTGCCTTCCCTAAAATATAGGGAAGTTTAAAACTATATAGTGCGTTACATCTTATAGTTCATATGCCGTGATTATGGCTGCCCTGTCTGTCAAGTACTGTCAACAACATCAACCCGTAAGTCATAGTTGCAGGTTTTTTTATGTTTTATAGACAATATTTGAGAAAATTATGTCCAATATATAGAAAAGTGATGAAAGATTAATTGTGTTAAAAGCTAAGGTGTTTTGTGAACGTGAAAAACGTAAGGTGGTGCCGCATAATTCATATTAGTGTGTACAAGTTCGGATTGCCGCTATTAAATTGGGTAGTTTTATTAATTAATAATTAAAATATATTTATTACAGTTTTATAACTGTAAATAAATAGTACATATGACGATTTAACGACTGATAAGAGTGAGGAAATGTCAAATGTAGACATGTTAGATGAACACAATTATTGTTAATCGTAATAAATATAATATTTTATTCTAATTTAACCTTTTTTTACTTAATTAGTCTATCCTTCTTACGTCACTCCAATTATTATTTATCTATCTAATTTCTATCATACTAATAATATATCATGAACTAACTGTTCTCTCAAATTTTCACGAGTTTGTTTATAAGACTTCCATTCAAAACTAATATGTAACTACTGCTTAGTACCGCTAGTAGTAATAAGTAACAAAATAATATAGATGCATAATTGTTTATGTAGGTAATGAAAAAATAACTCCCTAAATTAAAGGTAAGACAATAAAGTTAACATGGTATCATTTATACTACCACCATGACGGCATAGGAACTATAAGATTTTTTTTCAATTAACTATATAAACAATTATGCATCTATCTTATTTTGTTACTTATAACTACTAGCGGTACTAAGTAGTAGTTACATATAGATTTTTTATGAAAGTTATAAGCCAAAGCGCGTGAAAATTTGCGAGAACAGTTATTTCATGATTATAATAGTATGATAGAAATGATATAGATAAATATAAATTGTAGTGACGTAAGAAAGATAGACTCATTCAGAAAAAAAAGGTTACATTCTAATAAAATATTATATTTATTATGATTAACAATAATTGTGATAATTAACATGTCTACATTTGGCATTTCCTCACTCTTGTCAATCCTTAAATCGTTATTAGTACTATATTTACAGTTATAAAACTGAAATAAATATATTTATTTCAGTTTTATAACTATACTACTATAATATAATACAATAAAACCAATAAAACTGATACTGGTAACCCAATTGAATGGCGGCAATTCGAACTTGTACACACTAATATTGATTATGCGGGACCTCCTTACGTTTTTCACGTTCACAAAAGACGTTTGCATATAACATAATTAATCTTTCATCACTTTTCAATGTTTTGGACATGATTTTGTCATAGATTTTCTATAAAACATAAAAAAATCTGCAAATATGACTTACGTGTTGACGCTGATGACAGACATTGTAGCCACCATCACGGCATAGGAACTATAAGATGCAACGCACTATACATTTATATGTATTACATTGTTCTTTGGAGGAGCTTGCTAGCGCAGTGGCATAGCGCGCTTGGCTTGCTATTGCGTAAATCTAGCAATGTTCGCTGGGGACGGTCAACGGATGGGTGACCAAAAATTTATTATCTCGAGTTCCTCCGTGCTTCGAAAGGCTCGTTAAGCCGTTGGTCCGGGCTGCATCTAGTCGTTAATACCCACTAACCCGCACTGGGCCAGCGTGGTGGATTTATGTCCTATCTCCCTATAGGTATTCTTTCAACCATAGGAAAGGTCCGTGCCCCACTAGTGAGGACATTAAAGAGCTGGTGATGATGACGCGGTGAACCTTGCAACACCCACATTTCGCCGATCATGGTCCTAGGTCCCATGCAACAGGGCGCGAGCCTATTGCCATCCATCCGGCACGTAATCCGCAGTATATTGCTAGGTAGTATAAGAGGAACGCTGCTGCCCATTGCCCATCGCTGTCTTTACCCTTAGTCGCCTTGTACGACTCCCGGGGGAGAGGTGGGGGTTGGTGACAATTATATTCCACTCCCGTGGCAGGAGGCGTGGACAAAATTTCCTCGGGGAAAAGGAAGTATTTCATTTCGCTCCAACACCCACTAAATCCTGAGACAAAACACTGTGTTGCGGAGAGAGATTTTGTCCATGTTCTGTGCTAGGCCTGTTTATTAGTTCTGACGTCAATACACGAGATAGTAAAACAATAGTGTATTGTAAAAAACACTTTTAATCATAATTTTTGATACATATAAGAAGCACAATCACATAATGAACCCTATCTGTAATTTTTTTTTCGTAAAATGAGCTACCCATATTCCTCATTAACGCTATGTTTTACTACTTAGGATTCAGGAAAGACTGGCATATTTAACTACCAGAAGGTTTTGGGAAAAGCAAGTGTTCTTCTAACCACATAGGGATACGGATTAATGTGAGTATTTCCATATGCTGCCGGGAAGCCGGGTCTTCCAGCTATAATCACCCTGCGACCATTATGAGGATTCATCATTTCTGGACTAGCAACTTTTGGTTCAACGCTATTACTGTCCGGGAAATAAAACCTTGGCTTGGTTTCTTGGATATTTTGCAATGCTCTCAATTGTTCGTTCAAAGAAAGCCTTTGCTTATCTGATACAGAAGACTTACCAAGTAACGATGTGTTTAACGAAAGAAGATCTTCTGGCCTTTTGGTTTCTTCGATATTCGAATATCCAAATCTGAATTGTTCGTTCGATAGCAAAGATTTACCAAGTAACGATGTGTTTAACGAAAGATCTTCTGGCCTTTTGTTTTCTTCGATATTCTGCAACGCTCTCAATTGTTCGTTCAAAGAAAGCCTTGGCCTATCTGATATCGAAGATTTACCAAGTAACGATGTGTTTAACGAAAGAAGATCTTCCGGCCTTTTGGTTTCTTCGATATTCGAATATCCAAATCTGAATTGTTCGTTCGATAGCAAAGATTTACCAAGTAACGATGTGTTTAACGAAAGAAGATCTTCTGGCCTTTTGTTTTCTTCGATATTCTGCAATGCTCTCAATTGTTCGTTCAAAGAAAGCCTTGGCCTATCTGATACCGAAGATTTACCAAGTAACGATGTGTTTAACGAAAGAAGATCTTCTGGCCTTTTGGTTTCTTCGATATTCGAATATCCATATCTGAATTGTTCATTTGATAGCTTTAGCAAAGATTTACCAAGTAACGATGTGTTTAACGAAAGAAGATCTTCTGGCCTTTTGTTTTCTTCGATATTCTGCAATGCTCTCAATTGTTCGTTCAAAGAAAGCCTTGGCCTATCTAATACCGAAGACTTACCAAGTAACGACGTGTTTAACGAAAGAAAATCTTCTGGCCTTTTGGTTTCTTCGATATTCGAATATCCAAATCTGAATTGTTCGTTGGATAGCAAGGATTTACCAAGTAAAGATGTGTTTAACGAAAGAAGATCTTCTGGCCTTTTGGTTTCTTCAATATTCTGCAACGCTCTCAATTCTTCGTTCAAAGAAAACCTTGGCTTACCGGATACCGAAGACTTACCAAGTAACGATGTGTTTAACGATAGAAGATCTTCTGGCCTTTTGGTTTCTTCGATATTCTGCAATGCTCTCAATTCTTCGTTCAAAGAAAACCTTGGCTTACCGGATACCGAAGACTTACCAAGTAACGATGTGTTTAACGAAAGAAGATCTTCTGGCCTTTTGGTTTCATGGATATTCGAATATCCAAATCTGAATTGTTCGTTCGATAACAAAGATTTACCAAGTAACGATGTGTTTAACGAAAGAAGATCTTCTGGCCTTTTGTTTTCTTCGATATTCTGCAATGCTCTCAATTGTTCGTTCAAAGAAAGCCTTGGCCTATCTAATACCGAAGACTTACCAAGTAACGACGTGTTTAACGAAAGAAAATCTTCTGGCCTTTTGGTTTCTTCGATATTCGAATATCCAAATCTGAATTGTTCGTTGGATAGCAAGGATTTACCAAGTAAAGATGTGTTTAACGAAAGAAGATCTTCTGGCCTTTTGGTTTCTTCAATATTCTGCAACGCTCTCAATTCTTCGTTCAAAGAAAACCTTGGCTTACCGGATACCGAAGACTTACCAAGTAACGATGTGTTTAACGATAGAAGATCTTCTGGCCTTTTGGTTTCTTCGATATTCTGCAATGCTCTCAATTCTTCGTTCAAAGAAAACCTTGGCTTACCGGATACCGAAGACTTACCAAGTAACGATGTGTTTAACGAAAGAAGATCTTCTGGCCTTTTGGTTTCATGGATATTCGAATATCCAAATCTGAATTGTTCGTTCGATAACAAAGATTTACCAAGTAACGATGTGTTTAACGAAAGAAGATCTTCTGGCCTTTTGAATTCTTCGATATTTTGCAATGCTCTCAATTGTTCTTTCAAAGAAAACCTTGGCTTATCTTGTAGCAAAGATTTACCAAGTAACGATGTGTTTAACGAAAGAAAATCATCTGGCCTTTTGGATTCTTCGATATTCTGCAATGATCTCAATTGTTCTTTCAAAGAAAACCTTGGCTTATCTAATAGCAAAGATTTACCAAGTAACGATGTGTTTAACGAAAGAAGATCTTCTGGTCTTTTGGTTTCTTCGATATTCGAATATCCAAATTTGAATTGTTCGTTGAAAGGATCATCGTCACCGTTAACTACTTTAGCGTCCACCAAAGCGCCGTCATCGACCAAAAGCCTCAGAATTTCATTCTCTTTGTAGTTTCTCAAATCTTTGGGCATGTCAGTCATATTCGAGGATTTCAACAGTTCTTCGTGGAAATTGGTACGTTGGCCACGCAATGCTGGATTGGTGACAATATTTTGGAATTTGTCCACAAACGTCGAGTACGGAACTCTATATTTAACATAGTAATACGGCTGGTAAATCATTGGCATCGATTTCTTCAGCCTATACGTCAGTTCGACAATGCCTGCTTTGTTAGCTGGCGACGTAAGCAATTTGTTCGCGTTCGACATGGCCAAAACCCGTTTCAAATCAGGCGATACTTCGTTATTGTTGACAAGGTTATCATAATATTGATTGTAGTATTTATAATTTTGATTCTGCCAATGCTCTGGTGGAATATGTGCTGACATGTAAGGAATAGTGTTCTGATTCAGTTGGTTAAGCTGAATTGGAATATTATTATAGCTGAGACTATATTCTGTATTCAGTGCATTATTGGCGAATGGAACATTAGGCAAAATACTCTTTGGCATTAGTTGATTGCCAATAAATCCTACATTATTATTGTGACCAAAGGGTTTCTTAAATATTACTTGGTTTTGCCATGGTAACTGCTCAAGTTGTATTTTTTCACCAGCCCCTCCAATAACTTGGTTATTCTGAAGAAGCGGATGGAGAAGTGTTCCCGTTTGATGCCCAGTAACAAATATTTTGTCTTCCTGTAGTGCGACAGGCGGGTTTAATTTACCACCACTGTTCTTTGCTAAATCGTGCTGGCTTTGAACACCGTCGATACTTCCTGGCAATGCTTGTATCTTCATATTGTCTTCTACCGATAGATTTTCTAATTTACCAGAACCTACTTGATTGTCTATTATTGCATTAAAATTGTTATCAGTGGGTAAAACAGTGTTGCTGGTCAAAGGTACATTTATTTTTGTACTCAGTGAATTACCATTACCGGAATTAATTATGCTACTTTCAGAAAGGGCGTTAGGTTTTATTTGGGGAATAGGTTTTAGATTTGATGGTAAATTATTTAAGCCAATTGATTGTATATTGTTTGGTGTATAAACGTTGACATTTGAGTTGGAATTGAATAGTTTTTCATATAAGTGGTGAAGTTGCTTATTAGGATTCGACTGCTGGTCAATATTGTTAATTCCGTTTTGTACTAAGCCATTTGTAAAGTAAGGATTGGTTGGCAATCCGTTCATTGCACCCTGGGCAAGATAGTTAACATAATGAGGATTAGTTGGATAATTTTGACCCAATGAAGGCCATTTGAATTTGGGGTTGCTCATCGGTGGTGAATTATACAGCGAAGACGAGTAGTACCGATTCTGAGTTTGTGAAGGATAGTGAGCACTTGCTTCAACATTGATTATCTTAAAAGGTCTCTGGTCTTGTGGGACAAGAGGTGTTTGATTGTTCAGTTCATTGATTCGACAATTTGGGAATATTGACAGGCCAGTGTAAGCATCGTGAGCTGTTTGCAATAGATTCCCGAATTCTTCTTGGCATTGTGCTTGGTGAATGCCAGGTAGACTGTGTTTGAATACAACGGTCGTCATAGGTCTCATGTTTGCTCCAGCATCGATACCAGCGTTTGTGTTTGTATTGACACCGTTTTGTGACATCTTGGTTTCGATGATATTCAATTTTAGGGTCAGCAGCTGCGTTTCTCGGTTCAGCGGTAATGTTTCTAGATTTTTCTTGACAAACACCAAGATTTCTTTACCCTTATCTGTGTTAGGGGCAAAGTTTAATAACTCGACGAGTACATCGAGTAGTTTTGATAGTGCTTCAGGATGATTGGTATTCGAGCATTGGGCGCCATTTGGCATACCGTAGAGATTTCGCATCTTGGCATCCTGTTAAAAAAGATAAACAGTATATGTTATGTGGGAGGTCGTGTGGCGAGAAATAAATAAATCTTTTAAGAAATACACTTCGTTTTATTTTTCGTTAACTTTTATGCACGCACCGTTACACTTCATTAGCCCAAATCCGCCATCTTCCTCCTCCATACACCCCTCTACCCCTCTCCTGTCATACTGATGCTATCCCGCTCTTTCCTCACGCTTTCACTCACACAATTACGTTCCGTTCCCACATGTTATATAAGAAAAGATTATTAGAGAGCAATCAAAATTATTTTTTAATAACTTTTTTTTGCTATACAAGAAAGTAAGAAAGTGACGATGAGGACCGAAGATGGAATCGAGCTTCGCCTGTAATCTTTAACTCTATCACAAAATAGTGATGAATCAACGCATAGATAATGTCATAGTCGCTTTAGCAGCAATTAAATACCAATAATATTAGTAGTAGTGCCAAGTTTAAAGAGTTCTTGTTCTGTTCCCAGGTTTGGAAATAACTTTCGACTAACCATATTTTCTGGTGGCAGCTTCTCAGGAACTATAGGCGGAGATGTCACCGCCGAAACCAGTTCTTTAGCCGACACATCGTCCTGTCACGAACAAAATTAAATAGTATTAAGAGTTTTTCTGAAACGTTAAATACAATTGTCACCAACCCCATCTTGGGTGTCGTACAAGGCGACTAAGGTTAAAGACTGCGATTAGTAATGGGCAGAAGCATTCCTCTCGTACCACCTAGCAATATACTGCGATTTATGTGCCCGATTTAAAGCAATAGGCTCGCCATCTATTTATTTGACGGCCGCCTTGGTCGAATGCTCAGATTGCTGGGTATTGGCCAAGAGGTCCCGGGTTCGAATCCTGGTAGGGGCAAACTTTGTGATGACCACAAATGTTTGTTTCCGAGTCATGGTTGTGTATTTGTTTATGTAGTATATTTTCAACATTTATATACATAATTATATTAAAAATATGTTCGTCATCTAGTATCCATAACACAAGTGCTTAGGCTACTTACTTTGGGCTAGATGATAGGTGTGAGTGTAAAAATATTTATTTATTTATTATTATTATTACATGGGATCCAGCTTAATTGGCGAAAATTGAGTGTTAATTCACTACACAGTACACTACTATACCCCTTCGAGGATATAGGCGTGATTTATGTATGTATGAATGTTACGAGTATGGCTGTAATAGGTTACCATACCCAAAGAGGGTTGGTGTCAGGCAGGCAGCCGGCTCTAAAGCCTAAGCCAAAACATTAAGCAGTACAAATTGGAATGTTGTCATCAATCACTATCCCCGTTCATCGGTCTCTCGACATGGTCCTTTCCGTCTCTTTTCTATACATTCATAATGGATGATTCGAATCCAAAGGGAGTGGATGGCTTTATGACGGTTGACTGAAATAAATGAAAGAGGAAACATACTGAGCCGACCCCAGATAAACCAGGAATAGGGCATAAAGAAGATAGAGGTTTTGTCTTTTGCCTGATGCCAACCCTGTTTGGGTAGACTCTTATTGGTGGTTTGCCCTCCACCATTCGGGTGCCCCAAGGTGCTTAATGGTCTACACCGGGCAATCTCCCTTAGTGGACTTTAAAGACACCCCTGGGGTGAGTCGAGTTTGGCACGTTCTACATTTATATTTTCGCTCCCGTTGAAGACTAATTGGTTGTAATTTATTTTGACAATATTTACCGTTATATCTGCAAAAACTGGAGCCAGTATTAACCATAAGAGTCTCCACGCCATCCCGCCAGGCGTTTACTTACTACCAATAAAATTCTACAGAGGCGCACAGCGCTAATATATTTCCATGTAGTCTAATTTACTGTGAAATTGTACAAGAATTTCGTGAAAGGTCATCTCCATCGTAATAATGCCTGTTTCCGACTTAAGTAATTAGGTACCGTATAATCAATGGATATCAGCTATTTAAGAATTGTAATTGAACACAGTTTAGCATTTGTCATAATAAGGAGGAGCTCGATAGCGCAGTGGCATACCGCGCTTGCGTAAACTAAGCAATGGTCGCTAAGGCCGGTCATTGGATGGGTGACCAAAAATTTACTAACTCGAGTTCCTCCGTGTATCGGAAGGCACTTTGAGCCGTTGGTAATACCCACCAACCCGCACTGGGCCAGCGTGGTTATGTATGGTCCAATCTCCTTATATTCTTACATTCATGGCCCGTGCCCCACCAGTGGGAACATTTAAGGGCTGCTGATGATGATGATGCTAAAACTACAAATCAGGGTAATTGACATGAGAAAATAGAGACCATTCAGAATCGAAGATTTAAGTAAAATTGTTGACGTGCCGTGTGGACACCTATCTCTCCCGTGGGTGTCGTACAAGGCGACTAAGGGTAAAGGCAGCGATGAGTAATGGGCAGCAGCGTTCCTCTTATACTACCTATCAATAATAATAATAATAAATAAATATTTTTTTTTACACTCGCACCTATCATCTAGCCCAAAGTAAGTAGCCTAAGCACTTGTGTCATGGATACTAGATGATGGACATATTTTGAATATAATTATGTATATAAATGTTGCAAATATAAACATATACACAACCCTGACTCGGGAATAAACATTCGTGGTCATCACAAAGTTTGCTCCTACCATGATTCGAACCCGGGACCTCTTGGCCAATACCCAGCGATCTGAGCATTCGACCAAGGCGGCCGTCTATAGCAATATACTGGGATTTAGTGCCTAATAGATGGCAATAGGCTCGCCAACTATTACATGGACCTAACTTAACTTGCGAATAGTGGGTGTTTCATTCACCTCTGTCTACCTCTTGGGGGATATAGGCGTGATTTATGTATGTGTATTTATGTATAGTAGGTATATTATAGTGTTCTAATTACTATTATTAAAGTATGCTAACAAATTATATATTCTAAGGCTAACAACGTTGGATTTTTGAACTTCATTATTTCATATGACAATTATTAAATTCTTCTTATCCCTACCAGTCTATCTGGGGTCGGCGCAGTATGTTTCTGATTCTAGATATTGTAGTTAGAGTTCAAAAAGTTCGAAAACTTTAAGTCTTGATGCGGGAATCGAACCCGTGTCCTCTGCGATCCGGGCAGATGCCAATATCACTCAGCCAACCTATTCATATCGGTCAGTCGTCATCAAGCCATCTACTCCCGATTGATTCGTATCATCCATCATACCGTAAAGGTGCTAGTGATGAATGAATGTATAGAAAAGGGACGAAACGGACCATGACGAGAGACCGATGAACGGAGAGAATGATTGGAATAACAAAATTCCAATCCATACTGCTCAAGGTTTTGACTTAGGTTCTCTCTTTTGGTATGCTGTTGTTGGTGGTTTGCCCTCCACTGTACGGGTGCCCAAGTTGGTCTACACCGGGCAATCTCCCTCAGTCGACTTTTACGTCAGAGACGTCAATTAAGTTTAATGAGAACCTTGGTAATGTCAATCAAAACTAGGCTATAGACCCAGCAAGAATAGCGACTAGTTTTGAATTTAAATATTTTTGTATTAATTACTCATTAAAGTTAATTGACGTCTCTGAGTACGGATGTTAGTCGCGTTGTACGACACCCAGGAGAGAAGGTAGATGATGGTGACAATTGGATTCTCTATTCTGCCGTCACCACACGGCTGTATCTATATGTAATGTAAGCTATTGATTTTCAATAAAAGTATAGTTGGATTGTTTTAATTTTTAATTTGAAGGCGACTATTTCCCAAATTGTTACAATTTTTAACCTCTAGTTATTAATTGTGTTAGAACTCACAAGTCTGAAATTCGTACACATTAAACTTGAAGATATGAGTTAGTGAATGCAAAAAACAGAAACACGATTAACTACACTTTACTCGAGAGAACAAAAACGGTTTGAAAAAACGGTTTGAATTTCGAAATGGGTTGAATGAGGAATATTGATCATAAAGCATAATATAAACCATATCAACCATATTTTTGTAACATCTTTTTCACTCTTCTTCTTCTCCCTGCCCTGTTCCCAGTCTATCCGGGGTAACATCCTTTTTGCCCAGGGTATGTTCCCTTTTATATCTATTTTTTATGTTAGACAGGGAAGTTCTTGCCCTTCATCCCACCTGATCGTAAGTGACGATAAGGGCTGAAGATGGAATCGAGCTTCACCTGGAACCCTCAACCACATAGGGACTGGCTATCATATCACACATCGTCGGATCACAATAATGCTGTTAACATTATTATTATGGCGACAGAATTTGATATGATTGTGGTAGCTAGCCAGGCGGACTTGAAAGAAGTCCAATTTGTACCCCCATGGGGATCGAACCCGGGACCTCTGGATCTTCATTCCGGTGGGCAAGCCACTAGACCACGAAGGCGGTTAATATTTTCTATATTCTATGAAAAACAGTCTCATTAGGTATTTGATTTGATACTGTTGACATACTACAACATGTAACAGAAAAAACTCACACCCTGAATACCCATGCTAACCAAACATAGTCATATAAATACTATGGTGTTATAAAATAACGAAACTATTTCTTCTTCTTCCCCCATACAATAAAGTAAAAATGTATGGAATATTTTATGGTCTTCTATGCTGGTCTGGGAGCGAACAAATAACGTAGAATAGGCCAGTCCCGACTGAGGTGTCGTAAAAATTGACTAAAGGTGTAGACCAATAAGCACCTCGGGGCACCCGAATGGTGGAGGGCATACCACCAACAACAGCGTACCCAAAGAGGGTTGGTGTCGGGCAGGCGGCCGGCTGTAACACCTAAGCCAAAACTTTGAACAGTATGGATTGGAATGTTGTCATTCCAATCACTCTCTCCGGTCATCGGTCTCTCTCTCGACATGGTCCGTTCTGTCTCTTTTCTATACATTAATTCATCACTAGCACCTTTACGGTGTGATGGATGATATGAATCAAAAGGGAGTGGATGGCTTGATGACGTCTGACCGATATGAATGGAAGAGGAAACATACTGCGCCGACTCCAGATAGACTGGGCACAGGGCAGGAGAAGAAGAAGTATGGAATATTTTAATATTAATTTTGTTACAAAGATTTTGGTGGTTAGAAAAAGAATTTCGAAAAATTATGGTCTTGAGGCGAGAAGACCATAATTCCCGCCTAAAGACCATAATTTTTCGAAATTCTTTTTCTAACCACCAAAATATTTGTACAAATTTTTCTAACATTTATATAATGTTAAAATTAAAATCGAATAGATTAATTTTGATCTTTTGAATTTTTGATAATTATCACCAAAGTTTTTATATGACTAACTGCCGCTCTCAGAGGCGTAAATAAGACGAATACAAAAGTCAATAATTCAAAACTGAAAAATGTAAATAGTTTCGGAGGAGTTCGATAAAAAACACTGAGACACGAGATTGTCATAATTATATTAGTTAAAGAATCACGGGAAATAGGTAACATTTTTTTTGATTAATATCAAAGCAGAATTACACGTTTCGCCAGATACGCCAAAAACTTCACCAGGACCTTCAAAACCAAACTGTAGGTTTTGATCCTGCAATATCCATTGGTTTCTAAATTTAGATATCGCTGCAAATAATTCATCAAGTTTACTCTGCTCTCAACTGTATCATACTGTTTCAAACGCAAAAATAGTGTCATTAGGTATTCCATGACTATGGTATTTTCACTTAAAGGTTTCAAGCCAGTGTTGATATCGAACGGACGAATTGGAATCTTATTACCGTTGAACAAGAATCCGTTTCCAATGTTGTTAACAGCTTCAGCATTTGGCATGCCATCGTGAGTGATCGAGTGTTTTAACTCTTTTATTGTATTAAATGGTCCACTGTTATGTGCCATGGGATTGTAAACTTTGTGGGGAAAACTTGAAGGTTTCAAATCGAAAGGCTGTTGAAAATTATCACTTGCAAAATTGAATTGAGGCTTAGCAGGCTTTGCAAACGCATGGGCGCTCCATTCTGCGGTGTCAAAGTTGTCGACGCCATTTTGTGCGAATCCAGTCATCAGTTTTGCTTCATTGTGTTCTTTGGGATTAGTGAGACTTTTTAGTTGAGTACTATCCATATTGTCAGGTGTCCAGTGTTTGGTGAGACTCTGAAAACAATTGTTACATTTACTAATCAACAAATAGGTAAGTAACTCGGACTAATTATAATAGTTACTTTCATCTTCCTCTTCTTATACCGCTCTAGGCGGGGTCGGCACAACATGTCTTCGTCTTCCACTCCTTTCGATTCACCTATTTCTCATCTAATCCTCTCGCTATCATGTCCTCCTTTATACAACCTTCTTCCTCTCCTTCTACGTCCTTCCACGTTCATGCCTAACATTCTTCTGCCAACATAGCTTTCATCTCTTCGCATAACATGACCAAACCATCCAAGACTATTACTCCGCAGTCTCTCTGTCACTGGCGCTACTGGTACGAAATATAATACGATTAAGATTTTAAACCTATCTCCCATGCTGGCCTGGGAGCGAACAAATAACGTAGAATTGGCCAGTTCCGACTCATCCCATGGGTGTCGTAAAAGTCGACTAAGGGAGATTGCCCGGTGTAGACCAATGAGCACCTTGGGGCACCCGAATGGTGGAGGGCAAACCACTAACAACAGCATCCCCAAAGAGGGTTGGTGTCAGGAAGCCGGCTGTAAAACCTAAGTCAAAACCTTGAGAGGTATGGATTGGAATGTGGACAATCCAATCACTTTCTCCGTTCATCGGTCTCTCGACATTGTCCGTTCCGTTTTTTTTCTATACATTCATTCATCGCTAGAACCTTTCTGGTATGATTGATGATATGAATCAAAAGGGAGTGAATGGCTTGATGACATCCACATCCACATCCGTCACCTTCATATCACACCTCACATAATCCATTCATCTTTTCAATGGTCTTCCTCTACTTCGACATCCATCAACATTCATGTCCATAACTTTTTTACTGACATTCATGGCATCCTATTGACACATTACTACTTTTACCTCCTTCGAATACAGAAACGGCACTCAAAACTTGAGCACTGCTTATATAGTTAAGTGGACAATGTCAGAATGTGTATGGAAATCAAAACATGATTAATGTAATGTAATTTACTGTCTGAATAAAGGCTATTATTATTGTTATTCTAAGGCGACTTATGATCCGAATGAATGTTATGACGTAAAGACTGGATTGATTGAAAAGAATAGCCCGTATTTAACTTAGAAGCTAGAAGTGCTGTAGTAATTTTACATTCATTAATCATGCCTAATTATATACCCTTAGGTGTATCAACCCACGTTTCGCTAAGTAGGTATGCTACATACCTACATAAATCATAAATAAATCACATTGTAGTAATTACAGTTTGTCGCATTAGGGTGGGGTGGGGTGGTAACAATAGGCATGACAAATTTTGAAAAACTACACCACATTGTTTTTACCACGTTTTTTACGTCTACATTACCTAAAACAAATTATATTTTTGTAAAAAATAATATTTTGATAGAAACCACATGTGTTGAATGTGGCAATTTAAAATTTCCACCAAAACAGCAATAGCGTCTGTGTGACGTCACTATAGCGTAAAATAGGTCAGTTTCTATTGTATAGAGTGATTTTGATTGGCAAATAAAATGTCAAAAAATAGTCACGTCATGCGGCGTTTGACCAAATATGGCGGACTGCTATGGTATTTTTAATAACAAGTATAATCTGAGAACTAGTGCTTTTTATCGAATCTCCTTATCCTAAATTATTAAAAATCATTATTTCAGTAATTCTTTGTTAGTGTCGTCATCCCTAATGAACAGGTGAGTGGACAAAGGTGTTAACTAACAAGAACTTCAAAATGAGTTAGGAGTGTTTGAAAATGTAAAATGCGTTTTCGTTTGTCAGTTAACACCACAGATAAATCAATATTGATATTCATATATATCTGTGGTTAACCTTTGTTAGGGTCTATATTTTTGATACCAATCAAAATAGTGATGATGACACTAACAAAGAATCACTGATGTAATGATTTATAATAATAATTTAGGATAAGGATATTCGTTAATAGTTGCTTATTATCAGATTTACTATTAACATACTTGTGATTGATATTTATTTTATAAAAATAAGAGTACAAAACTTAGCAATACGCTATATTTGCTAAAAACGCCGCGTGACGTCATTATTTAGTTATCTCCATTTTGACATTTTATTTGCCAATTAAATTCACCAGTTTAATATAGAAACTGGCTTTTTTACGGAATAGTGACGTCACACAGAAGCCATCGCTATTTTGGCGTTTTGGTGGAAATTTTAAATTGCATTTTACAAAACATGTTTTTTCTATCAAAATCGAAAGTTTTTACAAAAATATAATTTATTTTGGGTAAAGTAGACAGTAGACGTATAAGAAAAACATGGTGTAGTTATTAAAAATAAGTCATCATGCCTTTTTGGGCGGTTTTGAGCTACTTAGTCGAATTTCCGTCACATTTTCGTTCAAAAAAGTTGTTTATTTTTTTTCGTTTTTGCAGATAACACGTTTGTCCACTCACCCCTTCAATCGCATTCTGCTCTGACGTCATCACACGACTTGTAATCGTCACATTTGGGTATTATGGTAGAAACACATTTTTGAAACACGACGCGTGGTGACGGCAGAGTAGAATACAATTGCCACCACCCCAAATCTCTCCCGTGGGTGTCGTACAAGGCGACTAAGGATAAACAGTGATGAGGAATGGGCAGCAGCGTTCCTCTTAAACAACCTAGCAATTTAGATTTACTGCGACTTTTGTGCCCGACAAATGGCAATAGGCTCCCCACCTATTACATGGGACCTAATATAATTGGCGAAACGTGGGTGCTAGTTCACCTCTGCCTACCCCTGCGGGGATATAGGCGTGATTTATGTATGTATGTACGTGACCCGATGTAACGTGACGCGTGTTGAGTAGAATCAAATGTATTGTGACCAAAACACACTATGAACATCCAACGCCACGCCGGATTGTTCTGTGTCTACACGTCGCGTCGCGTCGAGTTTCTATAATGTGTCGGGGTCATTACTCATTCTTGCAAAACAAAGGCATTTTTAGTTGAAAGAAAATAAAATTAACTTAAATCTGAGTCAAATCTAGGCACCTTTGCATTTACGATCGCATTTTCAGAAGTATAGGGAGCTATTTCGTCGGGAGTACGATTGTTACCATTCCGCAGAGGTGGTACCATGATATTGTCAAAATTGTCCTTATTATCCTCTTTGCGGTCGAAATATAGTTCCCAGTTGTCATCTAACCCAGCTACAATGTTGTGTGGCAACTGAAACAATATTATTATACCATAATCTTAATATGGTGACGGCAGAGTAGAATACAATTGTCACCACCCCAAATCTTTCCCGTGGGTGTCGTACAAGGCGACTAAGGATAAATCAGTGATGGGGAATGGGCAGCAGCGTTCCTCTTATACCACCGTCCTGGCAATGTACTGCGACTTTTGTACCCGATAAATGGCAATAGGCTCGCCAACTATTATTACATGGGACCTAGCATAATTGGCGAAACATGGGTGCTAGTTCACCTGTGCATTTTCACAAAAATCGGGCAAGCCCTTTCGGAGGAGTTCTATATCAAACACTGTGACACGGAAATACGTCAATTTTGACATTACCAACTTAAATGTTAAGTAGGTCTCAAACTTTGAGTAGCGTTTGTGTATTTGGGGGTTATAGATTACTAGTGGTCGCCCGCGGCTTCGCTTGCGTAATGTCGGTTGTTATTAGCCTATAGCCTTCATCAATAATAGAACTTTTCAATTTGAACCAGTAGTTTCTGAGATTAGCGCATTTAACCAACCAACCAACCAACCAAACAAACAAACTCTTAATAAATAAATAAATATTTTATTTTACACTCACACCTATCATCTATCCCAAAGTAAGGAGCCTAAGCACCTGTGTTATGGATAATAGATGACGGAAATATTTTTAATATAATTATGTATATAAATGTTAAAAATATACTACATAAACATATACACAACCATGAAAGGTAACAAACATTTGTGGTCATCAGTTTGCCCCTACCAGGATTCGAACCTGGGACCTCTTGACCAATACTCAGCGATCTGAGCATTCGACCAAGGCGGCCGCCAATATTAGTATAAAAGTATAGATTACCTGTTTGTTTGTTGCTTGAGGCATGCCGTCTGATGGACCACCATGACCAAAGCCTTTGGCTTTGTACCATATATTTTTGTTATGTTCCTTGGGATTTTTGGGTGGCATCGGTTCTATATACGGGTTTTTGTGGAATTGGTATCCGCTTATTCCACTGGGGTATCCGTTAATACCGTTAAGATGGCCAACATTGAATTTATCAAAATCCGGTGAGTGCTTGAAGGTCTGTAAATATTGTCCAAATGTGAGTATGAAACGAGTTTTTTGTTAATTTCTGCAGTCAAAACTGGTAGATTAGCCGACTAACCTAACCGATGAACTACTAATGTTACAGTAGTTCTGTCCCATATTTTGGAGTTCTATACAGGGTTATTTTTACAACATCAAAAACCTCCCATGATTAGATAGTTGACATCACAAACAACAACGTTTGTTTTATGAGTTTTATATTATAACGCAATATATTGCGCAAAATAATTGTTTTCATTTTTGATTGTACTGTCGTGCCATTTATATATCTATCTGCCGCACTCAGAGACGTCAATTAACTTTAATGAGTATTTAATGTCAAAAATTTTCGTTCAAATCTAGACCACAGACTCGGCGAGAATAGCGACTAGTTTTGAATTATCATTTTTTGACGTTGAGTACTCATTAACGTTATTTGACGTCTCTGAGTGCGGCAGATGTTTCATTCATAAACCAAAAGACCGATGCAAGTTAAAATTTATTTAAAATTAAATTAGTATTTATTTTTGTATGAAAGTAAAATCTTACGAATTATCAAAAAACGTAGAACAAACATTGTTGCTTATGATGTTAGATATTCTACTCCTGAGAAGTTGATGTTTTTCAAATAACCCAGTATAAACTCAATTAAACTCATTCAATACTCGTAGAAACCCATTCAACCAAACCTTGAGCAGTATGGATTGGAATGTTGTCATTCCAATCACTCTCTCCGTTCATCGGTCTCTCCTCGCATGTTCCGTTCCGTCTCTTTTCTATATTGTTAGATTCATTCATCACGAGCCATATACCAGGAGACTTTTTAGTCACTGCAAAAATTTTTGGAATTCGTTCAGACTATCAAACTGAACAAATTTCACTATGGGAGCAACTCCAAATTCCAAATTCAGTTTGATAGTCTGAACGAATTCCAAAATTTTTTGCAGCGACCAAGAAGTCTCCTGGTATACGGTGTGATGGATGATGTGAATCAAAAATGAATCAACAAACCAAACAATCGATCTCTTCCAGCTTTATAATATTATAGAAGTATAGATTACCTGTTTGTTTGTTGCTTGAGGCATGCTGTCTGATGGACCATCAAGACCAAAGTGTTTGGCTTGGTACCAAATATTTTTGTTATGTTCCTTGGGGTTTTTAGGTGGCATCGTTTCTATATACGGGTTTTTGGCGAATTGGTATCCGCCTATTCCACTGGGGTATCCGTTAAAACCGTTAAGATGGCCAACATTAAGTTTATCAAAGTCTTGTGAGTGCTTGAAGATCTGTAAATGTTGTCAAAATGTGAGTGTGAAACGAGTTTTTTACTGATTTCTGCAGTCAAAACTGCTAACCTGACCTAACCGACGAACTACTAATGTTATAGTGACTTCTGCCCCATATTTCGGAGGTCGGTATATAGAAACCCATACAACCCAAGGTTTGGTTGGATGGGTTTCTATATATTTAGTATTGATTGTAATGTTGATGAATCCCATTACTCCCTCCGTTCATCGGTCCTCCTTTAGTCTCTTTTCATTATATTCATTCACCACGAGCACCTTTCCGGTGTGATGGATGATATGAATCAAAAGGGAGTGGATGAGCAAACATACTGCGCTGACCCCAGATAGACTGGGAATAGGGCAGGGAGAAGAAGGAAAAGAAGAGTTTTTGAAATTAGCTGAGATTAGGTTGTGTGTTTGGTTGGTTAGTTAAACGTTTAACCAACCAAACAAACAAACAGACTCTTCAGCTTTAAAATATTGGTATAGAAGTATAGATTACCTGTTTGTTTGTTGCTTGAGGCATGCCGTCTGATGGACCACCATGACCAAAGCCTTTGGCTTTGTACCATATATTTTTGTTACGTTCTTTGGGATTTTTGGGTGGCATCGGTTCTATATACGGGTTTTTGTGGAATTGGTATCCGCCTATTCCACTGGGGAATCCGTTAAAACCGTTAAGATGGCCAACATTGAGTTTATCAAAGTCTTGTGAGTGCTTGAAGGTCTGTAAATGTTGTCCAAATGTGAGTATAATAAACGAGTTTTTTGTTGATTTCTGCAGTCAAAACTGCTAACCTAACCTAACCGACGAACTACTAATGTTATAGTAGATTCTTCTTTTTCGTCAACTCGTCCTAAATGGGCCGTAGGCACTTGGGACCAGATGACGAACTACCCGTTATCTGGGGTCGGCGCAGTATGTTTCCTATTCCATTCATATCGGTCAACGTCATCAAGCCCTCCCTTTTGATTCGTGTCATCCATCACACCGTAGAGGTGCTAGTGATGAATGAATGTATAAAAAAGAGACGAAACGGACCATGTCCAGGGACCGATGAACGGAGAGTGATTGGAATGACAACGTTCCAATCCATACCGCTCAAGGTTTTGGCTTAGGTTTTACAGACGGACGCCTGCTTGACACCAACCCTCTTTGGGTATTTTTTTCGCTAAATTATTCTAAATTCATTCATCACGAGCACCTTTCTTATTTTTTTTATTTCCATGTTTCGGTGCTGTTTGTGTCATTGCGACCTATGTAGATCTATTGCGACTAGCTCCAAATAAGTCTTATTAAGGCCTCCTTTAGCTGGGCACTGTCTAAAAATGATAGGATGTTACAAACTTGGATTGTTTTTATATCATCTGGTTCGAGGATATGCCTTCCCAAATGTCGGCTTCTTTTGTGAATGAGAGGTTCACAGAAGCACAGGTGGTGTTTCACGCTCTTGCTCACAGAATCTGCAAGTATCTATCAGTGTCTAAGATGTAAGTCCTACCTCTTGATTCCAGATCAGTTCTTGCGGCGCATTCGGCATTTGATTGTCTTGGTAATACGGATGGGCTTTGAAATCAAAGCGAGCTTTATTGAGTCTGTTTACGTCCCCATGCATATTGTTTTGGATAGTAAAACTAGTTACCGGTGAAAATTCTGAGTTCGAAATAACATGTCCGTCGACATCTCGCGAGATCTGTGGAATTTAAAACTTGGGAACAAATAATTATTTCACTTTTTTATTTAATGTTTTCTTGTATTTGCACGAGCACTACACATTTGAAATAAAACAACTTTTACGGATAAGACTCGCGTATAATTAGGGGGACTGTCCCCCTATGACCACGGCCGCTCGAAAGATCGAAACGTCGGGTTAAAAAATTAACATGACAAACATATTTATACGCGAGTCTTATCCGTACAAGTTGTTTTATTTCTATGTGATAATAAATGATAATAAATTAAAAAATAAGTGATAATAAATGTGTAGTGCTCGTGCAAATATAAGATAACATGATGTGTAAGGACTGGAAACTTTTTTATTTGTTAAAGTTGTGATATTTTCTTCAATTAATAATTTTGAGCTTCTATTAGAAACAACCGGCTTGATTAATACGTAAATCCCGCCTATATCCCCGAAGGGGTAGGCAGAGGTAAATTACAATCAACCTTTCGTCAAATAAGTTAGGTCCCATGTGATAGGTAGCGAGCCTGTAGCTATAGCTATATCGGGCACATATATGGCAGTATTGAGGTATTGCTAGGTGGTATGAGAGGACTGCTGCCCATTAAGTACCTACTCATCGCTGTGTTTACGCTAAGTCGCCTTTTACGACACCCACGGGAGAGATGGCGGGTGGTGACAATTGTATTCTGCTCTGTCGTCATCACACGGCACTCCTCTGGCTCCAATAACTTTATAGATAATTATGAAATATTGAAAGAAATGACGTAAAATCCTGCTGGATTTTACGAATCAGAATGTAAGGCAATCGCGAAAGCGAAGACTGAAATGAAAATGAGAATGTTAAGATGTTTATATGCCGTGTGGTGACGGCAGAGCAGAATACAATTGTCACCACCCCCATCTCTCCCGCGGGTGACTAAGGGATCAAACAGTGATGAGGAATGGGCAGCAGGATTCCTCTTATACCACCTAGCAATGTATTGCGACTTACATGCCCGATAAATGGCCATAGGCTCGCCACCTATTATATCACCTCTGCCTTCCCCTTTGGGGATACAGACGTGATTTATGTATATATGATTTGTAATAATAAAGCCAATTAAACAAAACTGTCTGTCTTATCCTGTTAAGAGTTAAAAACCCACCTCTTTTTTCCATTCCAAACCTCCAAACGCATAAGGTGGCTGTACTGCGAAGTCAAATTGATTTGTATGAAGTTTAGGTTGACCGTTCACATCTACTCTGTCAGTTTCCCTGGCCACATCGCCCTTTTGAAGACTGTTGTCGTCATAGTAATCGATTTGCATATTAGACTCTAGGCCAGGCAACGTCTGTTGATTCTTCAACTTCTCCAAGCCAGATACGACCTGTAGGAGTTTGACGATTTCTTCTCCCTTATTCGCCTGTCTCAGCAGCACCTGTGAATATTTCTTCGTCATCATCATCATCATCATCAACAGCCCTTTAAGTGTCCCTACATCCCACGGGCCTTTCCTATGGATGGAAGAATATAGGGAGATATGGTCATATACCACCACGCAGGCCCAATGCGTGTTGGTGGGTATTAACGACTGCAGACGCACCAACCAACGACTTAACGTGCCTTCTGAAACACGGAGGCACTAGAGGTAGTAAAATTTTGGTCACCCATCCAATGACTGGCCTTAGTGACATTGGTTGTTTACGCAATCGCAGGCCAAAAGCGCCACTGCGCTAGCGCGCTTCTCAAATTTTTTGTACTTTTATTTTATTGAGATGGGGCATTGAGGGCAGCAAGGGATCTGGAAGCTGTCCTTAATGCCCTATCACAACTTTCCATCCTGTATAATCTTATAGGACTTTCCAACAGCACCTTTTTAGCCATCTCACATATTTTATTCAGCAACATTTGCACCATTGGATTTTTGCCGGACAGCATTCCAACAGTCTTCGTTTCGAGAAGTCCGTTGGACGGTGGTACAGCCAGGTCGACTGCTGAATAAGGTCCTGGATTTGCAGCCTGAACATTGGACTCTGGCGTTTGCACCATTGGATTTGTGTTGGTCAGCATTCCAACAGTCTTCGGTTCAAGAAGTCCGTTGGACTGTGCTGTACCCTGGTCGATGGCTGAGTAAGGTCCTGGATTTGGAATATTGGACTCCACATTAGAGTAAGGATTTGGATTTGCCGCCTGAATAATGGATTCCACATTAGAGTAAGGTTCTGGATTTGCAGCTTGAATATTTGACTCCACATTTGAGTCAGATTCTGGATTTGGAATATTGGACTCCAGATTTTGGGCATCGTCGTTTAAGTTGCTGGCATCAAGGACTGCCGTTTCCTGAGTTAAGTTGTCCCCGAAATCAGCAGTTTCGGGGTTTATCGGGTCCAGTGCACTTGGTTTGACCTGAAAAGGAAAATAGGTTAAGTTGAAAGCCACGAACACTAATCTTCGGCCTATTTTAACCGCCTTAGTGATTCGCCCACTGGAATTAAGATCCAGAGATCCCGATTTGTACTCGGTTTGGTTGGTGGTAGAACTTCTTTCAAGTCCGCCTGGCTAGCTATCACCATCTTATCAAAATCTGTCGCCATAATAATAATGTTGACAGCATATTGTGTTCCGACAATTTGTGTTAAGACAGCCAGACCCTCTGTGGTTGGAGGTTCCAGATGAAGCTCGATTCCATCTTCAGCCCTTATCATTACTTACCATCAGGTGAGATGAAGGGCAAGAGCTTCCCTGTCTGGCATAACAAAAAGCCTACTGCATCTTCTACCTGCTCTGTTCCCAGTCTATCTGGGATACGTTTCCTCTTTCATTAATATCGGTCAGATGTCATCAATCCATCCGCCCACTTTTAATTAATATCACCCATCACACCAGAAAGGTGCTAGTGATAATGATTTAAGGTGTGATGGATGATATGCAACAAAAGGTAGTGGATGACTTGATGACATCTGACCGATATGAATGGAAGAGGAAACATACTGCGCCGACGACCTAAGATAGCCTGGGAATAGGCCAGGGAGAATAAGTTAATTTTTACTGTGATAGAAATCCCATGTAATAGGTGGCGAGCCTATTGCCATTTATCGGGTACAAAAGTCGCAGTAGGTACATTGCTAGGTGGTATAAGAGGAACGCTGCTGCCCATTCCTCGTCACTGATTTATCCCTAGTCGCCTTGTACGACACCCACGGGAGAGATTTGGGGTAGTGACAATTGTATTCTACTCTGCCGTCACCACACGGCCAATATAATTGTGTGATTAAAAATACCTATAGTAACATTATTTGCACGATACATTCGTGGGTAAATGATTAGGTACCAACTTCTAATCTTTAACTTTAATTGGATTCGTTTATAGATTCAATACGGTATAGCATTCACAATTCCATCCGCTGGCTAGTTATCGCTAGTATATTGACGTTATTAGTCTTTTAGAGTTATATAACAAAACTATAGTTTCTAGAAGCCATAATATGATGATTGGGACAGACTTTCTTACGCACAGTGTTAAATATTAATATTGTGGCTCATCTAAGTGTAATAAGACCAGATAAGTTTATATGTTTTACTGAGGATTAAATGCATCGTAAATTAGGTGTCGTGTCATCTCTTTTGACGGCCGGCTTGGTCGAATGCTCAGATTTCTGGGTATTGGCCAAGAGGTCCCGGGTTCGAATCCTGGTAGGAGCAAATTTTGTGATAAACACAAATATTTGTTCCTGAGTCATGGTTGTGTTTATGCTTATGTAGTATATTTTCAACATTTATGTACATAATTAATATTAGAAATATGTCCGTCATCTAGTATCCATAACACAAGTGCTTAGGCTACTTACTTTGGGCAAGTTAATAGGGGTGAGTGTAAAAAAAATATTTATTTATTTATCTCTAGCTCCGCTACAATAATAGTATAATAAATTTTATTAAAATTGTTCATTTATACTTGCACGGCCCTACTTCATTGACCAATTGGTTGATTAAGTGCGAAAAGAATCTAACATGAAAGTTGGTGTTTCATAAAAAATAATTGCTAGCAAGATCTAATTGGAATTTATTGACGTACTAGCAGCACAGTTAGACAATATTATTAGAAATCCAATTTCTGTAAATTTTAAACATATATAATTGATACTGCAAAGAAAATTGTGGTGAGAAAATGTTCGAAAAATTACCGACTTAAAGTGTTGGCTGGCCGACTGGTATCGATAGACATCTGCCGCGATCCCGGAGGATGCGGGTTCGATTGGTAAGACTATTAAGTTTACGAACTTTTTCTAAACACAATTTTTTGTTATATTTTTTAATTTTTATTTTAAGTATACCTATGGCGGGTCCCAATATTCTATCTACAGTTAACAGTAAGCTTACTAAAGTTTAATTACCTGGCAATGATATTTTATCATTGTTAACTGGCATCTTTTGTTACATTACGATAAATAACAGAAATTGCTAAGCAACTAAGCTGTAGTACCTACGTCTATCTTCGACTGTTGATAGAATGTTTTGAACGTTAACCCGCCGTTAACGTTCAAAACTTTTTTTTTCAAATAATAAGTTAGATATAGATCTATGGTGTTACTACAAAAGTGTTTAAGTATTTTGTCTAATAAATCTTTGAATCTGACGTTGTCCCTTTTTTGTGAATAGTGTGTGACGGTGACAGCATCTGATTTTACTGTCACTTCTCAAACAAAATACGTCAAACACTTTCTTATGGTAACACCAATAATATACGACACTCACCCCATCCAAAAACAATAAACATGCCACAAATACCAAACGAAACACACACATCTTTCAGCGAGGCAGTAAATAATGGAGATTTGTTATTTATAAAACGCTACGGCTAAATAAATTGACTCGTGTCCGTAATAATGCGTATGATTGCCTGAACTGATTACGATGTAATCGAATAACTTTATAGCCGCATTGTATATATTTTAATGTACCTGGTAATGTAGTAAATAAATTAGGTATGTACCTAAACATGTACCTACTGGAACGGAATACAGTCGGTGCGTAATTTAACACATACATAAATTACGCCTATACCTAGGTATCCCCGAAGGGGTAGGCAGAGGTGAATTGACACCCGAGTTTCACCAATCATGTTCATCATCATCACCAGCCCTTTAGCGTTCACACTGCTGAGGCACAGGCCTTCCCTATGTATGGAAGAATATAGGGAGATTAGGCCATAACCCACTAAGCTGGCCCAGTGCGGGTTGGTGGGTATTAACGACTGCAGATGCAGCCGGGACCAACGGCTCAAGGTGCCTTCTGAAGCACGGAGGAACTCGAGATAATCAATTTTTGGTCACCCATCCAATGTGCTGTGCCGTCACCACACATCGGAACATAAACTTAATTTCACAAACTCAAATAACACACAAATAGTTATCAGTTTTATGATCAACATTTTATTTGCAAATATTTACATACTAATTGAAACAATTTATATTTAAGCGTGATTTTCATTACATGGTATAAATTGCACACAATTTATTCAAAAATAGTATACCTAACTAGTCATAATATATTTTATGCTCTTGTAAATGCTATATAATAAGGCTCTTGTAAATGCTATATAATAAGCCCACTTAAAATTATTATTAACATAACCCTTATTTGTCCAATATTGGGGTAGATTATCAAAATGGTTCGTCAACAAGAATATAAGACGAGTGACATAATATGACACCCGTCTTTTTGTTTGCTGAATATAATAATAATATTGCATTCAGCAAACAATACATTTAATCCCTATCACATTGTACAAAATACTTATGTGTTAGACACTTACAGGTTTCTGCTTGGGTAATATATTTATGTAAAAAATTACTTAAATTAGAAAAAAGTAAAAATTATCGCATGTGTTACCACACACGGCCTAGGACCTAGTGTACGAAGGGTCTAATTCTGAGTCCAAAGGCTTAGTCCTAGTCCTAACTTCCGCACTCAGAGACGTCAAATAACTTTAACGAGTAGGTACTTAACGTCAAACAATGACAGTTCAAGAATAGTCGCTATTCCTGCCAGGTCTATGGTTCAAATTAAAATTAAAATTTTAGACATTAAGTACTCATTAAAGTTAATTGACGTCTCTGAGTGCGGCAGTTAGTCCTTAGTCTTTCAAGCCCAAAGTTACTTTGACGCCATTGTTGTTCAACAATCACTAGCCCTCTAATTATAAAAAGTGGACTCCAGTTAGTAATGGTTTAAAATTGATGCTAACTCTGTCTTTTATTCAGCAAACAAACGTGACTGCATTAGTTTTGAGCTATGACTAACTTTAGTCCATATCTATACTAATATTATAAAGCTGAAGAGTTTGTTTGTTTGTATGGTTAAACGCGCTAACGTCAGGAACTACTGGCTTAAATTTTGTGTTGGATAGTCCATTTATCGAGGAAGGCTACATAATAACCGACATAAACGCGAGCCAAGCCGCGGGCGTCCACTAGTTTTGTAATAAAGGGGTAGAGATCATCTAATTTTAAAATGAACGCCCCTCCATTTTCTTACTTTTAGGGCCTGTTTCACAATCGACAAGTAAGTTCCAAGTAGCTTACTTTGCAGTTCAATTGACATATATTTCATATTACAACTGCCAAATGATCTGCGAAATAAGCTACTTAGAACTTACTTGTCCATTGTGAAACAGGCACACAAACAATCAGTGTGCAGATACAACACACTCAAATCAGCTTATCATTGGTTGATTCAGACGCTGACTTGACACGAACGTGACAGCACGCTTTGATGACTCTTTGGAGTACCTTCAGACACTTTAAAACAATGACGTTATACACTTTAAAGCAATGACGTTGTACACTTTAAAACAATGACGTTGTACACTTTAAAACAATGACGTTGTACAGTTTAAAACAATGACGTTGTACACTTTAAAACAATGGCGTTGTACACTTTAAAACAATGACGTTGTACACTTTAAAACAATGGCGTTGTACACTTTAAAACAATGGCGTTGTACACATTAAAACTATGACGTTGTACACTTTAAAACAATGGCGTTGTACACTTTAAAACAATGACGTTGTACACTTTAAAACAATGGCGTTGTACACTTTAAAACAATGGCGTTGTACACTTTAAAACAATGGCGTTGTACACTTTAAAACAATAACGTTGTACACATTAAAAAAATGATATTGTACACTTTAAAACAATGACGTTGTTGTGGAGGGGCATTCATTTTTAGATTAGACGATCTCTAGAAGTTTGTGTGCCTCCCACGTGGTGGCTAGACGACGTTACTCCTGAAGATCTCGATCCAGTAGCCGTCAGGATCCTGGATGAAGGCCAGGCCCTTCATCTTACCTTCAGAGGGCTTCTTCACGAACTTCACGCCGTGCTCTTCAAATCTGAAATGTAGATTCATGTTTATTAGTAGCCGACTCGGCAAATGTTGCTTTGCCCTTACCATCTATACCCCATTCACTTGGGCTTGAGACAAAATGTAAACAATGAATGTTGATATGTCTCTTTATCTACGAATGCTCGTAAAAACAAGAAACGTGTATTTCTAAAATACATCATCAATTACATACATAAATCACGCCTATATCCCCGAAGGGGTAGGCAGAGGTGAACTAGCACCCACGTTTCGCCAATTATGTTAGGTGTAATAGGTGGCGAGCCTATTGCCATTTATCGGGCACAAAAGTCGCAGTAGGTACATAGCTAGATGGTATATTAGGAACGCTGCTGCCCATTCCTCATCACTGATTTATCCTTAATCGCCTTGTACGACACCCACGGGAGAGATTTGGGGTGGTGACAATCGTATTCTACTCTGCCGTCACCACACGGCAATCTTAATGAGTAGTGAGTTTTAAATCTGTCTAGGCCTCGCGAGGCTATCCTAGCTCTCCTCTTATATGGCCACCCACCAATCCCATCACCGTTCACCAAATACATTACCTTGCACAAGCAGCTTCAACGTCAGGCACCAATATGCCGATGTGCCCGAAGCCTCTCGGTTCAGTATTCCCGTTGTGGTAGTGGGAATCATCGCTTTCTGTGCCCCAGTTGCTGTAAATTAATAGTTGTAATTGTAACTAGACATGGGACGGATCCGGTACCCGGCGGATCCGGCACTTTTTCAGGATCCGGCCGGGTACCGGATAAAGGCGCCGGATACCCGGCACTGCCGGGTAATTAGGTATAGGATAAAATTTGCCGTGTGGTGACGGCAGAGTAGAATACAATTGTCACCACCCCCCAAATCTTTCCCGTGGGTGTCGTACAAGGCGACTAAGGCTAAATAAGTGATGAGGAATGGCCAGCAGCGTTCCTTTTACACCACCTAGCAATGTACTGCGACTTTCGTGCCCAATAAATGGCAATAGGCTCGCCACCTATTACATGGGACCTAACATAATTGGCGAAACGTGGGTGCTATATAGTTCGCCTCTGCCTGCCCCTTCGAGGATATAGGCGTGATTTATGTATGTAAAATTTCAAAAAGTTATTTAAAAATGACATTTATTTTAAATAAATATGAATCAGTAGTAGAATTAATATTCATAATTCAAAAGAGATAAAATATGGTGAAGAAATACAAGCTGTTCAGCACATCTGGGTTTAGTCTGTTGCGCTTTTTACCTAGATATTACCAGCTCCCGAAAAGAGGCGTTATACGGAGCTGGCGGGAGTGGTTAAATATCTAATTGCGACTCCTTATATTAGGGAAGTGACCCAGATTATTAGCTCACCACTTATAGGGATTTATATCCCTACGAGCTTTTGCTGAGTTGAGATAGTGATCTAATTTGCGGAAGTGGAATGTACGGGAGGAGCTCGCTGGCGCAGTGGCATAGCGCGCTTGTCCTGCGATTGCGTAAACTAAGCAATGTTCGCCAAGACCAAAAATGTATTATCTCTAGTTCCTCCGTACTTCGGAAGGCACGTTAAGCCGGTGGTCCCGGCTGCATCTGCAGCCGTTAATACCCACCAACCCGCACTGGGCCAGCGTGGTTGGTTACGGCCCAATCTCCCTATATCTCCCATTTAATCTTTTTTATTGACAGACAAATAATAAAGAGACAAGTTATTTACTTTAAACCCACCATTACTAGTTGTTTACTTTAAACATGACACTTACTATGTCAACTCTAGAGTAGCTTTCCGTGTGAACGCCCAGGCGGACCTAGCGGCCTCGTCCTGCGGTACATCCGCTGGGTTCTCATACCCCATGAAGAACAACGAGAACTTCATCGCCGGAAAGTGGAGTTGCTTGAGCAGCGTCATTCCGAGTACTCCAGTGTAGAAGGGGATCGACTTTCTTGGGTCCTTAATCCGGTACATTGTTTGTTGGAACATGAAATCCTGAAACGTTTGGAATTAAATAATTAGCTATAGGAGGAGTCGTCGGCCTAGAAAGAGGTGGGGAGACGATCTGGAGGCATACTAAAAACATTGATGACATGAAAAAGGGATATTATACGGTTACAGACTACATAAACGATAAAGATGCGTGGATATAGATTTTGTATGGTAATGAGACCAACTGACATGTATATTTCTGTATTAGTTTTGATTGTTATTTAACCAAGTAAATTAAGCTTTTGAAGCGTTTTTTTATTATACTCTACGAAAGATGTCTGTAGCGACATCACAGCATGTCCTACATTAATGCACGTAGTTACATTCATAATTTTTATAAGTTAACTTAAGACACGCACCGCAGTAATATATAAGCATCAGTGGCGTGGCGTGAAAGAACAAGTTAGGCAAGCCACAACTATATGAAGCCTCTTATGGTTTAAGCATTAACTTTTAACACCGCCTGCTAGAACACGGCTACAACTGTTCAACGCCATCTAGTGACGAAGCGGAGAACTACGTTGCCACTTTTGCGTGCTTGTGCTTTGTTTTATACAGCCAGAAAGACGATTCAACCCGGTCCGGAGCGGCTTGCAGGAGCGGCGCACGACCGCGATATTGAGTGCAGTTCACAAAAGAAATTCCGCTTTTATGGCTATTGCAATAAGATCTAAAATATTTACTTTTGACGGAACTTGTTTTCGTGGGAGTTTATTACTAATGTGTGCGTGTGTCGTAGTGTATCGATGCATAAGCGCGTAGGCTGCCGAAATGCCGGCTTGATGCCGGCTTGTAGCCAAATTTTAGGTACCATTTCGCGTTGCGTGCGCCTGACAAGACTACGCTTGTCTGTGTGCGTGCAGGCGCTGTATAGCAGGCGTCCATAACTCGATATTTAGCGAGTTAGTTGAAGGAATCTAGAGAGCGGGAGCGAATTGTATGTACCTGTGTTGCATATTGTTTCGCGCGCGTTTAATACTGTTATGATAAGATTATATTGATGGATTTTTTTTATTTGCTTATAAAATGGTATTGTACTTGAATTATGGTAATGATTTTTTTATGCTCGCTCGTTTGGTACGGCTGTTGGGAATCGGGTTATATGGACGCTCCGCCACTGATAAGCATATTTGTATCTTCAAATAAACAGACTTAATTAGCACATCAAGTCGCATTATACTTCTTGCCCCTGGCAAAATGTCCATAAACATTCAAATTATAAATATATTTTATAAATATGATTACTAATATGATAAGATCGAATATAATAGGATATGTAATATAATTATCGGCCGTGTGGTGACGGCAGAGTAGAATACAATTGTCACCACCCCAAACCTCTCCCGTGGGTGTCGTAGAAGGCGACTAAGGATAAATCAGTGATGAGGAATGGGCAGCAGCATTCCTCTTATACCTACCAACTAGCAAAGTACTGCGACTATTGTGCCCGATAAATGGCAATAGGCTCGCCACCTATTACATGGGACCTAGCCTAATTGGCGAAGCGTGGGTGCTAGTTCACCTCTGCCTACCCCTTCGGGGATATTGGCGTGAATTATGTATGTATGTATGTATGTAATATAATTATTAAAATATTTTATGACATCTTTCATTAACTCAAATTCATGTAAAGGGAGGAACCAACTTGCTGAGTTTCTTGCCCGTTCTTCTCAGAACAAGGCCTCCTGGTAGTTTACGAACGGATGGTGTAGCTTATAACGTTAAATATTGGAAACTGTTTTTTTTTTCGTTTCCAGTGTTTAACGTTATTTCTTTGAGGATTCATGAGTGTATGTAATCATACCTTATATGAATAAACCATATTTTCATTTGACTGAGATGGTTTGAGATCGCTCGAAATGGAGGGTTGCGGGAGAGGCCTGTGCCCAGCAGTGGGATCTCATTAGCTATAAAAGGTATGGCTGTTCAAGAAGGCAGGAGGAGATAGAAGTGCAGTGACTTTGCGCTCAGCCTGTGACTGGGAAAACTTGTTATTTTTATTGTAAAATTTTTGTTTGGTACCAAACAAATAGTTTCTTTCTTTCTAAGTAATGTTTGCTAAGGCCAATCATTGGCTGGGTGAGCAACAAGGCAACTAAGGGTAAAGACAGCTATGAATAATGGGCATTTTTTTATACTATCTTTATAGTAATATACGGGGACTCACATCCCCGTTAGATGGCAATAGGCTTGCTCCCTATTACATGGAACAGCCATTACATTCTGAATCATAGATCGTTATAAAAAACAGAGCACAGTGTTATCTTTATTAAATTTTATATCTAAACTCTATGATAATTATATCAATAATTATATCATCAGGCACTTGCTTAGATAACGTGTTTTGTAATTGTCATATATTAGATAAACATACATACATACATACATAAATCACACCTATATCCCCGAAGGGGTAGGCAGAGGTGAACTAGCACCCACATTTCGCCAATTATGTTAGGTCCCATGTAATAGGTGGCGAGCCTATTGCCATATATCGGGCACAAGTGTCGCAGTACATTGCTAGGTGGTATAAGAGGAACGCTGCTGCCCATTCCTCATCACTGATTTATCCTTAGTCGCCTTGTACGACACCCACGGGAGAGATTTCGGGCGGTGACAATTGTATTCTACTCTGCTGTCACCACACGGCATATTAGATAAATCAATTATAAATTGTATTAAATCAGATCATACTGAATCAATTTGATATTCATCAGATAAAAAATTACTGTTGAATATCAAAATGTCCATAAACCTAAAAAGATAATATTTAGGCCAATAACACAAAATCGGTTGCAGTTATTTGGAAATAATGTTACAAATAGACTTAATTAATACTGTTTTCTTCAGATTTACTGACAGTTGATGCTCGTCACACCATTGAAGGGCGGAACGCATTACTCTACATAGTATGTTCTCAGCGTTCCCATTTATCAGTATTGCTATTGATAATTGATAATTGATAATCTTTATTTGCCAGAATACATGTTTACAATAGGTACATCATAATAGCAATAGGTCCAGTACAGTATTCAACCTGCAAGCAGGTATGCAAATTATAATAAGGTATTAGTAATTTATTTAAATTTATACAATGTCAGTCAACTATTTAGAAGGTAATATAACATTAATTGAACATTATAATTTTTTATTTTTTCTTGTATTCTAAATATTCTTTAACACTATAGAAGCAGTGTTCTAGTAGCCACTTTGTCAAAACAAATTTAAATTTATTAATAGTCAACCATTTAATGTCATCAGGTAAATGATTAAATAATTTAATACACATATTGTAGACATTAATTTTATAAATATGTTTATGACAGGGAGGTTGATACAATAGATTGACATATTGTCGTCTAGTCTGTCTGGGCATCATATCAACCCGCATCTTCCAAAAACTTGGATGAGAGCGAACAAATACGCACGCCTCTCTAATATACATAGAGGGCAGAGGGAGAATTTTGAGCGTTCGAAATAGCGGCTTACAGCTATCATCATATCGGGCGTTACAAATTGCCCGGATACATTTTTTCTGAATTATAAAACTCCTGTCAAAATCTACTGAATTACCCCATAATATTAGGCCATAGCTCAGGACGGATGAGACGTATCCGTGGTACGCTGTTAATGCAGCTGCCTTGGATACGGTCTGTCTTAATTTTCTTAAAGCAAAGACAAACCTATTTAATTTACTGCAAACAAGGTCGATGTGATCTTTCCAGCTTAAGTGTTTGTCTATTATTATGCCTAGAAAGCGAGATGAATCCACTTCATTTATTTGATTATTATTATAATTTATTTTTACCGACATTGGAATTGTATTATATGATCTAAACTGAATGAGTAAGGTCTTATTTATGTTTATATGTAAAAAATTACTCTTCATCCAGTTTACAACGTCCGTGAGTGCATCATTAATTTTTTGTTCGAATGTGTCTGCATTATTACATTTTATAATAAGTGTTGTATCATCTGCAAACATTATACACTTATTTGCTGTAGCATGAGGCAGGTCATTAATATATAGCAGAAAAAGTAAAGGGCCCAGAATACTTCCTTGAGGGACACCAGTATTGTTCATTCTAAATTGAGATCTATATTCCTGTCTCATCAATGAATTGTGTGTAAAGTTTAGCTTATATATTTCAGTGGCTTGAAGTCTATCGCTTAAGAAACTTTCTATCCATTCCAGTGCCCTACCTCTGATTCCATAGTTATTAAGTTTACGTAAAAGTTTAGAGTGATTTACAAAGTCAAAAGCTTTACTCATGTCTAAGCATATTGATAGTACGGGTGTTTTATCATTTATGCTCTCAGTTATATAACGGACAAATTCGAAACACGCTAGCGTAGTTGAGCTGCCTTTACGAAAACCATATTGGTCAGGGTGAAGTATATGATGTTTCTCTATAAAGGCTATGAGTCTAATATACATTGCTCTTTCAATTATCTTGGATAAAATTGGTACTAAGGTAATGGGTCTATAGTTGTTGGGATCTAATTTGTCACCTTTCTTAAAAATTGGCTTTACTATACACATTTTTAGTTGCGTTGGAAAATTACCCTGCGCAAACGTTAAATTAATAATATGAGACAGTGGGTAGCAGAGTGATGAAGCACATGATTTGAGGATTTTTGTCGTTATTTCATCATATCCAGTAGCTTTACTGTTATTTAAAGATTTGATTATTTTATATGTTTCATTTATGTCAATTGGTCTAAGAAATATTGTGTATGGATTATAATTATCAGAATTAGATTGAAATGTCATATTATTAGGCGGTGAGTTATCTTCATTAGTCATGTCCACATAAAAATTATTCAAAAGGTTACATATGTCAAAAGGATCATTATACGTAATGTTATTATATTTGATTTCATTTATTTCATTTTTATGGTTATTATTAGTTGCAATTGAAGAAATTACATTCCAAGTTGCTTTACATTTATTTCTACTATTACATATATATTTTCTATTATTAACTTTTTGGGCATAGAATATACATCTTTTTAAAATAGTGTTATATGATTTAAGTTTTGCTTTATTTTGCACTTTGTTGAAAGATGAATGTCTATATTTTAAGTATAACGCACGCTTAGTTTTACACGATATTTTTATGGCTTTTGTCAGCCATCTTAGTTTATTAGGACGATTGTTAATTTTTACTTTAATTTTCGGAAAACAAAGGTCATAAAAAAGGCACAACAGTGAATAAAAATTATTAAAAGCCTCCGTAGCATCGTCATTATTTATTACATCGTTGAAAGAAAGAGAGGTCATACAGTCACAAAATTTCTGAATATTAATAATACTGTAGTCGCGTTTGGTTTCATACCAATTTGTGTATGCATTTTGTTTTTTAATTTTTATGGTGATTGTTTGGGCAGTTTCATGGTCTGATAGGCCCAACAAGTGAATTTCAGGAACTACTACTTTAATATTACTTGCGATCTGGTCAATACATGAACTTTGTCTAGTAGGTTTAAGTATGTGGGCATTAAAATTATGATTTTGTAATATACCAATGAGGTCCTTAGTGGATGTGTCATTTTTTAATATATTAATATTCCAGTCACCACATATGACAATTTTTTTATATTTGTATTTGGATGTCAGTAAATCAAGCAATTTGTCAAGCTTATGTAAAAATACACCTAAGAACGCTTTTGATCGATCTGGGACTCTGTATATATTTACTATAATAAGACCTATCCCAACGATCTCGATGCTACAACATTCGAAATAGTCCTTAATAGCCATTTCAGAAATAAAAGATATTGATTTAAATTCTAGAGTATTTTTTATTAGTATACAAGTTCCTCCCCGATTCTTTTCTCGACCATATGCCGCGCCTAACTTATATCCATTTAATTTAATATTTAGTTCTGAATGTTTTTTAACAAATGTCTCACTAAGGCATATTATGTCAATCTCCCTGTTCTGCTCCTTAAATTCATTAATAGCAACGTCTAGGATGTCTAATTTACTGCATAGTCCACCTATATTTTGGTTGAAAATTATGAAATCATCAAGTCCCTTAGAGTTATTATTGGAAAAATTTTTGGTCAAAGTATTTTGACGTATTGAGCCATTAATAATTTTAGGAACGAAAAAACATTTTAGATTCATTTGCTACATGCACTACAGAATTCATTACAGTATTAACGAAGTTCGACTGATACTTTAAAAACTCAATTTCTACGCTAATTTTATGACACAGTGGGTGATTATTTTTATTAACATCAACCAAATAACAATTTTTATAAAGTTGTGATAGCATTTTTAAGTCATCATTTATTCTGTGTTGATCACAATATTTATTCTCATGCAAAGTAATTAAAATAATTTTGTTGTCTTTACATTTGTACAACATATTACAAAGGCTGGAATAAAGTTGATGAGGGTTATCATATTTCCTACCAACTGGCAAAACAATAATGTCATCTTTGCTGTAATCATTGTTTAAAGCGCAATTCAATATTTGAGTACTAGAAGCATTTGGTTTTACATTGCCTATTATTTTATACACATCATCCCCGTTTCTGGTCTGGGCTCGAATGAGCTTTGCTGATAATCCTCTCGCGCGTTCGTCACCGAAGATGTGGATAGTTGGTATCGTGCTTTGATTTGGTTTTGTTACCGACGTTGGTTCTGATGGATTATTATCTTGCAAGGTAGCTATCGGAGTACTAGTACAATCTATCAACTCAATATTCGTCGTATTGAATGTTTCTTTGTGTTTCTTTTTGCAAATATTTAATTCCGTGAGACTCTCATTTCCATCTAAATCAGGTTGTCTCAATTTATTAATACTCTTTTTATTATTTCTACTTGGGGTTTTCTTTGTGGTCTTTGGTGTTACTTGGTTTAAATTTATTAATTGCTTAACTTTATGTTCATAACTTTTTATTTCATTTATCAGTGAACAATTTTCAGAAAGTAGATTTACTATTTCATTTTCTGCAATTTCTAATTTTGAACGTAGCTCAGAAATTAGTCTTTTCATATCCTCAGCTTCATAGTAGATCATTGTCTTCTCTGGGCAGCTTCTGTTACAAATGTTGCTAGAAGTAACTGATGAACCGTCGATAATATCTTCATCATCGCTTGATAGGTTAGGCAAAGTGTCAAATGAATTGCTACTTGAGGCAATATTTCTATATTTGCGGCGATAGGTGACGTTATCTAATGGTGCAATGGCATTTGTTGAACTAGAAGTCATCTTATGAATGCAGGCTTGGCATTTCCACTTTTTTCGCTGATCGCCAATTAATGTGTTATAGAAACGCTGTGAGGACACATTAGCACACTTTAAGTCATATGTGTCATTACAAATCGAACAAATCAAAAATTCATTTTTTGGTAATATTTTGTTACAACCAGTACACGACATGTTTTATAGTTACTATTTTATTTTTAAAGTTTTTTATTATTTATTTGATATTTTATATTTATATTTTTATTTCCATTTATGATTATAGCTGCTTGTCATATAGCGCCATCTAGTGCTGAGTAGCGACACTATGAATAATTTACATGCGTGGGTGGGTTTGAATTTTTATCGGAGATTCACTTAAATAATTAATTTTTCTGTGTTTATTAATCACAGGGATAAGTCAATTTAGTTTTTCTTCATTTAAAAATCGTCATAAAGTACTTTTTGCACAATGTTATACATATACACTGATTATAACATTATCACTCCTGAACGTATCAATTTTTTGTTTCAATGTTTTATATATTGTTCTTTTGTTTCTTGTTGAGATAACACTTTCACAGGTTATTCACTTCACTTTTATTCGAAGTACAGTGTTTTTACTCCGAAAAGCACATAGTATTGATTTTTAATCTTTTACTATTACTACTTGTATTGTTTACGTGCGAGGGGCGCCCTCTGTCCTAGGTCATCTGCATAACCAATAGTAGTGTACCCTTTTTCATTTAGCTTTCTTATAAGGCTATCCACTACTATTTTCCACAGAAGTGGTGATAGGACCCTTTTACTGACCAGTTCAATGAATAAATAAAATCCATATCCTTACGGCTGGTTCTACTTTAAGTCTTTGAAGATTGTGGTTTATACTTTAAGTCTTTGAAGATCGTGGTTTATAAGATGGATGGACTGTGTAAAGGGGAATAAGGGGAAAAAGTGGGATACGTGGGAAAAGTGGGATAAGGGCAGGAAGAAGAAGAAAGAAGGTTTATACTGTTGTGTATAGTTTTGTCAAAAGCTCCTATATCTATAAAGGCAGCTGATGTTGAAGCTTTGTTTGTGATAGCTGATTCTATTTTATGTACCACCATTCTAAGAGTAAATTGGGCATACAGTAATATTATTATGCCACTCTGACCCTTAAGGTCAATGATAAAGTGTGTGCTGATATAGATAAATAGTGAAGTCAACCAAAAATACTCCTTCGATTGGAATAGTATAATCCTGGTTGCCCGAATGGTATGAGCCCGGATTGCGGATACGCGAGTACGATTCCTGATTAGAGGCGTTACTCTGGAAGTTTATTTCGTTCGTTTGAGTCTTTGCGTCTTTGTCGCTCTTATTTTAATACAAAGTGGCGTGAGAAAGACGGATAGATGTGAGTTAATCGTTCGGAGTTCCAGACTAGACCTGCTGGACAATAATTTTTCGAAAGCTTTCTGACCTTTTATTCTTTGTAATACATGTATACTTAAATCAAAGGTTAAAATAAAAATGAAAATAAAAGGATTGTAATAATCACCTTGGTAGTTGAATGTGGAGTCTGGCATAGCGACTCAATTTCTTCAGGAGAAATACCTTGGCCGGACATTCTTACAATGCTCAACTTTGTAGAAATAATTGGTAACCTAAAACAAAACTTTGTTTTAATGAATACCAACCATGCAATTTCGTTACCACTGAGTTATATAATTCTTGATGCCAAAAAGCAGCCGAATGATAAGATAAGAAATATACTCGTGTTACTCACTGGGTAATACCGAGAAATAATGTTACAAGTTACCGTTCACCGAAGAATTCAGTCAACTCAACTCAACCAAAGAGAATACAATACTACGTAAGACAACTCAACACACAACACAGTGCCACGACCACCAATTTATCTTGGTCAAGCGGCGTAAATTGGAACTACAATTTACCCATACATTTTGACAATTTTATGACACTCTTTTTTGACGACTAGCGACACCACCAACTGTTAATCAGTTTGTGGTACTGCGATTTGACTTTGACAGCTTTAAACGCAGCTGACACCACAGTTGCACTAGCATACACAGATTAAAAAGCACCAACACATGCTGAGCGTTCACACTTATTCTACCACTGACACTTCTCATCATCCTGCTCTAACATATGGAAATGTCATGTTAGTGTCCTTCTCTCACGTATAACGTAAATGGAAACGTCAGAGGTAAAATAACTGTGGACGCATTGTATACAATGTCGTCATATAAGATATTATCATCATCATCACCAGCTCTTTAATGTCACCACTACCGGGGCACGGGCCTTCCCTATGGATGGAAGATAATAGAGATATTGGGCCAAACCCCCCACCACGCTGGCCCAGTGCGGGTTGGTGGGTATTAACGACTTAGGTATTAGCTTGGTTGACGCAATCGCTGGCCAAGCGCGCTGTGCCACTGCGCCAGCGAGCTCCGCATATAATTTAATATAATATATATAATTTCATTCTATTGTGAATTTTATTATATTCCTTTTTCATAAAGCACAAATTCAATTGTAAAAATTATAATAGATGTTATTTTAATTTTCCCTTTTTTTAGGGAAAGCAATGGTATGTTGCTCATACAGCCATGTCTTATTTTTTTTTCAATTTAAAATAATATCACACGTTTTAATGCATCTGGAAAGTGCTTGGTGCAAATTGAATGGTAAGTTACTGACTTGATGATAGTGAACAACCATATTTTGTTTCAAAAGTTCCTCAAAGGTTATTTTATTTTGTCATTTCCTAATAATGTCAAGAGAAAAATAAAATTACTCATTTCTATTGTTCACATCGATTTATTGTAAGATAGTGAAAACACATTAATATTATTATCACAGCTTTTTAATTATTATTGGACCTGTGAGGTCAATAAATGTTTTCTGAAATGATCTAAAATTGTCAAAGAAAATTAAGCTTAAGAAATTCTAAGCAATATTAATGTCTAAGCCTATAATGCAATAATCACAATTTCTTTCATGGGAGAAACTTGATGGTGTATTCAATAATGTAAGCCTATGACAGTCCGATGACTGTCCTTAGTAAATGTGTATGTTATTCAATTTCTTTGTGTATGTTATTGGAAATACAGTTAAATGAAATAACCAAACTGCAAAAATATTATACAATATTGGTGTTAAAGGGCTATGATTAATAAGTGTAGAATGTTGATATGAAGATGGTTCTTTTGTACTTTATTTTGTAGGCATTTAGTTGAGTATCCACAGAATAGTGGTCTAATAAGCTGACTACACATTTTTCATACAATATGTATGCCAAATATGTCTGACCAGCATATTGTTTTTAAGTATGTTATACTTTTAAAATGTCATACACTTGCCTTGACTCAACTCTGAAAATGCTCATATTCTGCATAAAAACATTGCTCTTACCAAGATTTGAACCCGGGACCTCTGACCAATAGCTTGCGATTTTACCAGACTGGTTGTAAGTTATTTCATACTTTTCTTTTATCATCTATTAAGTGATCACCATTTATTCTTTACTCCAAATTTAACACAGCAAGTATACCAATGATGAGATTATATTGATTTTAATTTGAAAGAAATATTTCATCTTTGCACACTACAATACTTCTGCTTCTTTTATGAATGGCAATTTGCTATCATACAGATAGCAATTTTGCCATTTTGATGTTTTTTGTTGCTGATATGGTACTTGAATTTTCCTTTCTTCATCTCAATTGTTTACTAAACTTTATCTAACAGATAGAACTTCTCATAAAGATACTTTAACTCCTCCATCCAAACAAGGTCCCTTTCGGCAGACGTTTCAGTACATTCATATGCAGACACCATTCTAATGTTACGATTATCATCAACAAATATGTCTCCAACCACTTGTAAATACATCCCTTCACTTATTTCAAACTTGGATCTCTTTACAATACGATCCATGAGTGTATTCATTATTTGGATATTGACATCACCGAATCTAGATGCATTTGCGAACTCTCTGTGCAAATCTGTCATTGTGCCATCACAGATTTTGTTGTTGGTTTTCTTTGTATCATAATATATGTGCACTGTTCCTGTGACGTCACTGAGCTCGAAATTCACTCCCGCCGTATTGCAATTTGATAATGAAACCGATGTAACCACTCCGTGAATCATAATATTTTTAAACGTTGTGCCGAAAATTTCATAGATGTATTTATTGTAAGGAGTTTGTGTGGCGCGAAATATATCTTGTATGTATGTTTTTAGTGGATCTCTCTGGAAATTCTCCATGGTACACCCACGTCCAAAATTTACATGTATTGTTTTACTAAGTTTTATGTTAAAACTGAATAATTATTATTGATTAATGATTACAAGCAAATTCTAAGTTTTATCCGTTTCAAAACAAACTTTATTTGACATTTTGTTTTGTAATTGTAATTTTAATTTTCTCTTTTCATCCCGAGAAAGCAAAAGAATCTAGCTCATACAGCCATTTCTATAGTTTTATTTTACTTGAATTTCACAAAAAAAGATGTGTGTCTCGTTTTGCTTTGTGCATCAAAATAACACCACTTTCACTTCAAAGTCCACTTCTTCTCCCTGCCCTGTTCTCAGTCTATCTGGGGGTCGGCGCAGTATGTTTCCTCTTCCATTTATATCGGTCAGACGTCATTAAGCCATCCTCCCACTCCCTTTTGATTCATATCATCCATCACACCGTAAAAGTGCATGTGGCATGAGTCGTGGCTGGCCTATTCTACGTTATTTGTTCGCTCCCAGGCCAAAATTTTTGAATGATTGAAACAAAGACGCCAATGAAAGCGCGTTAAACACACCAAATTACATTTTTTCTCTTTATTAGGGATGGCAAAGGGAGGAATCTAGCCCATATAGCCATGTCTTCAGTTTTATTTTTCTTTAATCTTACATTAAAATAGGACAAGCTGTAGCGTGCTAATAGCGTGGGTGACTTGGTGCGCTCGGCCTGCGATTGCGTAAAGCAGTGTTCGTTAAGGCCGTTCATTAGATGGGTGACAAAACATTTATTATCTAAACTAGAGTTGCTTCGTGCTTCGGACGGCACGTTAAGTCGTTGTCCCGGCTGCATCTGCAGTCGTTATTACCCACCATCCCGCAATGGGCCAGCGTGGTGGGTTATGGTCCATGCGCAGCCTGTGTCACTGAGCACCGGGGGACATTAAAAGGCTGGTGATGAAGATAATTATATAAATTCTTATTCAAGGTGCAGAAAAAATTATTAATTATTAATTAATGCCGTGTGGTGACGGCAGAGTAGAATACAATTGTCACCACCCCAAATCTCTCCCGTGGGTGTCGTAAAAGGTGACTTAGGATAAATCAATGAGGAATGGGCAGCAGCATTCCTCTTATACCACCTAACAATAGCAATGTACTGCGACTTTTGTGCCCGATAAATGGCAATAGGCTCGCCACCTATTACATGGGACCTAACATAATTGGCGAAACGTGGGTGCTAGTTCACCTCTGCCTACCCCTTCGGGAATAAAGGCGTGATTTATGTATGTATGTAACATAAAATTACCAATTAATATTTTGATGTATAAGTAACACCATGATAACACCTTACTGCCGCACTCAGAGACGTCAAATAACGTTAATGAGTACTTAACGTCAAAAAATGACAATTCAAAACTAGAATAAAAAAAATTGACATTAAATACTCATTAAAGTTAATTGACGTCTCTGAGTGCGGCAGTTAGAGAAACACCATTTAAGGAACAAATAACCAAAGAGAATACAATACTGTGTTAACATGGGTAGTATTCAGTATGTTATTTCTGTTAGTACAATGTTCAAATGAAAACAATAAAACGCCACTATCCATATTTCACGCCATAGATTCAAAATAGAAGAATAGTTCCTATTAATTATCTCGTCCCATGTTTTCGCGAGGAGCACGGCAATTATGCAAACTGCCGCGTCTGGGGCCCGCTTATTTGTCGAGTGTTTTCTGGAGCGGCTAGTGATGGGAACGCTCTAATTAGATCTGTCGACTAAGCTCGTTTGGTCCAACTTTCTTCAAGAGGCAGTAGGTAGCTGATGCACTTAATTAATGCTGTTTCATTGCAAAGGAAAAGGTGTCAGAAAAAAATCGAATAATTATTGTCCTGATGCGAGAATCGAACCCGCGTCTTCCACTGCGAGAGGTATGTGGGATTCTCGATAAAGACCACTACCCACTAAACATCCCACCCTTATGCGTTGAAGGGGCACGTAGGGTAACAGCAGTATAATTTTAAATCGACTTTTACGACACCCCTGGGATAACTCGGGGCTGGTTCTGTTACCACTAGTGGCCTCTTTGTTACCTTTCTACGTAATTTTTTCGCTTTCAGGCCAGCATGGAAGACCAACAATCAAAGTTAAACACAATTATGAAAATCGTTTTATTATATTATATTGGTACGTTGCAAATATTAAAGTATTAGCTGTGTATTATCGATATAAATGTCATCGACTACCCCAACACTAGCCACCTTATCATCAAGTCGCTAGCTGAAGTCAGTTGCATCGGAATCGACTGCTTTGCCGATATTTCTCGAAATAGAGTTCTCTTGTGAAAGTCAGTATTAATATTTACAGAGGCGTTTTTATACGTCTCCGTATTATATTAGTAGACACCTTTAATTGAAGACGCTGTAGTAAAATAACAGCCATTTGAGATTATTCATGTACATACGTTACATACAAATCATGCCTATTTTTCCCGAACGCGGAGGTGAATCAACACCCACGTTTCGCCAATTAGATTAGGTCCCATGTAATTGTTGGTGAGTCTATTGCCATTTATTGGTGGCATAAGAGGACCGCTGCTGCCCATGACTAATTGCTGTCTTAATAATTAGTCGCCTTGTACGTTGCACGACACCCACGGGAGAGATGGGGGTGATGACAATTGTAATCCTCTCTGCCGTCACCACACGGCTGGAGAAACAAATTAAGAGAAACTATGCTGTCCATTACTCGTCTCTGTCTTGACACTTAGTTGCCTTGTACCTTTTTTTTATGTTAGACAGGTAAGCTCTCGCCCTTCATCTCACCTGATGATAAGTGACGATAAGGGCTGAAGATGGAATCGAGCTTCACCTGGAACCCTCAGCCACAGAGGGACTGGCTATCTTATTACACATTGTCGGAAAACAATTATGCTGTTAACATTATTATGGCGAAAAAAAAAAATTATGGCGACAACTTTTGATAAGATGGTGGTAGCTAGCCAGACGGACTTCAAAGAAGTCCTACCACCAACCAAACCGTGCACAAATTTGTGCCCCCCTGGGGATCGAACCTGGGACATCTGGATCTTCATTCCGGTGGGTGAATCACCAGACCACGGAGGTGGTTGAAGTACCTAAGTAAACCACCCGCGGGAGAGATTGGGGGTGGTGATAATTGTCTTTTGCTCCGCCTTCACCACACGGCGTCAAAGTCTAAAGGTTCCCAATAATGCCACCCGTTCTTAGCTACCAGAAGGCCTTGTTCTAAGAAGAATGGGCAAGAGTAGTTCAAAGAGAATACAATACTATCGAGTAGTTGAACAAATGTAAGAGAAGTTGTCACAAATTGACAATCGTTCGATAGAAAATAACTGACCTCTATTTTGTATTAATAGAATAGTACACTGGACTGAAGGTTGTCATCCAAAAAATGAAGCCAATTTGACGCTGATGGCAATGGTGTGCGAAGGTGAACGTCCACGGAACTAATATTAGAGATGCATTTGTAATGTCAAATACAAGCAACAAACGTCAAATAAGTACCCTTGCCACTCGACGGCACAAGAAAGATTTGTATTTAGTTCAGCGTATTTATTTAATAGAGGTCAGCGTAGTAAATAAGTTTTATCGTTTGCCAGTCGTCCAGTGTTGTTTTTAAACGCAAATACAGGTTTTATCGATACATTGCAGAAGCCCGTATACACATCACTAGCTGCCCATCACGGAAACGATAGCTTTAGATGAGTCGCATCGGGATCGACTGGTTTCAGCGATCAGAGATATGTATAATCTCTTTGTTAGCGCTAAGTGGTTGTTGGTTCTTTGTTAGAGAATGTGATCTTTGAAATTGAAACGTTTGTAGGTAATGGATGTAGCACTTGAGAATATAGTATAAGCTTTTTGTTAACGTTTTTCGTTGTGAAGGTGGCCTAAGCCGGACATGCTGCTAAATTTTTTGGTACCTAACGTTTTTCGTTGTAGGGGAAGATGGTCAAAATGGACATGCTGCCTGAATTGGGTGGGTCTCGTGCATAAAATTATTTCTCAACACGGATTGCTTTCTTGAGAAGACCGAAGCATGGCCTTTGTGGGTCCCCTTTCCCTACACATTGTAACCTGGCCGTGTGGTGATGGCAGATCAGAAAACAATTGTCACCACCCCGAGTTTCTCCTGGTGGTGTCGTACAAGGCGACTAAGGGGTAAGCAGCGATGAGTAATGAGCAGCCGCGTTCCTATTGTGTCACCTAGCATGTTACTGCAACTTACGTGCCCGATATATGGCAATAGGCTCGCCACCTGGGCCCTAACATAGTTGGCGAAACGTGGGTGACTAATCACCTCTCTGTTTCGGTGATAAATATGGCGGTATTTATGTATGTATTGAAATTTGAAAAAAAAAATACTATTTTACTTATTACTAGACTTGGCTGTATGGGCTACATCCACTGACCTCTATTAAACGTACGCTGGACTGTTGGTTGTCATCCAAAACATGAAGCCAATTTGATTATCGCCATCTTGGCGCTGATGGCACTGGTTTATGAAAGTGAACGTCCACGGAACTAATAAAGAAATGCATTTGTGACTATTTCTGCTCTGCCGTCGCCACACGGCTAATAATCTTAGTAATAGGGTACTGCTTTACTCTTTTATTTGGGTACAGAACCCTTAAAACACAATACCCGTCGCTCGAAGCGAACGCGTTCAAACTGACGCCAAGTGCAGTGTCCAATTATTACGGAACGACTTTTAATTTTCTAAAATCAACACGTTTCCCGCCGAAACGGGAAGGAAGCGCGCCATTTTGCTCATTTTCAAAATGGCCGCCTATAACCGTATCTCCTTGTTGGCGCGGGTCATTACCAGAATTAGCTCCGGGAGATGCTTTTGTTTTATTTTATCATTAATTAGCGGTTTGTAAATAGATTGGTTTGTTTGTTTCTTGCGTTTGAGCGTTTTCTATGGACGTTTCCTGGTTGAAGGGATCGGTATAACATTAATTTTCTATTAGTTTCAGGTGTCTTTCCTAGGCCAGCATGGAAGACCTAGACGGCATCTAGTATCCATAACACACAAGTGTGTTCGCTACTTTCTTTGGCATAAGTGGTTATTAAAAGTTTTTTACAAATAGTACAGTCGGCCAAAAAAGTGGTGTACCACTTTTGATTTACTATAAACTAAATTTTCAACAAGGTTCACACTGACAACTGTGATAAATGTCGATATCATAAGATATAAATGTTGTCACATCAAGATGCAAGCAAAACAAACCTTCTATGAACTGCAAGCGACATTCAGCCTAAGGGTGGTACACCACTTTCTTGGCCGTACGTCAAACACATCGCCTTGAACATAAAGTCAAAGTCAAAATTCATTTGTTCATATCAGGGGGCCTACCGTCTAACTCGATTGCTAAAGCAAAAGCTATAGTTTATGACGTCATGCTGTAATTTAGCACCAAATGTACCTAAACTATCAGCGATAGCTTTGAACGAATGATCACCGAATGAATTTGGAAGACAATCCGTACCGCCTAAACATTCAAGATGGCTGCATGCTAAATTGATAGCCGTAAGCAATGCATTGCTTTAAAGCTATCATCAGCAATCAAGTTAGGCGGTAGGCCCCCTGGTATGATTACAATACACTTATGAATCGTACTTATATATCATACTGAACCTAAACTAGGTTTATCATCAAAATTCCATTCTCCAGGAACGACAATACAACTCTTTAACTCTGTAAGTGGCGTATCGCGCTTCGGGGGAACGACGGGCAACTTCCGCTAACTTGCTAAGAAACAATTTCAACTGCGCCCCTGCGTTCGGAGATCCCGGAATAAGTCAAATTCCTGGTATGAGGAAGAATCAAGTAGCTCTATCTAGAATTCTAGATGATATACTGGTTGTATCTTTGTTATGCTAGGTAGGGAAGCTTTCGGTCTTTATTTCACCTGATGATAAGTGATGATAAGGGCCGAAGATGGAATCGAGCTTCCCCTGAAGCCCTTAACCCCAAAGGGGCTGGCTATCTTATCACAATTTGTCGGAACTCAATAATACATTATTATTGTTAACTAAAAGTTTATTACTGTACTTGTGGTCGCCCGCGGCTTCGTTCGCATTAATGTCGGTTGTTATATAGTCTATAGCCTTCCTCAATTAATGGACTATCCAACACAAACTTGACGATTCATAAGCGTATTGTAATCGTACCAGAAACAAACTTTTGTTGACTTTGACAAAAAGATTTTTTCAATTTGGACCAGTAGTTTCTGAGATTAGCGCGTTTAACCAACCAACCAAAAAACAAACAAACTCTTCAGCTTTACTTGACTTACTTAAAGATTTTCCTCGCGAAAACCCTCAGTCAATATACTGCACTTCAGTTTTGTCAATGTGTCTATATTGCATGCACACACAGAGTCCGTACGTTGGCTGTGCTCCAGCTGCGACTCAGCGGAACGCGGGCTGCAGGCGCTAGGGACGGGACACTCAGCGATTTGTGACAGATATCGAGGGGTGAGATTGTTCGTCTCGAAAAGTGACAGGGTTGGGTGGGTCGATGTTTTCGGAGCGTGTTTATTTTTCTGGACATTCACAACTTATCTGTAATAAACGTTCGGCTACAAATAGCTGATTAGTTTTAACTCTGAAATATTCATGCCCAATTATCCCTGAAGGTATAGGCAGAGGTGGCTATCCTATTCTGTTCAAATCGTGGTATACTGTAGATAGAGGACCGCTGCTTCCCATTGCTCATCGCTGCCTGACACTAACCCTCTTTGGGTATGCTGTTGTTGGTGGTTTGCCCTGCACCATTCGGGTGCCCCAAGGTGCTTGTTGGTCCACACCGGGCAATCTCTTTTAATCGACTTTTCCGACACCCCTGGGGTGAGTTGGTGCTGGCACATTCTACGTTATTTTTTCGCTCCCAGTCCCCGTAGCACGGGACGTGGATACATCTCTTTCGGGGTACAGAAAATCTTTTCCTCTCGCTCTAACTCCCACTAAATCCCGAGAGAAAACACTGTCAATTGGTGGAGAGAGACTTGTCCACGTCCCCGTGGTAGGCCTGCAGGCCAGCGTGGAAGAGACTCAATCCAGTTTAAAATGCATTAAAAAAATATCGATATTATCAGATGTAGCGGTGACAACACTACAAGAATCGTCGCCAATAATCGACAGCCCATAGACCGCAGCGGGGCACCTTATCTTCGATGAACCCTCCCACCCTATATACTAGCAATTTTCCCGACTGCACTCGCCATTAAGGGCCCATTGATGGCGATATTGAATTGATGCACTGGATATGTTATATTTTTTTTATCTTCTTCCTACTTTTTTTTTATACTCACACCTATCATCTAGTCCAAAGTAAGTAGCCTAAGCACTTGTGTTATGGATACTAGATGACGGACATATTTTTAATATAATTATGTATATAAGTGCTGAAAATATACTACATAAACATATACACAACCATGACTCGGAAACAAACATTTGTGGTCATCACAAAGTTTGCCCTTACCAGGATTCGAACCCGGGACCTCTTGGCCAATACCCAGCAATCTGAGCATTCGACCAAGGCGGCTGTCAAAAGAAAAGAATGCTTCTAACATACCTATATACAGACATAAATGACGCTTATATCCCCAAAGGAGTAGGCAGAGGTGAACTAACACCATCGTTTCGTCAATTAGGTTAGGCTCCGTGTCATAGGTGGCGTGCCTGTTGCCACTTACGGGGCACGGAAATCACAACGCCTCTATATCCCCAAAGGGGTAGGTAGAGGTGAGTTAACACCCAGGTTTCGTCAATTATGTAAGATCTCATTTAATATGTGGCGAGCCTATTGCCATTTATCGGGCACGGAAATCACACCATGTTGGTAGGTGATTTAAGAGGAAAGCTGCCGCCCATTACTCATCGCTGCTTAACCCTTACTCACCTCGTACGACACCCACTGGAGATATTGGGGCTGGTGACAATGACAACAATTGTATTCTGAAAAATGAAACTACTTTATGTATATTTTAGAAGTTTTATTCAAATAAACAAGTAAAAAAATAATTTATTTACACTTAATACTAAGGGGTAGAGTCGGTCAAATGGACACAGTAAACAATACGGATCTTCTTCTTCTCCGTGTCCTTATCCCACTCTTAAGTGGGGTCGGCACAACTTCCACTCTCCTCTATCATACGTGAGAACGAATATTTACTTGAACTAATATTTACTAGAAATCATCAATATATACAAAACATTCCTTTCATATACCTATATTTATTTATTTATTATTATGATACACCATCGACAAAATTAATAAACATAATAATAAATACAGGTATACATTATAAGACTAAAGATATGTCTTTACAGCCATATACAACATTTTACACAAAATTGAACTCACTACATAAATAGTAAAATAGAAAAAATAACACAAATCTAAATACAATGTTTTCCTATATTTACACAGATATAAAATTGATATATCTGTGAGGACTACACATTTGAAATGAAACAACTCTAAAATGAAATAGCCGGTTTGACAGCAAATTAAAAATATCGCTAAAATTCTATATCAGGGGCTTAATTACTTCTTGCAAACTATGTCCATCTCCGCCGGCTTACCCTAAATATTAATAATAATAAGTACAGTCCGGCAATTCCTAAATCATTCTCCCTAATCCTACTACAAAACACTCAGAACATAAACAACACACTCCGAAATCCAACCATTACTTCTCAATACACACACAAACAATACGTCCAAATCACTTCTCAATTTTATAACATTTTATTAGTACCTATGACAGATAATTGGCATCAAACCGATTTCACTACGAGAAAAAATAATCTTTAAAATATAAATAACTAGCTGTGTCTTAGCTTTATAAATATTCGATTCGAACTGGAATTTATATATTTTTTTAAATAAAGAATTGTTTATTGTAATGCTTTTTGATTCACATTATTTTTAGTTTTCTTAACACTTAAGCCGTTGGTCCCGGCTGTACCTGTAGTCTGGCAATACCCACCAATCCGCAGTGGGCCAGCATGGTGGTTTATGACTAATTCTCCCAATATTCTTCCATCTATAGGGAAGACCTGTGTCCCAGCATTGGAGACATTAAAGGCTGGTGGTGATGATGATGATGAAATAATAATACATTAATCATTTATTATCTTGAAGGCGCGTTATTATGACGAAACAATTAGATTAGTATTAATATCAGTAAGAGAAAAGCAAAACATTCAGCTAACTCAGGAGTAGTTGCTTAACTATGGTAGTTTTCAATGTATCTCCAGCTTTTTGAGCTGTTTTTGTTGACCTTAAATCTAATGGTAACTTTGCATTGACATTTCCTAAGCTAAATATGAAAGCATTATATTATGATTAAGACGTAGCTACCTTTAGAGGCCGATTCTCATAAAAACATCGCACAAAACTATGTCAATGTATCTTTGCAAAACTGCACCAACAAAAACGTACGTCTTATTTTTAAACTTATGTTTATTTAAAGCGTAAATACTTATTGATTCTATCGATGTAACTCTGTGACAGCACGGGCGTAGGTCCTGACAGGTCGACTCTGTTTCTCAAGCTAGCAATAGTCGAGGCTAAGTAGCTACTAGGCGTTACTGATACTGCAAAGTTGCTGTTGTATTTTATAGGTGCCGGTGTCACAGATATCGGGGCAGAATTTACAAAAGGGTAACTATTGGTGACGCTGGTATATAAATTTGGTTTCTTACCACCTATTACTACAACCCTCTCCGTTGTTACATCAAAAGTGCTTGGAGTTGTGGACGGGGCGTTAACTTCTACTGGAATATTACTGACGTAAGGTTGTATTGTGTTATACGCTTTCTTTGTCACCAGCAAATCTTTAAGTTCGTCGTAGGTAGGTGTAACGGCTGTACTAGATGCGAAATTTGTTTGCGGGACGCTTAAATCTGAGTTGCTGTTGACAAACGCTGCATATTTGCTTCTGTGCGGAGCGTAATCGTAGTTTTTACTCTCGAATTCGCTAGAGAAATCATCGTTGTAGTATTCCTTGGATAAGTCTGCGTAGTAATCGTTGTTGGTTTCCGTTTTGAAGTCTCCGCTCTCAGATTTGCGTTCGACATCTTGCTTATTGCTGTACACTTGCGAGTAATCGTTGTAGTTCAGTTTGTTGTTTATATAGTCGTGGTCTGCTTGATCGTAGTTAAGTTGTTCTGTGCGATGATTGTCGATTTTGTTGCCTACCGTTTTGTCATAGTTGTGGTCTATTTGGTCGTAGTTAAGTTGTTCAGTGCCATGATTTTCGATCCTATTGCCAACCGTTTTGTCTTCGTCGTCGTATCTCACGTTCGCTTGGTATCCGTTCTCGTCGGCCGTGTAGGAGACTATCTGCATTCTTCCGTCCGGGAGTCTCACGCGGTACTCCCCGTTCGTGGCTGAGCCGAAGCTGTGTTGGCTGTGGGAGAAATCATCGCCTGTTTTCTTGTCATTCACCCTGTAGGAGAAGGCGTAGTTCTTGTTCTGAAAGAAGACGACATTATGACTTTGAAATGGTTTTTTTTTTAATTAGTTTTATTCTAGAATACACTCTGAGTCGCAAAGTAGCTTACAAATTTTGAAGATAGGCCGAACTTTGTAAAGGCCTTGTCAGAATGACCCCATTTAGTTAGACTCCATACTCAATATCTTTATAGCTTCATGTGATATTAAGATGTTACATAAATTTTCTAGAGCCTACATAAGCCCTGTAATGTAAAGCTACATGAAAAATAATCAATATTATTTTCGGTAAGCTATCGGATGAAAATTTTTGTTTTATACTCTTCAACATTTTTTAATAATTGTCACATAAACGCTTCTTTTGCAATCAGTGGAGCTGCCTTATCCATTCGACCAATCGGGATTCGAGTCTAGCACAGGAGTATAATTTTTCGAAAAGTATCGATCATTTTTTCTTTAGGATGATATCATCCAATTCGCGTGTGCTTACCTGGTCACCATCGTCTCTGGAGTCATGTCTGACAACGTTCCTGTTCTTGTAGTAATCTATGTAATCAGGTTCTTTTACCTACAAACAAAAAACAATGTGTTAAAGTTTGTCAAAAATCACAGTTCAATTCATAGCTTTGCTTGTTATTGTTTGTTCATGTTACTGTTTCGTGTCACTCAAAGTAACTCAGATAGATATAAGTCATCATCAACCCATTACAAGTCAGCGGTAAAGTAGTTGCCACCATAATTTGGAACCTTTGAATTTATATTCAGATTTAGAAACAATGAAAAAATTGCAAGTATTCCCACATAAGGGTTTAACGTTGTCACAACAATACGTCACAGGTCTTCTACATGGGTGGAAGAATATAAGGATGATAACTCTCCAACACCCGGCCCATATGCAGCCGGGACCAATGGTTTCACGTGCCTTCAGAAGATACCTTCATCAGAAATCTATCCATTTGACTACGGTGATAACCTACTACACCCACCAAATAATTTTGGCAATTTTTTTTATGCTGGACAGGAAGCTCTTGCCCTTCATCTCACCTGATGGTAAGTGACGATAAGTGCCGAAGATGGAATCGAGCTTCACCTGGAACCCTCAAGCACAGAGGGGCTGGCTATCTTAACACACATTGTCGGAATACAACAATGCTGTTAACATTATTATTACGGCGACAGATTTTGACAAGATGGTGGTAGCTAGTCGGGTGGACTTAAAAGAAGTCTTAGCACCAACCAATCCGAGTACAAATTTGTACCCCCTGGGGATCGAACTCGGGACCTCTCGGGATCTTAATTCCGGTGGGCGAACCACTAGACTAGAGCCGGTTAAGAAGGCTATGAAGACGAGCTGCTAGAACTTACTTGGTAATGTTTCTTCTTTGTCTGCCTTTGAATGTCTTGAAGCTTCTGCTTGGCATGCTGGGATAGCACTTTGTAGATGGGGGGCAGAGTCGGTTTCTCCTATACGAAAGAAATACACTGCTCAACAATGCAACTCAACAAAGGATATTTTATGTACATCAGAATCTGCTTCATGATCTATCAGCCTCGCAGCCTCCATTCTTATAATACTGACATATTCTTTGCTTTTATCGACGTTAAAGTTAATTTAAAGCCTAATGAACGCTTTAATTTACTGATTTATATTTAAGTTAAGTTGAAATAAGTTTTCGAGATATTATTATTTGTACATACATACATAAATAAATCACGCCTATATCCCCGAAAGGCTAGGCAGAGGTGAAAAAGCACCCACATTTCGCCAATTATGTTAGGTACCATGTAATAGGTGGCGAGGCTATTGCCATTTATCAGGCACAAAAGTCGCAGTACATTGCAAGGTGATATAAGAGGAACGCTGCTGCCCATTCCTCACGACTGATTTATCCTTAGTCGCCTTGTACGACACCCACCGGAGAGATTTGGGGTGGTGACAATTGTATTCTACCGCCGTGACCACACGGCATCATTATTTGGTCATGATGCCGTGAACACACGGCATCATTATTTGTGGTTATATTATTTATGGCCGTGTGGTGACGGCAGAGTAGAATACAATTGTCACCACCTCAAATCTCTCCCGTGGGTGTCGTAGAAGGCGACTAAGGATAAATGGATGTGATCAGGAATGGGCAGCAGCGTTCCTCTTATACCACCTAGCAATGTACTGCGACTTTTGTGCCCGATAAATGGCAATAGGCTCGCCACCTATTACATGGCACCTAACATAATTAGCGAAACGTGGGTGCTAGTTCACCTCTGCCTACCCCTTCGGGGACATAGGCGTGATTTATGTATGTGTATGTATGTATTATTTGTGGTAGGTGCATTTGCCAGCTAGGCGAAATTTACCACCTTAACCTAACTTAATGATGGTCATCCGTCATAACATGGAATAAATTGCATAGAAATCGTCAGTATTTTTAGAATCATTGTCGTCGATACAAAGTAAAGTCAAATTTTAATATCATTAGATAAAGTTGATGAGTGGAGATGATTGAAAGAGTGAGTGTATAGGAGGTAGAGGAATATTTTAATTGAGTAATAGAATGATTACCAAAAAGAATTTCTTGGAAGAAATTTTTCTATTCTTTACTTAGCACCGTTACATTACACTACAACAAACAACTAACGTTTATCGAATAACACCGGTGTGTTGAATGGCAGCTTCGCTATCAATCATGTGTCGCTGGATGGATAGGCAAGGTAATATTATAGAAATATGCCTCGTAAATCTAGGGCCATAAAACTGGAGTGAGATTGAATAGAATATTAAATTTATTACCATTGAACTACTATCACTAGCGTTTACCTTATAACTCCATGTTAATTACCGTGTGGTGACGGCAGAGCAGAATGCAATTGTCACCACCCCTAATCTCTCCCTCACACAGTATACATACAAGGCGACTAAGGGTTAAAAAGTCGAGCGTTCCTCTTATACCACCTAGCAATGTACTTACTGCTACTTTTGTGCTCGATAAATGGCAATAGACTCGCCTAACATAATTGGCGAAACGCAGGTGCTAGTTCACTTCGCCTACCCCTTCGGGGTTATAGGCGTGATTTATGTCTTCTTCTTCTTCTTCTCCCTGCCCTGTTCCCAGTCTATCTGGGGTCGGCGCAGTATGTTTCCTCTTCCATTCATATGTCAGACGTCATCAAGCCATCCAATCCTTTTTGATTCATATCATCCATCCCACCGTAATGGTGTTAGTGATGAATGAATGTATAGAAAAGAGACTGAACGGACCATGTCGAGAGACCCATGAACGGAGAGAGTGATTAGAATGACAACATTCCATTCCATACTGCTCAAGGTTTTGGCTTAGGTTTTACAGCCGGCCGCCTGCCTGACACCAACCCTCTTTGGGTACGCTGTTGTTGGTGGTTTGCCCTCCACCATTCGGGTGCCCCAAGGTGCTTATTGGTCTACACCGGGCAATCTCCCTTAGTCGACTCTTACGACACCCACGGGATGAGTTGGGGCTGGTCTATTCTACGTTTTTTGTTCGCTCCCAGGCCAGCATAGGAGAGAGATAGGAGATAGGAGATAGGAGATTTATGTATGTATGTATTTATCACATGGCCGCGAAGCTCAAATGGGACTGGGCGGACATGTATGCCGTATGCATCTAGATCGCTGGGCAAAGGTCACCACGGAGTGGTCACCTCAAGATGGTCAAAGGCGTCGAGGTCGACCTAGAAAGAGGTGGTGAGACGATCTGGAGGCATACTACAAGACATGGACGGAATTGGCTCGGGATCGCTCGAGATGGAGGGCTGCGGGGGAGGCCTTTGCCCAGCCGTGGGATCTTTAAAGCAAAATCAGCCAAATCGGCCCAGCCGTTCTCGAGTTTTGGCGATACAAACGCACAGCAATTAATTTTTATACATATTAAAGAAGATTATCTTTTTTTTCTAATTTTTTGTATTTATTTTATTGCCGCCTGTTTCATGGCCCCACAGCCCCTCCAAAAGATCGCAAGTCACACAATAAGGTACAATGCCGACCCAAATACCTGTTAGCGGAATCACATGGAAAAATGTCTATTAAAAATACTCAACATGCAATTTCGCCGAGCTGCCTACACAAACATGAGGGATGGCAGCACTGAAGAATATTGAAGAATCGGAAAGATACCTTATGCTTATCATATTTACAACGACTTTGCCGTGCTCATTGGTGGGATTATTGATTAAACTGCCAACATTAAAATATTGCAAAAAACATATGGAACAGGGCCAGAAGAAGAAAATTATGCAAAAAAAAATTCACATCCCCATACAAACAGATGTCAAATGGTTATCGGCAGACTGCCTGACACCAACCCTCTTTGGGTATGCTGTCTTTGATGGCTTGCCCTCCACCATTCGGGTGCCCCAAGGCATTGGTAAAGACCGACTCGACCGAAAGTCGACTAAGGGAGATTCCCCGTATGGACGGGGCAATCTACCTTAGTCGACTTTACGACACCCATGGGATGAGTCGGGGCTGGCACATTCTACGTTATTTGTTCGCTCCCAGCCCAGCAGAGAAGACATTCTTTATAAGAGAACAAAATTGGTTTATCACGGGTCTTTACCCGGGAATAATAATAATTGAGCTGCAGATAATTAGGTATATACCTCATAACCCTGATCCACTGCTCCAGAAAAGCTTGCCGGAGAAGCAGTCACGTACTGGAAAGGCCGGTACTCCCTCACCCTGGCCAGGAATGGCCTGGCGACGTGGCTAGGGGGCGAAGACAGCGGGGGCGAGCGGTTGCCTAGCTCGCTCCTCGCTATGGACTCCAGGAGGGGGCGAGAGGTGACGATCAGGGGCGGCCGCGGCGGGGGCGGGGCGTCGTTCGGGAACAAGACTGGGCCTTGTCTGAAATAGATACAAAGTTCTAGACATAACATCTTGCCAATACCCGTCGAATAAGAGTGCGAAGACCCAGCTACACACAAGACGCTTAACCAGGTACACTCGGGTCCCTGGGCGCTTCTTATCGAACCGCCGAGGTCCGCGCGTTTAGAGGCACCCTCAGGCCTGCCGACCCAAGCTCCGACTCGGGCGCCCTGTGAGGTTCTCCTCGGCAGTAGGTATATCTCCCCCGGGAGATGTTGTCCCTCCAAGGGGACGCCTGCTGTCGAGGTACCCTCACAGGGAGTGCCCGACTTGAGCAAGGCTTGAGGACAAGGTCTTCGCCTTTCGCAAAAAACCCGGTACATGCTGTAAAGGCCTATTGGCCAACAGCCTAGGTTCTTAAAAAAAAAGATACAAAGTCAAAGTCAAAATTCGTTTATTCGTACATATATGTCCGGCTAGCATGAATGATCACCGAAACACGATATGATATAGCCATATATCATGATAAATGGCTATATCATATCTTGTTTTTAGACGGCCGCCTTGGTCGAATGCTCAGATTGCTGGGTATTGACCAAGAGGTCCCGGATTCGAATCCTGGTAGGGGCAAACTTTGCGATGACTACAAATGTTTGTTTCCGAGTCATGGTTGTGTATATGTTTATGTAATATATTTTCAACATTTATATACATAATTATATTAAAAATATGTCCGTCATCTAGTATCCATAACACAAGTGCTTAGGCTACTTACTTTGGGCTAGATGATAGGTGTGAGTGTAAAAATATTTATTTATTTGTTTTGGTCGTCATGCGAGCCGGGTGGTATGATTGTAAATATACCAGCCCGGCTCGCATGACACACTTATTAATCGTCAATACGATAGCCATCGAAAAAGGTCATATATTCCCTTGGACACGCGGGTTCCCAGTCTATCTGGGGTCGGCGCAGTATGTTTCCTCTACCATTCATATCGTTCAGACGTCATCAAACCACCCACTCCCTTTTGATTCATATCGTCCATCACACCGGAAAGGTGGTAGGGTAGGTACTGATGAATAGGAAACACAAAGAAAATTGTGGGTAGAAAACGTTCGAAAAATCGGTTTGGTTTAACAATAATTTTCTTTGAAAATAATAATGTTGGGAGACCGATGAATGGAGGGAGCGATTGGGAATGACAACATTGCATCCATACCGCTCAAGGTTTCGGCTTAAGTTTTATCAAGCAGGCTGCTTTACAACTAACCCTGTATTCCTCATCGTCATTCCATTAATTGTACCCTTTTGAGGTTATCTGGGGTTTGCGCCATTACCTTTATATTTATATTTCCGGAATAATCCGACAAATCTGGGTTATACATACATAAATCACGACTTTTTTTCTCCGAAGAGGTCAAAACCTTCGCTCTAATGTTAGTTTACAATTTTATACCCCTTAAAATGTCTTAAACGATTTCTTTGGGAGTGATAGCTGTGTGGTGACGGCAGAATACCGCTGTCACCACCCCTCATCCCTCCAGCGGGTGTCACAAGGCGGATAAGGGTAAAGACAACGATGAGTAATCGGCGGTAGATTTTGGTTAGGGTGGCGCAAATAGGGTGAAGGTTAGGTTAGGTTAGGTTACCTGCATTAGACCCCTGGCAAAAAAAGGGTTAGGTTAGACTTGCGACCTATATACGCGCAATCCGAGCCAGCACAGCGAGCGCGCCTCGGCTGCGGTCGATGGCGCGCCAGAAACGACTTTTCTCACATTTTACTGAAGGACTATTACAAGTATTTTAGGGAAATTCGGCTATGTCTTTTCACCATATTTTTTTTTTACCATTATTGTTTTATTTTTTTGAAAAATGCGATCTCTTTTTTTGGCTGTTTTTCACCGATTTGATAAAAAAAAAGTCAGAGTGTATTTTTGATGCACTTCCTTTACGACACCCGTACCATGGCTTAAATTTTTAAGTCGCCATTTTAATCGAGTCGTGTCCTGTATGCACCCGGCCTAACACAGACAGACACCAACTTCCTTTCCAGGATGCTATTAGCGCAAAACTCTAGTTAACTATTAACTAGAAATCAACCCCGGCTCGCCTGTAAACCCATCAGACGCAAACTTCCACAACTTTCTAATGCACGAGAGTACAAAGGGCTTGATTTTGGTGCTATAAGTGGAGTTTATCGTTAATCTACTATGGAACAATACTTGTGTACATTCACATGTCACGCCTATATCCCCAAAAGCAGAGGTGAGTTAACACTCGCGTTTCGTCAAGTAGGTTAAGTCCCATGTAATAGGTGGCGAGCCTGCCTGCCTATCACTCATTGCTGTTTTAATCTGTAATCGCTTTGTACGCCACCCGCGGGAGAGATGGGAGTGGTGACAATTGTATTCTGCTAATAGATTCTGGGGTCTTCTATGCTGGCCTGGGAACGAACAAATAACGTAGAACAGGCCAGCCCCGACTCATCCCATGAGTGTCGCAAAAATCGAATAAGGGAGATTGCCCGGTGTAGACCAATGAGCACCTTGGGGCAAACCACAAACCACCAACAACATGGTTGGTGTCAAGCAGGCGGCTGGCTGTAAAACCTAAGCTAAAACCTTGAGCAGTACGGATTGGAATGTTGTCATTCCAATCACTCTCTCCGTTCATCGGTCTCTCGACAAGGTCCGTTCCGTCTTTTTTCTTTACATTATTTCATCACTATCACCTTTACGGTGTGATGGCTGATACAAATCAAAAGGGAGTGGATGGCTTGACGTCTGACCGATATGAATGGAAGAGGAAACATACTGCGCCGACCCCAGATGGACTGGGAACAGGGCAGGGAGGACAAGAAGAGATTGGTCCCTTGTCTTGCCCGTAGGCCAGCATAGAAGAAGTTGAAGTACTATCAAAGGGTTACATGTAAAGCGTTTCAGGTGCTATCGATTTCGCATTTGCAAGGAGATTAGTGGTGGACGGACCGAAGTTACGGAAATGGCGTTTGACGCCTAATTACACTCGGAGTTGTTCGTGGATTTACTGCCGCACTCTGAGACGTCAATTAACTTTAACGAGTGCCTACTTAATGTGGAAAAGTTTCATTTAAATCTGGACCAAAGACCCGGCGAGAATAGCGACTAGTTTTGAATTGTCAGTTTTTACAGAATTTTTTTTTATTGACGTACCTACCGTATTGTATGTGTATTTGTACACTCATCAACTTCATCAAAGGATAGATTATTGACTTTACTTTGTATCGACGATAATGATTCTAAAAATACTGACGATTTCTATGCAATTTATTCAATGTTATGATGGACGACCATAATTAAGTAAGTCATTGGAAATCTGCAAAGAATATGTCAGTATTATAAGAATGGCAGTGTGGTGACGGCAGAGTAGAATACAATTGTCACCACCCTAAATCTCTCCCGTGGGTGTCGTACAAGGCGACTAAGGATAAAACAGTGATGAGGAATGGGCAGCAGCGTTCCTCCTATTACCACCTAGCAATGTACTGCGACTTTTGTACCCGATAAATGGCAATAGGCTCGCCACCTATTACATGGGACCTACCATAATTGGCGAAACGTGGGTGCTGGTTTACCTTTGCCTACCCCTTCGGGGCTATAGGCGTATGTATGTATGTATGTATGTTTGTATGTATGTATGTTATAAGAATGGAAGCTAATAGAACAGGAAGGAGGTGTACATACAATATCCTTAGACTTGTTGATGATGATGATGATGTTGATGATATACGAACGGATGGTGTAGCTCATAACGTTAAATACTGGAAACCGTATTTCTTTGACACACACTTTTCAAATGTTTGACGTTATTTCTTTGACGATTCATGAGAGTATATAATGATACCTTATATATGAATAATGAACAAACCATATTTTACATACATACATAAATCACGCCTATATCCCCGAAGAGGTAGGCACAGGCAGAGGTGAACTAGCACTAGAAACCATATTTTCATTTAATTTTTAACTTTCAGTGTATGTGGAACAGGGCAAGTATAGTTTTAAGCTTGCAGGCCAAACTATAAACATATCACGCTAAGTCCTTAGCCCGGGATTAGATTGTCAAGCCTTGGATTAGGCCGTTGGGCGCCTAGGATCCCTGGATAAGCAAGTTTGATTACATTCTGATTACTAATGGTGCTGGCCAGCAGACGAAAGAGGGGAGTGGTGATCGCAAGAGCTTGGATCCTGTGTAAGCTGATGAAGCTGTGATTTGATTTTTAATAATTGAACATTTTATGTATATAAATGTTAGAAAAATTATTACAAAAAAATTGAGTCAGAATATAATTTTGTATATTGGTATTTAGGATTTTTTCGAAATGTTTTTTTGTTTATTTAAGAGCAGTCAACAAAAACGTACTTACAAATGTTATTTTATTTATAAAAGTGTTTATGTAATTGTAATTAGAGCAGAATTTTTTCCTCGTTAGTACCTAATCGACATAATGTAGAGTTGGTCGAATGCTGATGGCCGCCTTGATCGAATGCTCAGATTGCTGGATATTGGCCAAGAGGTCCCGGGTTCGAATCCTGGTAGGGGCAAACTTTGTGATGACCACAAATTTTTGTTTCCGAGTCATGGTTGTGTATATGATTATGTAGTATATTTTCAACATTTATATACATAATTATATTAAAAATATATCCGTCATCTAATATCCATAACACAAGTGCTTAGGCTACTTACTTTGGGCTAGATGATAGGTGTGAGTGTAAAAATATTTTTTTATTATATAAAGTGATTGAAATGACAACATTCTAATCCATACCGCTCAAGGTTTTGGCTTAGGTTTTACAGGCGGCCGCCTGCCTTACACCAAACCTCTTTGGGTACATAGATAGCCCACACATCTTTTCAACAAAAAAGTTGGCCAAGTCAGCAGACTATGCAACTAAGGGCCAATTTCACCGCAGAACTAAACGCGATCAGTTGAAGTTGAACTAGGTTTATGCTCTAAACTGAGTTCCGCTACATAGTTTGCATTAATCAAAACCAAGTTTTTTTAAACTCAGTTTCTTTAAGAGACTGTGAAATCGGCCCTTGGTTGTTCGATCTTATAGTCAGCCAACTTGAAATCGTATGTCTCCGATAGAACATAAAAAAACTTCAATCGCAAAGTCTACGACCTTATGTGTAACAATTCCCTTTGGAATCTTATTCCGAAGTAACACTACATAAGCACTAGGTAAGTATAGCTTAGAGAACATTAAACTTCAGTGAACTGCCGCCCATCCAGGAAGTAATTGAAAGAAGGTCCGACTCGGGAAAGCTTTTCGGCGCGATTTCTGTTTCAAATTGGAAAGTGTCTCCATTTCGGTCAGTTTGTTCGAGCCTTTTGCTTTATATCTTCACAAACTTCTAACAACGAAATAACCTATAAAATATATACATACATACATACATAAATCACGCCTATATCCCCGAAGGGGTAGGCAGAGGTGAACTAGCACCCACGCTTCGCCAATTATGTTAGGTCCCATTGTAATAGGTGGCGAGCCTATTGCCATTTATTTATACTATTGCTTGGTGGTATAAGAGTAACGCTGCTGCCCATTCCTCATCGCTGATTTATCCTTAGTCGCCTTGTACGACACCCACGGGATAGACTTGGGGAGGTGACAATTGTATTCTACTCTGCCGTCACCACACGGCTCTAAAATATATACATATATACATACATGCAAAAATCACGCCTCTATCCCCGAAGGGGAAGCAAAAGTAAGTGTATGAGTGTAAACTTACTTGGTAGCGTCCGGCGAACTCAATTCACGTAAGAACTGCCCAGCATTGAAGGCATGGGGGTTGTAATTCCTAGGGTTGAGCAGCGATGATGGAGTAGCCACCTCCTGAGCCTGAATTGGCACCAACAGCAGAAGGAAGAAGGAAGGAGACATCATGTTGAGATATTCTGAAAAAAAAACCCGTTGATTAAGAACCAGTTATTAGAGCAGAGGAGTTCGCTCGCTTAGCGCGCTTGGCCTGCGATTACGTAAACTAGGCAATGTTCGCTAAGGCCGGTCATTGGATATGTGACCAAAAATTTAGTATGCACTGGGCCAGCGTAGTGGGTTATGGCCTAATCTCCCTATATTATTCCATCCATAGGGAAGGCCTATACCCCAGCAGTGGGGACATTGAAGGGGTATGGCGATGGTGATGAAGTTTTAATTTTGATTCATGAGTGTATGTACATATTTTGATTTTCAATGATTTTTGACATATTATGGTCCTTCGTGCCGGATCAAAGGTTGCGTCCCAACAGTAGTGGTGACATTACTAAATTGACGTCAATGAAACATCAAACACAAACCGAAAGCATCGTTTCAGCCAAGATTTGCACATTGTAAAACAGATTTTTCTTGCGCAACTCCGCAATATATCACGGAGTATTATCGCCCTAATTCCCCATGATGCCATGGCATACAATGCAATCTCACCGTGAGATGAAAAATCTAACTGCGGGCTCTGTGGGAATGGACTAATTAGAATACTGTTTCTAATTTGGAATGGCTACGATTTCGGTTTTGATGAGACGGTGGAGTCTGCACGCCGTTTAGACAGGTATTGTTATAAGAGGCAAGGACGGAGATCTTGCAGGCAAATTATTATTACCTACACTAACTGTTAGGATAAGAAAATTCAACTTGACATATTTAAGTTTTATAAAAGTATATATTTAGAAGAGTGTTTTTCTCAGAAGAAACCAATAACCCAATACTAACCCCCGAATACAGAAACGCTAATCAAAGTTTGAGACCTGCATAACATTTAATTACATATTGTCAAAATTGACGTTTCTCCATACAAATTCTGCAGGTACTGTCCACTTAACTTGATAAGCAGTCCCCAAAATTTGAGTAGCGTTTCTGTTTCTGTATTCGGAAGTTATACAGATATTATTTGAGGATTGCAAGCAATTAGTACACTGCTACAGATTAATGTGCCGTATTGTTGCCAAGGGAGGTTAATGTGCCGTGTGGTGACGGCAGAGCAGAATAAAATTGTCACCACCCCTATCTCTCCCGTGGGTGTCGTACAAGGCGACTATGGGTAAAGACAGCGATTAGTAATGGGCAGCAGCGTTCCTCTTATACCACCTAGCAATATACTGCGACTTTCGTGCCCGATAAATGGCAATAGGCTCGGCACATATTACATGGACCTAACATAATTGGCGAAACATGGGTGGTGCTAGTACACCTTTGCCTACCCCTTAGGGGATATAGGCATGATTTATCTATGTATGTATGTAGTAACATCTGTTACATTAAATGTCTTTCATGCTGGCATGGTAGCGAAAAAATAACGTACTTTGTGACATCCATCACACCGGAAAGGTGCTAGTGATGAATGAATGCATAGAAAAGAGACGGAAAGGACCATTTCAAGAGACTGATGAACGGAGAGAGTGATTGGTATGACAACATTCTAATCCATACTGCTCAAGGTTTTGGCTTAGGTTTTACAGCCGGCCGCCTGCCTGACACAAACCCTGTTTGTGTATGCTGTTGGTGGTTTGTCCTCTACCATTCGGGTGCCCCAAGGTGCTTATTGGTCTACACCGGGCAATCTCCCTTGATCGACTTTGACGACACCCCCGGGGGTGATTTGGGGCTGGCACATTCCACGTTATTTTTTCGCTCTTGTATGGAAGACATTAATGAGATTGTATCAAACGTAAGATGCATGCAAGGATCATAGCAAGTCGAAAGAAGTGATCTCTGTCTACCCCCGTGGGGGAAAGACGTGACATATCACCTAGCCCAAAGTAAGTAGCCTAAGCACTTGTGTTACGGATACTAGATAGAATAAAATGCATTTTGTACGTTTGTGGTTGCGTTGATGTATTTGTAAAATCAACATTAAATTAACACTTTGTTTCATGTCTGTACAAGACGTAAAATTAACACTTTGTTTCATGTCTGTACAAGGCGTAAAATTTAAACTTTGTTTCATGTCTGTACAAGGCGTAAAATTAAAACTTTGTTTCATGTCTGTACAAGACGTAAAATACATCAGCGGGATGAGATGTCCAATTCAAAAATTGAATTAGGACAATATCAGCCCGCGGTATGAGATCGAGCGGGATCAGTTGACCGAAGCCTCTGTATGTATTAAAACTACACCAATACGCAAAGTCGTGTTTTGAATGCTTATCGTAATTAAGCGGGGAATAGGTACTTTTTTTTGCGGCACAAACAATGTGTTTATTATCTTGATTGCATCATCGTCGTGTGTGAACGCGCGTGTCACAGATACCGAAATTGCGGCGGCCATGTTGCCGTTGCCATGACAACGATTGTTTTCCCGCGTGAGAACTGTAGGGTATGGATTGTATTGTTGTGTTTTTCAATTTTCGTCTTCAGTTATTGCTAGTTAAGTACCTACATACATATAAAGATATATCACGCCTATAAAGAACTAACACCCACGGGATAATCACAGAGTTGAACTTACACCCATGTATCGCCAATAAGGTTATGTCCCATGTAATAGGAGTCGAGCCTATTGCCATTCATCGGGCACGGAAATTGTAGTACATTGCTAGGTGGCATAAGAGGAACGCTGCTGCCCATTACTCATTACTGTCTTAATCCTAAGTCGCCTTGTTCGACACCCACGGGAGAGATGGGGGTGGTGACAATTGTATTCTGCTCTGCCGTCACCACACGGCTAAGTTAAGTACGGGAGAAGCAAAATTAGAAATATTGCCCAATTTTTCCAAATTGTCAACACCAAAGCTATCACTCTCATTTAAAAAGCTGTACAAAAAATTACGATGAAACCACAGATATTATATCTGTGGATGAAACGGTCGTAGGTACTTCAAATAGGAGTTCGATAGCCTATTGGCTTAGTGGCATTAAGGCCGGTCTTGGATGGGTGACCAAAATTTTACTATCTCGAGTTTCTCCGTGCTTCGGAAGGCACGTTAAGCCGTTGGTCCCAGTTGCATCTGCAGTTGTTAATACCCGCTATATGGTCCGCACTGGGCCATGTGGTGGGCTATTCTCACTATATTCTTCCATCCATAGGGAAGATCAAAAGGCTGGTGATGATGATGATGATTCCACTATGTAATACAGTTTAGATTACAAAACAATAATAAATACTCACCAAATATCCAAAATAATCACGACTCAAGCAACACCAAAACCACCTCTCACATTAACCACAACAAAAGTATTTAATAAAAATCCACTCAGTCCTGTCGACTACTTTGCCGCAGTAAAAAAAGAAGTAAACTGTCAATCTAAACTGACATTCGAATCGCGCCTTTTTCTCTGTCACACCAAAAACAAAAGAGCTTGCAACTTTCTGTCGGCGTCGGGGGCAAAGGGAAAAACTCTTTACGGCCGCACCCTCCCAATAAACAATGGAGTTGACATTGGAAAAGTTTTATGCACAGATTTAAACGGCGCAAATAAATAAAGCCGGGATCTTTGGTGGAGCGTTTCGTTTTTCTTTTTCTTTTTAAAGCCGTCTTTTACACGCGAAATCTAGCCAATCATATTAAAATAAATAGGTTAGAAAATAAATTATGAACTCTCTGAATGCTATAGGCGATTTTCTGCTCCTTATATATATTATACAGCTAAATGTCAGCCCATTGTCATTGTAATAAAATTATGCTAAGGCTCTTTAGTCAACAGTTAACCTAATTAATGTTTTAATTGGGCCACTAATCCTGCATTATATTTTTATAATTACATTTTTTATTAAATATCTAACGTTCAAATTATTTGGCCAAAGCCTTTGCCCAGCAGCGGGATCCTACAGTCTAATAAAAATAGTTATTTGTTGTACGTGAGTGCAAAGTTGTTTTTTAACCGCGTGCTCAATTTTGATGACCGAGCTAGCGAAGGATTCTAAAATTGAATCACGAGCGTAGCGAGTGATTCAAAAATTAGAATCCTGAGCGATAGCGAGGGAATCAAAAGAGCACAAGGTGAAAAATCTTTGCACTCGAGTGCAACACGTAACTTTTCATCCCCCCCAACGAGGAAATTGCAAAATACAAAAAAAAAATACAATCACAGCAGTTTCTGTTTTCACCCAGAAACTTCCACAACACCCTCCCATTAACCCAAACACACTCCCAACACCCACCCAGAAACACCCACAACATTCACACCCGCAATACACACCCATCCACTCAGACACACCCAAAAAACACCCATTCACCCAGAAACACCCACAAAACACCCATTCACCCAGAAAAACCCACAAAACACCCATTCACCCAGAAACGCCCATAAAACACCCATTTACCCAGAAACACCCAAAAAACACCCATTCACCCAGAAACACACACAAAACATCCATTCATCCAGAAACACCCATTCACTCAGAAACACCCACAAAACACCCATTCACCCAGAAACACCCACAAAACACCCATTCACCGAGAAACACCCACAAAACACCGATTAACCCAGAAACACTCAAAAAACACCCATTCACCCAGAAACACCTACAAAACACCCAAAAAACACTCAATCACCCAGAAACACCCACAATTCTCACCCATCCATTCAGACACACCCACAAAAACCCATTCACCCAGACACGCCCACAAAACACCCATTCACCCAGACACACCTCCAACAGCCACCCATCCACCCAGCCACACCCGCAACATTCATCCAGACACACCTGTAAGTACCTAATAAAAATTACTCCGAGACGGTCAATCAGCTTGAGTCAAGCACGTTGATTTTCTGTATGTTTTTGTTCCGTTGCTAGCGTAAACAAATCAAACAGACCTAAAAAGCTTTTAAATGCTTGACTCAAGCATCAAGCAAGCGTTGTCGACGATCAAAATGTTTAAAGCAAGATTGACGCCAAGCTGATTGACCGTCACGGAACTCCTAGGTTTTAACAAATTTATGACGTGAAAAGAAAATAGCGCGCGCAAAGCAAATTACAAAAAAAGTACACCAAGAAGGTTCCGAGTCTGAGTTCTTAACAAATTAAAATAGGTTGCATGACAATTTCGGCACCATAGAGGTAGAAATAAATATGTATCACAAACTCATTGCACACGATGTTCTAAATTCAAATTTACTTTAACCTCTAGAGGATAAAAACGGCTTTTGCACTCAGATATCGAAGAGTAAAAACGCCTTTTGCGAGATGGTGGGATGAAAATAATATTATTATTTTGTGTCAATATCAATATATTATTGTATAATAGTGTTAATTTTAAACTTTTCCTTTCTTCAGAATAAAACTCTATAAAATTAGATACTAAATTTAACGCGATATAATTATGTAGCTAATCAAAACAAACTTAGTTAATTAACTATGGATATTTTTTTATGATAGAAAATAAGTAGAATTCATTTTAAATAAACCTAATCAATTAAATTTAACCCTAGAATATCTGCAACTAAACTAGTTTTTACCAAATCAATAAATTCTAAGTAAGTAATGACATGGAAATTAATTTGACTCACTCAATGCTGCATGTTATTGAAATTGACTTTTTCCACTTAACTAACTTTTCACGTAAGGAACAATCGAGTATTTTCCAAGTATCATAAAAAAAGTTGTTTTCAGTTAAATAAATTCACTATGTCAACCCGAAATCGCTCGCCACAGATAATTAATTAATTGTTTTCACACTGTCCAAGCAAAGGCCACAGAGATCGGCAGCCTTTAACAATTACTATTTCCTCGGAGAAACCTTTCACTAATCCACAAAAAACTTATTCCAAAGCTTACTCGGCCACGATTCGAGAGTTAATGGCGACTGCTAAGGCTCACACAGTTATTTATCACAAAGGCTCAAGAATACAGAGGCCATTATAAGTTTTGGAACCTTGTCGCGTTTCAGTTTCGCGCGCGCCTTTGTGATTCTCTCCGGAGGCGACTGTTTGTTAGTTTGCAACGGTACTAGAGCTTGTTACGTGTATTAAATCTTTTATGATTTGTTTGATAGTGATGTTAAGTAAGTGAGGCATTTAGTTTGATGACTAATGTTGGTTGAGCTTAAATCATGGCGAAAATGGTTAATCTTTTCGTTGTTAGCTGTATTAATAAAGGAAGTAATTGCGTGTAGTATAACAAGTGCATTTGCTACTAATCACAATTTATTACAGATAATACAATACAACACTAGAAGGGTCGAGCTTCTTACTATACCTTCAAAGACCGCAGCCGTCAATTTAACGGCACTAGAGTTTCAGTCAGAATAGTCATGATAATATTGCGATTTGCTTTTAAATATATCAGAAATAATGCGAATTTATTTTTTATCAATAATAAACAATTTTAGTACTTGAACTGAGTAATATTTGCGAAAAATAATAGTTTTTTTTATCTTTCATACATTTTCCACAATCAACTTTTTACAGATTGTGCCGTTTTTAGATGTTCTATTCTTTTTACAATCATGATTTACTTGACATTGCCGCCTCATATTGTAGTACATCATTCATTTGTTTCAGAATTTTCACTTTCTTGTCATACTGTTATAGCTGAAGTTGATTTTTTCTCACATACTCTGCACGTAGATCGCTCACTTGTTCAAGGACAAAATCGTGCCGAGAAATATGTATTCCTCTGACTTTACGGTACAGAATCCATCAAATCAAAATGCTAAATCAAGTATATTATAAAAAAAAAAAAACATGAACAGGTCATCCCCGACTTCCGGCTCTTACAGTGTACTTGCGTGCGATTTGATTGATAATTCCAAACCAAATTTTGTTTTATTTTTCTAAGTATATTTTGCTGGCTTCGACGACCTACTCCACTAGACTAGCGTCTGCAGAAATACAAGTCCATTAGGTGTCATCACTTACTACTTGTAACGTACGGACTTCCGGTGCTAAAGATGTCCTAGAACTGAACGCTGAACGTCCTACGTGATACTCCACGTCCTTACAATTTACATTGATAATGTTATTCGTAGCAGGGTAATTTACTTCGGAGTCTTCTGATGAAGAAGTGGCCTGTTCCAGCAGAAATTCTGCATCACGGGTTTCACAAAGATTGTCTGAAAAATCCTAACCACTTTCATCACCTGACACAATATCTTGTTGTTTTGCCCGATATCGCAATAGTTCTTGCCCAACTGCTCTGTTTCCAGTCTATCTGGGATCGGCATAGTATGTTTTCTCTTCCATTCATATCGGTCAAACGTCATCCAGCCATCAACTCGGTTTTGATTCATATCATCCCTCACACCGGAATGGTGTGATGAATGAATATACATGAAACAAACGGAACGGACCATGTCGAGAGACCAACGAACGGAGAGAGTGACTGGAATGACAACATTTCAATCCATACTGCTCAAGGTTTTGGGTTAGGTTTTACAGCCAGCCGCCTGCCTAGCACCAACCTACATTGGGTATGCTGTTATTGGTGGATTGCAATCCGCCATTCAGGTGCCTCAAGATACCTATTGGTCACCGTGGAATCCCCCATAATCGACTTTTACGACACTCATGGGATGAGTCGGGACTGGCCTATTCTACGTTATGTTTTAGCTCCCAGGCCGGCATGGAAGATGAACCTACGTCTACTAAATATAATGTAAACAAGCTAGACAATAACAACTTACCCAGAATTAAAAATAAATAAAACAAAAGTACCCAAAATAAACTTTGTTTACTATTCTTATCGCTGCGTTCATTATGCCGTCACATTGACGGTGTGCTGTCTTAGTAGGTGATTGTTAAGAATTCTCAAAAACTACATATAATTTAATAGTTTTTTTTTATAGAATTAGGCTAACAATTACAAATTAGGAAAAGTCATAAAATATGAAAAGAAACAAAAACATAGTTTATAAAATATTTGAAAATGAAATCCCCGAACCGTCAAATTGACCGCCTTGGTCTTTCTAGTGTTAAGACAGCGATGAGTAATTGGCAGCGTTTCATATGAGTGATGAATGAGGAATGAGTAGCAGCGGTCCTTATACCACCACCTAGCAGCTGTACTGCGATTTCCTTGCCTATTATTTTTTCTAAGTTAGACCGGGAAGCTCTTGCCCTTCATCTCACCTTACGATAAGGGCCGAAGATGGAATCGAGCTTCACCTGGGGGCCTACCGCCTAACTCGATTGCTGATGATAGCTATATTGCAATGCACTGCTTACGGCTATAGCAGCCATCCTGAATTTTTAGGCGGCACGGATTTCGTGCCAAATTCATACAAAATCATTCGGTGATCATTCGTTCAAAGCTATCGCTAATAGTTTAGGTACATTTGATGCGAAATGGCAGCATGACGTAATAAACTATAGCTTTTGCTTTAGCAATCGAGTTAGGCGGTAGGCCCCCTGGAACCCTCATTATGGCGACAGATTTTGATAAGATGGTGGTCGTTATTTCAAGTTGCTCACTTGAAAGCAGACTTGAAAGAAGTCCTAGCACCAACCAAACCGAGCACAAATTTGTACCCCCCTGGGGATCGAGCCCGGGACCTCTATATCTTAATTCCGGTGGGAGAACTTCTAGACCACGGAGTCGGTTAAAAAATGGCAACAGGCTCACCACCTATTAACCAACATAATTGGCAAAACGTGTGTGTTAATTCACATCTGCCTACCCCTTCGGGGATATAGGCGTTATTTATGTATGTATGTATGTTATCTTGCCGTGTGGTGACGGCAGAGTAGAATACAAATGTCACCACCCCAAATTTCTCCCGTGGGTGTCGTACAAGGCGACTAAGGATAAATCAGTGATGAGGAATGGGCAGCAGCGTTCCTTTTATACCACCTAGCTATATACCTACTGCGACTTTTGTGCCCGATAAATGGCAATAGGCTCGCCACCTATGGGGCCTAACATGACGCCTCTGCCTGCCCCTTCGGGGATATAGGCGTGATTTATGTATGTATGTTTCATGTGACCCAGATTCATTGCTCTAGAAGTCTAGACATTACAATACAGAAGCAAAAGAATGTAAACACCGATCGTGAATTATGAGCTAAAACGTTCTAATGTTACAAATCAAAAGGTGGTCAGATCACGAAGTATTTCTTTCAACCTATTGTTTATGGGCTTTGGAATGCTTTTAGGGTACCGCCGTAACGGCGCATAATCCATTTATACCTACTCTTCCCAAATTGCAACTTAAGAAATATTTCACGCCAATGGGTGAGTGGGAATACCGAGGGGTATACAGAGGTGAATTAACACCCACGTTTCGCCAATTAGGTTGGGTCCCATGTAATAAGTAGCGGGCCTATTGCCATCTACCGGGCACGGAAATTGCAGAACATTGTTAGGTTAGGAACGCTGCTGCCGATTACCTACTTATCTGTGTTAACTCCTATTTGCCTTTTACCACACCCACGCGGAACAGATGATGGGGGTGGTGACAATTTAATTCCGCTCTGCCGTCACCAAAATTCTGTCTCTATCCATTCCCAAAAAAATGAAAGTATTTCCTTAAAGTGCCGTTGATGATGAATCGTAAAATATAAAATAACATAAAATAATAGCGACTTTTATACGGAACCTTTTCAATTTAACGCAATACTCGACTAGACCTCGGTACGATTGTCGCCAATAATCAACAAAAGATAAATTCTAAACGATCTTCCGCGGTCATGTTCCGGAAATTACGTAACAAAAGTTATTGAAGATGAATTCAAGTGATAACAATAGAAGAACGATTACCTGTGCAGAGAAATCGAGATTTTTGTTCAATAAAACTATTTATAGGTATTTAGATACAAGTTAACAGCCGTGTGGTGACGGCAGAGCAGAATACAATTGTCACCACCCCAAATCTCTCCCGTGGGTGTCGTACAAGGCGCCTAAGGATAAATCAGCGATGAGGAATGGGCAGCAGCGTTCCTCTTATACCACCTAGCAATGTGCCTTCTGCGACTTTTGTGCCCGATAAATGGCAATAGGCTCGCCACCTATTACATGGGACCTAACATAATTGGCGAAACGCGGGTGCTAGTTCACCTTTGCCTACCCCTCCGGGGATATAGGCGTGATTTATGTATGTATGTAGATGTAAGTTAAGATATAATTACTATTATACTGGTTATTTGTAATACAAATAATCCTGTATCAAAACAAAAACGTTTGTTTTAGATTTTTATGCCACATGTGACTGTTCCAGCCAAAACATTCTGTGATTGATTCCTTTGCTTTCCAAAAATGTGAAATAAATTAAAAAAGTGTATAATCTGTGTTCGCGCAAATTCGGCAAAAATTAATTCTCTTCTTCATCTAACTTCTAACAAAATTGTACAACTTTATAAAAAGGAAAATTATATTACATCTTTTATGTTAAATTTATAGCATGGTTTCATTCTAATCATGTTAATGGCGACCGTGACAGGACCTGCAATCTAGTTGAAAATTGGATAATAATTATTGTGGTCTGGGAAAATTGTCTATCTACCTGCTACAACAGAGGACATCAGGAATTGAATTGGTCAAAGTGAATCGTAATCTTTTGTGTTATGAGCAGTAAATAAATAAATAATAAATTTATAAATATTGTAAACCCGTCTACCAATTAATAGTGCAATAGTTCATTCAATTGTTTATTTTCCTACTTTCTTTGGCTGTTTACTGGAACTTTAAGGTATTTATATATTTTGTTGTTGCTTTCTATTACCTATAATAGTGCAATATGAGTATAGAAACAGACTTAAAACGCCTCATTAAGCAAAGAGCATCAATTAAAGGGCAACTCACTTCATATAAAAATTATCTAAAAACATTTAAATCATTTGATCAACCTTCTAAATGTCAATTAAATGAATTGCAATTAAGATTATCTAAACTGCAAACATTATTTAAAACCTTTGATTCTGTACAATCCGAAATGGACATATTGGAGGACAATTCGGAGGAGCAGGTTTTCCAAAGGGAAGATACAGAATCTCAATTTTTTGGTACCATTTCTGAGTCTCAAGAAATTTTAGATTTATACAATGATTCAAATAAACCACTTGTGGATGCTAATTCATCTTACTCTATTGCTCAGAGTGGTACTGTAAACCATAATAATATTAAATTGCCCGTCATATCTTTGAAATTATTTAATGGTGACCGCAGTAATTGGTTGGAATTTCATGATACATACTGCTCGCTAATCCATAATAATGATTCCATTGATAAAATTAGTAAATTTCATTATTTAAAATCTTGTTTAGAAGGTACTGCTGCGAGCATTATAAAATCAATTTCTGTGTCAACTGAAGGTTACCAAATTGCATGGGACCTCCTCTGTGAGCGCTATAACAATAAGCGTTTGTTGATAAATCATCATCTTAATGCACTATTTTCAATTGAACCAATTGTAAAGGAATCTGAAAAATCTATTCGCTTTATAATTGATATGGTGTCTAAAAATTTACGTGCCCTAGATTCCCTCGGTGAACCCACGGATAAGTGGGATACAATCATTATATATATGGTATCCGCAAAATTAGATGCCTCTACAGCTAGGAAATGGGAGGAACGGAGAAACACATTTGACAGATCTCCTAAGTTAGAAGATTTTTATATCTTCCTTCGTAATTGTGCTTCTGTTTTAGAAAATATTCAAGTTGGGAAGTCTGATACTAATAATAATATGCAAAAGCGTAAACCAAACTCCTCTTCTAAGCCTGTAGCATTTGTAGCATCAGTTAATAATTCTTCTGCTTCTTCGGTGTTGCAATGCAAGGCCTGTAACGAAAATCATAGGCTATATTTGTGTGATAAATTCAAAGCTATGACAGTAGACGAACGAAATAGCAAGGTGTATCTGTGGAAATTATGTGCAAACTGTTTTCGCACCGGGCACCATGCTGAACAATGTAATTTAGGCGGCTGTCGAATCTGTAAAAGAAAGCATAATTCTTTGTTACATCGTTCATATAATACAATTAATAGAAATAATATTTCAACGTCTTTACCTAACTCAGTGGCTACTACTTTACCTACCTCTGAAGCATCTTGTAGTGAAAACTTACCTTCTGTAACCATGTCAGCTGTAGCTTCTAGTCATGTTCTTCTTTCTACTGCCTTGGTGGAGGTTACCTGCAAAAACAATAAAACAGTAGTTCTCAGGGCTTTACTCGATAGCGGGAGCCAAACTTCTTTAGTAACTGAATCTGCCAAGGAATTGATTGGTGAGTCATCAGCAATTGACTGCCCCAGTAGTATTGCAGGCTTAAATAACATGACACTTAAAATTAAGGAATGTTGCAATATATTGATAAATTCTATTCATAAAAATTTCCGTAGGAAAGTTATGTGTCTTGTGGTTCCACGCATTACTGATCATCTGCCTAATGTGGAAGTAAATTCTAATCTAGGTATTCCTTCTTCTCTGTCTTTGGCGGATCCTAACTTCTTCAAACCTAGTGAAATTGATCTTCTTCTTGGTGCTGACATCTTTTGGGATATAATTGAAAATGACAAAATAAGTTTAGGCAAAAATAAACCAATACTTCAAGAATCGCATCTAGGGTGGCTAGTTTGTGGCCCTATAGGGTGCATACGTCAACCCAATTATAACAATCATCTTTTATGTAATTTTAGTCAGGAGATAAGGGATACACTGGCTAAATTTTGGGAGGTTGAAGAAGTCCCTTCCACTTCAAAGGCTTCTTCTGTTGAGGATGAGACTTGTGAGAAATTGTTTGTTGAAACTGCATCTCGTTTGCCAGATGGCCAATTCTGTGTTCAAATTCCTTTCAAGGAGGATCCTCAATGTTTGGGTGAATCATACCAAATGGCTAAGGGTAGATTTTTGAACAATGAAAGAAAAATGTCTAGAAATCCTTCTTTCAAGCAGCGCTATGTTGACTTTATTAGGGAGTATCAAGAATTGGGACATCTTACTGAAATTCCACGGCCATCATTTGGTTATTTCTTACCTCATCATGCGGTTCTACGTGAACACAGTGAGACGACTAAACTGCGTGTTGTTTTTGACGCATCTGCGAAAACAAGTTCAAATAAGTCTCTAAATGACATTCAATACATAGGTCCAACCATTCAAGACGATTTGTTCTCCATACTTCTTAGATTTCGACAACATCGTTTTGTTTTCTCTGCAGATGTAGAAAAAATGTATCGCTGCATCCAAGTACATCCTTCGCAGAGACATCTTCAACTTATCCTCTGGCGAGACAATGTTACTGATCCTCTTAAATGTCTTCAACTTAATACAGTGACTTATGGCACTGCTTCTGCACCCTTCTTAGCTACCAGATGTCTTAAGCAACTAGCCAATGAATGTCAGAATTCTGAAATTGCTACAGTCATACAGCATGATTTTTATATGGACGACGTAATTACAGGCGCCCCAACTATACCAAAATTGAAAGAAATTTGTAGTGCTGTTTCGAGTCAACTGAATTCTGCAAAGTTCCCACTTCGAAAGTTTAGGACAAATGCTCCTTCAATATTTGATGACAGCCAGACTGTTGATGGTCCTAAAAATTTGCAACTCAGTGCAGAAGCCAATACTTTGGGCTTAAAATGGCATCCTCTAACAGATACATTGCAATTCCCTGTCAAATTCGAATGTAATGAAAAATGTGTCATAACAAAAAGAACAATACTTTCAAATTCTGCTAGAATATTTGATCCGCTTGGTCTACTAAGTATATGTACAATTATACCAAAAATTATTCTTCAAAGGTTATGGCTCTTAAAGTCTGACTGGGATGATCCAGTGCCTCAGGATATTTCGAAACAATGGCTCAAGTTTGTTACAGGTTTGAAAACACTTTCATCTTTGAAAATTCCTCGCTTCGCGTTATCAATTGATCCCATCATAATTCAACTTCACACCTTCTCTGACGCTTCCAAGAGCGCTTATGCTGCTTGTGCCTACTTACGTACCATAGATTCTAACGGTGGGTGTACTGTTCATCTTCTTAGTGCTAAAACTAAAGTAGCAAGTGTGAAACCCGTTAGTATTCCTAGGTTAGAATTGAACGGAGCTTTATTAGCAGCTCGTCTTGCTGATAAGGTATCTAAAGCTCTACGAATAAATATAGATGAACAGTTCTTCTGGACTGATTCATCTGTGGTTCTAAGTTGGATATCATCAGATCCCAAAGGTCATAAGACCTACATCGCCAATAGAATAGGGGAAATCCACACTCTTAGTTCAACTGCTAGTTGGAAACATGTTCCTGGTACTCAAAATCCAGCTGATTTTGCATCCCGGGGAGTTGAGCCTCAAAGGGTTCCTACTGAAACCTTATGGTGGCAGGGTCCTGCATTCCTTCTGAAGGATTCATCTCATTGGCCTAAATTTGAGAAGGTTAAGGCCCTTGCTCTCGTTTTACCCGAGACAGAAGAACTTAACTCTAATAGCAAGGGATTGATTAGTATTGAAAATTTTTCATCGCTTAATAAATTGCAAAGAACTTTAGTTTACGTCTTAAGATTTATACATAACATTAAAAATCCTCATGCAAAACTTACCGGTGCAATTTCACCCTCTGAACTTGAAGAGTCTCTTAATATACTGACCAAACAAGCTCAGCTCGAATCTTTCCCTTCTGAAATAAAAAGTTTAAAAAGTAAACGAAACTTACCTTCTAAATCTTCAATACTGTCTCTTACTCCTTTTCTCGACGATGATAATGTGTTGAGAGTGGGTGGCCGTCTTCAACAGTCTTCTTTCACCTGGCACCAAAAGCATCCTGCTATCCTGCATCATAAACATCATTTTACAAAATTACTTTTTTCACATGAACACAATAAACTATTACATGGTGGACCTCAATTGCTACTCTATGCGATTAGAGATAGATTCTGGCCAACACGAGGCAGAATTTTAGCTAGAAGTACAATTAATAATTGTGTACGTTGTAGACGATTAAAAGCCAAGCCTTTAAGTCCAATTATGGGTAACTTACCAATTGAACGTGTGACACCAAGTTATCCATTCCAAGTATGTGGCACTGATTTTGCGGGTCCTTTTTATATAACTGATCGAAAAGGTCGGGGATGTAAAATTTCTAAATGTTATTTATGTTTGTTCGTCTGTTTTTCTACTAAAGCCGTGCATTTAGAAGTGGCAAGTGATTTATCGACAGATATATTTTTACTTTGTTTAAAACGTTTTATCAGCCGCAGAGGACGTCCCATTCAATTATTTTGTGATAATGCTACAAACTTTGTTGGTGCTAGCAACGAAATAGCAAAATTTCTTGAAAGTAACTCCGATAGTATAACCGAAAAAGCAGCCAACGAAAGTATTAATTTCATCTTTTCTCCTCCGTATGCGCCCAATTTTGGCGGTCTTTGGGAGGCGGGGGTAAAATCTGCGAAATTTCACATCAAACGCGTATTAGGTTCTACCCACCTTACATTTGAAGAATTGTCGACCCTCTTTGCTCACGTAGAATCCATCTTAAATTCTCGTCCTCTTACTCCCCTCACTTCTGACCCTCAAGATCTTCAACCATTGACACCAGGCCACTTTATTATTGGAAGACCGCTTACTTCGATGCCTTCACATGACCACAGAGACCAAAATCTAACAAGATTAGACCGCTTCCAACGAATTGAACACTTCAAACAACACTTCTGGGATCGTTGGCGCAACGAATATTTAAAGGAACTCCAACAACGGGGCAAATGGCGCACCACTCAAGGGCAGCTGAAGATTGGTGAAATGGTTCTCCTGAACGATTCCAACTTGCCTCCACTGAAATGGCGTCTTGGGCGGGTCCATAAACTTCATCCCGGCCCAGACGGAGTTATTAGAGTCGTGGACATCTTAACAACTAATGGCATTGTTCGACGATCACTCAACAAATTGTCACCTCTGCTTCCTGCTGAAGATGCATCGTAAATCCTCGAAGTATACTACCTGTGCATCTACTAACTTCGAGCCCGGGGAGGATGTTCCAGCCAAAACATTCTGTGATTGATTCCTTTGCTTTCCAAAAATGTGAAATAAATTAAAAAAGTGTATAATCTGTGTTCGCGCAAATTCGGCAAAAATTAATTCTCTTCTTCATCTAACTTCTAACAAAATTGTACAACTTTATAAAAAGGAAAATTATATTACATCTTTTATGTTAAATTTATAGCATGGTTTCATTCTAATCAGTGACCATAAAGTGACCTTTTCCACCCGCTACACTTACGGAAAATCCCAGTTTCTGGTCAGGGGGTGACATAAAATTACAAACTAACCAGAAATAAAAAAGAAAGCCCCAGATCCTATACTTATCGTCGAATACTTGCGATGAGATACATTCCCTGTTTTATCGCCCTTGGTAGGTATATTATAATCTACTATAACATAGCAAGGGACTAAAACAAGCCATAATGACACGAGATGTTTTTGTTTAGGGATGGAAGATTAAAATAAATAAATAAATATTTTTACACTCACTCCTATCATCTAGCCCAAAGTAAGTAGCCTAAGCACTTGTGTTATGGATACTAGATGACGGACATATTTTTAATATAATTATGTATATAAATGTTGAAAATATACTACATGAACATATACACAACCATGACTCGGAAACAAACATTTGTGGTCATCACAAAGTTTGCCCCTACAGGATTCGAACCCGGGACCTCTTGGCCAATACCCAGCAATCTGAGCATTAAATATCCCACCACGCAGGCCCAGTGTGGATTGATGGATATAACGAGTGTAAATGGACCCGGGATCAAAGCTTAACGTGCCTTCCGAAGCACGGAGGAACTTGAGTTAGTACATACGTGGTACATACCCATCCAACGACGGGCCTTAGCGAAAATTGCTTAGTTTCCGCAATCGCACTTAGTTTCCGCAATTGCAATCTTATAATCTATGCACTTAGCCCTACGGGGTTAAATAGGCTTGACTGATGTATATATGTACGTATTTGTATGAAGCAGATCGTCAATGTATATTGTTATAGACATGTCCTGGTTTTGACCTGTTTCAAATTATAAACCGCCGAGTCATAAAGTCAACGATTTTAAAAATAAACATGCCAATACTGTTGTGTGTACGAATATTTTAAAAGCGTAATTTGGTACTGCTACACCCGAATCAGTTTCGGACTGGAAGTGGTAAGTTCAACAGTTGAAATTTATTTATTGATTACACAACCCCATAACCGTGTGGTGACGGTAGAGCAGAATACAATTGTCACCACCCCCCATATCTCCTGTGGGTGTCGTACAAGGTGACTAAGGGTAAAGACAGGGATGAGAAATGGGCAGCAGCATTCCTCTAGCAATATACTGTAGTATACACCAACTAGCAATATACTGCGATTTACGTGCCCGTAAATAAATAGGCTCACCACCTATTACATGGGACCTAACATAATTGGCGAAACGTGGGGGCTAGTTCACCTCTGCCTACCCCTTCGGGGATATAGGCGTGAATTATGTATGTATGTTTGTACAACACCATAGCCGTGTGGTGACGGCAGAGCAGAATACAATTGTCACCATGCCCCATCTCTCCTGTGGGTGTCGTACAAGGCGACTACGGGTAAAGAGGGCAGCGTGTACCAAGCATGATAAGCTGGTACAAGGCTAAAGCTAATGATAATATTTTATGCATACATACATAAATCACGCCTATATAAGTAGGCAGCAGAGGTTGCAACTAACATCGAACGAAACACATAATACAAGTATATAATACTGACCATGCCACTTCCAGAAACCAGCAACTTCGTGTTCTATTATGCGAAATCACGTATCTTACGTACCGTATCTCACGGCACTGTGGTTGGCAATTTTTATGTCACTTTATACTCTATACATGACCTTCTTTGAGTACACTCTTCCGATATGACCATGGGAACGAAAGCCGATGTATCTACGCTGTTCTTGAAGACCCAGGCTGTTTCTTAACTTTTAATTAATTTAGAGTTTCTTCCTGATTATATTATCTGGTAATGATTTACTGTCATAACTAAGTACAGTAGTATTCGATTTTAATTTTAACCTTATATAAATGTTAGAAAAATTAGTACAAAGATTATAGTGTTAGAAAAAGAATTTCGAAAAATTATGATCTTGAGGCGGGAATCGAACCCGCGTCCGCTGCTATCCGGGCAGGTGCCTGACCGCTCGGCCACCCAAGACACTAATTAACTTGCCGAAATTCTTCTAACTTTTACACTTCACGTTGTTAGCCAACGGGTACCCTCGCAATGTAGAAATAAATTTCAAACAGTTTTTGTCAACAACAACAGAGTTTTGGAATGTTCATAATTTTTCGAAATTCTTTTCTAACCCCAAAATCTTTGTAAGTACAGAAGTTTCATTTATAGGAAGATATGAGAGATCAAGCATGGATGTCGCCATTTTCTTCAATCTATGTGTCACAAATTCTTATTCAGTACGTACACCGTACAGTATCGATTTCTTCGTCGGATAATAGCTTAAATGAATTTCTCACATTCAAAATCAGCTAAATCGGCGCAGGCGTTCTCGAGTTTTAACAAGACAAACGCACAGCAATTCATTTTTATATTATATAGATGAGTATTTTGTATAGATTGTTTCTTACAATATCGTTCGCTTTTGTTACCAGCTCACCTAAAGCCGATGCTGTTTATATACCTACGGCTTCAGTGATTACGAGTATGTTCACCCCGTTCACATTGTGTTTTTATGTGCCCCGTAACACAACACCTTACCCTCACGTCGCGTCCCTAATGAAAGCCTATTTACATACTCGTCCAAATCGTGACGGGATTTGTAATTATATCGGCGAGCACCATATACGCGGGTTTGGCACATTTATCTGCCAATTTGGACCTTGTTGCGACGGAATAAGTACCAGGATTTTGGTCCAGAATCAGGGTTGGTCAGCTGAGTGTGTTTCGTAAGAAGTCCACGGAGTATATGTATTATGTAAATAAAATGGGATGAGGGTACCTAGTTGCGTTGCAAAGTTAATTTTGGTATTTATAGAATTTAAGTGTTCGAAATATGTATTATGTGTTGTCTGTGTCTTGAGAATCTAGAATACTAATTCATAACTGCGTAAAATAGAGTTACCTAGAGAGTATTTATAAATTACAGACAACAGATTGAAAAACACACAGAAATTACTTAGTCTTATTAATCAATACCAATTACATCATTTCATTTTAAGGGCGGAAAGGACCATGTCGAGAGACCGATGAACGGAGAGAGTGATTGGGATGACAACATTCCAATCCATACTGCTTAAGGTTTTGGCTTAGGTTCTACAGCCGGTTGTCTTTCTGACACCAACGCTCTTTGTGTATGCTTTTGTTGGTGGTTTGCCTTCCACCATTCGGGTGCCCCAAGGTGCTTATTGGTCTACACCGGGCAATCTCCCTTAGTCGACTTTTACAACACCCATGGGATGGGTCGGGGCTGACACATAACCTATACGTTATTTTTTCGCTGCCATGCCAGCAAGGAAGACCATTATAAGAAGAAAGAAGAAGAGAATTTGAAGACCTTTTCTGTCTAGCATAAAAAGAAATTAGCCGTGTGGTGACGGCATGCAGAGCGGAATACACTCGCGGGTGTCGTACAAGGCGACTATGGGTTAACTTCCGCACTCAGAGACATCAATTAACTTTAATGAGTATTTAATGTCAAAAATTTTCATTCAAATCTAGAGACAAATAAAACAACAACAAATTTGTACAAATTATTTTTGTTTTGTATTGCTAGTTCACCTCTGCCTACCCCTTCGGGGATATTGGCGTGAATTATGTATGTATGTATTTTTGTACCACCTAGCAATAAACTGCGATTGACGTGAATGGCAAAAGGCTCGCCACCTATAACATGAGACCGAACATAATTGGCAAAACGTGGGTGTTCATCCACCTCCGCCTACTAGGCATTATTTATGTATGTATAATTAGAGTGAGGCACTAAAATTACTAGATTCTCAGTTGAATTGCGGTCCTAAGTCTTACGCCATACAATTCGCTTAATCTTGCATTCCCGTGTAAATGGGTAAGAAGGTTCCCTATCTAGAATTAAAAGAGAAAAAATCTTCTTCAACATTTCCAAGGCCAGTCAGAACAAGACGTTAAATCTGCACAAACGGACAAAGTTCTCAAAGACACATTAGTGCCACATGACTGCCGTTTCATTGGCTCACCTGAACTGAGATGCGGTCGCGACTCACGCTCAGCAAATGGAGTTTTGAGTTTGCCCCGCGATATCAACCCCCGTGGCACGGGACGTGGACACATCTCCTCGGGGGAAAGAAAATCTTTTCCCCTCGCTCGAACTCCCACTAAATGCCGAGACAAAACACACTGTCGAGTGGTGGAGAGAGATTTGTCCACGTCCCCGTGCTAGGCCAGCAGCGAATGGAGTTTTGAGTTTTTCGCGCAATACCAGAGCGGAGGGAGGCGTAATCACAATTTGATGATTCGTTTTTGATTCAACGTCTTGGTTACATGCTGGGAATTGTTTACAGAATTTCTTTTGTGACTTTTGCAGGCGAGGTCATGATGAGTGAAAATTTTTTAACGGACCCAAGAATCGATAATTTTTTTGGCTAATTCACTGTGTGAATTCGGTTCGCTAGTTTGACATAGAACCATTAGACAAGTATTAAATGGATTATTATTGAGATTTTTATAATAATATATGTTAAAAAAAAAAATACAAAGAAAAATGTCGTTAGGATAATTTCGAAAAATTAGTCTTTATGCGGGAAGCGAACCCGCGTCCTCTGCAATCCGGGCAGATGCCTATGCCACTCGGCCAACCAAGACGAGATTTTATGTATGAATTATCAAATGTATGATCAAATCCGGTCGATGCTGTAAAGGACTCTCGGCCAACAGCTTGGATCATTTAAAAATGTATTTTCATCCCACCATCTCGGAAAAGGCGTTTTTGCTCTTCGATATCTGAGTGCAAAAGCCGTTTTTATCCTCTAGAGGTTAAAGTAAATTTGAATTTAGAACATCGTGTGCAATGAGTTTGTGAATTCAAAACATCATTAAACCTATTTATTTCTACCTCCATGGTGCCGAAATTATCATGCAACCTATTTTAAACTCAGACTCGGAACCTTCTTGGTGTATTTTTTTGTAATTTGCTTTGCGCGCGCCATTTTCTTTTCACGTCATAAATTTGTTAAAACCTTGGAGTTCCGTGACGGTCAATCAGCTTGGCGTCAATCTTGCTTTAAACATTTTGATCGTCTACAATGCTTGCTTGATGCTTGAGTCAAGCATTTAAAAGCTTTTTAGGTTTGTTTGATTTGTTTACGCTAGCAACGGAACAAAAACATACAGAAAATCAACGTGCTTGACTCAAGCTGATTGACCGTCTCAGAACTCCATTAGGGACGGTAATTTTTATTAGGTACTTACAGGTGTGTCTGGATAAATTTTGCGGGTGTGGCTGGGTGGATGGGTGGATGTTGGAGGTGTGTCTGGGTGAATGGGTGTTTTGTGGGTGTGTCTAGGTGAATGGGTGTTTTTTGGGTGTGTCTGAATGGATGGGTGAGTATTGTGGGTGTGACTGGGTAAATGGGTGTTTTGTGTGTGTTTCTGGGTGAATGGGTGTTCTTTGGGTGTTTCTGGGTAAACGGGTGTTTCTGGGTGAATGGGTGTTTTTGGGTGTTTCTGGGTGAATGGGTGTTTTGTGGGTGTTTCTAGGTGAATGGGTGTTTCTGGGTAAATGGGTGTTTTGTGGGTGTTTCTGGGTGAATGGGTGTTTTATGGGTGTTTCTAGGTGAATGGGTGTTTTGTGGGTGTTTCTGGGTGAATGGGTGTTTCTGGGTGAATGGGTGTTTTTTGGGTGGGTGTTGAAAGTGTGTTTGGGTTAATGGGAGGGTGTTGTGGAAGTTTCTGGGTGAAAACAGAAACTGTTGTGTGATTGTATTTTTTTTTGTATTTTGCAATTTCCTCGTTGGGGGGGATGAAAAGTTACGTGTTGCACTCGAGTGCAAAGATTTTTTACCTTCTGCCCTTTTGATTCCCTCGCTGTCGCTCAGGATTCTAATTTTTGAATCACTCGCTACGCTCGTGATTCAATTTTAGAATCCTTCGCTAGCTCGGTCATCAAAATTGAGCACGCGGTTAAAAAACAACTTTGCACTCACGTACAACAAATAACTATTATCTGCAATTTTAAAGTAGGTTTGTTACATTATTATTAATTAGGAGGCAGAGTAAGACTCAGGAATATTAATTAAGGTATTATTTATACACTCATTCGGAATAATTATTCATTCACGCCGATACCTCATAGTGGCTGTGTTAGATGGCGCGTATCATTGTGGACAGCCCGTCATAATTACTTCTCATGAATAATTCATCGGTGTACACCCTCATTACACATGTTTATATAATTTGATTGCTTCGGCGGATCGGGGTTCGTTTCCCTTGGCACACGGCTTTTCTAATATTACAAGTGGTCGCCCGCGGCTTCGCTCGCGTTGATGTCGGTTGTTATATAGCCTATACATACATAAATCACACCTATATCCCCGAAGGGGCAGGCAGTGGTGAACTAGCACCCACGCTTCGCCAATTATGTTAGGTCCCATGTAACAGGTGGCGAGCCTATTGCCATTTATCGGGCACAAAAGTCGCAGTACATTAGTATTAGTACTAGGTGGTATAAGAAGAACGCTGCTGCCCATTCCCCATCACTGCTTTATCCTTAGTCGCCTTGTACGACACCCACGGGTGAGATTTGGGGTGGTGACAATTGTATTCTACTCTGCCGTCACCACAAGGCTTATACACTATATAGCCGTCCTCAATAAATGGACTATTCAACACATAAAGTATTTTTCAATTTGAACCAGTAATTTCTGAGATTGGGCGTTTAACCACCCAACCAAACAAAAAAAATCTTCAGCTTTATAATATTAGTATAAATAGCTGCCGGATATTCATCAACAAAACATCATCATCAGTAGTTCTGTAATGCCCTCGCTGCTGAAGCATAAGTCTTATTTATGTATGAAAGAATTATAGGGAGAATGGACCAAAACCTGACAAGAAGCGCTCGATCGCCCTGGCCCATCGAACTAAAATCAAAATAATGTCTTACAAGTAATTTCAAAGTTTAAGTATGCTTAAGGGTTTACTTCTTTCCACTTGCTACGATCCTCATACACTTGGTCATGTATGAGGATCAATGGTCACATCGCTGGCTGTCGGCCAAGAGGTGTTCGAATACTGGTAGAGGCTAATTTTGTGATAAACACAGACGTCTATTTATCCATAACATAAGTGCTTATACATACTACTTTGAACTAGATGACAGAGGTTGAAGTGTAAAAAATATTTATTTATTTATTTATTACTATTAGAGACAGCTAAAGAAAACTAAATTATAAAAAAAATAAAGGCCATATTGCGACAAATCCATTTCTAGAAATCAGTTTCGGGTACTTCCTGTATGGATAGAACGGGACGTGGACCAAATCCTCCACCACTTTACCTTGTGTTCTGTCTCGGGATTTAGCGGGAGTTAGAGCGAGAGGAAAACTCTTTTCCCCGAGGAGATTTTGTCCACGTCCCGTGCTACTGGGGCTTTTCGTGTCGTGTCGTATAACGGAAACAGTTCCCTTCTAAGCCCGCCCGGCTCGCTGCTATTACCAGTGCCATAATTGTTATTAATATAGCGTACGGGTGTGGAAGCGTTAATTAAAGTACCTACATTATGTTATTACAAATAAACAGTTATACTTATTAATACGGCTATGATAGAGCCTTCGGTGACAGTAGAATAGAAATGAATAGAATAGAAATCATTTTATTACCACAACACAAACGACGCGCTAACACAAACACTAAGTATATATAAAAAAATCAAATAACATACAGTAAAACAAACCAAAAATAACAGAAAATAAAAATAATATAACATACAAAGAAGAAGTGCCGCGTGGTGTCGGCAGATTAGAATACAATTGTCACCACCCCAAATCTCTCCCGTGGGTGTCGTACAAGGCGACTAAGGATAAGTCAATGATGAGGAATGGGCAGCAGCGTTCCTCTTATACCACCTACCAATAGCAAGGCACTGCGACTTTTGTGCTCGATAAATGGCAATAGGCTCGCCCCCTATTGCATGGGACCTAACATAATTGGCGAAACGTGGGTGCTAGTTCACCTCTGCCTACCCCTTCGGGGATATAGGCGTGATTTATGTATGTATGTATGTACAAAGAAGAAATTATTGTGATCGCTCGTCGCAGGTCGTGACAACGAGGGTCCACACTCAGCTTGTATTTTATAGTATTTTTCGTACAGTCAACAGCACATCAGGTTACTACAAACTGTCAAATATTTCCAATCAATTTTGAACTTTATAATAAGGACGTTAAGGTTGAACCCGATGTGCTGGTGACTGTACATGTATAATAGTCTAGCCTCTTCCACATGATAGGAGTAAGCTGAGATCAGTTGTTTTTTTATCCTCGCACACTTTTCTTTCGAGTTTACTAATACATTCATACATAAATCACGCCTATATCCCCGAAGGGGTAGGCAGAGGTGAATTAAACACCCACTCTTCACCAATTTTGCTAGATCCCATGCAATAGGTGGCGAGCTTATTGCCATCTATCGGGCACGTAAATCGCAGTACTGCTAGGTGGTATAAGAGGAATGTTGGTGCCCACTATTCATCGCTGTCTTTACCATTAGTCGCCTTGTACAACACCCACGGGACCGAGAGATGGGGGTGGTGACAATTGTTTTCTGCACTGTTGTCACCAAAGTTCACGAATTCAAAGAAACCTGTGAAAATAATCTCTATCCGTAGAAATTTTAATTTAATAAATAATTAATATATAATAGAATAGAAATATTATATTGTAAGGACCTCAATTTTCCTGCCACATCTCCGATCCAAATTACTGGTTTTCATCTTATCCAAACTATTATAAATACAGATTTAGATTTTGTTCCTGCCGTCACCACACGGTTCATTATTTAAAAATATCGAATATATTTACTATCAAAAGTGAATCGTTATGGTTTTGAATGTTGATGGATGTCAAAGTAGAAGAAGACCACTGAAAAGATGGATGCATTGTGTAAGGTATGATATGCAGGTGATGGGTGTGGATGAGAGGAACACGAGTGACAGAAGAGAGTGCATAAGGTGATGATGATGATGAATTGCTACCAAAAACAATCATGGCGCCAGCGATCTTCGCCACATACATTATAATACCAACCTTCAACCTACATAGATAATTTACTGTACTTTTTATGGGTTCGCATAAAAAAAATCATCTTCTACGCTGTAATAGAAGCCATATGAGCGGCATTTAATATTAATTCTATTTTAAGTATTCATGAAAAAGAAGGCTGCAGGCTCTGAGAGAAAAAATTACGTAGAAACGACTGGGCTCGATTCATCCCAGTGGTGTTTTACCGCCTCCGTGGTCGTGTTTCGCCCACCGGAATTAAGACCTCGAGGTACCGGGTTCGATCCCCAGGGGAGTACAAACTTGTACTCGCTTTGGTTGGTGGCAGGACTTCTTTCAAGTCCGCCTGGCTAGTTACCACCATCTTACCAAACTCTGTGGACATAATAATAATGTTAACAGCATTATTGTGTTCCGACAATTTGTGATAAGATAGCCAGCCCCTCTGTGGTTGAGGGTTCCAGGTGAAGCTCGATTCCATCTTCGGCCCTTATCGTCACTTACCATCAGGTGAGATGAAGGCTAACAGCTTCCCTGTGGAAGAGAATAGGGGTGGTGACAATTGTATTTTGCTCAGCCACACGGCACCAACTCACCAACCCGCACTGGGCCAGCGTGGTGGGTTATGTATGGTCCATTCTCTCTATATTATTCCATTCATAAGGAAGGCCTGTGTTCCAGCAGTGGGGACATTAAAAATGCTGATGATATTACATACATAATTACATACATAAATAACGCCAATATCCCTGAAGGTTCTACCCTAGAGGTGAATTAAATATACACTTTTCGCCAATTCAGCCAGGTCCAATGTAATAGGTGGCGAGCCTATTCCCATCTATCTGGCACATGTTGCCACGTAAATATAAGTCTAAAGCCCCGTCCACACGGAACAAAAGAGCTTTAAAACAGTCTGACACAGAGTGGACACAGCTCGTTTCGTGTCTATTTACTAATTGGATTTACAATGCGAACTACTGGGTAGTTTTATTTTTTATTTGTTTCATGTGACTGCAAAGCGGGAGTGTTCTGCACCAACAAACAAATTGGATACAAAAGCTTAACGCTGCAGCGGAAACAAAAAAATAATTATCAATGGTAACTATTCATTTTAGATCGCATCGCATTGTGGAGAGGCTTTGATTGCGTTCTCTTACTATTTGCAAGAGCACTGCGTTGATTGAAATAAAACGAGTTTCACGGATTTAAGTCGCGTATATTTTTTTAAGTGTTTAGCTGTGTGGTGTCTTACATAAGGCGACTAAGGGTAAAGACAACGAAGAGTAATGGGCAGCAGCATTCCTCTATGTATGTATGACGTACATACATACATTCACAAATCACGCCTATATCCCCGAAGGGGTAGGCAGAGGTGAACTAGCACCCACGTTTCGCCAATTATGTTAGGTCCCATGTTATAGGTGGCGAGCCTATTGCCATTTATCGGGCAAAAAAGTCGCAGTACATTGCTATTGCTAGGTGGTACAAGAGGAACGCTGCTGCCCATTCCTCATCACTGATTTATCCTTAGTTGCCTTGTACGACACCCACGGGAGAGATTTGGGGTGGTGACAATTGTATTCTACTCTGCCGTCACCACGCGGCATGACGTATGTATATTTAATTGGTTAGCATTATTTATATTTAACCAGACGTCTCTGGAGGAGCTCGCTAGCTCAGTGGAATAGCACGCACGGCCTGCGATTGCTTAAACTAAGCAATGTTCCCTAAGGTCGGTCATTGGGTGAGTGAACAAAAATTTACTATCTCGAGCTCCTCCGTGCTTCGGAAGCCTCGCTAAGCCGTTGGTCCCAGCTGCATCTGCAGTCGTTAATACCCACCAACCCGCACAGGGCAAGCGTGGTGGGTTATGGCCCAATCTTCCTATATTCTTCCATCCTTAGAGAAGGCCCGTGCTTCAGCAGTGGGGACATTAAAGGGCTGGTGATGGTGATCCGATAGTTTTTGCGAAGTTCCCAGACAATTTTAGCGGTCCGCGTTTTAAACTGACACGTTTAAATTCATAGTAGTCCGCTAAAACGTAATATTGGGCTTGAAGTCAGATTCCAAACCGCCGCCTGGAGATGTAAGCGCTTCTCTTTACACTAACGATGGGGATGTGGCTTTATTGGCAATCCATTTTATCGATAAAGTATTAAATTATATTAACGGTAGCCGCCTGACACCAAGACTCTTTGGGTATGCTGTTGTTGGTGGATGGCCCTCCACCGTTCGGGTGCCCTAAGATGCTTATTGGTCTACACCGGCCGATCTCCTTTAGTCGAAAGTTAGTCTAACTAAAGTTATTTCGACCAAAGGCTTTTCAATGTTGGCACTGCCCAAAACTAACGGCGGATACCCGTTACGAAATATACCGTATTATCACCACCCCCGCCACTCCCGCGGTAAAGCCGAGAGGCCGATCGGATCAGGCCAAACCTGAACCGATTCGTAAACATATGGTCCTCATACAAGGGCAGTCTGGGCAGAATTGTTCTACCTGACCGGATACAAGTCCGTATCGTGTGTGTGTAATTTGTCATACACGATCCGTTCAGTTCTTCCGGTCAGGCCGATGTGAACGAATTGCTTTAGTCCATCCGGTCGACTGACGCGAGCTTTCCTTCCGGCTATATTACGCATACGCGATATGGATTTGCATCCTGTCAAGTATAACAGAAGGCAAAACTGTCCGTGTATGAGGCACTTAATGGGTAGCAGCGTTCCTCTTATACCAGCTAGCAAATACTGTGAATTGCGTGCCCGGTATACCGGAATATACTCGCTATTTTACATGGGACATAAATAATTGGTGTTACAAGAGTATAAATTCAAATAACAAGATGTCGAGTACAAGCTATTATTATTAGTAGTTCGTCGGTACTGTAACAAAGAAGTCGAAATGCAGTATATTGATTCGTACATACATACATACATACATAAATCACGCCTATATCCCCGAAGGGGTAGGCAGAGGTGAACTAGCACCCACGTTTCGCTAATTATGTTAGGTCCCATGTCCATAGGTCCATAGGTGGTGAGCCTATTGCCATTTATTGGGCACAAAAGTCGCAGTACTATTGCTAGGTGGTATAAGAGGAACGCTGCTGCCCATTCCTCATCACTAATTTATCCTTAGTCACTTTGTACGACACCCACGGGAAAGATTTGGGGTTGGTGACAATTGTATTTAGCTTTGCCGTCACCACACAGCCGAAATTAAAAGGTACTTACTTGTTCAACTTCGAAATTGATTTGATGACAGAGTAATTATAATAATAACTATCGTAGCATGAAATTAGTTAAATAATACATAATACAACCTATTTGATCTGTGTTCTAATGTATTTTGAAACTATCTACTAGTTAATGACGTGCCCAAGTAATAATGACAACGCCGTATCAATTTTAAATGTATTTATCTCAAACTTCACGACGGATACAAAGTTATGCTATTGTGATGTTTGAGACAGCAATTAATTGTTATTAAAGTGATTACTGACATACATCATTATTAAGTTTCGTAACTTTAACGAGATACAAAATTGGAATTGGAGCTGGTGTATGATATCTTTATTCGATACACGATTGTATACATGACGTACTTATTCCTCATGAAAATAAAAATAAACCTAAAAATATCACAGGTTTTAAGGAAGGTTTAAGTAACAGTGGGTTAGAGTTCATGCTGAGCTCACGTCTAATAGAAGAGAGTGAAAGAAGAAGATATGTTGTGCCGACCCTACTTAGAATAGGATAAGGGCAGGGAGAAGAAGAAGAGTGAGTATTTAGAAGAATGCAAACTCTCAAAATTATCGATAAGGCGGAAAAAATAGAGTAATAGCGCCGTGGATTAGCGCGCTCGCCCTGGGATTCAGTAAACTAAGCAACGTTTGCTAAGTTCATTGGATGGGTGACCAAAATTATATTGTCTTGAGTTGTTCCGTGCTCAGAAGGCACGTTAAGCCGACGGCTCCGGCTAATCTCCTTATATTCTTCCATCCATAGAGAAGGACCGTGCTCCATTAGTGGGCACATTAAATAAAGGGCTGGTGATGATGATGAGGTCTTAATTCACCTCTACCTACCCCTTCGAGGACAAAATAGGCATGATTTATGTATGTATTTGAACAATGTTTATCATTAAAAAAAAGTATTTACAAAGAAAGGAAGGTCAGAAAAATTTCGACATATTATCCCGTACCGGGACAATAATTTTTTGAAATTTTCGCAGAATACAGCCGCATATAGATGAAGATGCAATTTCGAAGTCCGCATCCTCTAAGAGCCTAATTGAAGTTTTATCGACAAACACCCGTCGACCGCCGCCCCTCCCTACACCGTTTGCCTGGCGAGCCACATTTTGTGGGAGTCTCTCCGCGTTCCCGAAATTAGATTTGCCCTGTGAGCTGTAATTCTGATTAAAACCATTTTCTGGGTCCACGTCGGGTGTCTTTGTGTGCGTTCTTGCAATGTTTCGCCTTTTAAACCTTTTCGGGGGTAATTAGGGGTGGGCTAACTGGGTGGATTAGCGCGGCGCGTGTGAACTGAGCAGGGATTTCAATGACGCCGACCGAAATGGCGGTAGCTGCGAAATAATTAAGTCTGTAGTATTTATATGAGCATGGACATATGCCCCCTTATTATAAAACATGGACTAAAAGTTAGTTACACGTTTCCATGTAATAGGTGGCGATCGGTGCTATTTATCGGGCACAAAAGTCACGCCGTGTGATGACGGCAGAGTAGAATACAATTGTCACCACCCCAAATCTCTCCCGTGGGTGTCGTACAAGGCGACTAAGGATAAATCAGTGATGAGGAATGGGCAGCAGCGTTCCTCATATACCATCTAGCTATGTACCTACTGCGACTTTTGTGCCCGATAAATGGCAATAGGCTCGCCACCTATTACATAGGACCTAACATAATTGGCGAAACGTGGGTGCTAGTTCACCTCTGCCTACCCCTTCGGGGATATAGGCGTGATTTATGTATGTATGTATGTACAAAAGTCGCAGTACATTGCTAGGTGGTATTCGAAGAACGCTGCTGCCCATTCCTCATCAGTGACTTGTACAAGTCGCCTTGTACGACACCCACGGGAAAGATTTGGGGTGGCTACAATTGTTTTCTTGAGGCAGATTTAATAAATACGCATCTCAAAAGATACTTAAAAACATTGTGTGTTCTAAAGTTATGATGACAGTAAAACATACTGTTGCAGGAATGCAATTTCTATTTATATCTTTTGTATTTTAAAAAGCGACACATCCACCTGAAAAAATACGCGAGTCGCACGCAGTACTTCAGGTGAAACAGGAAGAATGATGAAGTATTTTGATATATTTACGGGCCCAAATTAAGTGCAACTGTACCCATTTCATGCGGCGTAATCGGACAAGATGCAGTGGAGTCGCTTTGAAATTAAATGTTTTTTTTTTTTAAATATATTATTACCTTTGATTTTCTGGTCGTCTTTTAATAGAAACATGTACTTTTTGACCGTATCATTGGTCTGGTGGTTTTGTTCTTCGAGGTCCCGGGTTCGTTTCCCCCTGGGGAGTACAAATTTGTACTCGGATATCTGGTAGGATATTTTTTCAATTTCGAAAGGCATGCTACCACCATCATATTAAAATCTATCGCCGTAATAGAGCATAATGTTCAACATTATTTTGTTCCGATAATTTGTGATAAGATATCTAGCCCCTCTGTGGTTGGGGGTTCCAGGTGAAGCTCGATTCCATCTTCGGCTCTTGTCGTCACTTACCATCAGGTTAGATGAAGGTCAAGAGCTTTTCTATCTAGCATAAAAAAACTATGGCCGTGTGGTGACGGCAGAGTAGAATACAATTGTCACCACCCCAAATCTCCGTGGGTGTCGTACAAGGCGACTAAGGATAAATCAATGATGAGGAATGGGCAGCAGCGTTCCTCTTATACCACCTGGCAATAGCAATGTACTGCGACTTTTGTGCCCGATAAATGGCAATAGGCTCGCCATTACATGGGACCTAACATTATTGGCGAAACGTGGGTGCTAGTTCACCTCTGCCTACCCCTTCGGGGTTATAGGCGTGATTTATGTATGTATGTATGTATAAAAAAACTAATCAAATGTCATCAAACTGACATGCAGGGGAAACTGGGGCAATTTGAACGACATGTTCCAAAAACAATATCGTAATAATGCACTTTAAACAGACTTACTGCCGCACTCAGAGACGTTAAATACCGTTAATGAGTACTTAACGTCAAAAATGACAATTCAAAACTAGTCGCTATTCTTGCCGGGTCTATGGTCTAGATTTGAATGAAAATGTTTGACATAAAATACTCATTAAAGTAATTTGACGTCTCTGAGAGCGGCAGATAGTAATGTATAGCAGATGGAGCCACTGTTAATCAAAATATTTATCTTCAAAGTGTTCATATAAAAATTTATTTAAATTTGCATCGGCTTTAAGAGAATCTGGTAATTTATTATAAATTTTAATTGGTCTTTGGTAAGGATCTGAAGTGTGCATTGTTAATTAAAATTTGGATTTTAATTAAGATTTTGTTTACTAACTGACACATGTCCAATAAAGACAAGCACGGTCGAATTAAAATATTGAGACTGAGGTTTAAAATTATGATTTCAATCATACCTCATTTATTTAAGATACACCAGCGACATTACCATGTTTATTTATGTAGTATATACCTACAAACTATCTTCTCCATGCCCTGTTCCCAGTCTATCTGGGGTCAGCGCAGTATTTTTCCTCTTCCATTCATATCGGTCAGACGTCATCAAGCCATCCACTCCCTTTTGATTCACATCATCCATCACACCGTAAAGGTGCTAGTGTTTAATGAATGCATAGAAAAGGAACGGAACGGACCATGTCGAGAGACCAATGAACGGAGAGAGTAATTAGAATGACAACATTTCAATCCATACTGCTCAAAGTTTTGGCTTAGCCGGCCGCCTGCCTGACACAAACCCTCTTTGTGTATGCTGTTATTTGTGGTTTGCCCTCCACCATTCGGGTGCCCCGAGGTGCTTATTGGTCTACACCTGGCAATCTCCTTTAGTTGATTTTTATGACACCCATGGGATGAGTCGGGGCTGGCCTATTCTACGTTATTTGTTCGCTCCCAGGCCAGCAGGTCCTAGGAACAGCTCAGAGATATACCTACAAACTATACAGGAAAAAAAAATCATAATTTCGAAGGAGTTCTATAAAAAACAACTTGACACGAGATTTTTTTTATATTACATTATGTGTATTTAAAATATGTCCCTCATCTAGTATCTTTAACACAAGTGCTTATGCTACTTACCTTGGGCTAGATGATAGGTGAGAGTGTCATCATCCTCATCACCAGCCGTTAAATGTCCTCGCTGCTGGAGCACGAGCCTTCCCTATGGATGGAAGAATATAGGAAAAATGTGGCCATAACCCACCACGCTGGCCTAGTGCGGGTTGGTGGGTCGGTGAGAGAATGTAAGAAATATTTATTTATGTAGATTTACCACTATGTGACTTCTACTCCACGGATCCTCTGTGCGTTGAGATTATGTATTATATCAACAGAGCCCTCAGGGCCTCTTATTATTTCATGCTGTTCCTTTATTAACTTGTTCCCCACTCACCTGTCTTTGTTCAAGGCTTCTAATTAATCACTTTCTAGTTTTAAAATATAGGCATCGTATTGCTTTGTTGAGAATTTATCTGTTGTTTTAGGTACTCCTGATAATAAATCGCGATGGATTGTCTCTCGTAAGAATTCAATTAGGTACTTTTGATAAAGTAGGAGCTCGCTAGCGCAGTGGCATAGCGCGCTTCGCCTGCGATTGCGTAAACTAAGCAATGTTCCCTAAGGCCGGTCATTGGATTGTGACCAAAATTGATTACCTTGAGTTCCTCCATGCTTCGGAAGGCACGTGAAGCCGTTGGTCCCAGCATCTGTAGTCGTACCCAACAACCCGCACTGGGCCAGCTTGGTGGTTTATGGCCCAATCTCTTTTTATTCTTCCATCCATAGGGAAGGCCCGTGCCCCAGCAGTGGGGACATTAAAGGGCTGGTGATGGTGATGATAATATTATTAACGGACGTCAAAGTCCTTCGAGAAAACGAAAGACATAAATGATGCAGCAAATCTATACTAATATTATAAAGCTGAAGAGTTTGCTTGATTGGTTGGTTAAACGCGCTAATTTCAGAAACTACTGGCTCAAATTCAAAAATTCTTTTTGTGTTGGATAGTCCACTTATCGAGGAAGGCTAAAGGCTATATTATAACAACCGACATTAACGCGAGCGAAGCCGCGGGCGACCACTAGTCCTTTATACAGCTAGCTAGCTCCTAAGCGATTCGCTTCCCTATACTTTTCGAAGATATTGTGTTAAGCACACAAAAAGGGGGTAGCATTAAAACACTGAACACACTTCAGGAGGAGGCCATGTCTTGAACATAAAGTGACATAAATATAAGCGAGAGCCGCGAGTTATGGCGTTTTACAGGATCCACGTGATTTCGCATAACAAAACGGACACGAACTTATATCGACTGGAAGTGGCTCAGTAATTTTTATTTTACAACCCTTTCGAGTGTCTTCACTCTTCTTCTTCTCCCTGTCCTGTTCACAGTCTATCTGGAGTCGGCGCAGTATGTTTCCTCTTCCATTCATATCGGTCAGACGTCATTAAGCCATCCACCCCCTTTTGATTCATATCATCCATCACACCGTAAAGGTGCTAGTGATGAATGAATGTATAGAAAAGGAACGGAACGTACCATGTCGAGAGACCGATGAACGGAGAGAGTGATAGGAATCACAACAATCCAATCCATACCTTTTTATTTGTGGACCGCGCCGAGTGCGCTGGAATGATATTTCATCATGATATATTCAATACATCATAGTAACAAGACCCTAAATTCTGTTCAAATCGTTCGTAGCTTATACCTACCAATATGAGAGCTCATGCGAAGAAGTGCATGTGATGGCTTAAGCGTAAAAGGGGGAAGATGCGTGCGAGGTCCAAATAAAGGGGTACATATGTGGGTACATAAGTGAAAAGGAGATGTGTATTCTACTATAACTATTAACTTGTGTATCGAATATATATATATATATATATATATATATATATATATATATATATTTTAAATACTATTCAAAGTTTTGGCTTAGGTTTTACAGCCGGCCGCCTGCTTGACACCAACCCTCTTTGGGCATTGACAAACTTCTTGAGTATCTTCTCTATATGGTTTCGAAATTTTGTTATACTTTTTTAAAATTTTGTACCTAGCACTAATGACTTTTCAACTTTCGCGTTGCTTTATCAATATAGGTTAGAACGGGAATTAACGCGATTATGTAGGTATTTACCTTTTTTAATTACGACGTTTCGGCCGGGTTGCACTGACTGTGGTCACAGGTGGACTGGGGAACAGCTACAGGTTTGTACCTTTAGCTTACCGCCTTATGATAAAATCTTTAGTTGTTTCAGAGAAAAAAAGGACAGAGATTTTCGAGACAACCGATATTTTTAAATTAATCATTAAAAAATATCAATTGTCTTCGTTAGTTTAGATCTGTCTTCCATGATAACTTTATCTCGAGTAATTGTAGTTCGGCTCATCTAGGTTGTTTCTAAGCTCTGCTACGACACAATTTCTTTTTTTATATTATTACCTACGTAATTGGTTCTTCACGGTGTTTGTGGAAACAAGAGTGAAGAGTGAGATACTCCCAGGGTATAATAACCATGGGGCACCCTTGGGAATGATGGAGGGCAAAACCAACATCAATAGCATACCCAAAGAGGGTTGGTGTCAGGCAGGCGGCCGGTTAAGCCATAACCTTGAGACATGACATGGTGCTTTTCGGCTGTTTTCTATAATATGCATTTTTCTTCATGTTTTATGTTTTTAATCTGTATATTTACCAGTTTCGAGTAAAGAGAAAGGAAAATATTGATACTTTTTTTGTCGATTTCGATTGGTTTTAACCCTCACAAATATATTATAATGTTTAATAGCACTAGAACCCCACATAAAAATTTGTCGGTTCATTTCGATTTCACCCAGTATTCATTGAGTTGCTTTAACAATCATTTAGAGATATCAACGGGAGCGAACGCCGCGGGTAAAAGCTAGTACCGAACAAAGGGACAACCGGAGCTATGGTATAATTTAGCCAAAACAGCTTTATTAGGTACACCAGGGGGCCTACCGCCTAACTCGATTGCTGATGATAGCTATATAACAATGCACTGCTTGCGGCTATAGCAGCCATCCTGAATTTTTAGGTAGTACGGATTTTGTGCCAAATTTATACAAAATCATTCGGTGATCATTCGTTCAAAGCTATCGCTTAAAGTTTAGGTGCATTTGGTGCGAAATGACAGCATGACGTCATAAGCTTTTGCTTTAGCAATCGAGTTAGGCGGTAGGCCCCCAGAGCGTCGCATACAAACCAACGCAGTAATGTATGCACTGACGCTGCGCTCGGAAAATGTATGCATATTTATGTATGAGCCATGTAAATAGCAGGCGCCACGCTAAAACATTACAGTGGGCTACGGACGTACTACAGTCGAAATAAAATTCAGTTTTAATGCGCGCTATGCAAATGTTTGGGGACCGGAGGACAGCCCGAGTGACTGTCTGTACAAGTTTTTTATTATTTTCTTTTAAGCTAGACAGGGAAGCTCTTGCCCTTCATCTCACCTGATGGTAAGTGACGATAAGGGCCGAAGATGGAATCGAGCTTCACCTGGAACCCTCAACCACAGAGGGGCTGGCTATCTTATCACACATTGTCGGAACACAATAATGCTGTTAACATTATTATTATGGCGACAGATTTTGATAAGATGGTGGTAGCTAGCCAGGCGGACTTGACAGAAGTCCTACCACCAACCAAACCGAGTACAAATTTGATCGAACCCAGGACCTCTGAATCTGGATCTCAATACCTATAGACGAACCACTGGACCACGGAGGCGCTAGGCGGTTGAAATTAATCTATACTAACTAATAGCTAAAGCTGAGTAGAGTTTGTTTATTTGATTGGTTGGTTGGTTGGTTAAGTACGCTAATCTCAGAAACTACTGGTTCAAATTGAAAAATTCTTTTTGTGTTGGTTAGTCCATTTATTGAGGAAGGCTGTATAACAACCGACATTAACGCGAGCGAAGCCGCGGGCGACCACTAGTTTAAAGTCAAAGTCAAAATTCGTTATTCATATCAGGTATGATTACAATACACTCATGAATCGTCAAGACGTTGGATATTGAAAACTTGTGTGTCCAAGGGAGGATGGGGGAGTGCGCAGTATGCCTCAGTTTGTAATGATATGTCTCCAAAACCCACCTAATTTAATAAGTTATTTAAATAGTTATCTAGTTTAATAATATTTCTCTATGACTGCCTTACCCGGCATTCTATATGTACATATACTACACTAATGCCCAAACTATGTTCAGAAACATACGACCTCAGTGGCAGCCGTTTTAGGAATTCAAAAGGGTAACCCGTTTCCATGGCTACGCTGTTTGTCAGATTCTTGGATTTGCCAAGTTCACACGATATATGTCGGATGATGGATATATTTAGGGGGCCAATCGAAATAGAGTCTTATAACATATGGTTAAGGTTCTTCAACAATTATTTTAATAAGGTAAATACTAGACCCATTTTGAAAAGACTTTGAAAAAGGAGCAGGTTCTATGTTTCTGTGAATTAAGATCCCGAGATCCCGTGTTCGATCTTCAGGGACTACAAAGGAGATGTTCCAAAATGGCCCATGTATTTGTACACTATATCAAAAAATATAGAAAAAAATTGATGATTCTGGGAAAATGGCAAATCAAATATAATGTAATTACAGTTTTTTGGCTTAAACATTTTTTAAAACCATTAGAATCACATACATCCTATATTCTAAGGTGGTAGGAGTAGGGATGCGCGACGCATCGCAGCTGTGTGTACAAGCCCAAAGTATTAAACACCAAATGAACGCGGCCCATTCCCATTCGTATTCCGTGTGCGGCGTGAAAAACGGAAAGATGCAAAAACACGCGGTATGTTTGTCGGTTCTGATTGAATCCGCGGCCAGCGCAGCCGTTGCTTTACCAGCAATCTGGTGATGAATTGACTCTTGGCTTGTTTTAACGGGGTTTTTAAGTGATTGTTAAGTACAGTTTCCACCTAACGGAATACGTCGCATCGTTTGGATTGGGTAGGAACGTAGCGGCGACATCCGATCGTGGCCTACGTATACGGCTTCCGTCGCGGTTTCGTCAACACAACATGTCAAAACTCATCCTCGCCACCCCTCTCTCTCAGCCAAGTCATATTTGGAAAGGTTCTGTGAGAAGAACATACTATAAGAACATGATCGATGCCGTGTGGTGACGGCAGAGCAGAATACAATTGTCACCACCCCAAATCTTTCCCGCGGGTGTGGTACAAGGCGACTAAGGGTTATAATGCAAACAATGATGAGGAATGGACAGCAGCGTTCCTCTTATACCACCTAGCAGTGTACTGCGATTTATGTGCCCGATAGATGGCAAAAGGCTAGCCTAGTCACCTATTACATGGGCCCTGTCCTAATTGGCGAAACGTGGGTTTTGATTCACTTCTGCCTTCCCTTTCGGGGGTTTAAGCGTGATTTCGGGATGTATACAATTTATACCAAACGAAACGAGTCGCATCGGTTCGGGTAGGTGAAGAAAAGATGCGGCGACATCCGATCGCGGTTGGCAGAAGAATTGACCAACTGCCCAGAATTAGATTGTGACTTAAAGAGACGAAAACTTTCAGCATTCCATGAATTCACCGTTGTCTGTCATGTCGTTGTCATCTGTGACCCGGGACATATATATATATATATGCCGTGTGGTGACGGCAGAGTAGAATACAATTGTCACCACCCCAAATCTCTCCCGTGGGTGTCGTACAAGGCGACTAAGGATAAATCAATGATGAAGAATGGGCAGCAGCGTTCCTCTTATACCACCTAGCAATAGCAATGTACTGCGACTTTTGTGCCCGATAAATGGCAATAGGCTCGCCACCTATTACATGGGACCTAACAGAATTGGCGAAACGTAAAAATATATATATATACATACATAAATCACGCCTATATCCCCGAAGGGGTAGGCAGAGGTGAACCAGCACCCACGTTTCGCCAATTCATATATATATATATATATATATCTGTGTCCCGGGTCCATAGTGTGGTAGAGAGCCAGTCATATTACGTAGGATTCTGTAAGTGCAACCTTAGAGCCGGTGTGTCAATTCAACTCGACCAATTTTTAAAAATTGTTACTAATGGTTAAATTTCATTCTCATTATTAAATTGTCACGGATGACTCAAGATGAAAGTGACCACGTAAGCTTAAAACAATATATCATTATATCATATTTTAACCTTTAGTTAAATATCAGACTGATGATGAGTTAGAATACATGTGACACGACAGTCGCCATATTGTTTCCTCTGTAAAATCGTCAGTTTCATACATTTATTATTCTTTCGAATAGATTGACTACCTACTTGTCAACATTCGATTTCGATGTTCCAACTCAACCGAAACCACGGGTTTCCCCATAGGAGAATTTACGATCCTATTTTTCTTGTAACTGACTTATTAGGCAAATTTTAATACTACACGTACAGCCGGGCCGCCCTAATTGTCCGGGGCATTCTAAATAAGCCGTATTATAATGCAAGGCACGACCTACGACGGTCACTATGTAAATACGAGGTTTCATTACTTCACCAGTGACGGATTAACTAACTAAACTTAACTAGCTAGTCTCAGGTCGAACTGAGATCATACATACATCATCATCATATCTATGGATGGAAGAATATAGGGAGATTGGGCCATAGCCCACTACGCTGGCCCAGTGCTGGTTGGTGGGTATTAACGACTGCAGATGCAGCCGGGACCAATGCAACGGCTTAACGTGTCTTCCAAAGCACGGAGGAACTCGAGAAGAGGCCCAGGGTTCGATCCCCAGGGGGGTACAAATTTGTACTAGTTTCGGTTGGTGGTAGGACTTTGTCAAGTCCGCCTGGCTAGCTACCACCGTCTTATCAAAATCTGTCGCCATAATAATAATGTTAACAGCATTATTGTGTTCCGACAATGTGTGATAAGATAGCCAGCCCCTCTGTGATTGAGGGTTCCAGGTGAAGCTCGATTCCATCTTCGGTCCTTAATTATAGCTTCGCGGGTGTTTAAACACCTCTGACTTAGGAGACGAGAACTCTCAGCATTCCATGCATTCACCGCGCGGGTGCCGGGTCCATAGCGTAGCAGAGAGGAGTCAGTGGCAGCGCCTGGGACTTGTGACCCAAGTGTAGGTTTAAGGGATCCCCCTTGACAACTAGTCAACACTCACCTCCGCGACCCCGACTCCCTCTGCCCAGCCATATTTGGTAAGATTCCGCGAGAGCCACCTCAGACACACGTTCCAGTTTAGAACTTACGATAGCTCAAAGACGATATAAAGGCGTGAAATATGTATGTACTAAAAGCACTTATACCAGGGGAACTAATCAATAAATATCACGTGACAAGCAATGAGTATTTTCTCCAAAAGACATCGCACGCACCAAAGCAAAATTGATATTGATGACACAAATTACAGTGATTAATGCAAGAAGATTAGTCGCTGTCACTCTCCATTGGAGACTCGAAAGAGGAATGCTAATTGTACTGTTTTTACATTTCGCTTTAATGACACCGTCCTTTTGGTGGGGACAATGAGAAATGAGCTGTTATAGCTCGTGGGGATATTTCAGATGGGATTTAATATGCTTAGAAAGATTGGTTTTGCCATTAGAATAAATAATAAAAAATAATAAAAAATTTGACAATCACACTTATCATCTAGCCCAAAGTAAGTAGCATAAAATATATGGATACTAGAAGACTTGGGAACAAAATGTCTGTGTTATATTTCCGGTAAGTAATAGGGGGTGGTCCTATTGCCATTCAATTCATTAACTAACTTAAGGAATTACAGGTCAAACATGTTTATTAATCTATTCCATTCAGGTTGGTCCATCTTAAATGAGATATCGTCCACCATAACAGTAGCTAAAATCCGAAATCCAATTCGAATACCTACCTCGGAAAATAAGCGAAAATCCTCGGAAAACGCCCAAATGATAGTCGAAATTAAAAATCTCGTAAAACGACGTAAATGGAATCTTCTTGTCAAAGCAAAATGCTTGGTTCACGCTCTGTTGGCCTTCTCTATTAGGCTTAGCTCGGCAAAGAATAGAAAACAGAGGTTGCAAGTGATATTAAGACATACATACATAAATCACGCCTATATCCCCGAAGGGGTAGGCAGAGGTGAACTAGCACCCACGTCTCGCCAGTTATGTTAGGTCCCATGTAATAGGTGGCGAGCCTATTGCCATTTATCGGGCACAAAAGTCGCAGTACATTGCTATTGCTAGGTGGTATAAGAGGAACGCTGCTGCCGATTCCTCATCGCTGATTTGTCCTTAGTCGCCTTGTACGACACCCACGGGAGAGATTTGGGGTGGTGACAATTGTATTCTACTCTGCCGTCACCACAAGGCACAATATTATAGATATTGAGGTAAAAAGTTGATTTGTGGGTTAAAATAACTAGAATTTATTTCGAATGGAGTGCAGTCGCTTTATCTCTTTCCCGTTCTTCTCAGAACAAGGCCTGCTGGTAGTTTACGAACGGATGGTGTAGGTAGATTATAACGTTCAATATTGGAAACCGTTTTTCTATGATACACACGTTTCCAGTGTTTAACGTTATTTCTTTGATTCATGGGTGTATTTAATGATACCTCATACGAATAAACCATATTTTCATTTTCATTTTCTCAGTGATACAAGAACGTATAAAGTAACCAAGGCATTGTTGATAATCGAAAATACAATTTTGCTATACATACATTGCATACGGTCATACATAAATCACGCCTTTTTATCTCCGATGTAGTAAGGCATAGGTGAATTATTAATTAATTATTATTTTCCAGGATACTGATCCTCTGGACATCTTCAAGGCTAGAGTGAACAGGTATCGTCTAGGCGAGCGTGTACCGTCTTAGGCCTCATCTTCGTTTTCCACAGGCATGATATTGGACAAACTGCCCAAGACCTGACTCATCTATCAGGTTAATCTTTGACGTAAACATTACGGCAGTAACACGAAATGACACGTGTACAAAAGAGGCCAGAAGATCATACTAAGTAGTTTGACAAACAATTTCTGAATCTACCTTCAATCTCTTTTGCGGGTATATCGCGGGAGAGATTTGGGGCGGTGACAATTGTTTTCTGCTCTGCCAAAATTGTGTCAGAGGACGCGACCAAGAAATGATCGCCTTTAGTGGTTTGTGATGATGAAGATATAGAAGAATAACATACGCCCGGTAGATGCTTAGCTATCTTTATTCCCAAAACTGATTTGTTCATTTCTTTCTTCGATTTTTACTGTCACTATTACTCGATTGGAATACTGAATAACTTAGCGTGAGAGATACACGAGAGATACACATTTAAACCAGAGGAATCATCTCACATAGCATCAGATCAGGGACTCAGATAATACAATATTTAGGACATTTTAGGATATCATCTTCCGTTGCGCTAGAAAAACGCAAATAACTATCCGTAGCTATTGTGATAAGCCGCCGTATCGCATCAGAATATTTCCGAGACCCTTCTCCGTCAATGTGAATAATTAATTCAGTGGTAGCAAGCACTATACTCCAGACGTGTGTGGGCAGAAAGTTCTCGAGTAATCTGTTTATAACATAAGCAGACACGTCGAATGTATACACGGTATTAATGATTCAGTGAGACTGCGTACATTATCGACAAATTGCTGGCTAAATACCTCCAGGTCGGAAATGCCTTGTCATAGTAGATATATATGTCATAGCAGACATATAGTGGTCCCTAAAGTAATCAGTTACAACAAAACAATAATTATGGAAACTTTGTAACAGAAATAATAACACACTGAACAATGCTAACTTATTGCTGCACTCAGAGGCGTCAATTAACTTTAATGAGTACTTAAAGTCATCCTTAAGCCTGGCAAGAATGGAGATAGCTTGTCATTTTTTGACATTAAGTACTCGTTAACGTAAATTGACGTCTCTGAGTGCGGCGTCATTTAATAGAGGTTTTTGTGCTCATAAATTTATAAGAACCCAACCTAACTGAGACTGCATTTTAAAGAAAACTCTAATGTACTTAGTCTCGGCGGCAGATAAAACCTCATGATTCTCAAACTAAGCAGGCAACAATGTAACTCTTCTAGCGTAGGAGTTATTGAATAATTTAGCGTGGCAGTTTCTCCGGGAGAAGTTGGATACTATCCGTCTGAATTACACCGAGACAGAGGAACGGGCAAAAACTGGATTGTTGGCACGTAATAATTGTGTGCTTTCCATTGAAAATTTGCTTTTGCGTCTTTGCGGGTTACTTTAGAAGGAATGGAGGAACCGATTTTTCGTTCTGTTTGTCCTTATTCTGAAAAAAATTATTCTTAGGCCGCGATCACATGGACTGCACCACAACAACTGCACGATGTCGCATCGGCAACCGCACGCAGTCGCTATATTCAACTGCATGCAGTGTCTGCAGTTGGATCTGACTTCGCGTAGTTGACGCCAAGCATCTAGACCAGCAGCTCAGTGTTTGGTTTGACGTCGAAACGGAAGCACAGACACTACTTCTAATATTATTAATACGGCGCCGCCGCCGGCAGCGATGTAGTAATCGAATTAAAAAGCTGCAACGTGCAGCGCGGATATGGATTTATCCTTTGCTATTAAATTACCATACGGAAAGTGTTTTTTCAAATCAAATCAAAATTCGTTTATTCATATCTGGTTTGATTACAATACACTCATGTATCGTCAAGACAAGAAATTAAGACAAGATGAACGTAAGTTTTACATCTATTTTAGAATGTCAATTGCTGCATTTGATCAATTAAACGATTTACTAAAAGAATCAGTGTTTTCATCTTCAATCCATTTTTGAAACCGTTCGTCGCAACCGACGTTCATTCGGCTTCAAAAGTAACTGCTGACTAACTGCATGCGAACGGCGGTGGAGAGCATGCGGCGAAAATACACAACTGTAGCCAACCGCGCGGAGTTGAAGGCACGACTGCATACAGTTGATATTGACTTCACTCGACTGCAGCCGACCGCGTGCAGTTGATACCATGACTGCACGAAGTCGGTCGTACAACTGCACGTAGTTAAATGTATCGACCGCGCGCGGTAGCTGCGATGCAGTCCGTCTGATGTCAGCCTTACTTTCATATTTGGAACTATGTTTCCGCAAAGAAAAAGACGTCTATGCCTAAAGTAAGGAGCCTCCCAGATTACGATTATGGTTATTAATGCTAGAATCCTTGATGATGTAATTATTGCGTAAACCAAGCAATGCTCTCTGACATATTGTAAAAACCTCAAAGGCATTTTTTGCTTTTCCAAAGAATATACAGACAATTTTTTTCAAAAAATTATTACGTTGTTTACAATTGGATGCAGCTTTGTAATTGAAATCCACCAACAGTGACACTTCATTTTAGAATAAACCCCTATAATAGTAAAAAAATAATGTCCAACCTTCGCTTTTACCGAAGACCTTAACCACGGCGAATCGAACGGTCACAAACTAGGCTTTCTACCGTCTGTATTTCAACAAAAGAAACGCCCAAATAATGTTTGTTAGCAAAGCCAGCCTAAAGAAAGGCCCTAACTCAACACCCTGCGGTACACTTCCATTTTCTAATAAAACACTATAAAGCTTCCGATCCTAGTGTACACAGCTTAGTTCGCTAGTAATACTCATTCCCAACATTATCGAAACATTGTTCACTAACAACCAACAAAACGGATAAAGTTATGATTAACTTGTTGTGTTCAACTTAGTCGCACGCTTATGACAAGTCAACAACAGCTTTAATACCCTGCTGCATTAATATGTAATGTTTTAAACTTACTTTTGGGGATAATACTTCTATTGTTGTGCGAGTTATTTGATGAAGTGGTGGGTTGGTTTAATGGACTCTCTCAACTTTATTACAACATCTAGGTACGGTGACATGTTGACTAACGTTTACTATAATATGTTTTGCAATTACATTCCCTCAGAAAATAGGGTTTATTGCACATACAGTGTTCTAATGTAAAACTTATGAAATGTTAGAACCAATGACGTTACCCGCCTAGTTCTATCAAGTTTATAAAACACAAATCACTTTTATTTAGTAGGCAGAGGTCAATACTTTTGCCAAATATGTTAGGTCGCATATAATAGGGGGCGAGCCTATTCCTATTTGCCAGGCTCGTAAATTGCTAAGGGTTTACAAGAACGTTGCTGCCTATTCCTAAAACCAACATTAACGCGAGCGAAGCCGCGGGCGACCACTAGTGTGGAATATAAAAGAACAAAAGGTTTTAGTGTTAATAATTGAAAAAAGAGAAAAAACCACAAGAACGTCTGATTTACCGCACCTTTGTGTAATATTAAAGTTTATTCATTACTTTAACGCCTCTCGGGACTGAAGTGTATTGGAAACCTTCGAGTTGAAGAAACTAAGAAATATTTCTTTGTTCCCAGTACCTACAAGTTGCAGGAAACTTTAGTATCAAGGACGTCTGGTGAGAACTAACGAATTCTTGGAACGGGTGTCCTTATTTAGGTACTAGTGGTCGCCCGCGGCTTCGCTCGCGTTAATGTCGGTTGTTATATAGCCTATAGCCTTCCTCGATAAATGGACTGTCCAACACAGAAAAAAAATTCAATTTGAAACAGTAGTTTTTTAAATTGGCGCGTTTAACCAAACAAACTCTTCAGCTTTATAATATTAGTATAGATTTCTGGACTGTTGCTGACCACTCTCTCACCCTCTGACCACATACATAAATCGCGCCTATGTCTCCGAAGGAATAGGCAGAGGTGAAGAAGAACGGACTATGTCGAGAGATCAATGATTGGAGAGACTGATTAGAATGACAGCATTCCAATCCATACTACTGCTCAAGGTTTACAGCCGGCTGCCTACCTGACACCAACCCTATTTGGGTATGGTGTTGTTGGTGGTTTGCCCTCCACCATTCGGGTGCCCCAAGGTGCCCATTGGTCTATACCGGGCAATCTTCCTTAGTTACGACACCCCTGGATTGAGTCGGGGCTGTCACATTCTACGTTATTTTTCGCTCCCATGCCAGCATGGCAGGCAGATGGTTTTTACTGTTATTCATCATCATCATCAACCCATGCTCGTCCACTGTTGGACATAGGTCTCTCCCAATGCACGCCACTACTCCCGATTTTCGGCCACTCTCATCCAGCTCACTCCAGCCAGCCTACGAATGTCATCATCCCATCTTGTCGCAGGGCGCCCTACATTACGTTTACCGAGTCGCGGTCTCCACTCAAGAACTTTACGGCTCCAACGGCCGTCAGTTCTGCGGCGAATATTAACGAATATTAAACTCGAATTCCATCTTGAAATCCATACGACGCCACACAATGTATTCATTGACCCAATTTCTCGCGGTCGAATTATACGAATCGGAACCGAGCTTTTCTGTGTAATTGAGTTTTTTTTTTCATAATTCTCCCGCTAATTGCGCGCTTCGGAAGTTCGTTAGCGTGGCGATCCTTATTTTTGCTTCCGCTCATTATTAATTATATATCTCTCCCTTTTATTAAGATCGGGATGTGCTACAAAAAAGAAGAATGTGCCAGACCCGTCTCGGTTCAGACGTGGAGAAAATCTCCTCGGGGAAAAGTAACTCACACTAAATGCCGAGACGAAACACAGTCAAGTGGTGGAGAGAGATTTTGTCCAAGTCCCGCGCTGGGCCTACATGGATAAAATGTGATTGCCCGGTGTAGACCAATAAGCACCTTGGGGCACCCGAATGGTGTAGGGCGAACTACCAACAACAGCATACCCAAAGAGGGTTGGTGTCAGGCAGGCGGCCGGCTGTACAACCTAAGCCAAAACCTTAAGCTTTCTTTGTAATATTTTTCTCTAAATAAGTAATGTTTAAATAAAAATCAAATTGTAATTTATTTCTGCCGCGCTTGCGAAAAACACATTATCTACCTTTTTACAACTTCTGAGCAAAACGCGTTTATATATTTTTTTCCTAGTATAAGTACTTGTATATCCGGACCTAAGCTAGCTATTGATGTAAAAATAATGGACTGGGAGTTTATTGAAGTTACAGAGTTCGTTTTCGTGATTTCATTAATTATGTAGGTATTATATCAATTTCGCTAAAAATCGTATATATCGCCTTCTTCGTAAGCACGGCAGATTAGGTCACCTATTCAATGACTAGCCTTCGCGAACAGTGCTTAGGTTACGCAATAGCGTGTCGATCTTGGTGTGAATATAACTGCTTCGTTTTGTTTTTTTTTAAGCAATAACATAGCTTTTATGGTCGGAGAGGAAAATTGTGCGTACATCCAATTTGATACGTAAACGCAGCGTTGCGTGAGGCTTATTACTACTGTTAGACAGTGAATGAGAAATGAGGGTGCTTTTACACACCACGATTTTCGTTTTTCACTTTCGATAATAGTTTTGTCAGCATTAAAGCTAGAGTTCACCAACACTTAAACAGGCGATTATTATTGAACCGTCGATTTTTTACATTTTATCGTATGGAAGAACTGTCAAAACTGACGGTTATTTTTGAATACCTTGTTTTAGTCGCGCTCGAGTACACCAACAGTGTACTCGAGCCTTAGACTAACTTTGGGTTTCCATTCTCTTCGGTGTATATTCGCCAGTTACCCATAAATATAATATTTTTTAAAAAACATTGATGATATACACACACTTATAAATAAGGCTTAGTTGTTATCCTAGAAGGTCCAAATCCTCGAATACACCAATGCCTACCGCATTGGTGTATTAATCAAATTTATCTACACTTCGATAACTATGTAAGCTCCGGTGTAAGAGGGGACGAGCCCATTGCCATCAAACGTGAACGTAAATCGCAGTATATTGCTAAGTGGTAAAACAATTATGCTGCTGCCAATTGTTCATTAATGTTTCAAATATAGTACTCCAAAAGTTACTCAAACAAAGCGCAATGGAGAGGGCTATGCTTAATGTTTCCCTACGTGAACATATCAGAAATGATGAGCAGATCTGCAGAAGACCGAAGGTCAAAAAAATTAGCTAGTCCTTTCCCCGCTCGCCTGAAATCGGATCGCGATCGCGGCGCCCCCGTCGCGTCGGATCGTCCCCTGTAAAAACATGCCACATTAGGAAGATTAAAATTGTTTTCGTGCTGACAAGACGCTGATGTTTCGCATTTTGATAGCAGTATTGTTTGCACACATTCGTCTTGCCTTTCGTAGGGGTAAGGGCTTGTCTTGAGGAAAACTTGGTACATGTATACGCTTGTATTGTAGACATCTGGGTCATAGAAGAGTATTGTCGATCGAAAAAAGGGTCAGATTGAAAAATTCTTTTCGTGTTAGATAGTCCATTTATCGAGGAAGGCTATAGGCCATATAACAACCGACATTAACGCGAGCGAAGCCGCGGGCGACCACTTGTCTATGAATAAACTTTTTTCATTATTTCAGAAGAACTAGCCCCGCCTTAGCGAATCCTCCGCATTATCAGCAAATGGGGGTTCCGTTATTTATTAATGGTTTTTCTCTCCCTCCTCTCTCTTCTTAAGACGAATCTGTTGTCAACGCCCGTTAGGCTGACGACGGTTTTGAGAAGGGGTCACACTTATTTATATGCGCCTTGACGGGTTTGCTTGGACCTCGAAATGGGCTCTAAATTGTGTCTTTTTTGCCGAATTTGGACTTTGGACTTATTGAATGCAACATAAACATACATAGGTATACATAACATCATGTCTATATCCCGAAGGGGTAGGCAGAGGTGACTTAACACCTGCGTTTCGTTATTATATCAAATCACTCCGTTTTGATTCATATCATAATCCATCAAACCTTGCGATGAATGAAGTAACAGAAAAGATTGAAAAGAGGAACGGACCATGTCGGGAGACCGACGAATGGAGAGAGTGATCGGAATGCAAATATCCCATCCGTACCGCTCAAGGTTTTGGCTTAGGTTTTACAGCCGGCCGCCTGCCTGACACCAACTTCTTTCGGTAAAAGATTAACAAATAAAAACATACTATGAAAAATGCCTAATCTTTTCAAACTAAATATACCTTAATAAAATCTTTCATGCTAGTGACGAATGTCTCATAGGGGCTGACTTTATTTTTGGCATAATTTCTGTTTTTAAGGTCTATTTGTAGCTCGTTGTGTACGCCAAGTCTATGTATGGAGCTAATATTTCTTTTAACATCGCGAAATTGTCCCACCTCGTGATTTAGCGAGGCAAATGTGTTTACGTAGTCAAAAAATGCTTTTAGTATATCCATCAAGGTTTGACAGGTATCAGAAATTACTTTAGCCGTGTACTGTGTAGACGGGAGATGAATATGTTAAAATTTATCGTGGAGCCAAATAACGTAAGCGGGGAGCGCCGGGTAAGACGAACACACACACAGAGCCAAACTTTAACCGTCTTACTAATAAACTGGTAGTAAACATGGTATAGCTATTCCGCGTTTTGTCATCGGCTCACAAACATGATTTTTAATGTGAGGTAAAGGGACAAAACACTGAGTAACTAGTCTATACTTAAACCGTGTTTATTAGTAAGGCCGTATGAACTTTAACTGCCGCACACAGAGAAGTCAATTAACTTTAATGATTACTTTTTGTCAAAAAAGCTCATTTAAATAGATTTAAATCTAGACCAAAGCCCCGGCAAGAATAGCGAATAGTTTGGAATTGTCATTTTTTGACATTAAGTAGGTACTCATTAACGTTAATTGACGACTCTAAGTGGCAGTTGGTATTATAAGATAGCCAGGGAGGCTCTTGGCTTTCATCTCACCTGATGGTAAGTGCCGATAATGACAAAAGATGGAATCTAGCTTCACCTGGAAACTTTAACCACACCACCAACCGAACCGAGTACACATTTGCACTCCTCTGGGAATCGAACCCGGGACCTCGGAATCTAATTCGGAAGCGAAGCACCAGACCACGGATATACCATGTGAACAAGGAACCGTGTTATGAGCCATTCTCCGCCTTTCTCTCTTTAATGGAGACCCAAACTGTCTTCCATTAAAACATTACAATTTAGAAGGTAGACGCAGAAATAAAACGCCGTCCATTCAAAATTCGACTCTGACCTTAGTCGGCGTAGAACTCAAATTGATACCTGTCGCAGTGCGTCACTGTCACAACCCCCTAAGGGCGAGTTCGCATTAATCTCGCACAGCGGGAAGAGGGCAAAGAAAAATGCATTACTATCTCAACTGTCCCCATTACGAGGTAATGTCTTAGATTTGTGGGGGCTTAACGTCATTTTATACGCAACGATGAGAGTGATGGTCGCTTAATCCTCGAATATAAGAAAGGAGCCCTAGACTAAGTTATGTTCCATGTAATAGGGGACATTTGCCGCGTGGTGACGGCAGAGTAGAATACAATTGTCACCACCCCAAATCTTTCCCGTGGGTGTCGTACAAGGCGACTAAGGATAAATCTGAATATGATTAGGAATGGGCAGCAGCGTTCCTCTAATACCACCTAGGCTAGCCATGTACTGCGACTTTTGTGCCCGATAAATGGCAATAGGCTCGCCACCTATTACATGGGACTTGACATATTTGGCGAAACGTGGGTGCTAGTTCACCTCTGCTTATCCCTTCGGGGATATAGGCGTGATTTATGTATGTATGTATGTATGTAATAGGGGCGAGCCTTTTGCCATCCGACGGGCATGTAAATCGCAGTATATTGCCAGTAGTAAAAGAACCCGCTAGCGCAGCGGCATAGCGAGCTCGGCCTACGTTTGCTCAGGATTCGAACCCCGGCCCTCTTGGCCGATAGCCAGCGATCTGAATCGTCTGTCAATGTTCACAGGGGGTAACGTGAGCTTTGCTTTGTAGATATCGGTACGGACAGCAAAAAGGACAGGAGGAGTCGGTTTTTTAATTTCGAATCAGTCCTCAGTGATTCAAAAATAAAAAAAACCGAGTCCTGCAAGCATGAGGAGTTGAGGACGTATCACATACATACATATTTCACGCCTATATCCCCGAAGGGGTAGCCAGAGGTGAACTAGCACCCACGTTTCGCCAATTATGTTAGGTCCCATGTAATAGGTGGCGAGCCTACTGCCATTTATCGGGCACAAAAGTCGCAGTACATTGCTATTGCTAGGTGGTATAAGAGGAACGCTGCTGCCCATTCCTCATCGCTGATTTGTCCTTAGTCGCCTTGTACGACACCCACGGGAGAGACTTGGGGTGGTGACAATTGTGTTCTACTCTGCCGTCACCACACGGCACTATCACATACATATACAGTGTTTTTGGCATCCAATTAAGTCGATCCCTAGGATAGTACTTTGAACTCAGGTTAACTTGGTAGTAGGACTTTTTCAAGTCTGCCTGGCTAGCTACCGCAAGTATCGTATGTAAATATGTCGATATAATATTAATGTTAACAGCATTATTGTGTTCCGACAATGTGTGATAAGATAGCCAGAACCTCTATGATTGAGGGTGAAGCTCGATCCTCGAATGTAATGTAAAGGAAGGAACAAACCTTGCTGAGTTTCTTACCTGGCCTACCGCCTAACGCGATTGCTAAAGCAAAAGCTATAGTTTATGACGTCATGCTGTCATTTCGCACCAAATGTACCTAAACTATTAGCGATAGCTTTGAACGAATGATCACTGAATGATTTCGTATGAATTTGGCACAAAATCCGTACCGCCTAAAAATTCAGGATGGCTGCTATTTTATGCTATGCTATAGCCGTAAGCATTGCATTGCTAATCAGCAATCGAGTTAGGCGGTAGGCCCCCAGTTCTTTTCAGAACAAGGCCTCCTGGTAGTTTACGAACGGATGGCGTAGCTTATGCGTTGAATATAATTTTTTTTCCATCTTCGGCGCTTACCGTCACTTCCATCAGGTGAGATGAAGGCCAAGAGCTTCCTTCCCTGTCTAACATAAAAAATAAATATTTTCCCAACATTATTTAGCGTCTGTCTGTACCTCATTGACAGAAGGAGCCGATACAATGTCGGCGAGAACAAATATTTGTTCGTTAGTACCGTCCGCAGAGATGATTTCGTTCGCCATTGTCGTCGTAGGAGTTGTCAATGCAAGCTGTTATTATTATAGGCAAGTATTGGATTTACGAATGTTATATTGTATCGGTGTACGGGATATTGTGGCTAGAAAGAGTTCGAAAATATATCTTGATGCGGGAATCGAACCCTCGTCCTCTGTAATCCTAACCGCAATATTCTTTATACTATTATTTCTAACTTTTATATCATTTTTAAATTAAAATCAAAGTAACAATATCCGGAGCTGATTTCATGTAATTATTATTACCTACTTAAAGTGGCATAGCGCGCTTGGCCTGCTATTGCGTAAATTAAGCAACTGTCGCTAAGGCCTGTCATTGGATGGGTGACCAAAAATTTATTAGCTCGAGTTCCCCTGTGCTTCGGAAGGCACGTTAGGCCGTTGGTCCCGGCTGCATCTGCAGTCGTTAATTTAATACCCACCAAGCACTGGACTAGCGTGGTGGGTTATGGCCCAATCTCCCTATATTCTTCCATCCATAGGGAAGGCACGTGCCCCAACAGTGAGGATATTAAAGGGCTGGTGATGATGATGACGATGAAAGTACTTATGTGTAAACAGAAAAAAACCGTAGGTATAATATTGAAAATATTAATTATTTATTAATAATACGGAGTGTGTAAGTAGCAGTGTTTTGCTTATCAAAAACATTGCTATTGAAAAGCCTTCAGGCGTCAACAGAAGAAAATTAGAAGAATCACTTTTGTGTTTTGTCTATTTCCAAAGTTATTCAGAACATCAACAATGTCTTTTCTTCTGCACATTAATAATTCGTCTTCCACCTACGCCTAGGGAGGACCGTAAATATCGCCCCACAACTCCCGTCCCATTCCCATCCGACATCAGAACACAACACTACAATTTGCCAGCAAACGTATTACACCTCTACAAATCACGGTCTCTTTATAAAAACGGGCCTTGCGAGCTCTGTACACGGTTTGGCACTCAGCGATTTGATAATTACTACACTGCACTGCCTCGTTCCGTGCCGTTCCATTCCATTCCGCTTAGTGTTCGGTATTGGGAGCTGGGATATCTATAGGCGTTTGCCGCTATGTACCGCTGGCTTATACTCTCTTTTAGACTCACGAATGTTCCATGGAATAAAGCATGCTTCTAGTGTGATCTGCACATAAATCGTAGAATACATTTATATTGCTAGGTAGTATGAGAGAAATTTTATTTTTGCCGTGTGGTGACGGCAGAGTAGAATACAATTGTCACCACCCCAAATCAAGTGGGTGTCGTACAAGGCGACTTAGGATAAATCAGCGATGAGGAATGGGCAGCAGCGTTCCTTTTATACCACCTAGCAATAGTACTGCGACTTTTGTGCCCGATAAATGGCAATAGGCTCGCCACCTATTATTACATGGGACCTAACATAATTGGCGAAACGTGGGTGCTAGTTCACCTCTGCCTGCCCCTTCGGGGATATAGGCGTGATTTATGTATGTATGTATGTAGTATGAGAGAAATGCAGCTGCCCATTCATTACTCATCGCAGTCTTTACCCTTAGTCGCCTTGTACAGTCAACAGCACATCAGGTTACTACATACTGACAATTTTTTACAATCAATTTTAAACTTTATAATAAGGATGTTAAGGTTGAAATTTTATTGAAGAAATTTGACAAGTTGTAGTAACCTGATGTGCTGTTAACTGTACGACACCCACGGGAGAGACGGGCGCATTTATCGGGCATGTAAGACGCAATACATTGCTAGGTGGTATAAGAGGAATCCTGCTGCCCATTCATCGTCACTGTTTTAACCCTGTACGACAACCGCGGGAGAGACGGGGGTGGTGACAATTGTATCTGCTCTGCCGTCACCACACGGCACTTTTCTACATTACATAGTACATACCTAAATCACGCCTTTTACCCTTGAAGGGATAGGCAGAGGAGAATAAATTATCGATTACATTAGGTAATATTCAATAGGTGGCGAGCCTATTGCCATTCACAGGGAGCTTTAGTTGCAGTAATTTGCTAGATGCTTCACTAGGAACGCTGCTGTCGATTCCTCGTTATAATAAAACTCTCACTGACGCACTCAGAGACGCAAATTAAAGTTAATGAGTACTTAATAAAAAAACTGACAATTCAAAACTAGTCGCTATTCTTGCCGGGTCTATGGTCTAGATTTAAATTATTTTTTTGACATTAAGTACTCATAAAGTTAATTGACGTCTCTGAGTGCATTTAGTTGCCCTGTACGACGAGAGAGGCAGGGGTGGTGACAATTGTATTCTCTTCTGCCGTCACAATACGGCTAACCACCACGTGGCAAGGTAAAGGATAGAGGCGGCGTCATTGTGAAATAAACCAAAAATGGCTTCAATACAAATCCCATCCTCGTTACAATATCAATGCCACGAGCACGAACTTATCGCATATTCTAATCGTAATCGTATCGAGAAAGCACTCTAGAACCAAAACAAATTAAATCCTAAATTTTAAATCGAAAATTATTAATAATTCTTGGGTATTAAATTAATATTAAAATTACAAACACATATTTTTGTGTATTAAATTCTTTTAATTAACATATTATTAATCATAAAATTAATAAATATTTCTTAATAATAATAATAATTACGCTTTCCATGACTTTTTTGTATTTTGACATTTGGCATCGAAACTAACGAAGAATTTCACGTAAAATGTATGGGGAAAAAATTGCGTAGATTTAAAAAAAACGAAACTGTCGCTGTCAAACATGAAGTTGATAGTAATTGAAACCGTTCATTTGCGGGACCCAATATTCTATCTATAGACGTACATACTTCAGCAACTTCTGTTAATTATCGTAATATAACAAAAATGCCAGGCAACTAAACTTTAGTTACCTTAGTTTTAACTGTAGATAGAATATTGGGACCCGCCGTTAGTCATACATTGAGTGCTTAGTCGTTAAGACTACAATACAAAACTTCGAAATGTTCGTGCTAGAGGCACAGATCGTTCGCCCCCAAAAACAGCGGGAGCTCGAGAATAATTGAAATGATTAGAATTCCACACGGGCTTCGGGCTGTTGTGCAAATTAATTAAATGGTAACCGCTTCTGCAGTCGTTAATACCCACCAACCCTCACTGGGCCAGCGTGGTGGGTTGTGGCCCAATCTAACTATATTGTTCCATTCATAGGGAAGGTCCGTGCCCCAGCAGTGGGGACGTTAGAGGGCTGGTGATGATTATTTTCGTTTTACCAGCAGAAGAGCGTCCTCATAATCATAACATAGCAAAATATTATAAAATAGCGCTGGGACACGTTCAAAGTGAATTCATCGATATCGACTATTCCAGAATCTCAGGTGCGAGATTGACGTGATTTACTGCCACTCAATCCTCCCGGACGTTTGTTACTGAGTCACGTAGTCAATTGCATGACCCAGTATCTCATCTTATGGACTTAAGTAGCATAATTTATAACTTTGATTGATATTTAATAGAGTGGGATATGTTTGAATAACACAATTACACTTAACATAACAGTGCTAGTGCACAATTATTTTTTCCATTGTAATCTACAATACTTACTCTCAAAAGATATAGCATTAACTCACTCAGTGCCACGGTCTCTCGACATAGTCCTTTTTATATCTTTTCTGTATGAATAAGCATACTAATTAATACCTTTCCTTTGTGATGGATGATATGAATCAAAAGAAGTCTGACCGATGTAATTGGAAAAGGATATATACTGCGCCGACCCCACAAAACTAGCAACGGGGGGCCTACTCTGGAACTCCGAACGAACGAACGAACATCTATCCGTCTTTCTCACGCCACTGCGTGTTAAAATAAGAGCGACAAAGACGCAGCGACTCGATCGAACGAAATAAACTTCCAGAGTAACGCCTCAGGGCTGGAAGAAGAAGAAAAAGTATGTTGATTTTCTTCAACTGTGTCAGCCTGTGAACTACACTATCCCATTTTTATTATTCCTTGAAGCTTCAAACTGTCGGACTTTCATACAAATATTTGACATTTGTCATACTTTTGTCATTCTCCTATCATTCCTTCTTTCTACATGACCAAACCATGCGACCATTTCTCAATTCTTGTCATCATGTCTGAGAAGAGTACCGTGTGGTACCGGCAGAGCAGAATACAATTGTCACCACCCCAAATCTCTCCCGCGGGTGTCGTACATGGCGACTAAGGGTTAAAACAGTGATGAGGAATGAGCAACAGCGTTCCTCTTATCCAGCAATGCTGCGACTTTCGTCCCGATAAATGGCAACAGGCTCGCCATCTATTACGTGGGACCTAACATAATTGGCGAAACGTGGGTGTTAATTCACCTCTGACTACCCGATTTAGGCGTGATTTATGTATGTATTTCATTTATGTCTGAGAAGAAGAAGGTTTCTCTTCTAAAGAACAAAGCAAAGATACTGCCCCGGCCAAAGGCGCTCTCTCATCGACACAGCCAATAAAAGCGGGCACAATGAAAACAGCATAAATCGCGATCGCAATAAGGCCCCATAATACCTCGCCGTTTTCTACGGGGAATCAAGAAAAAACATTTTCAGATACAAATCACCACCTCTTTGTGAGCGAGGGACGCCCCGGAGGTTATCGATGGGTCGATCCTTTATTTTTTGCCCCTGAATGCCTGCCGATTAGGGTTAGAGGGGACAAGCCAATGATTTTGGACCTACAACAACGTAGCGAAAGAATTAGCTTCGTTAGCCGCCAGTTGTGTACAGTCATATTATTATTTGAGGATCTTCTGGTTTCTGGACGTGGCTTACGATTGAATAAATATTAAAAATAGCCGTTTAGGAGGATTCAATAACAAACACTGTAACACGAGATTATTATATTAAATTACATACATACATACATAAATCACGCCTTTATCCCCGAAGGGGTAGGCAGAGGTGAACTATGTCGGCCACAAAAGTCACAGTACATTGCTAGGTGGTATAAGAGGCACGCTGCTGCTCATTCCTCATCACTGATTTATCCTTAGTCGCCTTGTACGACACCCACGGGAGAGATTTGGGGTGGTGACAATTGTATTCTACTCTGCAGTCACCACACGCCGTAATACTTTAAATTGGACTTATAATTTACAGAGTGGAAAGTTGAGATGGGGAATGAAGGGTAGTTACCAGATCTTTTTCCAACTTTTTGAGTGATGATAATCGACATTCACAGATATTTGATAAAATGTACAGTCAGCGAGAAAACCTGCAGAGTTGAGTAATTTTTTAATGCCAACCGATCCCATTCTCATAATGGAATAAAACACTCTTTGAGATCAACTGAGGTTAGAGTACAAAAAAAAGGCAAAGTTGAATTTTCTTAAGCTTAAAAATCATTAATTTTTACAGTGAAAACTTTCATTAGGACATTAAAAATGAGAAAAATCGATATTCTTACATATAAAAAACCACTAAATACGATACAAACTTTTTGCTAAATAGATAAAGCTGGCCGCCATGGGTGAAAACGCTTTATAATTAAAAAAAATATGTACGAAGAATATTTATACAAGCATTATGTCGATAAAATATTCGACATCGAATCTATCGATAGTGCTGACATCGCTAAACAGGTAGGGGCTGACGAGCACGAATCGGTAAATTGCCGCGATTTGTTAACGTAGTCACGCCGCATGTGTACTCGCGCTTACATCCAAAACAGGCCTTATCAAATTTTCTACTCACTTCAAATAATATTCTTCATCACAGACATAATTATAACTGATAACGCTCTTCTTCTTCTTCCTGTCCTGTTTCCAGTTTATCTATTTCATTCATATCGGTCAGACGCACTAACTACCCTTTGATTGATATCATACATACATACATAAATCACGCCTATATTCCCGAAGGGATAGGCAGAGGTGAATTAACACCCTCTTTTCGCCAATTACGTTAGGTCCCATGTAATAGGTGGCGAGCTTATTGCCATTTATCGGGCACGAATGCCGCAGTAAATTGCAAGGAGATAAGAATGCATGCTGCTGCCCATTCCTCATCTCTGTTTTAATCCTCGCCTTGTACGACACCCACGGGAGAGAGATGGGGTTCGGCCGATATTTTTTCATCTATAGGACTGTGCTCTAGCAGTGGGAACATTAAAGGGCTGGTGATAACGAACGCTCGGGAACGGTTTCAGTTGTATTCTAAATGCTCCACCTGTAGGGCTAGCACGGTACGTGGACAAATCTCTCTCCAACACTTTTTAGCGTTTTGTCTCGGAATTTAGTGAGAGTTATAGCGAGAGGTAAAAAATTTTTTTTCCCTGAGGAGATTTTGTCCACGTCCCGTACTAGGCCCGCCCGCAGGTATATTCTAAAAACTTCACCGCATGGACAAAAAATTATATAATTTATTGTGTAATACAAACATGCAACGTTCATTCGCGAAGCTGAAATAAACAATGACAAAGGTGCCCTCCTCCCTAGGGATACGCACTCCAAGACAGCATCCCCATAAAAAACGCCAGCAGTATTTCAAGACACGAACGATTAACACAATGCGAATTGGGAAATTGTTAGGGAAGAGAGGACTCACACAATGACGCCTTAAAATTACTCCCAGCACCGACACAATACCGTACACCTCACCCATAGCAGAGTTAAGCCATAGCAACCCTTACAGCCCCGAGTTAAAGTCCAGTGCTAAGGAAGAGGGGTTGTTGAGCACTGTACACATGTTTCTATTTACACAGCGATATTATAATGAGGTCGTCTAAGTATGTCTGTATACTTACCTTGTTTCGAAAGCTTATTCTGAAACGTTAGGTGAAAACTTATCTGGTTGTTTTGTGGACTTCAAAAAATATCATAATAATATTGTCTAAATAATTACTGGCAGCGTAACGGCTCAAGTTAGCGGGTTTGGAACAATTGGCAGAATGCACGAAACGCAATTGGCAGAACAAATGAGATTGCCTAGTTGTGGGATTACCCCCCGAATACAGGAACGCTACTCAAATTTAGGGGACTGCTTAAAAAGATAAGTGGACACTACCTGTCAGAATTTGTATGGAAAAACGTCAATTTTGACAATACTTAAATGTTAAGCGAGACTCAAACTTTGAATAGCGTTTCTGTATTCGGGGGTACATCTGGTACATACATATTAATTTACAATGCACCTGCAAGTGCCTGTCTTAACTCGTTGACAATTATGGGTTACTCTAGACTTCTTGCATGACGCTTTGCTAGCGAGGCATTGAGCTCTGACGCGTTTAGTATCAACTTTGGTTTTGAAGGTGTCAGCGCTTCGTTAGCGGATCGGGGCGTGGGTGGATTATATACACTGAGGCATGCTGCACACTCCCCCATCCTCCCTTGGGCACACAGGTCTTAGAAGTCTATATTGTCTTGACGATTCATAAGTGTATTGTAATCATTCCAGTTATGAATAAACGAATATTGAAAAAAATGTTTGATTTAGGCCAGTGTTGGTTTTTTGGTAAATAAATTGTTACAAATAACAGAATTGTTGCTAGGTATGGACTAAGTATTGCAAATTTATATAGAAGTTGGAAACAGCGTGTGGTGTATCTCCAATTATTGCAATCAAAAAGCCTCGATTTCTACATAATTAGTTAATGTTGCTGGGGTTTTCCGCACCTAGCCTCCTTTTTGCCATTTTGCGTGTCACTTTCATCTTCCTACTTCAACCAACACAGATCAACCCAGTAAGTTTGTAGCCTTTTTGATGTGACTTGTTTAACTAACTTTGAAGCGATGACTGAAATTCATCATAAATCAGAAAGCAATGCAAATTTTCTGATAACTAAAGATCCCGTCATTGATCATGAATAATTAACCTAATGGAATTCTGAAACAGAACCAGGTTTTTGTTTCGGTAATTAAAACTCCGTAGATAGCGGTTTGTGTTTGAGAATAGGCCCTTCGTTTGAGAAATGCGCGACTCTACAAATGTTTCGGCCCAAAACGGCTGATTGGGGTCAGATTACGGGAATTCTTTTCGCATCCCCTGATTAGCATAATCCTGCGAGGTAGATCGCTGTCAGGATAGCAAAGGACATCATTTGGTATGTTAATTCTATTTAAATTATACATAAGATACCACAAATACGCACTAGGCCAGCGTGGTGGGCTATAGCCAATTCTTCCATCCACAGTGAAGAACTAAGGGGACGTTAAAAAACTGGTGATTAATTATACATGACACAAGGTAAGAGTTGCCGTGTGGTGATGGCAGAGCAGAATACAAGCAGAGCAGAATATAAATCGCATTACACTTAGCAGTGTAATGCGATTTATATGCCCGTAAGGTGACAATAGACTGCCTACCCCTTCTATAGGAGTGATTTATGTATGTATTGACGAGACCAAACATAATTATTGACGAAACGCAGATGTTTATTCATCATTTGCCCATAACGTGTCTTTTTTTTGTGCCGAAGTTGGTAAGAGCAACCCTCACGAAAGGGAGGTGGGAAATGAGTTCACCCCGAGGCCGTCCTGGGATATGTAGGATTTGCACCCACTAAAACCACCTATTCTGCCTTACACGCGAAGGGTCTACAGGCGTCATCTGTAGCGATCGCCCCCCAGGAAGGGGGCGACGCAAACATAACGTGTCAAGATTACTATAAAACATGGACTCATAGTTTAAAACTGATGCTGTTACTTTTACTTGTTGAATGTAAAACAGAGTTAGCATAAATTTCAATCCATGACTAACTTTAGTCCACGTTTTATATTTATAATAGTGGTCGCCCGCGGCTTCGCTCGCGTCAATGTCGGTGGTTATATAGCTTTCCTTAATAAATGGACTATCCAACACAAAAAGGATTTTTAAATTTGATTCAGCAGTTCCTGAGATAAGCGCATATAACCAAACAACCAAACAAAGTCTTCAGCTTTATAATATTATAGTATAGATAAGGGAGAAATTTTGTTTTCTTGTCCCAAGCAAACAATTGAACCATAAGAATTAACCAATAGGAGACAGTTCAGAGAACGGAGGCATGAAATTAAAAACTGCCACGACGGGACGAGTCATTAGCTTCTTCTGACGGGAATTAAACTGTTCCAGAGTTAATGAATGGTTTTGAACCCGGAGGTGGGAAGGTACCTGTGGGCTGGATGAGGCACAAATTTTTATTTTATTTTATGCTAGACAGGGATAAGTTCTTGGCCTACACCTCACCACTGCCAATGAAACATGAAACACCATCTTTAAACCACCGAAAAACTATATAGCCATTTATCAGTTTGAATTACTGTCAAAAATAATTGGATTTTGGACAGTTCAATCAAAATGAACAGGGGTGATGATGACATGAATCAAAAGGGAGTGGCCCTTTTGATTCATATTATTCATCACACCGGAAAGGTGCTAGTGATGAATGAATGAAATGAGACGGAACGGACCATGTCGAGAGACCAATGAACGGAGAGAGTGATTGGAATGACAACATTCCAATCCATACCGCTCAAGGTTTAGGCTTAGATTTTTCAGCCAGCCGCCTGCTTGTCACCAACCCTCTTTGGGTATGCTGTTCTTGGTGGTTTGCCCTCCACCATTCGGGTGCCCCAAGGTGCTTATTGGTCTACACCGGGCTATCCCTTAGTCCGCTTTTCCGGCACCCATGGGATGAGTCAGGACTACCCAATTCTAGGTTATTTGTTCGCTCCCCGACCAGCATAGAAGCTGAGCCTAATTACCGCATCCAAAGCCTTCACACCTCCAGGCCGCTCATCAGGGGAGTTCCCATTGTATCTGCCGTAATGGATGCCGTGAAAAGAAAAGAAAAAACAAAGCATAATCAGCGTTGAATTCAAAATAATACAATTTCAAGTTAATTGTTTGAGCAAAACGGAGCTTAGTTTTTGGGCAGCGCACGGATAATGGACTTTGGATGTTCCCTTGTAATGAGATCCCCTGATTGCTTGTAAGTTAAGCAACTTCGGTGTTTAATTGCGGCATTGGATCTGGGAGCTGGTCTCGGCGAGATGAGATCCTGATGTTTCGCGAAACACTTTTTAATGAAAACCTCGTGTTATGCTATATTTTTGGTTGGTGGTAGTACTTCATTCAAGTCCGCCTGGTTAGCTACTTGTCAGGCAGCCGAGAGACACGTACTGTTCGGCAAAACAAGGATCTCCAAACCGGCGTTGTGGGCCAGTAAGGGAGGTTCTGGTACAAATAAATACATTCATAAATTACGCATATATCATTCACCAAGGGGGGAGGCAGAGAGAACTACCACCCACGGGACAGAGGGGCGTGGTGACAATTGTATTCTGCTCTGCCGTCCCACACGCATCACATATACTTTTTAATGAAAGCCTCAGTTATGTAAGAAAGAAAAGTTATTCCATATTTTTGGTTGGTGGTAAGACTTCTACCTACCTCTTCTAGCTACCACCATCTTAACAAAATCTTATTGCAATTATAAAGTTGACAGCATTATTATGTTCATGGCCGTGTGGTGACGGCAGAGTAGAATACAATTGTCACCACCCCAAATCTCTCCCGTGGGATAAGGATAAATCAGTAATGAGGAATGGGCAGAAGCGTTCCTCTTATACCACCTAGCAATGTACAGCGACTTTTGAGACCGATAAATGGCAATAGACTCGCTACCTATTGCATGGGACCTAACACAATTGGCGAACGTGGGTGCTAGTTCACCTCTGCCTACCACTTCGGGAATATAGGCGTGATTTATGTATGTATGTACGTTCCTGTTCACCCCGTGTTGGCGAGACAAGGTCTGGTGCGACCAACGGGACCAATGCGCCGTGAGTCAGCGACAAGAACTTCGCGTCCCCTCCTCCGTCAAACAGATTATGTCCACTTTTGGAAATTAAAAAAGTTGTCTCCTATCCGGATACTAAGGGCCGGGGCAGATTGGCGGCACGGCATGGCAGGGTATTTTTAGGCGACGGATAAAAATATAACTAAAGAGTTTTTTTTATGCTAGACGGGAAGGTCTTGCCCTTCGTCTCACCTGATGGTAAGTGACGATAAGGGGCAAAGATGAAATCGACCTCCACCTGGAACCCTCAACCACAGAGGGACTGGCTATCTCATTGTTACCGTCAGTGTGCGCTTACATGTAGGGATGCCTAAGGATCCCTTGCCGTGCCGTACCGTGCCGCCAATGTGCACCATGCCTAAGGCGCGAAAAAGTTTTCGTAATGAATTCTCGGATTCGTTTTGGACAGAGATAAAAAATTAAGAAGCATTATGCTGGTTTTTTGAGGATTCAACGGTGCACTGGCTTAGCACGCTCGGTCTGAGATTGCGTAAGCTGAGCAATGTTCGCTAAGGCCGGCCATTGGATGGGTCCAAAAACATTTTATACTCCATGAAAGATGTCTAGAAAATGTATTTTATTAGCATGATAATTTGACTCTGTAGTCAACTGAGGGCGCTCGAACTCACCCCGCGGGATCAGTTTATTTGAATTGGGCCCCATGATGCTATTGGTACTTTTTTATAATTAGTATAGATACAAATAAAAGTGTCTATACAAATCATAAAAAAGTAAGTGTTAATTGATATCTGATTTAGTATTGGGTCATTGAATATACGACTTTCTCAACAATTTCACCTCTGCCTTCCCCTTCGGGAACATAGGCGTAATTTATGTATGTATGTTGTACTGTCAATTACCATGCAGGTACTACATCAATGTGGCAAGAAATAAAGTATTTTGATTTGATTAGTAGGTAGGTACTAGTTGGAATCGCATAGCAAACGTCCCTCACCCATCTCAAAATGCCAACACCCCCCCCATAAGGGCTTACATCTAATTCGCCTTTTGCCCGCTCGCCGTTCAAAACCTGAACAATGCCGGTTTTGATTAAGAACCTTCAAATGAAATGAAGTGAAAGCTCCTAAGGCGGAGTTTACACAGATGTTTTCGGTACGGAGACAATGGACTTGTGCGGCCATTGTGCGAGCCTGAATACGGGCGAAAGGGTGCTAAAGGGAACGCGAGCATTTGTTCGCAGTGTACACGAGCACACGAGCGCTCACTTATTTTCAGGGTTCCGTACGTTTCGCAGGAGTCCAATAACAGACACTGTGACGCGAGATTCTTGTATTTAGAAGATGTCGAAGAGTGACAACTGTCATAAATACGTCGAATCAAAATACAGACTACCTACTTGATACATATATAAAATGATGGACGTATAGTAAAACAAAACATATGCATACGGAATAAGATTTTCTTTGGAAAACAAATTATATCAGAGGAAAAACGAGCAGAGTGAGATAGCCAGAGTGGAGTTCTCTGTTTCTTTTTCGCAATTGCCCCCCGACAGAAGTTGACATGAAGAGGACGAACAACTCCACTTCTATAGATCTCACGCCCGTATTTTCGGCTCCAGTGCTCAGTCCTTGTTTTATACATTCATGATAAAAATCTACCCCCCACTACACGGCACGCCTGAGCCACCCTCAGGGCTGCCGTTAAAAGCTCCGACTTGGGCGCCCTGTGAAGGCTGTCCGTGGGAGTATATCTCCCCCGAGAGATGACGTCCCCCATTGATGATGATGATGATGTATTTCTGTTGCCGCTGTAACAACAAATAGTAATTAACAAAATACAACAGATATTTAAGGGCATACATTTCTTATACAACATACATACATTAATCACGCCTATATCAGTAGGCAGAGGCGTGGTGACGGCAGAGTAGAATACAATTGTCACCATCCCAAATCTCTTCCGTGGGTGTCGTACAAAGCGACTAAGGATAAATCAGTGCTGAGGAATGGGCAGCAGCGTTCCTCTTATACTCGTACAACCTAGCAATTTACTGCTACTTTTGTGCCCGATAAATGGCAATAGGCTCGCCACCTATTACATGGGACTTTACATAATTGGCGAAACGCGGGTGCTGGTTCACCTCTGCCTACCCCTTCGGGGATATAGGCGTGATTTATGTATGTATGTATGTAAACTGTAATTTTATGTATAACGCACGAATTTTCTATAAAACTCAATGTCGGCCTCTCAGGCACCACGTCGGTACCTACACCTACTAGTGTAATAAAAAAAACCACCTCGGTGGGTACATGAGTAGATAAACCGAACAGAGTAAAAGCTTCCTAAGAACGCCGTCGCACCAAGCCTGACATTATGCAACTGACTGTGCGTCATAAACCGGTTTTTTCCGGTCTCGCCGCGTGCGCGACAGCGGCCAGTGGCAACGCACACATGCCCCGCGCGCTTGTAGTAGTGCAACCGATTCGCGCGGTTGTATGAAGGTTATTCTCTGTTCCGTTTATCTATTCATGTGCTAGCTATCAGAGCGCGCGAGGGAACAACTTCAGACGTACTCGTCACTGCTCCTAGTTATCTGTGACACGTCACTACTGCATGTCACCGTCACACCACTACTCTTATCAGGTGCGCGTTTCCATTGCACGACAGAATTAATTGAATGGTATGGTAATAATTATTGTTAGCGACCAGCATTGCATCAGCCTCATTGGCTTTATCTTTGGCAATAATTCTAAATGATCAGTGTCATTTTTATTTCAATCATATTGTAAAACAATTGATAGTAATGTTGTCTAGTAGAAACTGGTGAATAAACAGCTCACGCAATCAAAGTGCGGAGTTATTTAACCTCGGCCCTCAATTATTATGACAATTATTATGCTAGCTGACCCAGGAAACGTTATTTTGCCTTTATCACTCAAGGGTATTAAAAATAACCTACGACCTATTCTCTTCTACTGAATATACATAAAAATTTCATGACAATCGGTTAAGCCGTTTCACAAACACTGTGACACGACATTTTTATATATTAGGGAGATTCCACCAGTGCGCAGTATGCTGAACTGTGCGGCACACAAATTATTGTATTGGTTTTACGCTGTGCCGCACAGTTCAGACACTGGTGGAATCTCACCTTTAGATAGTCTGCTTTTTGATTCGATGAAATTATGACAGTTGTCATTCTTTGACATTACGCCCACACACGCCAGTCGCCAGCTAGCGGCTGGTATGGTGCGTAAACGCATTTCACTCCGATAAAAAAAGGGTAAGATTTGAATTGTGTTGTAAAACTAGTGGTCGCTCGTGGCTTCGCTCGCGTTAATAACAAACTCTTCAGCTTTATACTATTAGTATAGATTTCTCTGGAGATATGGAAATACTCAAAACTAAGTCAATAAAAAAAAGTATCTCGTGTCGTATCTGGAAATGGACACGCATACCGCACGCCCCATCACGTCTAGTATTCAGTTGTCAGTCAGATGCAATTTTAAATTGATACGATGCTGGTTGAATATATTCTGCTAGGGTTGAGTGTTATGTCAAGTTTTATATGGGATTATTTTTTAACTTATACCTCTATTTTTGGAAATGAATATTTTTGACAAACCTATTGTCTGCCTAAAAAGTATTGAAGCATTTGTATTTTGGAAATATAATCATAAACGTTACGTAAATAAATGTAAGTGTTCGTTTTCATTCGTTTCTTTTTGTTTTTATATCATTCGGCAAACTGAACCACCAAAACTTCCTCTCAGTCGCTTTATCAAGTCTTATTGACGTCTGCTTAAACTTTGCGACGTGCTGAAAATAAGTCAGTTGGATGTGAAAACATGTTACGGCTGCTACGGGATGGCATCTTCCCAACCTGCCCATAGAAATGTACACACATACATACATAAATCACGCCTATATCCCCGAAGGGGTAGGAAGAGGTGACTAGCACCCTCGTTCCCCTAATTATGTTAGGTCCCATGTAATAGGTGGCGAGCCTATTGCCATTTATCGGGCATAAAAGTCGCAGTACTATTGTTAGGTGATATAAGAGGAACGCTGTTGCCCATTCCTCATCACTGATTTATCCTTAGTCGCCTTGTACGACACTCACGGGAGAGATTTGGGGTGGTGACAATTATATTCTACTCTGTCGTCACCACGCGGCACAATTAAAGTAATTAAGTACCTATCTAATAATACACAAGCTACTTAACAACTTTTATTGTACACTTGGTAAGCAAATTAATAAACGTTTGAGTTAGGTTCGGAACACGCGTGTTTTGAAAACGATGGCCATATTTTGCGAGGTGAAAATAGTGTGCATTTTATATTTCTATCTTAAGCTTCGGCACACGTATTGACACTGGCTAGGGGTGTCGACAGACATAAATGAACACTTAATACTTTTTACACTCATAATGACACTCATTTAATAAGTCTTCCATGCTGGCCTGGGAGCGGAAAAATAGCGTAGAATCAAATGGGTAAATAAACGGAACAGAGAAAAAACTGACCAGGCGAGACTAGAAGAACCTGGGGGCCTAACGCCTAACTCGATTGCTGATGATGGCTATATTGCAATGCACTGCTTACGGCTATAGCAGCCATCCTGAATTTTTAGGCGGCACGGATTTTGTGCCAAATTCATACAAAATCATTCGGTGATCATTCGTTCAAAGCTATCGCTAATAGTTTAGGTACATTTGATGCGAAATGACAGCATGACGTTATAAACTATAGCTTTTGCCTTAGCAATCGAGTTAGGCGGTAGGCCCCCTGGTTTCGCTCGCACAGTCAGTTGACAGGCTTTCACTCTGTTCCGTTAATTTATTCATATGGTAGAGTGTGCTAGCGCCGTCACGCACCAGGCGTGTCGTAAAAGTCGACTCAGGGAGATTGCCCGGTGTACACCAATAATCACCTCGGGGCACCCGAATGGTGGAGGGCAAACCACCAACAACAGCATACCCAAAGAGGGTTGGTGTCAGGCAGGCGGCCGGCTGTAAAACCTAAGCCAAAACCTTGAGCAGTATGGATTGGCACGTTGTCATCCCAATCACTCTCTCCGTTCATCGGTCTCTCGACATGGTCCGTTTCGTATCTTTTCTATAGAATACCCGCCTACGTGGTCTAATGGTTCGCCCACCGGAATTAAGATCCAGAGGTCCCTGGTTCGATCCCCAGTGGGTTACAAACTTATACTCGTTCCGGTTTGTGGTAGGACTTCTTTCAAGTCCGCCTGGCTAGCTACCACCATCTTGTCAAAACCTGTCGCCGTAATAATAATGTTAACAGCATTATTGTGTTCCGACTAGTGTTGTAAAAAAGCCAGCTCTGTGGTTGAGGGTTCCAGGAGATAAGCTCGATTCAATTTTCGGCCCTTATCATCAGGTGAGATAAAGACCAAGAGCTACTCTCATCATCATCACCAACACCATTTAAAGTCCCCACTGCTGGGGCACGTTCCTTCCCTATGGATGGAAGAATATATGGAGACTGGGCCATAACCCACCACGCTGGCCCAGTACGGGTTGGTGGGTATTAACGACTGCAGATGCATCCGGGACCAGCAGCTTAACGTGCCTTCTGAAGCACGTAGGAACGCGAGATAATAAATTTTTGGTCACCCATCCAATGACCGGCCTTAGCGACATTGCTTAGTTTACGCAATCGCAGGCCAAGCGCGCTAGCGAGCTCCTCGCTAGTCAAGCATGAAAAAAAATCTCACACTCTTGTCGCCAGCCCTCGCTTCGTTGCGGCGACAGAGGCGTCGTTCCCGCGGCATGTCACGCGTCCTTGTACATGTTCCTTGCGTATATTCCCCAGTTTCAACTTTCGGTGTTAATTTGGTTTAAGAGATTTTGTTTATTCCATCCGTATTTTCTCGATACTCTCTGCAAATAGGGTGTAGAAGACATACATACATAAATCACGCCCATATCCCCGAAGGGGTAGGCAGAGGTGAATTCTCACCCGCGTTTCGCCAATTATGTTAAGTCCCATGTAATAGGTGGCGAGCCTATTGCCATTTATCGGGCACAAAAGTCGCAGTACATTGTCAGGACGGTAGTATAAGAGGAACGCTGCTGCCCATTCCTCATCACTGATTTATCCTTAGTCGCCTTGTACGACACCCACGGGAGAGATTTGGGGTGGTGACAATTGTATTCTACTCTGCCGTCACCACACGGCTATACACACGTGTAGAAGACAGACAGGGATTTTTGACTTTGATACTCGCTCAGGCTCGTTTTGAACCAGAGTGTATACTCAACATACAGCATCAGAGTCTCATCTAGATTCACAACTAACGGCTGGGTTACAAGGCGATTATTTCTCATTTCTACCAGATAACGATGACGGCATCAATTTTGTTAATGTAGGCATCTCTTTTCTAACGGATCCAGAGTGTGTGTAACATATAGCCAGCGGAGAGACGCCCACTGTTGGGCATAGGCCTCCCCCAAGGATCTCCAAACCGATCGGTACTGCGATGCCCGCATCCAGCGGCTTTCCGCGACCTTCACCAGACCACCGTCTGTCGGTGAACCGACGTCAAAGTCAAAGTCAAGTCAAAATTCGGTTATTCATATCTGGTATGATATGATATATCTTGCCGTGAGATGACGGGAGAGTAGAATACAATTGTCACTACCCCAAATCCCTCCCGTGGGTGTCGTACAAGGCGACTAAGGATAAATCAATGATGAGGAACGGGCAGCAGCGTTCCTCTTATACCACCTAGCAATATCAATAACGAACTGCGACTTCTGTGCCCGAAAAATGGCAATAAGCTCGCCACCTATTACATGGAACTTAACATAATTGACGACACGTGGGTGCTAGTTCACCTCTGCCTACCCCTTCCGGGATATAGGCGTGATTTATGTATGTATGTATGTATGGAATTCTAATTCTCACCTCGCGCCCATCACGGGGCCTACACGTGCTCCGTAATAACCCCGTGCCGCATGTACTGTTATAATTTACCATTGCGTGTTTGTACTGAAATGCGTTAGCCGGAGAGCTTTTGAGTGGCTTTCCTAATATTTTTTTTCAAAAATTATTACGCCTAATTCTAGTAATGTGAATAGACAATTTTGTGCTGTGCGTGATGCAAATTTACATACAGACATACATGCTATGATGGCCGTCTTTGAGAGATTTAGAAGCGGCTATCCTGGGGGCCTAGACAAAGTAACATACCGACAAAGATAACGAAGTTCGTTAAAGTAAAATGTATGGGATTTGACGTAAGTCGTCGTGAAATCACGTGACCAAAATCGTCTTCGTAATTTCCTAGTTATGTTGGTAGCGCAAGCTAAGACGCTGTAGATACCAAAGTAATATGGCCGATCCTGACGAACTTCGACACGTTATCGTTATGAAACGATTGCCACTTGGCTACGGTGCGTAAAGGCAAACAGGGGTTTGCCTTTACGCACCGTACCAGCCGCTAGCCAGACGATTTGTGGTGCCAGAAGCACCAAGCGCCGAGAATACCCATTACACCACTATGGTGTTCCTCCAAGCCCTTTCAGCGGGAAGAGTCTGGTTTCTGTTAGAAGACAATTCACCAGTCTCTCCCAAAGATATAGGTAATGAGGATCCGTAACGTTTTTAGTTGTAAATGCAGATTTATAGAGCTAAGAAATCCTTAAAAAATCCGTGCAAAAATTTTTGTTCTACGACAAAAATTTACGAAGTTATGATCAAATTACTAGCGGAGTTCACTAACCGGCGGGCGCGGTAGGCTGTGACGACACTGTGATGGTCCGTGTTGGGAGCCACAAGGCACGCAGGCGTTTTGTCAATCCTGACTTGCCCTGATGGTAAGTGACGATAAGGGTCAAAGATGGAATCGAGCTTCATGTAATAGGTAGCGAGCCTATTGCCATCTATCGGGCAAGTAAGTCGCAGTATGTTGCTAGTTGATATAAGAGGAGATTTGGAGCGGTGACTATTGCGTTCTGCTCTGCCGTCACCACTGCCGTGATGGACTGAAAATCATTAAAAAAATATATATCATGAACATGGAAACGTCCTCTCCACGCCTGCCCTGTCCTCATTACGGTGGCTGTAATAAGAGTGCCTAAGCCCGCTTATGAGCAACATCGCTCAGTGAGACCACACCTTATGTTACGAGTGACGTTTGCGGGTGATATTTGCGTAGTTGTGTGTACACACACAGCATTTATTGCACCCGCATTGGGTGTTCACTGCAGGACGGACACCGGGATGAAAAGTTCACGAAACCTCACTCATATCTTAATGAATATTAAGGCGATCGAGTTCCGCAAAAATATGGTACCGCATAAATGGCAATAGGCTTGCCACCTAACCTGATTGGCGAAACTTGGGTGCTGGTTCACCTAGGCCTACCCCTTCGGGGATATAGGCGTCATTTATGTATGTATGAGTTTCGCAAATCCCCGTCATAATATATCAGTGGGGATTAGTGCAATTAACCAAAAATCAAACCTCATGGCAGAAATATCGGCAGTCGAATGTGAAACTTCCCATCCTGACATCATCATTACCAGCCATTCAATGTTCTGACAGGTGTTGACCACTTAACTTTATAAGCGGTGCTCATTTTGAGCGTAGAGTTTCTGTATTCGGGGGTTAGTCAGCCGACTTTTCCGCTGACCACCGCTGGGGTGGACTTGTTTCAAGACTTATTTCTTGATCAATGCAACAAAATTGCTGTGTGGCGACGGCAGAGCAGAATACTATTATTGTCACCACCCCCATCTCTCCCGTGGGTGTCGTACAAAGCGACTAAGGGATGATAAACATGATGATAAACACAGCGATGAGTAATGGGCAGCAGCGTTCCTCTTCGAACACCTAGCAAAATACTGCGATTAATGTGCCCGATAGATGACAATAGGCTCGCCACCTAGCACTTGTTGATTGGCGAAAAGTTCGTGTTTAATTGCCTACGATAAAGACGTGATTTATGTATGTATATGTCGTGGCCAAATCGTAGAATTGATCACTTCATGATGTGGCCGACCATTTCATGAAATGGTTGCATTTCATGAAGTGGCCAGCTAAAACTGACCATATCGTTGAAACGTCAACGTTTGATATGTCCATCCACGTTTGGCCATATCATTAATGTAGTTAATGTTTAGTATTTTTAAGTTGCGCTCGTTTTTCAAGTGACTTAAAACGTAAAATTCTAATAATTTGGTGTTGTAACGACCTTTCCGATGGCCGAACATTCCATGAAATGCCGCCATTTCATGAAATGTTCGGCCACATAATAAAGTGATCAATTCTACGATTTGGCCACGACATATACATGTATGATCCCAATATTTGCGATAGGCCAAAAACAGTGTTTTGTGCAATCGGAAATTGTATTAGCTTTATTCTTCCGTGTTCCATCATAATAAGGTATACATTACAAGCCGGGCACTGGTTAATTATGTTACCGTCTTAATTGGGAATGAGCCAAGGGGGGAATGAGAAGGATAAAGGGACAGTAACATTTGAGACATGAGTCCAGACGAGGCGGATTTTCGGCTTGCGTGTTGGCATGTCAGAACATGTTCTATTAGAACCGAAAAAATATTTAGTCGTCGCCCGCAGCTTTGCTCGCGTTAATGTTGGTTATTATATAGCCTATAGCCTTCCTCAATAGATAGACTATCCAACACAAAAATAAGTTTTCAATTTGTGTCAGTAACTCAGTAGTTTCTGAGATTAGCGCGTTTAACCAAACAAACAAACTCTTCAGCTTTATAATATTAGTATAGATGTGCCTGCCATAATGGACGAATAAGGGAGATTGCCCGGTGTAGACCAGTAAGCACCTGAATAGTGGAGGGCAAACCACCAACAACAGCATACCCAAAGAGGGTTAGTGTCAGGCAGGCGGCCGGCTGTAAAACCTAAGCCAAAACTTTGAGCACTATGGATTGGAATGTTATCATTCCAATCACTCTCTCCGTTCATCGGTCTCTCGACATGATCCGTTCCGACTCTTTTCTATACATTCTTTCATCACTAGCACCTTTACGGTGTGATGGATGATATGAATCAAAAGGGAGTGGATGGCTTGATGACGTCTGACCGATATGAATGGAAGAGGAAACATACTGCGCCGACCCCAGATAGACTGGGAACAGCGCAGGGAGAAGAAGATGAATACGTCGTTTAGGTTTGCTGTCGACTTGATAAGAAGAAGAAGATATAATACATTTTCTCTCTGCTCTCAATTCAGTAATTCTTTTTTTATCGTATTTATTTACACAAATCGAGTTCTTCCAGTTCAACTGTTTCCAATTAATTGGAACTCGGTAGCTCTATAATTGGTTGATGTACTGTCGGAGCGTGGAGTAAGCAATTTAACATTTTCCGTCCATGAACTACCACAAAGACTCGGTTTAATAGATATTATTTGTAATTTTCATTGAAACTTATTCAAACCCGGCTAGCAATACCACCCAAACACGATATGATATAGCCATTTATCGCGTTGAAGTTACAAAAATCATTGTATTTTCGACAGTTCAAAGCGCTTATTCAATTATTGAATTCTGGTTTATTCAAGTGTTACTATCCTATGATATTTGACTCTTCAATGCGATAAATGGCTATATCATATCGTGTTTGGGTGGTCATGCTAGCCGGGCAAGGCTGTTTATAGCGGGTACCTATATGGGAAATGTCCGGCTTAACAGAACTAAACATTACTAACCACCGCACTCAGAGACGTCAGTTAACTTTAATGAGTGCTTAATGTCAAAAAATTTCAAAGACATAATTTAATTTTTACAGTTTACAGAAATAAATAAATAATAAAAATTATTTAATACTGCGCAAACGCTATCATTCGTATGACAACACTACGGTGCCCATGATGCAGACTGTACCACAGTTCATTTCTAAAAATGCGTGCGAGAAAGAAATAAGAAAAAAAAGAGAAATGTTCCAACAAGCCTGCAATGAAACGTTCCTATTAAAATGAGACAATTGTTGCATAGCCTGCCTTTTCAGAGCGGCAGAGGAGGAATTAATTTGCTTAAGAAACAGACGGGGAACGGACGGCGTTATGCGAGAACGCTAATTAATAACGCCCATTGGCGATAGGTCCCTAGGAGGGAGAAGGAGCTAGATAACTTACGCTTGCGAAAACTCAGCATTTTTCATTTAGGCCAGGCATTCATCCAGTGATTGGCATGCCCGGCTAGCTTGATCACCGAAACACGATATGATAATTATAGTTTTTTCATCATCATCATCATCACAAGCCCTTTAACATCCCCACTGGTGGGGCTCGGGCCTTCCCTATGGATGGAAAAATATAGGGAGATTGGGCCATAACCCACGACGCTGGCCCAGTGCCGGTTGGTGGGTATTAACGACTGTAGGTGCAGCCGGAACTAACGTCATAACGTGCCTTTCGAAGCACGGAGGAACTCGAGATAATAAATTTTTGGTCACCCATCCAATGGCACGCCTTAGCAAAAATTACTTAGTTTACGCAATCGCAGACCAAGCGCGCTGTGCCACTGCGCTAGCGAGCTCCTCCTCCTTATAGTCATTTATCGGTTTGAAATGTCAAAACTCCATGGATTTTTGACAGTCCGAAGCGATAAATGCTACCATATCATATCGTGTTGCGGTCATCATGCTAGCCGGGCTGAAATTATAGGGCTAATGATTATGATGATTGCTGATTGGTAATAATTAAGTAAAGCAAACTCGTTGCTAGATCGCTTGTGGCTAGAACGGTCGGCCTGCCGGTAATTAAATTAGTGTAAGAATATTAAGGTTAGAAAGAGTTCGAAAAATTATATAGGTTTGATGCGGGAATCGAACCCGCGTCTTCTACGATCCGGGTAGATGCCTGTACCACTCGGATGGCCGGACTCCACTGGATTAGCAATCAAAAAGAATACTAACTATATTTAGTTCCTACGTGCTTCGGAAGGCACGTTAAGCTGTTGGTCCTGGCTGCATGCCAACCAGCCAGGACCAACAGCCAATATCCAAAGAGGGCTGGTATCAGGTAGGCGGGCGGCTGTAAAAGCTAAGCCAAAACCTTGAGCAGTATGGATTGGAATATTTTCATTCCAATCACTCTCTCCGCACATAGGTCTCTCGACTGTTTTGTGAGGTTTTCCTCTTCCCCTCCTTAACTAACCTCCAATCATCATCATCATCATCATCACCAGCCCTTTACTGTCCCCACTGCTAGGGCACGGGCCTTCCTTATGGATGGAAGAATATAGGGAGATTGGGCCATAACCCACCACGCTGGCCCAGTGCGGGTTGGTGGGTATTAACGACTGCAGATGTCGCCGGGACAACCAGCTTAACGTGCCTTCCGAAGCACGGAGGAACTCGAGATAATAGGCCCTCCATTCAAAATTCTCTTATTATTTTTCAGATCTCTTTATGTTTTTTGGGCAATGGAACCTGTTGCATACCGCCGTCCATCTGAAAGCTCGACTACGAGGGAAATATCATTAGAGCACCAGTCTCGAAGCAAGAAACGGCGGGTACATACATGTAATACATTGCTGCATTATGTATTACATAGTCCAACATTGCTAATTGAAGTTCCTTCTGCCTGCAGACAAGTTGTGGGAATGCAACCGGTTATATTGAAGTGGGCACTCGAATTTAATTACGGTCTTTGAGATATCAACTAACTGCCGCACTCAGAGACGTCAAATAATGTTAATGAGTACTTAACGTCAAAAAATTACAATTCAAAACTAGTCCCTATTCTTGCCGAGTCTATGGTCTTAATTTGAATGAAAGATTTTGACATTAAATACTCATTAAGGTTAATTGATGACTCTGAGTGCGGCAGATAATATACAACTCTTAATGAATACAATTAGTATTAAATCTCATCATTTTCTTCTTGCTATAATAATATGGGAGACTGAGGAGGGGGACAACTATTAATTAAGGAAAAAATGATTGAGGCTAACCACCAACAACAGCATACCCAAAGAGGGTTAGTGTCAGGCAGGCGGCCGGCGGTAAAACCTAATCCAAAAAAAACCTCGAGCAGTATGGATTGAACTGTTGTCATCCCAATCACTCCCTCCGTTTGTTGGTCTCTCGACATGGCCCGTTCCGTCTCTTTTCTATACATTCATTCATCACTAGCACCTTTACGGTGTGATGAATGATATGAATCAAAAGGGCGTGGATGGCTTGATGACGTCTGACCGATATGAATGGAAGAGGAAACATACTGCGCCGACCCCAGATAGACTGGGAACAGGGCAGGGAGAAGAAGATGAATAAGAATAATAAAAGGGTGGCCGGCCAGAAAGCATACCCTAATTAAAGTTCATTTGAAGGAATATTCTAGAAGCAAATTCTTGTAATTAGTGCTAAACGACTGTGCTCTGAAAACGGACGGCGCAACGGAAATACAATCTTACCGCTTTCGAAATAAAGTGTATTAAAACTTTCAAGAGCCTTTCGAGTGCTCTTGGTACTTTTGAGTGGCCAAACCAAATTAGTGCTTACAGCACAAGAGATAAGTTTGAAAAACGATCGCTTACAAACTTGACGGGTGTACGCTGTAATGGAATTCCTGAAACGCGCGACGTTAAAGAAAATTAGACCCTATTCTTAGCAAAGTAAGGTCGGCAGAGGTCGCCTCGCGTTTGTCGCTCACAGTACGTTTATAATTGTGCCCCCGGGACTGAGATAAGGACAGAAGGAGATAGGTTGTCTATTTTGAGAAAGGGACAAAGGAAAACTCATAGTTATTTCAAGAGGTTATTAATGAATATTATCGCGACTTCAGAACGCGGTCTTGTGTTCGTCATTGCCAAGTTCATCTGTACCAAAAACCTTGAAACCTTGGAAGAAATTCAGAATTCAAGTCACGAATGCTGTGCAATTTTGTCGTGGCTGATAACGGATGGGTGGACAGCTTTTGAAACATTTCGTGAACTTGTTCCTATTTAGATAATTAATATTATTTCATTGTCATAGAAAAGTCTCAAAAACTACGCCGTACGGTTGCAACAGAGCAGAATACAATTGTCACCACCCCTAATCTTCCCGCAGGTGTCGTGCAAGGCCACTAAGGGTAATGACCACAGATATCTTATATTAATATATCTGTGGTAAAGACAGTGATGAGTAATGTGCAGCAACAATCCTCTTATACCACCTAATAAATATGCAGCGATTTAAGTGCCCGATAGATGGCCTACTACTAGATCTTTAATTTTGAAAAATCCCCCTAGACTCTAGGCGGATTTTTCATAATTAAATCAAAAGTCTATTAAAAAAGGCCCTGGTTAATAGTACCCGAAATCGACTAGCTTTCATGAAGACATTAATGAAATTCGATGAAGAGAAAGAAATATGTAAGGATCGTAGCACGTAAAAGAAGTGGTCTCTGCCTACCCCTGTAGGAGAAAGGCGTGATATATGTTTGTTTTAAATGTACACCGCATAACGTACCCACCAATCTAATTATATAATCCCTCAACACTTAAGATTATTTTATTTATTCGGCAGCTATCTATCGTCAAAGGTTAAACCATAAATAATACAAGCAGTTAATGTGACATTGAACCGCGCCGTTATTTTTTCTGATTCTACATTTTAAGATGATTTTTACAAATTTTATAAATGGAATTGGATTGGAAAATAGTCACAATGAAATTAGGCGTTCTAAATAATAATATAACCAAAAAAGAAAATAATTGCACCAAAAATTAAATATCCCCTTAATACTAATCCGAATTTGTGTAAATATTTTACTTTACTGAAATCAGAAACTTCTTCGTTATCTAGTGGTTCGCTCACTGGAATTAGATCTCGAGATCTCGGGTTCGATCTTCAAGGCAGCACAAATTTGTAACCGATTTGCTTAGTGGTAAAGTCCGCCTGGCCACCTACCCTGATCGCTTACCATTAGGCGAGATAAAATCAAGATCTAGCATAAGCCTATTATAGGACTGTCATGTACATACGTATAAAAGTCCCTAAATAAAGAAAAGAAAAAAATGATCTAGCATAAAAAAGTTACAAAGAAAAATTATGTATTATTCCCGCCTCAAGATCATAATTTTTCGAAATACTTTTTCTAACCACCAAAATCTTTGTACTAATTTTTCTAACATTTATATAATGTTAAAATTAAAATCGAATAAAAAAGTTACTTTTTCTTTTTTTTTACTAAAATTGTTTATATAGTTTTTAACATCTACGAGGCAAATTTTTGTTTTTTAAAACCAATTAAAAACCGCTTTATACTTGGTTTTAAAACCAATTAAAAACCACTTTTAAAACAATCGTCGCGTTTCTGTGCCGCATTTCATTCGCGTATGTTTCCAAGTTCAAACTTTCAGACAGGCAACGACCTACGTTACATTGAGCATTGTTTTAGGAGCACTTGGGAAATGTAATACAGTCGACAACACTCAGAAGATTGCCGCGTCAAGCAAAAATAGACCTTCCAACAAAGCTCTCAAGCTGCCAAAATCCGTGGCTTTTCCAGAAACTGAGTTTTCCGGACCTGATTAAATATTGATCAGTTTCTCTTCCAAATAGAGTTCATTTTCGCGAAGCTGCGGTCCGCGCGATGTGTTGCCCGCTGTACCATTTTTTTGTACTTTCTAAAAACTTTTTTCTTTATTTGATAAGTGCTTTGTTCTTACTTTCTTGATTGCATTAAGTGGACTTAGCGATATTAAGTAGGTACGTTAAGCAGAGTAATTATTTTTGAGCTTTTTGAGTCTACTTAGAGGGAGAAGAGAGTTGTTTCACTTAATCTTGTTTAATTTGAGAACCTATTTACTGTGTCAAGTGCTGCATAAGTCAGGAGATTTGAGACGTACTTAAATCGCGACTATTAATCCCTAAAGGGGTAGACAGAGGTTGAAATAAGACGTTTCGCCAATTATTTATTTACTAGTGCACGCCCGCGGCTTCGCTCGCATTGATGTCGGTTACTAAATATCGATAAATGGACTATCCACAGAAATTTCAATTGGACTATCCAACATAAAAAGAATTTTTCAATTTGAGTCAGTAGTTCTTGAGATTAGCGCGTTTAACCATACAAACAAACAAACAAACTCTTCAGGTTTATTATATTAGTATATAGATTACCAAACTTAATCTATCCTTACAGGCTAAATCCTAATGCGATAAATAAGTAACGCGTACTACATATTGTTCATGCATAATAAATCTTAACAAATATCCCAAGTAATATCAGCGACCCGCACTGGGCCAGCGTGGTGGGTTATAACCCAATCTCCCTATATTCCATCTATAGGGAAGGACATTAAGAGGCTGGTGATTATTTATTTATTTATTAGGAAAGCTTACATATAATACGTACACTAATACATATCAGTTATAGAAAATTAATTACAAGCCTTTACACATAGATTAACATTATGTTAACCATACGCACAACCATGACAGACAATGGATGTTACAAACATAATAAAATAAAAATACATGTTTACATATAACATCAACAAAATCAAAATCTCATTATTATTATAAATATTATATATGACAATAATAATACTACCGCTATCATATAAAATGAATTTCATATACTTAATGAGAGATGTCCATAAACATTAAAATTAAATCTATTTTATAAATATGATATAGAAATGATGATAGAATATAATATGATATGTATTTAAATATTTGATGACATCCCTCACTAACTCATAACTTCAACGGATGCTGTAGCTTTAATCGTTAATCAGTAGAAGTATGTAATGATATCCTATATGAATAAACCACACTTTAATTTTCACTTTCGTTATCTTCACATGCACATCACAAACTTAACCCAACCCAACATTTCCTTATTATTATATTTTATTAAAATAAAGTTATATAAAATATGCATTAGATATGCTTTGTTTGATGGATGCTACACTAGAAGTAAATAAATCGAAGTCGTGTTGAGCGCTAAACTTTTTAAATAATCTACAACCACGTATGATAAAAGTATTAGACCTATGCTTATTTCTTGCACACGGGACGTTAAGCAGTGGGCGCTGCCTTATCAAGTTAGTAGTTCGTAGACCAAGCATGCTCAATAAATCAGAGCAATGATGATGAATATCAGCGAGCCTATTGCCATTTATCGAGCACGTAAATCGCATTATATTGTGTTAGCAACAATAATACTACTGTAAGTAATATTCAGTCAAAAATCCAAAAAGAAAAACATTATGAATGTATATTGTATGATTAAATCATTGTTTATAATATTAATAATAATGTTTATTTTAAACTATTTCCGGTGTTTTTGGCTCGAAAATGATTATGCACGCGGTGTTTGACGTTTTCTTCGAGAGAGAAACATGTTAGAGCAATGACGCTAATTACCTTATTAATTTGATTGTAATAATGAGTACTTCACGTCAAAAAATGACAATTCAAAACTAGCCGCTATTCATGCCGGGTCTATGGTCTAGATTTGAATAAAAATTTTTGACATTAAGTACTCATTAAAGTTAATTGACCTTAATTGACTTTAATTTTTAGTTAGTGATAAAAAAAATCATTTAAGTCTCGACCATAGACACGGCATGAATAGCGGCTAGTTTTGAAATGTCATTTGACATTAAATACTCATTAAAGTTAACTGACATCTCTGAGTGCTAGTGTTAGTGTGTGTTGGAAAGTTTTGGTCAAAGTGTGGAAGTTAATAAATTATCAGTTAAATTGTCATAAAGCGGAGCTTTTACGATCCTGAATTCCCGACGCCATACCGCCTAATAGAAGGTATAACAATTATTATTGCTAGGTGATAAAAGTGGTGGTGTGTGTCCGCCGTGTGGTGACGGCAGAGTAGGATACAATTGTCACCATCCCAAATCTCTCCCGTGGGTGTCGTACAAGGCGACTAAGGATAAATCAGTGATGAGGAATGGGCAGCAGCGTTCCTCTTATACCACCTAGCAATAGTACTGCGACTTTTGTGCCCGATAAAATTAAATGGCAATAGGCTCGCCACCTATTATTACATGGGATCTAAAATAATTGGCGAAACGTGCTAGTTCACCTCTGCCTACCCCTAGGGGGGATATAGGCGTGATTTATATATGTATGTATGTACCGCTGTCTCTACTCTTAGTTGCCTTGAATGATATCAATACATACATACAACAATACATAAATCACGCCTATAACCCCGAAGGGGTAGGCAGAGGCGAATTAACACCCACTTTTCGCCAATTATGTTCGGCCCCGTGTCATAGGTGGCGAGCCTATTGCCATTTATCGGGCACAAAAGTCGCAGTACTATTGCTAGGGGGTATAAGCGGAACGCTGCTGCCCATTCCTCGTCAATGATTTGTCCTTAGTCGCCTTGTACGACACCCACGGGAGAGATGGGGGTGGTGACAATTGTATTCTTCTCTGTCGTCACCACACGTCTACTGGAGCTGTCGTCACCACACGTCTAATAAAGTTGGGGCACAGGCGTACCACCTATGAGTGAAAAAATATAGGGGAATTGGATTTTAAGTCACTCACGCCAGCCTAGTCCGAATTAGTTGGACATATTATTATTATTTTCGTATTTTATGTTAAAAGACACACCAAGATTGCTTACATTTTGTCCAAAGCCCAAGTGAATGGGGTACAGTGTCGAAGCATAGGTTCTGGAAAAGTTCAGAGACCATCTGCTGGTAACGCTAAACAAATAAATCCATGCAGATTGATGGCCGAAGAATCGCTTCATAGCTCCAGCCCTACACGAGGAGTTGGGAAAGTGCTGTTATTTCAATAATATTGTCTTAGAGCCAGTCATCTTATGAGACGGTTCACGAATTCGGGCGACGGGTTTTACATACACGCATACATAAATCCGATGGGGTAGGCAGAGGTGAATAAGGTAACACCAACTTTTCGCCAATTAAGTTAGGTGTCATGTAACAAGTGGCGAGCCTATTGCCATATATCGGGTACATAAATCGCAATATATATCTACCTCGTAAAAAGGAACGCTGCTGCCCATTACTCATTTGTATTCTGCTCTGCAGTCATCTACGGCAACATTATTTTTTCCAACATTATTTTCGTGTGGTGACGGCAGACCAGAATACAGTTGTCACCACCCCTATCTTTCTCGCAGATGTCCTGCAAAGCGCCTATGGGTAAAGAGAGCGATGAATAATGGGCAGCAGCGTTTCTTTTATACGAGGTAGCAATATACTGGGATTTACGTGTCCGACACATGGCAATAGGCTCGCCATCTTTATATGAGCCCTATTATAATTGGCGATACTTGGATGTTAATTCACCTCTGATGGTGTATGAAACATACTGCCCCAAACCCCAGATAAACTGGGATCAAGGCAGGAAGAAGAAGATGTAATTTATGTAATTTGACGCCAGAGCAGTATGTCGTTACATCACAAACAAACTCCGCCAGAACCAATTTGACGTCGGGACCGAAATTCCTCGATTCCTGTAGCGTATTCAATAAAGGGTACAATTTAAGGGCCTATAAAGTTCAACCGTTCGGGAAACGAGTAGGTACCTTCAGAGTTAATCGTTCGGAATATCACTTAGAATGCACCCCATCGAGAGACGCTGGGCGGAGATTGATCTCTACAATGGTGCCTCCGAAGTATTCGGCGTTCAAGTCTCGATCTAATCTCGACTTTAAAACTGGTTTCAAGTCGCTGGCTTCGGAGAAATATGCTGGAAGGGGTAGTTGGGAAATTAGGGTTGGAATACTGAGGACATACATACATACATACATACATACATAAATCACGCCTTTATCCCCGAAGGGATAGGCAGAGGCGAACCAGCACCCACGTTTCGCCAATTATGTTAGATCCCATGTAATAGGTGGCGAGCCTATTGCCATTTATCGGGCGCAAAAGTCGCAGTACTATTGCTAGGTGGTAAAAGAGGAACGCTGCTGCCCATTCCTCATCACTGATTTATCCTTAGTCGCCTTGTACGACACCCACGGGAGAGATTTGGGGTGGTGACAATTGTATTCTACTCTGCCGTCACCACACGGCACACTGGGAAATATTGCCACAGTGCTGTATGTTAATGTAAAGTTATTGTGTTAATTAATGGTGGCGTTTGGTAATTGTTTTGGAAATTAAACCATTATAAAGTTCCTTCAATGTCAGTCTTCTATGCTGGACTTAGAGCGAAAAAATATAGCAGAATTGGCCAGTCCCGACTCATCCCATTGGTGTCGTAAAAGTCAACTAAGGGTGATTGCCTAGTACCTATAAGTACCTTGGGGCACACGAATGGTGGAGGGCAAACACCCAACAACAGCATACCCAAAGAGGGTTGGTGTCAGGCAGGTGGCCGGCTGTAAAACCTAAGCCAAAAGCTTGAGAGGTAAGGATTGGAATTATGTCAATGTTGTCATTTCAATCACTCTCTCCGTTCATCAATCTCCCGACATGGTCCATTCAATCAATAGGGAGTGGATGGCTTGATGACGTCTGACCGATATGAATGGAAGGGGGACTGGAAATAGGGCAGGGAGAAAAAGAAGAAAGTTCCGACAATGAAATGTAGGTAAATTCACCTCCGCTACTACCCCTTCGGGGATTTATGCGTGATTTTTGTATGTATATGTATTATGTTCAATATAAAAATCAAATCATACAGTCTAATGTTTGTTTGCTTCCTAAATTAATACACTAAACATCCAAAATATCAATGAGTTTTGAGGAATTTTGGCCCAAATCAACGCACAGTCCAGCCGCTGAATCCAGCCGGGAGTCCGCATAAATCAAGCGAGCGGAGAGACGAGTGAAATAAAACAGTCGTTTCCATAATATTCCGGGAACAAAAAGTGGTGGAGAGCTAAGCGCAATATTTGGGGGCAGGACAAACGCCGTAAATGACAGTTTCATAACATGTCCGCTTCCCGGCTGCCTGGTGTGGAGGAGGACTATCTTTGTCCTTACTTTTACCCGTATGAGGGAAATTCATTTTCAAAATACCAAAGGGAACTTTTGATAACTTTTGAAAGCAAAAGTTATAAAAAAAATATGAAAAATATAGATACAACCTTTAACCGCCTCCGTGGTCTAGTGGTAGGCGCACCCGCGATCCCCAGGGGGGAACAAATTTATACTCGGTTTTGTTGGTGGTAGGACTTCTTTCAAGCCTTCCTAGGTACTATCTTATCAAAATCTGTAGCCATTATAATAACGTGGCCTAATTGGCGAAGCGTGGGTGCTAGTTCACCTTTGCCTACCCCTTCGGGGATATTGGCGTGAGTTACATATGTATGTATGTATTATAATAACAAATAACACCCACTTTTCGTCAAATGTTAGGTCCCATGTAATAGGTGGTAAGCCTATTGCTATGTATCTGGGATGTAAATCGCGGTGTATTGATAGGTAGTGTAAGAGGAACTTTTTTGCCAGCTTAACCCCAAGTCACCTTGTACGACACCCGTGAGAGAAATTGAGGGTAGTGGCAATTGTATTTTGGTCGTCACCACAGGGCATAATTAATATTATTAAGACTAGTGCAAAAATATAGTAATAAGGTCATCATGATGACTGTTCTATAAAATATTCCATGACATAAGTTTGAAATTTGATTACTGGCGAAAAATCTGTCGCCATAATAATAGTATTAAGAGCATTATTATGTTCCGACAATTTGTGATAAAGATAGCCAGCTACCCCTCTATAATTGAGGGTTCCAGGTGAAGCTCGATTCCATCTATGGCCCTTATCGTCACTAAGCATCAGGTGAGATGCAGACAAAGTTCAAGAGGTTCGAAATGAAATGAAATATGTTTATGAGTTAGAAACATGGTACATGGTCAGATGTTATATAGTATTTCTTAGTCTCTTAACATGTTTCGCTGAGAATTCAGCATACAAATATTGGTTCACAATAACAATTATTATGGTTACATGTCTTGTTATTTATATTGTTGTTGCCAAAAAAAATTGAAATAGATTTAAAAAAATATACCGAATACGTCATTTGAATCAAATAAATAAAATGTCAATCAATGAGGATAATTCATTGTTAATGTTACTCATGTCCATATTGCCTATTATTCGTGGCCAGTCAAATACACAAATTTATATAATTTAGGAAAATAGTGTATGTCACAACAATAATTGTATTACCTATTAAATAACATAAAAACAGTCAATATTAAATTCATTAGTAATATGCTATCAGTTTTTATTATTATAGAAATGCAGACTACCTATTCTAAATAGCACACAGATTTAAGTTTATTCAAATTTTTCTAATGTCTATGAATTCCTGAATTGTGTAAAAACACTTCTCTACGAGCCATTTTTTTAACCATGGTTGGAATTTGTTAAATGGTGTTTCTCTAATATTTCTGGGAATCCTATTGAATATTTGGACAGCCATGAAAGAACAATTCTGGTGGAAGAGATGGCTTGTACAATTTGGTACGAAAAGTCTGGTTGGATTTCTACACGACTTCTTATTGTTATTGAAAGCTTTTGGGAAAAGCTCTGGATATTTTCTGACAAATATTCCCATTTCCAGAATATACAGAGACGTTAATGTCAATAATTTTGTTTTTTTTTGTTGTTTTTTGTTGTTTTTTGAAGAGAGGCCTACAGGACTCTAACGGTCCCACGCTACAAATTGCTCTGATACATTTTTTTGAGCTATAAAAACTTTTTTAATATGGGTTGAATTTCCCCATAATATTAAGCCATATCTTAACACTGATGTTACATATCCATGATATGCGGTTATCGCTATTTTTTCACCTGCTAGTCTCTTTAATCTCCTCAGTGCAAACACAAATCTGTTTACTTTTGTACAGACTGTTTTGTGTTTTCGAGATGAGATGCTCATGTCCGGAATCAGTTTAGCATCACAGAACCCACTTCCACCCTTCCCCAGCGCGCTATTTTCGCTACGACCACAAGAAGGCATTATTAAAACATTATTCGGGCAAGAAAAATGTATTTTAGACAGCCGCTGTAGTGTTTACATGGACGATTCGCTTCAAGGTTTGCTGAAGACAGTATTTCGTTTTGTTGCGTTGAAAATATCTTCGTTGCTCTATGGCAAGTCATCATCATCATCATCAGCCCTTTAATGTCGCGCTGGGGCCGGTCATTGGATGGGTGACCAAAAGTATATGAAGTTTCTCGAGTTCCTCCGTGCTTCCGAAGGCACTTTAAAGTCCCGGCTATATCAGCTTTCGTTAATACTCACCAATCCGCAGAGGGCCACAGTGGTGGGTTATGGCCAACTCTCGCTAAATTCTCCCATCCACAGGGAAGGCCTGTGCCCCAGCAGTGGGGATTAAAGGGATTGCTTGGGACTGCTTGTGGAGTGATAGCTATTTACGGTGTTAATGTTTTTCAAAGATTTTGTTTTTGTGTCAGGCGTGAAATAAATTGCCGTGTGGTGAGGGCAGAGCAGAATATTGTAAGCAGAATATCATTTCGTCCGCGAATGTCGTACTAGCCTACTAATGGTTAAGACAGCTTCAAGAAATTGGCAGCAGCGTTAATGTTATACCACCTAGGAATATACTGCGATTTACTGAGTGAAATAAATGAGTGCTTGAAGAGTCTAAGATGTTTCAAGTATTTTGCTTCGAGTATTTGTTCATGTTTCATTATTTTTACAATACTTGTTTATTTAGTTGTAACCAAAACAGGGACGGTGATAGTGATGACGTGAAAACATACCCTAGCATTACTCACAACTTACTTACAAGACCTTACTCATCCAAAATCCAGCTCTAGACAACTTAAGCCTTAGCAAGTTGGCAGGGGAGAGAATCGCATGAAAATGAAAATGTCGAATTACAAATGGCGATGCGACGGTGCGAGTTCCCGGTGTAATCCCGTGTTAAAAATGGAGACACCGAGGATTTGAATTTCATGAACGGATGCAGGTAACGCTAGGCCAGGAGACAGATAGGAAAACCAACAGTGGCCGTACCATGAAGTATTAGTGTGATCCAAATGCGGGTAACAAAACGGGACGCCGCTCTACTCGGCTTATAGCATTGTCTCACTTTAACAAGTTGGTGTTAAGCCCCAGATATTTTTATTCGCTTATGAAATACTAGTTCCAGCCGTGCGACAACGACAGAGCAAAATACAAATGTCACCACCCCCATCTCTCCCGTGGGTGTTTTACAAGGTGACTAAGGGTTAATATAGTGCGAGGAATGGGCAGCAGCATTCCTCTTGTACTATCTAGCACCTATTAATAGGCGTGATTTATGTGTGTGTGTGTGTGTATGAGGTTGCTTTGCCGCGTGGTGACGGAAGAGCAGATTACAATTGTCACCGCCCCCACCTCTCCCGAAAGTTTCGTACAAGGCGACTAAAGGTTAAGACAGCAATGAGTAATAGGCAGCAGCGTCCCTCTTCTGGCACCTAGCAAAGTACTGCACTTTTCGTGCCCGATAAATGAGAATAGGCTCGCCACCTATTATATGGGACCTAATCTAATTGGCGAAACGTGGGTGTTAGTTCACCTGTGCCTACCAGTTCAGGGATATAGGCATGATTTATGTATGTAGATTGCTTTTGATATAACAAGGTATTGAAATATAAGTTGAGCAGGGACCTATTTGGCCTAATTATAATAATATTTGTGTTGATTATTTTGAAGACGAAAACTTTAAGCATTCCATGGATTCAGCGTGCGGGTGCCGGGCCCATAGTGTGGCAGAGAGGGGAGTCAGTGGCAGCGCCTGGGACTTGTGACCCAAGTGTAGGTTGTATTTCTTGTTATTTTTCCTTTTTATTTGCCAAATAAACGTTAATTATTGTATTTCCGATATTTCGGCACAGTTACATGCGCCATGGTCACGGAAGACATGTCATCCGTGACCCCCGTGAATCCCGTTTTATCACAAATTAAAGATGAAAGTGACCACGTACGTAAGCTTTAAACAATTTATTCATTCAAAGTTTTAATCATTCCTGTCCCCTGCACTATTCAGCGCGCGATCTCATAAAATTAGGGCGCGCAAATTTCAAGCCGCTATATTCGCCGTCACCAGCGCACCGCACGTAATTTATTTTTAATTGGTCCACCGTTTTTCGAAGTTTTTATTTTATTTTTTAAAGTGCATGTGACGACATTCTGTTTGAAAGGAACTCTTTAATTGGAGTGTGGTTTCATTAGAACAGGCGTATGTAAATGTAAGTTGTAGAGTAGTATAATAAGTTAATGTTAGATTAAAACGAGTTAGTAAATGTAATGAGTTTTATGGTTGACTGGTTGGCAATACTTTTAGGATTATGTCCGCCATTTGTATATTTTTTTTATTTGTGCAATAAACATTATAATAAATAAATAAGTGGGTGTCGGGTGCTCTCGGCTGACTAACTGACTGACTAACATAATTGGAAAAACGTGGGTGTTAAATCACCTCTGTCTAACCCTTCAGGATTTATGTATGTTTATTTATTTATCTGCTGTTGTATTCTATAGTCTTCAACTAATGTAATTGTCTCCAGAGTTATTGGTTTATTTTTGGTAATAGTCCGCCAAATTGTTCATGCATGTCCATTTTTATTTGTGTAATTATTATTAAACAAATAAAAATGGACATGTTTGATGTTACTGTGAGTGTTTTGTAAATAATATTTGTATAGTACAGAATTGTAATAATTTATTTTAAAAAAATAAGTCACAGTCAAAAAACATTTAGGGCAGGGCAGGGCAAGGGAATGATGATCACACCAAGTGCAAGTCAAATTGTATACTGTCAGTCAGTTCGAATAGTGAGGCTGCCAGGCCTAGGCGAGTTTGTTAAGTGATTGGTGCACAACAAGGGCATTAAATTTTAATATCCAATCACTACTGTTGCGGGTGTGTGTGGTACAAGGCAGGGGCGGCTAGCAGATAAGTTCACTTTACTTTTTCCGAAGGGGTAGGCAGAGGTGGATAAACATCCACGTTCCACCATTATTATACTAGGTCCCATGTTGCTTTATTTAGCTGGTATTAGTTTTAAATTGAGACGTGTGGTGACGGCAGAGTAGAACACAATTGTCACCACCCCAAATCTCTCCCGTGGGTGTCGTACAAGGCGACTAAGGAAAAATCAATGATGAGGAAAAGGCAGCAGCGTTCCTCTTGTACCACCTAGCAAAAGCAATGTACTGCGACTTTTGTGCCCGATTAATGGCAATGGGCTCGCCACCTATTACATGGGATCTAACATAATTGGCGAAACGTGGGTGCTAGTTCACCTCTCCCTACCCCTTCGGGGATATAGGCGTGATTTATGTGTGTAACTGTGTATGTAATAGGTGGCGAGCCTATTGCCATGTATCGGGCACATAAATCGCAGTATATTGCTAGGTGGTACAAGACGAATGCTGCTGCCCATTACTTATTTCTATCTTAACTCTTAGTGGCCTTGTACTGCGACTTTTGTGCCCGATAAATGGCAATAGGCTCGCCACCTATTGCATCGGACCTAACACAATTGGCTAAATGTTGGTGCTAGTTCACCTCTGCCTACCCCTTCGAGGATAGAGGCATGATTTATGTATGTATGTAGTTTTAAATTATTTTTTTGCAATCGTAATAGTTGTTTCATATAATAATAGGTACGTCATATAGCATCATGCTCTTGTCTCTATTAATCACTCTTGCTTATCCCATTCATTTGGGATCGGCGCAGTATATTTTTTTCTTTCATTCATTCTTGTTAGCTGACATCTCCTGATTCTTGCAGACCTTTTTTTGCCTATCCAAATACCTACTTAGTTTGTGTTTTAAATAATCGTCATTTTGATTCAATAACGAAGAAAAATGTAACCATTCATGTCTTGGCTTATGTGAATACCTTTATTGATTCTTTACTAAGTCAGCTCTGACATAAGTATTAGGCTCCGAGACAGTCAATCAGCTTGGCGTCAAGCGCTGTCGATTTTAGCAGTCTTCAAGTATTTTGATCATCGTATTTTTTATGTATGTCTGATTTGACCTAGCAACAGACCAGAAACACATACAAAATCAACGTGCTTGGATCGTCTCGGAACCCCAGTATTATTTGAATATTTGCAAGGTAGCGCCTAAGTCGCTACCGCTCATGACGTGTTCCATAGACCGATTCCTCTGAAACAGGATGTTACGGGTTTATTGATTTAACCTTAGCTGTTTAAATTGACGCGCTAGAAGCGGGATTTAAACAAAGGTATCCATTAACAATGTTTGGCAACTAATTGCTCATCATTTGGTTGACATTATACACAATTACATTTATTATAAAAAATATAATGTACAGGAGGATAAATGATAGCGAGAGGAGTGGATAAGAAATTGGAGAAGGATATAGTGGAGGAAGAAAACATGTCGTGCCGACGACCCGCCTAGAGCGGAATAAGAGCAGGAAAAATGGTTTTGTGGTGTAGTTTGAAAGAAGACGTACCTAAAGACAAATTGAGAAAGGGATGCTCGCATGGTTCGATCATGTAGAGAGAATGAGTGAAAGGAGAGTGACAAAAAGGATTTATTTGTGTGAAGTGAATGGAGAAAACGGCATGGAAAGTTTAAACAGAATGTTCATAATCAAATTGAAAGTATATTAAAAAAAGCGTTAGGTGATGAACGGTGATGCCTATTCTATCACTGTTTAAAGCCTAGTCACCTTGTTGCAGGGAAAGATTGGGGGTGGTGACAACTGCATTTTGCTTTGCTGCCATCTGTTGGATTATTACAGAATTTTAAATTTAGAACTTCGTTACGTTCGATTCTTCGATCGCTCCACTTTTACCATTGAGTTCTAGCAGCAAATAACAGATGGCGCTTGCAACCACGTTTTTATAACTTGGGCAATATTTTTTAAAATAGGTATTGTAATCAATTCGGTAGGTACTTTTAAAATATTTGAACACGACATTTAATTATATAATTGATTAACAATGAAAATGACGTTAAAATATCAAAAATATTTTAATATTTCCGAATTTATTTTCTTAGTCATATTTTTTTCTAAACACTTATAATGTTAAATTAAAAATCAAATCATAATTTGTTTACTGATAGCATTTCAGGCTACCTCTGTAAGTGAAATTTTTCAGTCCACTTTGTGTTTTAAACATTAGGTTAGGTTAAAAAAAAGTTTATGACGTAAAGCTAAGTGAAATTTTATCAACTGTCTAGCTAGAAATATAAAGATAAGTGCCTGGGCCTGGGGTAAAATATGGGTAGTCGGTTCATATGGTCACCTGCCTGTTGTATATTTTATGTATAAATTAACTCTATGATCACTTCGAGGAGGAGCTCGCTAGTGCAGTGAGCAGTGACATAGCGTGCCTGTGTGGCCTGCGATTGCGTAAACTAAGCAATGTTCACTTATCATTGGATGGGTGACGAAAAAATTATTATCTTTAGTTCCTCCGTGCTTTGAAAGGCTCGTTGAGCCGTTGGTCCCGGCTGAAATACCCACCAACCCGCACTAGGCCAGCGTAAAAGGTTATATATGAAATGGTATGTCCCATTCTTCCTATATTCCTCCACTAATAGGGAAGGCCTGTGCCCCATCAGTGGGTATAATAAAGGGCTGGTGATGATGTTTAAATAATTTGCCCGTTCCCGCGTTCACACACTCACTATAATTCTTCCTACATGCGTTGCAATGAGTCTAGGGTAAAATTTGTAACTAGGTAGCAATTTTCGAACTTCAAATACGTAATTAAATTAATTACCGACTCACAGACAGACGTGCGTACGTCTCGCGTGTCAGATAACAACATCTCTTGGGCAGGAACCGGTCGCGGTACAGTCGGGGATAAAATGGTCCTTAAAAACGGTATTTTACTAAAAAGACATACATACATAAATCACGCCTGTATCCCAAAAGGGGTAGGCAGAGGTGAATTAACACCAATTAGGTTAGGTCCCATGTAATATGTTGGCGAACTTATTGCCATTTGTCGGGCACAGAAATCGCCGTACATTGCGAGGTGGCTTAAGAGGACCGCTAGAACATCACTCATTGCTGTCGCATCCCTTAGTCGCCTTGTACGACACCCGCGGGAGTGATGGGGTGGTGACAATTGTGTTATACTCTGCCATCCATTAATCTCGCTGAGGAGCTCGCTAGCGCAGTGGCGCAGCGCGCTTGGCCTGCGATTGCGTGAACTAAGCAATTCCGCTAAGGCCGGTCATTGGATGGGTGACCAAAAATTTATTATTTCTTGCCCGTTCTTCTCAGAACAACGCCTCCTGGTAGTTTACGAACGGATGGTGTAGCTTATAACGTTAAATATTGGAAACTGTTTTTCTTTTCGTTTCCAGTGTTTAACGTTATTTCTTTGACGATTCATGAGTGTATGTAATCATACCTTATATGAATAAACCATATTTTCATTTTCATTTTCATTATTTCGAGTTCCTCCGTGCTTCGGAAGGCACGTTAAGCCGTTGGTCCCGGCTGCGTCTGCAGTCGTTAGTACCCACCAACCCGCACTGGGCCAGCGTGGTGGGTTATGGCCCATTCTCCCTATATTCTTCCATCCATAGAGAAGGCCCCTGCCCCAGCAATGGGGACATTAAAGGGCTGGTGATGATGATGATGATCCATTAATCACGACACGACACAAGTTCATAACATTTATCACACTCTAAAAGTGTTGGTGATTAATGGATGTAAAGAAATGGGATGGAAAGGATAGATGAAATAAAAAAAATATAACCAACAAAATTAACTGCCCTATATTTTATTCGGATAAAAGTTAGTTAGTTTTTAAAATACAGGATCATTCGTATCACTTTCTATCCTTTTTGCACATAAGCAGTTCTAATTATTATTTTGTTGCTTGTTGTCTTAGGAATAATAAACTAAAGTTAATACACCCCTCCCCGGCTAACTCTTGGAAGAGACACGACCCTTATGCATGATATGGTCGTCAAGTCGACTTTCACGAATTGCCCAGCCACTGTATTTTGTGGAGGAGTGTACGTGCGTAAGACAGGCGCGGGTATAAAAAGCCCATTACGGCCGAACGGTAATACTGGTCCAGTGGCAGGCATAATGTATCCTGTACGTAGGAGTATACCAAGATTATTGTACTAGAAACATAATTAATAAAACACCCGAATTCACAAACAATACTTGTGTAAGTAAAGAAGCAACACTGTGCGAAGTAAGACATTTCTCAGTGCGTTTTGTCACTCAAGTATTGTCTATTATGAATAGGTTTTTGGGACCCTGTGCGTTAACGTACCTCATAGTAATGTTTATGAATACGGGTGGTCATGCCTTTTTTTTGTCGGAGTAAAACAGTTAGAGGTGATTTTTTATGTTAGACGGGGAAGCTCTTGGCATCTTGGCATCATCTCACCTGATTGTAAGTTACGATAAGAACCAAAGATGGAATCGAGCTTCACCTGGAACCACAGAGGCGCTGGCTAACACGATTGTCGGAACACAATAATGCTGTTAACCCCTCCAGGGATCGGCCTCCATTTTGAATTTCGCGCGCTTACGTCATCTGGCGGCCCCTTGCAAAAATGGCGCGTCTTTTTAAAATGAAAATATCTCTAAAATGTTGTATGAAAGCTATTTTAGCCCCTCCAGTGATACGCCGCCATTTTTGAATTTCGCGCTTTATGTCACCTGGCGGCCCCCCACACCTTGTAAAAACGGCGCGTCTTTTTAAAATGAAAATATCTCTAAAATGTTGTATGAAAGCTATTTTATAAATGTTGTGTTTCTGAAATCGTTATGAAACAAGCTATCGATTGTATGCACACTTTAATACAATTATACTGGAAATATGTTATTAATTCTATGTTGAAATGTATTTTTGAAATTTTTGACAGTTCTAAGAAAACACAAAGGCAGCTCGAGTGGGTACAACTAGTGACTCATTCAATTCAGTTAAAATGGCGCTGTTTGGTTGTCATGTGTCATTATATGCCGTCCTTGTTCTTTTCTTTACGCATTGCATAAGTTAGAGCAGTAATAGATAAAATAAATCGCGTGAGTTGTGCTTTAATACAATGTAGGAGCGATCGACCTCAATGAGGTGGCGTGACAGACGAGGGGCTAACATTATTATTATGGCGACAGATGTTGATAAGATTGTGGTAGTTGCTAGGCGGACTTGAAATAAGTCCTAACACCAATCAAAAATTAACGCCCACGTTTCGCCAATCAGGTCCCATGTAACAGGTGGAGAGCCTATTGCCATTTATCGGGTACGCAAATCGCAGTACGTTGCCAGATGGCGCTAGAGGAACGCTGCTGCCCTTGATTTACTGCTGTCTTAACCCTTAGTCGCCTGAAAGAGATGGGGGTGGTGACAATTGTATTCTGCTCTGGCGTCACCACATGGCATTTTTTCAGAAGTCGCCAAAAGTCATTAACGTCTTTGTTGGCCGAGAGGTAGGTACAGGCATCTGCACGGATTGCAGAGGACGCGGGTTCGATTCCCGCGTCAAGACAGTAATTTTTCGAACCTTTTCTATCAAACAATTAATAAACATTTTCGATGCGAAAAGAATCATCGACATATTTTCGTTTCGAAACAAATTGAAGATGTAAAATCGAATTGTGTACTCCGCAGTCCTAAATATCATTATCTGTCTGAAGATTCAATGGATTGCCGATGGAAAGTAAAAGTCTGGCTGCGGTATCGCATTGAATGATTGTGAGTACGTACGTACCACCGAACCGTTCACACACTCGGAGGAAATGATCGTTGTTTTATTTCGATGTAACTGGTTCGTGAGAATGGCGCGCGTGGTGCAAGCGATGAGACAGTAGCGGGTTTTCGTTCAATATTTCTAATACACACACCTAAAATATTGTCGCTTGCGTTATACAATACATGAATCACGCCTTTCTACCCTAGAGAGAAAATAGTGTTTATTAATTTGATATTTCTTACACACACCTAAAATCTAGGCCAAAGTAAGTAGCATTATAAGAACTTGCGATATACATTCATACATAAATCACACTTTTCTTCCCTAGGTTAGGGTTTTAAATACCCGCTTTTCGCCAGCTTATTTCAGGTCCCCTGTAAGAGGGGGCGAGCCTATTGCCAGTTACTGGGAACTTGCGTTATGGACTAGATGACGGACTAATTCATATCGTTATAATTACATAAATTTTAATAACTCGACAACAAATGTCTGTGTAAGCCACAAACATTTTGTCTCTACCAGGAATTATATCCATTTTTTATGGATTGAAAATGCAGTTTACGCGCTGTACCAATCTCTGCTTTCTTAAAGTACTTAGTTTTTTTTTAATTCTAGACAGGGAAGTTCGTGGCCTTCTCACCTGATGGTAATAGTGACGATAAAGGACGAAGATGGAATCGAGCTTAACCTGGAACCCTCAACCACACAGGGGCTGGATATGTTATCACAAATTGACGGAACACAGACAGATTTTGATAAGACGGTGCTAGCTAGCCGGGCGGACTTAATAAAAGTCCTACCATCAACCAAACCGAGTACAAAGTTGTATGTAAGTAACAAAACAAGTAAGTGCCAGAAGTAAAATCTTTAAAGACATCGCTCTGCTCCTTTGTCTTGTACCACAAGCCATCAAAACAGGTTACGCGGGAATAATTTTATGAATGAACTCGAGAAACTGCTTAATAGATTGTAGATTATTCTTCAATCAAATCAATGACCTCGACGGCGCGGATAACATCAGGATTGCTTTAGTTTGTGTGATAAAAATTCGAGGGCCTTAATGTTCTTTCAGCCTCCATTCTTATAATACTGACATATTCTTTGCAGTTTTTCATACATACATAAATCACGCCTATATGTCCTGAAGGGGTAGGCAGAGGTGAATAAGCACCCAAATTTCGCCAATTATGTTAGGTTCGGTCCCATGTAAGGTGGCGAGCCTATTGCTATTTATCGGACGCAAAAGACTCAATACGTTGGTAGGTGTTATATGAGGAACGCTGCTGCCCATTCCTCATCACTGTTTTATCCTTAGTCACCTTGTACGACACCCGGGAGAGAGATTTGAGGTGGTGACAATGTATTCTACTCTGCCGTCAACACGCGGCAGATTTTCAATGACTTACTTAATTATGGTCATTCGTCATAATAAATAAAGTTATCATAGTAAATAAATAGACTATTCGATTTTCTATATTTTTTAAAGCAAACCCAAGCTTAACCAAACGCACGGTATCTGTAAAAATATCTGCTTTGGAATGTTTGAAATTTATTTCTACATTGCGAGGGTACCCGTTGGCTTACAACGTGAAGTGTAAAGGTTAGAAGAATTTCGGCAAGTTAATTAGTGTCTTGGTTGGCCGGCGGTCAGGCACCTGCCCGGATAGCAGCGGACGCGGGTTCGATTCCCTCATCAAGACCATAATGTTTCGAAATTCTTTTTCAAATCACCAACATCTTTGTAAATAAATAAAGTTGATATTGTGTGTACGTACAATGTTCGAATAACCAACGAATCACGGTACACTATTGCCACCGTGACAATTGATCTAAACTTAATTAACCTTACGTCGGACAATCAAACAATGTACCTAACTGGCTCGTGATGACGTCTGTCCCACAAACGGAATTAATTTATGTCCAACAGAGGGCAGCACTTGACAAACGAGTTTGGTTGACACATTATTAATGGCAAGAGCTTTGACGCTGTAGGAAGCAAGTAAGTGGGATGGGTGACCGGCGTACACATACACACAAAATTAAATCACGCCTATATTGGTTGGCAGATGTGAATTAACACCCGCGTTTCGCCAATTAGGTTAGGTCCCATGTGACGAGCCTATTGCCATTTATCGGGCACATTGTAGTACATTGTTAGATGGCCTTATAAGAACGCTGCTGCACAGTACTGATTGCAGTCTTAACCCTTAGGCGCCTTTTACGACACCCGCGGAATAGATGGGGGCGGTGACAATTGTATTCTGTTCTGCCGTCACCACACCGCAAAGGGGTGATCGGCAACTATCAAATAATACATACTTCTTCTTCCTGACCTGTTCCCAGTTTATCTGGAGTCCGTGCAGTGTGTTTCCTCTTCCATTCATATCGGTCAGACTTCAACAAACCAGCCTAATAAATTCCCTTTTAATTCATATCATTCATCCCACCGGAAAGGTGCTAGTGATGAATCAATGTATAGAAAATAGACGGAAAGGACCACGTTGAGAGATCGATGAACGGAGAGAGTGATCGGGATAAAAACTTTCCAATCCATACTGCTCACGGTTTTGGCTTAGGTTTTACAGCCGGCCGCCTGCCTGACACCAACCCTCTTTGGGGATGCCTTTGTTGGTGGTTTGGTCTACACCGGGAAATCTAACGGAGGAGAAGCTCGCTAGCTCAGTGGCATAACGCGCTTGGCCTGCGATTGCGTAAACTAAGCGATGTCGCTAAGGCCGGTCTATGGATGGATGACCAAACATTTTTTATCTTGAGTTCCTCCATGCTTCGGAAGGCACGTAAAGCCGTTGGTCCCGGATGCATCTGCAGTCGTTAATACCCGCACTGGACCAGCGTGGTGGTACATGGCCCAATCTCCCTATATTCTTCCATCCATAGGGAAGACCCGTGCCCCAGCAGTGCCTAAAGAGCTGGTGATGATGATGATGGGCAATCTCCCGTAGTCGGCTTTTACGGCTCCCCTGGGATGAGTTGGGGCTTGCTCCCAGACTAGCAAAGAAGACTTCCCCAGGAAACAAAATTAAAAACACGAATTAAGTGCGCAAAAGTGTTTTTATTCGAAGCCGAAAACAAAACGAGAACTCACAATGACACCGAATCCATTTCGGTACATTTGCCGGCGTCAACTTTATCCGCGGTCATTTCTTACGGCCTAATGGTCCTTGCAGGGACAATTAAAATAGTCCGATTTCCCTAGCTCGCTGCAACATCGCTAATGAGCCGTGAATTTGGGCACGTTGGTTATAACATGGATATGATGGGAATATCAGTTTTTATATTTTTTATTTTCCTTCATCTTCCATTTTTTATGTTACACAGGGAATCTCTTGCCCTCCATTTCTACTGATGGTAAGTGATGATAAGGGCCGAAGAGCTTCACCTGGAACCCTCAACCACAGAGGGGCTGGCTATCTTATCACAATTGTCTGAACACATACATACATAAATCACGCCTATATCCCCGAAGGGGTAGGCAGAGGTGAACTAGCACCCACGTTTCGCCAAGTAATAGCTATGTTAGGTCCCACGTAATAGGTGGCGAGCCTATTCCCATTTATCGGCCACAAAAGTCGCAGTACATTGCTAGGTGGTAAAAGAGGAACGCTGCTGCCCATTCCTGGTCACTGATTTATCCTAAGTCGCCTTGTACGAGACCCATGGAGAGATTTGGGGTGGTGAGAATTGTATTGAAAAAATAACGTAGAATGTGGCGTAGAACGTAGAATGTGAAAATTGAGATAAAATTCATTCGGTTATTTCAAGAGTGAAGATGATGAAAGAAAATTTATTAAATTAAAAATAGCTATGAACACTTTTCGATAGGCAAGTTTCCATAGGGATATTTGTTTATAATTTATATTTGTTGCCGTATGGCGACGGCAGAGTAGAATACAATTGTCACCATCCCAAATCTCTCCCGTGGGTGTCGTACAAGGCGACTAAGGATAAATCAGTGCTGAGGAATGGGCAGCAGCGTTCCTCTTATACTCGTACAACCTAGCAATTTACTGCGACTTTTGTGCCCGATAAATGGCAATAGGCTCGCCACCTATTACATGGGACTTGACATAATTGGCGAAACGCGGGTGCTGGTTCACCTCTGCCTACCCCTTCGGAGATATAGGCGTGATTTATGTATGTATGTATGTTATAAGAGGAAGGCTGCTGTCCATTACCGCTGTCTCTACTCTTAGTTGCCTTGTATGATATCAATACATACATACAACAATACATAAAGCACGCCTATATCCCCGAAGGGGTAGGCAAAGGTGAACTAGCACCCACGTTTCGCCAATTATTTTTGAGGTCCCATGTAATAGTTGGCGAGCCTATTGCCATTTATCGTGACTTGTTACTGAAATAACTTACAATTATTGCCAAACGTCTTATCCACCCTCTTCCCACTAATGGCCTCCCGATATGTGTTTCAGTGATGTGCCGTCTGCTCAGATGTAGAATCTAAATCCCTAACGCCATTAATTATTATTGACTTAGATTCGCCACTAAGGGAAATGAAGTTGAAAGCTTAGAAACGAGGAAATCAATCCACTAGTAAGTATACATACATAAGTAAGTTCTTATATACATAAATCACACCTATTTAGCCCCGAAGGGGTAGGCGGAGGTGAATTAACACCCACGATTCGCCAATTACGTTCATCACATCATCATCACCAACCCTTTTAATGTCCCCACTGCTAGGGCACGGGCCTTGCCTATGGATGGAAGAATATAGGGAGAATGGGCCATAACCCACCACGCTGGCCCAGTGCGGGTTGGTGGGTACTAACGGCTGCAGATGGGACTAACGGTTTACGTGCCTTCCGAAGCACGGAGGAACTCGAGATAATATATTTCTGGTCACCCATCCACCACCGGCCTTAGCTAACGTTACTTAGTTTGCGCAATCGCATGCCGAGCGCACTACACCATTGCGCTAGTGAGCTCTCTGCCGTCACTACATATCTACAGCTATTTTTGTTTAGGTGTGCCTGCCCAATAGCTGTAGATTGTCAAGAATCCTTCCAAACTTCGGTTAGACTAAGCCTGCCTTAGCAGTCCCCAATATTTGCCTCACACGGCCCATGCACTGGCCATCAAATGATCATCAGACGGCCTGTACAGCCATCAAACTGTGCTCATAGTAGAAAATTAGGACCGCACTAAAGGGTGTCGTAAATCCATTATGTATAGCTGTAATAGGGCAGATCATCCTTTGGCTCGCTAGACCGTCACGGAGTTAGGTCGCATGGAAGCGCCTAGAAAAACTTAACAACGCCTTTTTTTTCGTTCTATTTTGCTCCCATGCTGGCCTGAAAGTGAAGAAAATGATAATTGACATCAAAATATCTTTAATATTATTTTCACATCCGCAATTTTGTTGTAGTTTATTTCACTTATTAATAAATTTAAAAAATATATTTGTTTCGTGTTAAAATTACAAACAAAAGAGGTCCGAAAAAGTTCGTAAAATTATAACACGGTCTGGTTTCAATTTCCACGTCAAGACTATAATTTTTTGAACTTTTTCTTATGTAGCTATTTGTCTTTGTAATATTTTTTCAACAATAATGTTCAAAAATCCAATTTAATAGTTATGCAAATTTTACAAAAAAAAAACAATTTTACATAAATTACATGCAAAATTGTAAAAAATTGACATATTTTTAATGATTCATAATATTCAAAATGAGAGATGTGGTGTTGGAGACCTATGCTAAGAATACCAACTTCAAATCGGAACTCGCTTGTCTACCATATGCCGACAGCGTATCCCTTCTTATTTCGGCCACACAGTGCGCAGAGGCGATGAAAGTCTTGAAAAACTGATTGTAGTTGGAAATTCCGAACTAGCGAGATCGTTTGCAAAATTGCAAACGATCTCGCGGTCGTTGACCAACAAGATGGACCGATCAAGTAAAAGACTCATCGTCCTCACAGTCCTACACAGTTGTGAGGAGCGCGCTGGATAGGAACCGGTGGAGGCAGATACTCCGCTCCAGATGTAATTCCGAAGCTGACCACGATCCTCAGATATGAGGGACCGACCAGAGATAATATTCAAATATTGACTATAAAATGTACAATGGGTCTGATCGCTAATAGCGATCTCTTCCAGGCAACCTCATGATCGACATTATCTCATGATCGGTTTTGATACATTTAGATATACATGTATGTATGTATACACATAGAGCGAAAGCCCTAAAGCTTTAAAAGTTAAGCCTTAAGCACTGAGCCGCTACATCAGCGTCTGTTTCGCAAATTCTCCAAACACTCGATAAACTCATTGATTCGATTTGAAAGTTCAACCTTTTGCAGATGTAAGCTTGAATGTCAACGCGAAAAATTTTTGGAGACATTCGGGTGGAGTTGGCAGTTGTTGATTTGGAACATACAGCATAATAATAATTTTAGATTTTACTCGAAGTTGACGGAAATATCCGAATTGGACGGACAGTAATGTTTAGTAACTGAGAGGCTGGAGAAATGTGCTTACAGCATACCTGGCATTTATGAGCTTCAATTTAAATTAGGTTAACCTTTAGACTTTTTGGTTAGCATTAATTTTATTTTATTTTGGCATAAATTTAACTGCACCAAAATTCATACAACGCTATAAGGAAAATATCTTGACTCTGTCCTAATGAATTTTTTGAATCGAGCCACTGATCCCATTGGTACGCCTGGATCTAAGTTTTCTGATTTGAGAAAAAAAATGGACGTGATGTATGTATGTATGTGGGATTATGAGTGGAACAGAACGTGCACTGAGTTAAAGGGAAGAAGTTTAAGAAAGAATCGCTACACATTACTATGCCCAAGGAATTAAAGGAACGACGTAAGAGCAGACAAAACGATTATGAAGACGCAGATGTCAAACCAACGATGCGTAAAATTTTTCATATGACGGTGGAAGAAATATTGGCCATGAATAAATCTTAGTTTCTCTGTACCCATAATGTATGTTTCAGATGCCTTATATTAAAATAGGACGGTCGATCTCATAGTCTCGCCTAGCCACTTCCAGCAGATAGGCACCACAAGCCAAACTTGCACGGTCTGCTACAAAGTACAAACATTGGCTCGCAACTTATCCAAGTTTAATTAATTACTTTCGCCCTACACTGCTGGCCGAGGACAAAGAGTAACACCCAGCGGTGAGATATATCTTGGAAGAAACCGGCCGATGTATTTTGTCGTAGCATTTACCTGTAAAAGTCAATCTTTATTATATTCGTTAACAACAAAAAAAATCAATCAAAATTTATACATGGTTGAACCAAATTTTTCTAACAATAAAAAAATTGCAGCAATTGACTATTGCTTTTATTATGACTTTTATAAGCAAACTTTTTATACTTTGGATTCATTTTCGTTGGGATCTCTAATGAAGAAAAAGAATGCAATAAATACATAATTTATGGTAACCACGTAGTTTTCTATTGGTGAAAGAATGTTTAAACTAAGTATAGGGGCGACAAAAGTTTAGGGATCAAAGCGTAAAAAAAACTAATTTTCAACACAATTGCTCGTAAATTGACTCTTATTACACCGTTTTAAGGTCCATAATGCAGCATATTATGCACTCGTGCATAATATATTACGTACTAGTGCGTAATCGTATATTTTTTTATTCTTTTTTTTTGTTCAATTCTCCCTATATTTTAGGGAAGCAAAGGGTCTAGCCCATACAGCCATGTCTTTAGTATATTTAGTCTGTATCCATGTGCGTGAAATGAATAAAAATGAAGTTAATTTTACGCTAAAAGAGGGATGTCACACATTTTAACGCATCCCGGGAGTGCTTGGCGCGAATTTAATGGTAACAGAGTTCATGATGGCGACTGATCAGGTGGTGAAAACCACTATAAAATTCTCAACAACAAAAACATCACGAGGCTTATTTTCAATAATTCCCCATAAACAATTTTTGAATTAATGAAAAAAATCTGACTGTCACCATTGAAACGCGCCAAACACTCCAAAGTTTATGATTATTGAATTTGTCTATGGACATTGAATATTTTTACGAATACTAAAAATGTGTAGTTTTGTGTAATAAGTGTCTACGGCGATGAACAATATAAATATTTAGTGAAACAAAGTGCATTTGATGAGAAAGGTGATGAGCATTTTCGTGGTCGACCTACCTCGTCAGTCTCCATCATAGGCTGTTAGTGTAAATTTGCAGCCCAACTCTCCCGAAATGTATCAAAACGTGATACATCCGCGTTTTAATGCGATTGATACTGAAGAAAGTGGACTACATCAGACGAGGCTGTATGTGCTGGTTCCCTTGCCGTACCTAGTAATAAGGAGAATTAAAAAAGAACAATAAACAAACTTGTAGGCGCCATGAAGGAGTGTTTGGCGCGTTTCGTGGTACTACAGATAAAATATACACTAAAGACTTGGCTGTATGGGCTAGACCTTTTGCCATCCCTAAAATATAGGGTGAGTTAAAAAAAATTGTAGGCGCCATTTTCCGTAATTATTTGGTAAAGTTAATAACAATACAAGTTTGTTTTATCCTCGCAATTGTGTTGAAAAACGTCGTATGCAACTCGTATGCATTGATCATTACACACTCAGCTTCCTTACCGCAGTCGCCTACGGCTCGCGCTTGCAATAATGCCTCATATTTAATGACCAACGTAGCATACTCGTAGCATAATATACTATTATCAACATATCTCTATCTAATATATCATTGAAATTGTAGTATAATTTTCACAAGGTGGTGACACGAACGCTGCTGCCCGTTTCTCTACACTTTTTTAACCTTTAGTCATCTTGTACAGCATCCACGGGAGAGATTGGGTGGTGAGCGTGGTAACTAACAATTTACCCACAGTTTCTTTCTTGCGCTAGCAACAAATGGACACCTTCAATCCGCGCCCGGTTTCAATGCACCCCAGTGTACACTGTAACCAATTTTGGCGTTGAACTTGTCGGCTATTGTCTTCTCACATACTTGTGAGGGTGTTTAATTGTTTTTACAAGTACACACACCACACGTTACGAGATCGGTGAGGACAGTCGGGAAAGTTTGCTCACCTGGCGAAATCTATCTTTTGATTCAATAGGGATCATGACACTAACAAAGAATCACTGAAACAATTATTTATAACAATAATTTAGGATAAGGAGATACGATAAAAATCACTTGTTCTCAATTTATTCAAAATAAAAATACGAAATTTAGCAATCCGCCATATTCGGTCAAACGCCGCGTGACGTCACTATTTTTTGACATTTTATTTGCCAATAAAAATCACTAGAAACAATAGAAACCGGCCTATTTTACGCTATAGTGACGTCACACAGACGCCATTGCTGTTTTGGCGAAATAATTCCAATATTCAAAACATTTTTTTTTTTTAATCATAATTTTTTTATAAAAATATATGTCCATTTTTACGTCACTACGTCCACAGACACGTAAAAACGGACGTGCTATAGTAGTATATTTTCAAAATTAGTCGTTATGCCTATTGGGAGTTTCTTACTACTAGGTGCTGTATGCAGACGGCAATAATTCTCTCGGTTTGGTTGGTGGCAGGACTTTTTTCAAGTCCGCCTGATGGCTATAGGTAGCTACCACCACCTTATCAAAATCTGTCGCCGTAATAATAACGTTAACAGCATTATTGTGTTCCGACAATTGTGATAAGATAGCCAGCCCCTCTGTGGCTGAGGGTTCCAGGTGAAGCTCGACTCCATCTTCAGCCCTTATAGTCACTTACCATCAGGCGAGATGAAGAGCAAGAGCTTCCCAGTCTAGCAAAAAAGAGACAATTTTAAACTGTTTCACTTTGCAGTAAAATACAAATTTAATATTGCCCCATTTAGGGTTAACGGCTTTCTAGTTACAGGACCAGGCAGAGAATGTAAGATAAGATAAGGCGAGATTCGATGGGATGATGGGCTCATAACACAGATGTGACTGTTTTTTTAACCCATTCCACCAACCCCATCCAACCTATATAATATAGGTATAGGTACATGTATCCCTCTTGTCCCTTCACCATCAATTGATCTACCGTCGCCTTTCTACCGTTGTGTGCGTTTAACCCACACGTCTAGAGCCTGGGGTCAGTAATTATGGATCAGCTTAATGACTTAGGGCTTACTAATCGTTCCAGAGTTCGCTGAGATTTCTCAGCGAAAGCGATTGTGGTAGTTTGGAAAACGGTTTCGACCTAATTGTAAACAGTGCCGGTAACGCTAGGTATAATCAGCAGCCCGCTACCAAATGTACATACATACATACATAAATCACGCCTATATCCCCGAAAAGGTAGGCAGAGGTGAACTAGTACCCACGTTTCGCTAATTATGTTAGGTCCCATGTAATAGGTGGCGAGCCTATTGCTATTTATCGGGCAGAAAAGTCGCAGTACATTGCTATTGCTAGGTGGTATAAGAGGAACGCTGCTGCCCATTCCTCATCGCTGATTTATCCTTAGTCGCCTTGTACGACACCCACGGGAGAGATTTGGGGAGGTCACGATTGTATTCTACTCTGCCGTCACCACACGGCTAACTAGGTAGTAGGTACTTATGTCAAAAATGACAATGCAAAACTATAGTCGATATATTTTCGCCGGCCCCCGTATTAAGTACCTAAGCGAAATTCAGTTGCTTACGTTTACCTGTCTCTCTCATTCATTGAGGATATTAGGAAAGTGTGAGAGTGATGGGGTAGAGCAAAGCAACTGAAATCGGTTTCCATAATAAGGTGTCAGGTCTAACGGTCTAGACTTAAATTTTTTTTTGACAGTACCTACTCACTAACGTAAATTGACGTCTCTGAGTGCGGCAGTAAGTCGCTGCGCTATTGAGCTCCTCAAACTCTATTGTTACATTAATGCTGACCTCAACGTCGATTTATCAGCGACACGAAATTAGCTCCTAACACCGCAGCTTAAGACGTAACGTTTAACGGGAGCTTTGGGATTTAAAGCGCCAGTATCAGCAATTCTGTTTTGTTTGTTTAGGTTCCGCATCTGTTAAGCTTCGGACGTACAATGGACGACGTTAGTCAATGATAGGCCAATATCGATATCTTATCATAATTACATACAGCACCCGACAAATACCCCCTTATTTCTGCTCGTGTGGTCTTCCTAACTTTTGTATTAGGTAGGAATTGTAAATATCATTTATATAAAACGTAATTTGAAAATTGTATAATTTCAGTTTTATTACAAAGATTTTGGTGGTTATATAAAGAATTTCGAAATATTATGATCTTGAGGCGGGAATCGAACCCGCGTCCGCTGCTATCCGGGCAGGTGCCTGACCGCTCGGCCACCCAAGACACTAATTAACTTGCCGAAATTCTTCTAACCTTTACACTTCACGTTGTAAGCCAACGGGTACCCTCGGAATGTAGAAATAAATTTCAAACATTCCAAAGCAGATATTTTTACAAATACCGTGCGTTCGGTTAAGCTTGGGTTTGCTTTATAAACTATTCGATTTTAATTTTAACATTATATAATTTAATAACATTATATTCTAACCACCAAAATCTTTGTACTAATTTTTCTAACATTTATATAATGTTAAAATTAAAATCGAATAGTTCAGTTATATTATAATTTTTTTCTATTACTGAACATTTGATATAATTTTATTTTAATTTAATGTATCTACAAACTAATATCATATTAGTATTTTATAATTATTTTCAATATCTATGCATGTTATGTACTGTGCTGTGTACACTATTAAGGGTTAGGGTCCAGTTCCACGTACAATTATATTTATCCATAATGTTTTTTTATGACTGTAACCTGTTTGTGTACTTAAAATAAAATAAATAAATAAAATATTATAAAACGTAGACTGAAGTTAATCATGGTTTAGAGTTTATGCTAACTCAGTCTTTCGTTCAGTAAATAAAAGTGACAGTATCAGTTTTAAACTGTGACTAACTTTAGTCCATTTTTTATAATAAGGGTAGGTTTTTTATGCTAGACAGGGAAGCTCTTGGCCTTCATCTCACCTGATGGTAAGTGACGATAAGGGCCGAAGATGGAATCGAGCTTCACCTGGGGGCCTACCGCCGAACTCGATTGCTAAAGCAAATGCTATAGTTTATGACGTCATGCTGTCATTTCGCACTAATTGTACCTAAACTATTAGCGATAGCTTTGAACGAATGATCACCCAATGATTTTGTATGAATTTGGCACAAAATCCGTGCCACCTAAAAATTCAGGATGGCTGCTATAGCCGTAAGCAGTGCATTGCAATATAACTATCATCAGCAATCGAGTTAGGCGGTAGGCCCCCTGGAACCCTCAACCACAGAGGGGCTGGCTATCTTATCACACATTGTCGGAACACAATAATGCTGTTGACATTATTATTACGGCGACAGATTTTGATAAGATGGTGGTAGCTAGCCAGGCGGACTTGAAGAAATCCTACCACCAACCAAATTGAGTACAAAGGGGTATGGGCATTTTGGTCACTGACCAATAGACTTGAATCGTATAGCAATGGATAGGTCCTTTCTAGAGGGAAATAAGTTATTATGGGGTCACTTTTCGAATTGTTGTCCGATTTGAGATATCGGCTTATAAATACGTGATTTTTGTATGAAACTCACGGTCGCCATCTTGATTTTTTGTCACACATACGCTATAATACTGGAGAGATCTATTGATCTCAAATTCTCTAAGTATTTTTGTTATATTCGTCAAACGGCTGAAACGATTTTATTGATTTAGGTCTTAAATTAAAGGTATAGAATTAATGTATGACGAATATAGCAAAAATATTTAGAGATGAAATCACAAAATGATTTAATATTAAAGGTACGCGTACTCCGATCGGACAACAAACCAGGACAAGCGCCATACCAATTCGTATTCTATGAGGACATACCTTTCGATATATGTCTTATATCTATTGGGTCCTAGACCAGAGTTCATACATTTGTGCCCATACCCCTTTGTATGGAAGAGGAATCATTCTGCGCCGACCCCAGATAGACTGGGAACAGGGCAGGGAGACCAGTATGTAAGCACAGTCCAGTCCTAAGAAGGAAACAGCTGACTGATAAGTTTCGTCACGTCATGTCAGCTTCATTCATGCGCTGACGTAACCGCCAACAGACAGGTCTGCCGTTCACGCCTTTTTAATCTTGACCTCTTTTACCAAACAAGTGGTAGGTCGATGGCACGGTCTTTATCGCGTACGGTCTGCAGTTGCGTAAGCTAAGCAACGTTTCCTAAGGCCGGTCTTTTGAGTGGGTGCCGAATTGCGAATTTTGGATATGTTATAGTTTTGCCGAAATTCGAATTGACATGAAAATTACACCACACCGGAAAGGTGCTAGTGATGAATGAATGTATAGAAAAGTAAATGGAAAGGACCATCTCGAGAGACCAGTAAATGGAGAGAGTGATAGAATTTTAATCCATACTGCTCAAGGTTTTGGCTTAGGTTTTACAGCCGGCCGCCTGTCTGACGCCAACCCTCTTTGGGTATGCTGTTGTTGGTGGTTTGCTCTCCACCATTGGGGTGCCCCAAGGTGCTTATTGGCACAGGCACCTACACCAGGCAATCATTCTTAGTCGACTTTTACGACACCGGCTGGCCTATTCTACGTTATTTTTTCGCTTCGAGGCCAGTATGGATGACTTTTATAAGGCATCAGTGGCGGAGCGTCCATATAACCCGATTCCCAACAGCCGTACCAAACGAGCGAGCATAAAAAAATCATTACCATAATTCAAGTACAATACCATTTTATAAGCAAATAAAAAAATCCATCAATATAATCTTATCATAACAGTATTAAACGCGCGCGAAACAATATGCAACACAGGTACATACAATTCGCTCCCGCTCTCTACATTCCTTCAACTAACTCGCTAAATATCGAGTTATGGACGCCTGCTATACAGCGCCTGCACGCACACAGACAAGCGTATTCTTGTCAGGCGCACGCAACGCGAAATAGTACCTAAAGTTTGCCTACAAGCCGGCATCAAGCCGGCATTTCGGCAGCCTACACGCTTATGCATCGATACACTACGACACACGCACACATTAGTAATAAACTCCCACGAAAACAAGTTCCGTCAAAAGTAAATATTTTAGATCTTATTGCAATAGCCATAAAAGCGGAATTTCTTTTGTGAACTGCACTCAATATCGCGGTCGTGCGCCGCTCCTGCAAGCCGCTCCGGACCGGGTTGAATCGTCCTTCCCTTATTAACACGGCTTTTGTTTGTATAATGATCTCTCTTTCTGGCTGTATAAAACAAAGCACAAGCACGCAAAAGTGGCAACGTAGTTCTCCGCTTCGTCACTAGATGGCGTTGAACAGTTGTAGCCGTGTCCTAGCAGGCGGTGTTAAAAGTTAATGCTTAAACCATAAGAGGCTTCATATAGTTGTGGCTTGCCTAACTTGTTTTTTCACGCCACGCCACTGTAAGGCATGTATAAGAATTAAGAGTACCTATAAAGTCTTGTAAATCCAACACCATTAGAAGTTAATAACGAGGTTATTACCCCCAAACAAACCGGCACACACCTACTCCCCGCAAGCCTACAAAAGGCTCGCACGGCACCAAAATTTCATTTCGCGGTAACTAAACCGATGCCAGCCGAAATTAGCCCGTATTGTTTAGGCGATGAGCGGAGAATGTGTTACTGGAAGCGACATTAAGTCTGTAGACGAGTGAGCAGAATGCAATTGACACCACCCCCATCTCTCCTGCGGGTGTCGTATTAGACTAACTGCCGCACTCAGAGACGTCAAATAACGTTAATGAGTACTTAACGTCAAAAAATAACAATTAAAACTAGTCGCTATTCTTGCCGGGTCTATGGTCTAGGTTTGAATAAAAAAATTTGACATTAAATACTCATTAAAGTTAATTGACGTCTCTGAGTGCGGCAGTAAGGGTAAAAAAGATACGAGTAATGGGCAGCGTTTTTCTTTCACCATCTATAAGTAATATACTGAGATTCATATGCCCGCTAGATGACAATAGGCTCGCCTGCTGTTGACTTTTTCGGTTATGCTCGTGATAAATGAATATATAGAAAAGAGACGCACCATGTGGAGAGATCGATGAACGGAGAGAGTGATTGGGATGGCAACATTTCAATCCATACTGCTCAAGGTTTTGGCTTAGGTTTTACAGTCGGCCGCCTGCCTGACACCAACCCTCTCTGGGTATATGGATGGTATATATTATGTTCCGTTTGCTTTTGGCATGAGCATGCCTGCTAGAAATGATAGATATTTAAAATAGTTGAAATGAACAAATTAAACTTAATTTCTCAAAAGGCCGCTTAGAAATTCAACCGTCTATATATCTTTGTAGAGTCCAGTTTTAGCTGCTACACAGGATGCTCTGTGCTCAATTCATTGCGAGGAAGGTTTAGCGGTCGGGGCGGTTAGTCATTCATTTTGTTGTAGATATTACTTATCCACATTAATTCCTTATTTGGGGGTTAGAATTTAACTATTTAAAAGCGGTTTCATATATTATTACAGGTAATTGAGAGCATGCTGTTTTCTATATTGTTAAAGTTATAGCTTATTAAGTTTCCGTAACTCATGGACATTATTATAGCTCATGGCATATCTTCTTAAAATAAAATATATTCAGTTTTGAAGGCGTGTTCTTTATTAAAGAAGTGATTAAATATATGCGAAACGTGGGTGCTGGTTCGCCTCTGCCTGCCCCTTCGGGGATATGGGCGTGAAATATGTATGTATGTATTAAATATGATATTGTCCCTTTTTCTTCAATAGTGTGTGACAGTGACAGCACCTGATTCAGCATTCGATCTTAAACAAAACATGATGTTAAACACTATTTTATAATAACATCGCAAATGCTTACTCCAATTACTTAAGAATTATGATTCAATTTGTTTTCTACAATAATTATAAGGTTCTTGCTAATGCTCGCTTCAAAGAATTACGCCATTAAAAACTATATTAGGCACGCCCCCCATCTGCAAAATAAATTATGTATCAACTTATATTCATTAGCGTTAGTCCAAAATAAAGTTTCGGAATTAATCATTTAATTAATGTCCAAGTTACGAGCGGAAGCCGTGGGCGGAGGTCAGTGGTCAAGTGGCGCAATTTTTATACGTGCGAAGTGTGGTCCAAGTGATAAGATATTCAGATCAGAGCCAACGATATAATGATAGGATTAACAGATAATCGTCAGTTTTTGACATTTTATTGTATAGAAGAACTATCAAAATCTAACGATTATCTTTTAATAGCTTGATTTTACTTGTTGGTGAACTCGATATATAAGTGTCCGTCCACACTGACCCGCTTGGAGAGGAGAGCAGATTGATATCGCATTTAAAATTGAATCTAGAATTAATTGACATAAGGTTTTTTTTACATTTCACTGTATTTGATGTCTTCGGCTCTCGAGGATGTTTCTATAGAGAATTAAGTGAAATTATAAGAAACTGTATTACAATGACAAAAGTCACACACAAAATATGCTGTTCTCTCCGAGCAAACTCTATGTTATATCACATTAACACTTACACTTGACACTCACTCACATTATTACAGCCCTTTTCTTCCCCTTGATGTTGCCCACCACCATTCGGGTTCCTTCTCCAAGATCTTTATTGATAATTATATACCATGCAATCTCTCTTAGTCAACTCTGACGACACACCTGGGGTGAGTCAGGTCTGGCAGTTTCTACATTGTTTTTATAGCTGCCCGGCCAGCATGGAAGGTTACACAAATATACAAAAAGTGATCATGTGGAAAGCCATCCAAAGATAATGTTAAAATAAATATTAATAAAAAACGCTACGTCTTATGCCTTGTGACGGACTTGTAGAAGGAAAGGCTTAAACCACACGTGCTACGTAGGTGGAGTACGCTTCTAAGCACACCGTGTATACGTAAAGGGAGACAATTGTGATGTCAATCTGAAGACCAGTTTCTAGTGCGTAGGTGTTTATGAAGTAATTATAATTGGACTATATTGTGGGTTGGTTTTTGCTGACCCTATTCTTTTATCAGAACGGCTACAACAATAGGGGATCGGACAAATTTTCAGAAAGTATTTTAAATTAAACTTTGGGGTACTTATTATTCCACTAAAAATATAATTTTATTTGTTTCTAACTTTTTAGGTACCTACTCAAAATCACATTGTAATATTGTTTGCTTAAACACATTGCCGCTAAAACGCCACGAATCTCATGAATCTTATGAATCTGACAGCGCGTTACGTCATTTGTGGTCGTATCCATTGAGAAAACTAATAGGTGTCCATCCGTTTCATTCACACGTTGTGCCTGTAAATCACGTCACGCACTAAATAATCAAAAAACAGTTTGATTCTTTGATCTAAGTACGTTTAAGATTTTAATCTCACTGTCCGATCCCCTATTGTCCACCCCTATCTCTCTCTCTCTCTCTCCCCCTGGTGTCGTACAAGGCGATTAAGGGTAATGACAGATCAGTAACAAGCCGTGTGGTGACGGCAGAGTAGAATACAATTGTCACCACCCCAAATCTCTCCCGTGGGTGTCGTACAAGGCGACCAAGGATAAATCAGTGATGAGGAATGGGCAGCAGCGTTCCTCTTATACCACCTAGCAATGTTTTGTGTGCCCGATAAATGGCAATAGGCTCGCCACCTATTACATGGGACCTAACATAATTGACGAAACGTGGGTGCTAGTTCACGTGTGCGTTCGGCGTGATTTATGTATGTATGTAAACCTAATTGGTGAAACGTGGGCGTTGATCCACCTCTGACTATACTTTCGGGGATAAAGGCGTGATTTATGTAGGTATGTATAAGATACACCTGTGCCCCAGCAGTAGAGAAAACAAACATTAAGACAAAAAAAAGGACAGAACATTTTCTTAAAACATAATAAAATTTTAGGTTTTAAAGCCGGCCGCCTTCATGACAAACCCTCTTTTGGTAAGCAGTTTTTGATGGTTTTCTAGCTCAGGAAAATACAAGACAACTTTATCCCCTAAAATATGTTTTTCCTTCATCATCATCATCATCATCACCAGCCCTTTAATGTCCCCACTGCTGGGGCACGGGCCTTCCCCATGGATGAAAGAATATAGGGAGATTGGGCCATAACCCACCACGCTGGCCAAGTGCGGGTCGGTGGGTATTAACGACTGCAGATGCAGCCAGGACCACCGGCTTAGCATGCCTTCCGAAGCACGGAGGAACTCGACATTTTAAATTTTTAGTCACCCATCCTATAACTGGCCTTAGCGAACTGGCTTAGTTTACGCAATCGCAGGCCAAGCGCTATGCCACTGCGTTCGCAAGCTCCTCATCTGTTCTTCCTTACGGCCTATCAGGCCGTAAGGAAGAAAGACTCGCATTGGGGACATATAAATAAAAACTGATGACATTACTTAATAATAATACAATATTACTTTACAAATAACAGCTTTCATAAAAATTAAATACTTATCATCAAGAAGTGAATCAAATCAAGGATAGTCTCATTCAACTTCTCGGTCAAACGTCATACTCAAGTCGAAAGTGTCTACAGTGTAGATAACGAACCAGTAACTAGCTCAAATGTCAATTTGTTTCTTTGGTCATAATTGATAGGAATAGGTTTTTTTACTATTTTGATTTTAATTCGAACATTATAAAAATCTTTAATTTGTGATTATACGGGATTTATACCACGTACCTGGATTTCGTTATGATTCCGATATTTCGGCACGGTTACATGCGCCATGGTCACGGATGACTGTAATAATATACTAATAATAATGTATAAATCCCGTATTATCAAAAATTAAAGATGAAAGTGACCACGTTAGCTTTAAACAATACATTATAAAAATGTTCCAAAAATTATAGTATTGATGCGGAAATCGAACCCACGTCCTCTGCAATGCGGGCAAGTGCCTAAACCGCTCGGCCAACCGAGACTATAATAATAATTTTTCGAACTTTTTCTAAACACAATATTCTTTGTAGAAATAGGTATGATAAAAAAGTTTTGGGTTGTAATAAAATGAGGCTGTATTTAATACAATGACTATTATCGATGTTCTCTCTCCATTGAGTGACTTCAGCCTTTTTATGAGGCCGAGAATTTGCCGCGTAGCTTCCTGAACGCTGTCCAGCCGAGTCGGATTCTTCGATTAGCTGATAATGATGGCATAGTTGGCGATATGTGGTTTAATATACCGAAGCCAATTCCTTGCGAGGTAAATAAACATACGTACATACATACAAAAATCACGCCTATATCCCCGAAGCGGTAGACAGAGGTGAACTAGCACCCACGTTTCGCCAATTATGTTAGGTGCCATGTAATAGGTGGCGAGCCTATTGCCATTTATCGGGCCCAAAGTCGCAGTACATTGCTATTGTTAGGTGGTATAAGAGGAATGCTGCTGCCCATTCCTCATCATTGATTTATCCTTAGCCGCCTTGTACGTCACCCACGGGAGAGATTTGGGGTGGTGACAATTGTATTGTACTCTGCCGTCACCACACGGCACGGAGGTAAATAGGTGTGGTAAATGTTTTGAGCTAACGTCGACTACTAAATTCACGCCATTATAAAGAGAAACAGAAGATAATAAATTGTGATGCTCTTTATTTTCTAAAATGATGCATTTAAAAAGATGAAAATTGTATTTTAAAAAACCTCATCTATTTTAGTAAATTAATACGATTAGCGACTTTGAAAAAGTAGGTATTGCACATTTTAATTTTCGGATTTTATAATAAAAGGTACACCAAGATTGTTTACATTATGTCTCTCGCTAAAAAGGCTTTACTTAGTCATTATTCACTGTGGCATTTCCACCCACTCGTAGCCCAACGTAACTCTCTCAAAGCACCGTTACATGTCGTAATATTACGCGAGATGGCCCTCCCAGTATGGGCATCTGTTAATTTGTCAATTTTATAACTAATCTCTGGGCCAATAGTTCGAATGTTTGACCATTCATCTTTAGTAAAGAGGTGCTAGTGTAAGTTACGTAACATGGTCCGTTGCGTCTCTTTTCTATACATTCATTCATCACTAGCACCTTTACGGTGTGATGGATGATATGAATCAAAAGGGAGCGGATGGCTTGATGACATCTGACCAATATGAATGGAAGAGGAAATGTATTGCGCCGACCCCAGATAGACTGGGAACAGGGCAGGGAGAAGAGAGAATAAGTAAGTTACGTAACTGTCTTCCATGCTGGCCATGGCGCGATAACGTAGAATGTGCCAGCCCCGACTCACCCCAGGGTGCCGTAAAAGTTTATTAAGTTTACTTTTTTGATGCATAGTTAATTTAACCAATAAAAATTAAACATTGCTTAGTTTACGCAAGTACTTAAGTCACTGCTTTATCGAGCTCTTCTAAAGTGCTTGCTAGTTGAAAATTACAATGATTTGAGGGATAACTATATTATAGTGTTCTGCTCTGTCATCATTAGATGGTTATCGGTTTTAGGCAGTCATTGAGGCTTACCGCAAAACATGAATTTAAGAAAAGGCTTGTGGTGACGACAGAACAGAACACAATAAAATTGTCACCACCCCCAATTTCTAGCTTTATGTCATATTGAGACATTGACCGTCTAAAATTCACAAGGAGAACTTGTGTTCACAAAAACACGTGTATTTGACTAGGTACATACACAAACAAACTCACCAAATGTGGTCGCCATACCTCAACACTTGTTTGTTTATACTATAAAAAAATTATATCATTGTTTAATCCGCGTGCCGGGTGGTCAAGTAAACGTGGCTGTGTTATTATAAAAAAATTAATATTCCAGGAAGCAGATGTGGGTTTAAATAAATAATTAAAACGATACACATGAAGATCAAGGTTGGTGACTTCTGTTTTTTTATCGAGTAGCCAGGGGTGCTGGCTGTAATACAATCTAACTAAAATTCATACATACATAAATCACGCCTATATCCCCGAAGGGGTAGGCAGAGGTGAACCAGCTACCACGTTTCGCCAATTATGTTAGGTCCCATGTAATGGGTGGCGAGCCTATTGCCATTTATTGGGCACAAAAATCGCAGGACTATTGCTAGGTGGTATAAGAGGAACGCTGCTGCCCATTCCTCATCACTGTTTCACCCTTAGTCGCCTTGTACGACACCCACGGGAGAGATTTGGGGTGTGACAATTTTTTTCTACTCTGCCGTCACTACACGGCATTCTAACTAATAATAAATATTATAAATGCCAAAGTAGGCTTAAAGAAAGTGCAGGTTTGTTTCTTAGTCGCTAAACCGATTTTCAATATTGTTTCATCAATAGTAAGCTAAACTATGAGCGAGTAAAATAGGCTGTATTTTTTTATAATTAGAGCAAATTACAATATAACCCAAGCCCCCTTATGATAAAACATGGACTAAAGTAATTACTAACATATATATTTAAATACTAACATTATGGACTCAGTCTGAAATAAATAATTTTTATTTTTATTTATTTTAATTCATTCAAAGACATTAATGAGAGGGAAGCCGGAGGTAAAAGCTAGTAATGGATAAATTGTTAGAAGCCGCTTCAAATCACCCGACCCCCTGATATCTCAAGAATGGTGGTGTACAACACTATTACATTTCTGATTACTTGTTCGGAGATCATCATCATCATCACCAGCTCTTTAATGTGCCCACTACTGGGGCACAGGCCTTCCCTATGGATGGAAGAATAAAGGCAGAATGGGTCATAACTCACCACGCTGGTCCTGTGCATGTTGGTCTCCAGAGATATGTTTGAATTTTTTATAATTAACTGACAAAAGTGATTAAAGTTAAATCCTCTCCTGGATCAAGTGTTAAGACTTATACTACACGCTGTGTAGTGCTTATAAAAAGACTAAAACCTAAAATGGCAATAGGCTCGCCACCTATTACATGGGACCTAACATAATTGGCGAAACGTGGTGCTAGTTCACCTCTGCCTACCCCTTCGGGGATATAGGCGTGATTTATGTATGTATGTATATAAAACCTAAAAACTGCAGTGAGGTCAAAGGTATATTAAATGTAAACTGCGGAACAATATTTCTTGGGTAAACACAACTGGTTTTTATCTTGGCGACAGTGTAGCTATACGCAGAGGACCAAGAAGCAAATTTAGATTTTTTTCTTCATGACAGTGAGTAACACTATTCTTTTGATTTTTATTTAAACGTTATATAATAGTTAGAAAAATATTAACAAAGAAAATTGTGGAAATTCTCCTAATCGAGACGTAAAAGAAAATTCCCGCATCAAGTCATCCATACTAATATTATAAAGCTGAAGAGTTTGTTTGTTTTTCTTTTATGGTCGGCTGGTTAAACGCGCTAATCTCAGAAACTACTGGTTCAAATTGAATAATTTTTTTTTTATTGAGGAAGGCTAGATCACAACCGACATTAACGCAAGCACAGCCGCGGGTGACCACTAGTATAATATAATTCAGGATTTAAGGTAGCAATAGGCCCGCCATCTATTGACATGAGATTGGATGAAGTGAAAGAAGTATGTAAAGATCGTAGCAAGTGGAAAGATGTGGTCTCTGCCTACCCCTGCGGGAGGAAGGCGTAATGTATGTATGTAAGTATCTATTGCATGAGTCACATATATTGCCAGGTGATATGAGAGGAACGCTGCTACCGATTATTCATCACTGTCTTAACCCTTAGGGCCGATTTCACCGTCTCTCATAGAAACTGAGTTAAATAAAACTTGGTTATGATTGATGCAAACTATGTAGCGAAACTCAGTGTAGAGCATAAACCGAGTTCAACTTCAATTGATCGCGTTTAATTCTGCGGTGAAATCGGCCCTTAGTCGCCCTATACGACACATGCATAATTATGATTTTAATTGTCTTACTGCCGCACTCAGAGACATCAATTAACTTTAATGAGTATTTAATGTCAAAAATTTTCATTCAAATCTAGAACATAGACCCGGCAAGAAAAGCGATTGGTTTTGAATTGTCATTTTTTGACGTTAAGTACTCATTAACGTTATTTGACGTCTCTGAGTGCGGCAATTAATTTATTATCTGCATAGCTATCATGATTCGTTATTAGGCGATGGCGGAGGAGACGTGGAATATTTATAAACCCCATTATTCCTTGGGAGAGTCTCTATTAGAAGTAATTTATTTAACACTCTACGGGTGACGAATTCTTGAAACGTTTTCGCTGAACCGAACAGAGTTCAGCGTACCTTCTTAATGGAATTATTCATAATTTTCCAAATCATTTTAACGGGTGAGCGATGGATGCATAATAATTTTCAAATAGGACGGGATAAGGGCAGAGTGATGTTGAATTGATAAAATTTAATAGATACATTTATAAATCACGTCTTTTTAAGGCAGTGTATTAACACTGACGTCGCTACAATACAAATGAATGTGAGGGGAAAAAAAGAAATTTCAAAATGTTTATTTGGTACCGGAAGATTTTATAACGAAAAAAATTAGAATTGATTAGTTAATTGTTATTGCCATGCCTACATTAATTTGTTCTTTTATGTTACAATAACAGGAACGGTGCCAAAAACCAACAGGTACTATTGTTACGGCGTCAGTATCTCGAATGGTGTCGCACAAACTGTCGCGATTGGTGTTCTGTTATCCATTACACTGTGGCCACTTTGTGAGCTTAAACAAACATTGTATAATTAATTCTCATTCCTGGTACGATCTTTAACATAAATTCCTATACACACACGCCGCGTCGCCCTTACATAGATTTTTAACGGTATTCCCGTTGAAATTACATGTTTCCTGCTTGGAAAACTGGGATAAGGATAATTGAATCCCATTAATACAAACATATACATAAATCAAGTATAAATAAATCATGCCTTTATCCCGGAAGGGGTAGACAGAGGTGAATTAACACCCACGTTTCGCCAATTAGGTTAGGTCTAATGTAATAGGCGGTGAGCCTATTGCCATCTATCGGACACGTTAATCGCAGTATAATAATTGCTAGGTGGTTAGAGGAACGCTGCTGCCCATTACTTATCGCTGTCTTCACCCTAAGTCTTCACACCTAGTACTATAGGATTTAATAATATTTGCCCGTTAGATGACAATAGGCTCACACCCTATTAAATTGACCTAACCTGATTGGGTAAAACGTGGGTATTAAATTCATGGCGTGATTTGAGTATGTAAAATAAATAATCCTGTGATAATTGTCGAGGATTAACCTCTTTTCTGACTTTTCATGTTTTATTATTTTTATTCGCTACGTTGCTGGGATACATTGATACACATTTTTCACATGTCCGCACAGGTTTTATTTAATTACCCAGTTTTTAATATCAAACAGTCCACCTACCTACAGCTCTACATTAACAAATAATCACTGAAATAATGATTTATAATAATAATTTCGGATGAGGTGATTCTATAAAAGTCACTTTTTCTCAGATTATACTTGTGATTGATATTTATTTTATAAAAATAAATAATTTGGCTATCCGCCGTATTTGGTCAAACGCCGCGTGACGTCTCAATTATTTTGACATTTTATCTGCCAATCAAAATCGCTCTTTAAAGAGATACTGTCATGTTTTACGTTAAAATGATTAAGCCTATTGTAATAGAATTGTTTATAGCCAATCTATGTACGCTCGGCCATCTCCGCCTGTGTTCGGGCATCGTCGGCGACATGCGCACGCGACTCTGCGGGCTGATTTAGAACCTGTCGCCGCCACTGTAGCTACCAGTAGGCCTAGCGCGGCATCTTGGACAAAATCTCTCTCCACCACTTGACAGTGTTTTGTCTCGGAATTAAGTGTGAGTTGGAGCGAGAGGAAAATGTTTTTATTTTCCCTGATGAGATTTTTTCCACGTCCCGTGCTACGGGGGCTGACTCCCGAAGTGATTCTTTGTTCTCACGTCTCTCTTAGATTTGGTTTTATTTTGACGACGTGAAATTGATCCTTTTTATGTTCGGAATTTGGATTTGGAATGTTGGCTTTTTATTGGGCTCATTTTTATAAATAGGTTTAACGTTCCTGGAAACAAGTCCTTTGGGAACTTTCTTAGTTACATTTAACTTACTTTTCTTGAATATTACATTAAAATATGGGTGTCAGACATTGTAAGTGTAACGTATCTAGGGAGTGCTTGGCACGTATCAAATGGTAACAGAATTCATGATGGTGGCTGATGAGGTGGTTAAGACATCTATAAATTCTCAACGTCAAACACATCACAACACGTTTATTTCAACGATTCTTTATATGTAGTTGAACACCAACACATATCCTTATATGCATCAAAATAACATAGCTTTCACTGCACAAAGTCCACAATTTTTTTATTACATACATAATTACATACATACATAAATCACGCCTATATCCCCGAAGGGGTAGGCAGAGGTGAACTAGCACCCACATTTCGTCAATTATATTAGGTCCCATGTAATAGGTAGCGAGCCTATTGCCATATATCGGGCACAAAAGTGTCGCACATTGTAGTAGTGTACATTGCTAGGTGGTATAAGAGAAACGCTGCTGCCCATTCCTCATCGCTGATTTATCCTTAGTCGCCTTGTACGACACCCACGGGAGAGATTTGGGGTGGTGACAATTGTATTCTACTCTGCCGTCACCACATTAAAATAAACATTCGAAAAATGGTTTGTGGCTTGAAAAAGTTGTGGTAAGAAAAAATAGTAATTTTAGGTCTGGATTGCAGAGAACGCGGTTTCGATTCCTAATTTTTCCAACTTTTTCTGACTACAATTTTCTTTATCCATATAGGTTAGAAGAATGGGACTAACGAGATAATGTAGGTTTTTACATTTTTTTTAAATCCCGTTCTAACCTATATTGATAATTCAACCCGAAAGTTTAAAAGTGAATTTTCTTTATATTTAATAGGTATTTAATAGGATTATTTATATTTCCTCTCCGGCCCTTCCCGACTACTTCCCTCCCAAGCTTCCTTCCCCGACCGATAATTACCAAATGTCCCCGACAATTCTGTCCCCTTGGATCGGGGCAAATTAAAAACCGCGCCATGACGAAAGCTCTGCCCCTGACACCGGCTTCAAATGGACCAATTTGGCCAGAAAAGGAATCCATATTGAATTTGTAAATTTGAAAAATAAATATTCAATAGCGAGAAAGCCGACGACGACGGACGCTGTACACGGTCAGTCTCGATCGCGATCCGCGATCATGATCGATGATCACGATCGACATTGTGTTCCTGATCACCTGTGTACTATGACGGACGCTACTCTAAAGCGGCCCAAACACAGTCAATCTCGATCGCAATCAAGATCAATTATCACGATCTAGATTGTGTTTTTGATCACCTGTGTACTACGACGGACGCTATCCAAAGGCGGTCCAAACACAGTCAATCTCGATCGCGATCATAATAAATGATCACGATCTAGATTGTGCTTTTGATCACCTGTGTACTACGAAGAACGCTATCCAAAGGTGGTCCAAATACAGTCAATCTCGATCTCGATCATAATAAATGATCACGATCTAGATTGTGTTGGTGTACGGTACGCCCACAGATATATCTACCTATATACCTTATCTACTTCACCAGCCCTTTAATGTCCCCACTACTGGGGTACAGGCCTTTCCTGTGGATGGAAGCATATAGGGAGAATGGGCCATAACCCACCACGCTGGCCCAGTGCGGGTTGGTGGGTATTAATTAACGACTGCAGATGCAGCCGGGACTAAGGGCTTAACGTGCCTTCCAAAGCACAGAGGAACCGGATAATATAAATTTTTGCTCACCCATCCAATGATCGGGCTTAGCGACCGTTGCTTAGTTTACGCAATCGGAGGCCGAGCGCGCTATCCTCCCCCTCTTATCAATCTAGGTAAATCGTACACTAGATTACAACAAATCTGGATCGCGATCATTGATTTCGATCGCGGATCGCGATCGAGACTGACTGGGCAGCCATATAATTTCGCGATGCCAAATAACTCACCGCCCACCACCGTCTTGGTGGCTGCCGGGAATTAATTAAGCACATTATGTTTCTCCGGTGACCATAAGGACGGAGATTTTTCACCTTGACTGGTTTGCGTGTGTCAGCCATTTTCGATAATAATCTGTGTAAAGGCAGCCTTTCTACAATATCTTTTACATTTGACACGACAGTCGCCATGCTTGTTTCACTGTAATACATCAGTTCCATACATTTGTATTTGAGGAGCTCGCTACCGTAGTTGCATAGCGCGCTTGGCCTGCGATTGCGTAATCTAAGTGATGTTCGCTACGGCCGGTCATTGGATGGGTGACCAAAAATTTACTATCGCGAGTTCCTCCGTGCTTCGGAAGGCACGTTAAGCCGGTGGTCCCGGCTGCATCTGCAGTCGCTAATACCCACCAACCCGCACTGGGCCAGCGTGGTGGGTTATAGCCCAATCTCCCTATATTCTTCCATCCATAGGGAAGGCTCGTGCCCCAGCACTGAGGACATAGGGCTGGTGATGATGATGATGAGACATTTGTATTCCATTCGTTCGATTCGAATAGATCGGCCACTTAATTGTCTATCTACCGCACTCAAAGACGTCAATTACCTTTAATAAGTACTTAATGCCGAAAATGTCTATCAAAACTAGACCATAGACCCGGCAAGAATAGCAACTAGTTTTGAATTGTTTTTTTTGGATTATGTACTCATTAACGTTAATTGACGTCTCTGAGTGCGGCAGTTACCCCCCAAATACTGAAACACTACTCAAATTTTTAGCACTGCTTATAAAGTTAGGTGTACAATACCTGTCAGTATTTGTATGGAAAATAAGTAAATTTTGACAATACTTAAATGTTAAGCAGGGCTCAAACTTTGAGTAGCGGTTCTGTATTCGGGGGATAGTCACGTGGCCAATGCAATGTGGTGACGGCAGAACAGAATACAATTGTCACCATTCCAAATTTCTTCCGCGGGTGTCGTACAAGGCGACTAAGGTTAAAGCAGTGATGCGGAATTGGTAGCTGCATTCTTCTCATACCCCATACCAATATACTACGATTTTTGTGCCCGATAAATGGCAATAGGCTCGCCACCTTCACATCGGATCTAACTTACATACATAAACAAATCACGCGTATATCTCCGAAGGGGTAGGCAGAGGTGAACTAGTACCCATATTTCGCCAATTATGTTAGGTCCCATGTGAAGGTGCCGAGCCTATTGCCATTTACCTAACCTAATTGGCGAAAAGTGGGTGTAATTTCACCTCTGCCTACCCTTCGGGAATATAGGCGTGATTTATGTATGTATGTTAGTCAGGTGTTCAGACCGTGAGTGCTTACAATGAGGGGGGCTTCTACAACATTATTTTAGAAACCTACACCACGACCGTACAATAAAAAGCCACTAACGACCGTTTAAGGTCTCATTTTGCATGCAAACTAAATTAGTGGTCCAGCCGAGAGTCAAACTCTGGACCCCAACAACGGACAGATGCCAAAAACGGGCCCCGATAAATCAAGCCCTGCCCTTGTGGTCGGCTGTATGGTCAGCAGAACAGCTTTCGGAAAGTCGCATGTGATACAATAATTATTATTGGACAAATGTTCAAAATAGTTGCGATGTTTAGATGTTGTTTTTGCGTGTTCCCGTCTGTAAGAAACTCCTTTAACATTCCTTTATATTTTATTGATTATTTAAATGTGGCAGGAAAAGGAAGTGTAAAAATAAGTGAATAATAAAACAGAGTAAAATTGAGAAGATCTATATTGCTTTATTTGATTAATTATTTACCTACACCGTTTATGTTATATATTTTTTCACTTCTCATGCTCTGAAAGTGCTTATTTGTGCAGGATATAGGCTGCACAAAATCGATTTTTGTGCTCTAGAGCATTAACGTATCTACTCATAAATGTGTCTCTATTAAGGCAAAGAAAGTGAGCAATGCAGCCAAACACAATAAGAAATTCAGAGATAGAATTTGTTATTTTATTATTTACTTAAATTTATTTGCCTAATGCGTTTTTTAAGACATAATTTTAATTTATGTAGGTACGGTAGGTTTAGTTAATTAACTTAAGAAAATTATTATTTCAAAATTAATTTAATACTTGGCTGTATAGGTCTGCAGCCCAAGCCTAACACCAATGGGAAAAACAATTTCCTTCATTATTCAAAATTGTACTAATTTTAGTTTGAATTTTATGAAATGTTATGATAAACTACTGTATTATTTCCTCGCAATCGAAGTGAAAAGCAGAGTTTCTACCTCGTCCACAAAACCATTTTTATCCTCGACATTACTATCAGCCCTCGCCTTCGGCTCGGGCAGCTAAAAGTCTCGGACAAAAATGATTCGTTTTGTGCACTTGATGGAAAATCTACTATTGTAAAGCTCAGAAATCTTTCCTTCTTCTCCATGCACTGTTCCCAGTCTATCTGGGGCGGCGCAGTACCTATGTTTCCTCTGCCATTCATATCGGTCAGAAGTCATCAAGCCATCAACTCCCTTTGGATTCATATCATCCACCTCATCGGAAAGGGGCTAGTGATGAATGAATGTATAGAAAAGAGACGGAACGGACCATGTCGAGAGACCGATGAATGGAGAGAGTGACTGGCATGACAAAATTCCAATCCATACTGCTCAAGGTTTTTAAGCCAGCCACCTGCCTAACACTAACAACTGGGTTTCAAATCCTGGCCTCTGACTCTGAACAAAACTCTATCTGGCTGCCAGACAACAAATTGGTAATGCGAAATTCATTACACAAACTAACTACACAAGCACAATATTAATCCATATCATTACAGTTCCCAACAAATGGAATACATTGAACAAATAAATTAGAAGTAGCATTCGGTTATTAATTACTGTACTTTAAAATAATTAATATGCACGATTCGATCACAGTAATTATGTACAGAACAATGGTTTATTAGTTGGACAAACAATAATTATTTAAAATAAAACTACTTCACTCATCATCATGGCACTAAACGGCTTAACATGAAGCACGGAGTTACTCGAGATAATAATTTTTTTTTGACCCACCCATTGACCAGCCTTAGTGAATATTGCTTAGTTTACGCAACATAGGCCGAGCGCGCTAAGCCACTGCGCTATCGAGCTTCACACCACTGCCGTCACCACTTATATGTATATTATTATTTATAATTAATATTGTCTGTTTTGCTGTCCCTACTTCAACTACACCCTCTATCCTTATAATCCATATCTTCGAAGCGTGCGTGATGGTCTTGTGTAATTCGAGTCTAACACATGCATCTTGTTATTATGTACCCATAATTACCATTTCAGTGGATCCAAGTAGGGAAGGGACAAAACCTTACAATGTTGTGACAGAACTTACAAACCTTAATAATTAACATAGTTTACAGTACAATAACAAACATATACGAAATATCTACCGCGTGGTGACGGCAGAGCAGAATACAATTATTGACTGCTGCCTTGGTCGAATGCTCAGATTGATTATTGGCCAAGAGGTCCCGGGTTCGAATCCTGGTAGGGGCAAACTTTGTGATGACCACAAATGTATATGTTTATGTAGTATATTTTCAACATTGATGTATCCCATTCGATTTTAATTTTAACATTATATAAATGTTAGAAAAATTAGTACAAAGATTTTGGGGTTAGAAAAAGAATTTCGAAAAATTATGATCTTCTTAATTCTTCTTCTTCTCCCTGCCCTGTTCCCAGTCTATCTGGGGTCGGCGCAGTATGTTTCCTCTTCCATTTATATCGGTCAGACGTCATCAAGCCATCCATTGCATTTTGATTCATATCATCCATCACACCGTCAAGGTGCTAGTGATGAATGAATTGTATTGAAAAGAGACGGAACGGACTATGTCGAGAGACTGATGAACGGATTGATTGGAATGACAACATTCCAATCCATACTGCTCAAAGTTTTGGCTTAGGTTTTACAGCCGGCCGCCTGCCTGACACCAACCCTCTTTGGATCTTCTTAATTATTATCTTAATTATGATTATTTATGTATCCATAACAGAAGTGCTTAGGCTACTTACTTTGGGCTAGATGATAGGTGTGAGTGTAAAAAATATTTATATTTATTTATTGTCACCACATCGAATATCTCCGGGGTGACCTAGAAGGCGACTAAATGTAGAGACAGCGAGGAGTACTTTATAACAGCGTCCTTCTTATAATGTCTAGAAATATACTGCAATTAACGTGCTCGATATATGTCAATAGGCTCGCCGGCTTCTACACGGACCTAACATAAGGGAGCACGGGACCTAACATAATTAGCGAAAAGTGGGTGTAATCCTATTCTAAATTCTAGGATAAATTGGCGTGATTTAATGTATGTATTTCCTGTTGAGAATTCAACCTCTTGACACTACTATAATATTAAGAAGTAAAGCTTTATGTTTTTAATTAAATATACGTACATACATACATAAATCACGCCTATATCCCCGAAGGGGTAGGCAGAGGTGAACTAGCACTAATAGGTGGCGAGCCTATTGCCATTTATTGGGCACAAAAGTCGCAGTAAATTGCTAGGTGGTATAAGAGGAACGCTGCTGCCCATTCCTAATCATATTTAGATTTATCCTTAGTCGTCTTGTACGACACCCACGGGAAAGATTTGGGGTGGTGACAATTATATTCTACTCTACCGTCACCAGGCGGCTGATTAAATATGACATTAGAAAATAGATTTCATGTCACACCTGACCATAAAGTGGACTTTAAAGTGGAAATCCCACTTCCTGGACAGCGGGCCTACCGCCTAACTCTATTGCTAAAGCAAAAGCTATAGTTTATGACGTCATGCTGTCACTATGAGCTATAGCTTTTGAACTTGTCACTATCAGCAATAGCTTTGGATTTTGTATGAATTTGGCAGAAAATCCGTACCGCCTAAAAATTCAAGATGACTGCTAGCTAAATTGATAGCTGTCAATACTGCAGTGGACACATCTCTTTCGGGGGAAAGAAAATCTTTTCCTCTTGCTCTAACTCCCACTAAATCCCGAGAGAAAACACTGTCATTTTTTCCACGTCCCGTGCTAGGCCTACTGCTCGGTGCGACCGTCAACTGTCAATACTTTGCCTCGCAATTTCCTATGTACCGCTAGCAGCTACGTATATTAATAATATTTCGCTGCTTCAATTAGGTATTATTGAAATTTTCAATCCCAATGAAAATATATGGGCAATGATTGTGGCCATGCAGTAAAAGAAGAAAAAGCATTTGATGGTCGCGACGCCGCTCTTGATGGTTTTACGGAGCGCTTTACACACCATCGCATAGGCTCTGATGTGTTATCAGATGAAGAAAGTGAAGATTCAATGACCGATGTAGAAGAGATAGAATATTTTTTTCATAAGTTATGGACATATATAGTGTTTTACCAGACTGCGGAGAAGCCGGAGGATGATTGAGTGTTCGATTTGTGTATGTCCGTTCCTATAATACGTTCGTAACTACTCAATAACTTGCTTTTTAATAAAAAAATATTTATTTATTATCTCTTTTAAAATATTTAATTATATTATTTTTTTCACTGACCCTACTTTTGCGATCACTCACACAAATGCAAAGCTCATCTTATGCCAAAAGAACTATATCGTTCGTTCACGTTAGCAATTGTTGTTATACTCTGTGCTTATTGCTGATATAATTTAAGGCGGTCGCTCGGATAAACAGTGCATTGCTATAGAACTATCATCAGCAATCGAGTTAGGCGGTAGGCCCACAGGGGGTGACATAAAACTATGATCTTACCACAGGCTATAAAAAGAAGGCCTCAGATAGCATATTTATCGTCGTCAATTACCTTCGATCTGAGATATTCTTTGATTTTGGTATTTAATGTAGGTACTATTATGCTCCAAATGTTTTTTGATAGATAATGTAAGAGATTGTAAATAAGTAGGTACGAACTTGCGATAAATTTATTGGTTTTGAAGTTTCCTTTTCTTACACTTCCAACTTATTTGCCTGTCAGATTAAAAACTGAATCTTTGCAGTCTCCTGTTTCCTAACCGCAAACATTGTTGTAACTACGTAGATTTAAGCGCAGATACTCTGTGGTGGGCAAGGATTAGCCTTTGTTAGGCAGATAATACAATAGGCACGGCCGCAGGCGCAAGCGGACTGAGAGTTGCAGGAGCCGCGGCTAAACCGCCTGCGTGTGTGCACTTGGTAAGTGCTTCTAGTTCCAGGGTAGGCGACGATGAGTGCAGATTTGTGTAATCATAAAAAGTTAAATGCTATAAGTGATCATTTTTTTATGTCGCTTAAAAGCGAATTATAAGAATACGGCAGAGTAGAATACAATTGTCACCACCCCAAAACTCTCGTGGCACAAGGCGACTAAGGATAAATCAATCATGAGGAATGGGCAGCAGCGTTCCTCTTATACCACCTAGCAATAGCAATGTACTGCGACTTTTGAGCCCGGTAAATGGCAATAGGCTCGCCACCTATTACACGGGTCCTAACATAATTGGCGAAACGTGGGTGCTAGTTTCACCTCTGCCTACCCCTTCGGGGATATAGGCGTGATTTATATATGTATGTATGTATGTACTAAGTAAACTCGCCACTTTTCCTCTTTCGTTTATATCGGCCGGACATCATCAAGCCACTCTTTTTTAATTCATATCATCCATCATACCGTAAAGCTAATAATGAATGAATGTATAGAAAGACGGAACGGACCATGTCGAGAGACCGTTAAACGGAGAGAGTGGTTGGAATGACAACATTCTATAATAATGCTCAATGTTTTGGCTTAGGTTTAACAGCCGGCCGCTTACCAAACATCAACTATTTTAGGTATAAATTAACAAATTATGTCTTATAATAATTTCTTCATGTGTTTGATTCGTTATTAAAAGTCAAAGTAAAATTTTCTATATTCATAATAATATCTAGTATGAGTAGAATACACTCATGAATCGTCAAGACGTAAGACATCGAAAACATGTGAAGATGGGAAATGGGGTAGTGCGCAGTATGCCTCAGTTTGTAAAGATAGGTCTCCACAACCCACCCGAGCTATTAAGCCGCTAACTTTGATAATATCAGGGCCTTCTCACCAGATTTAAACGCGATTCAATTTCCATCAACGCTATAACCCCCGAATACAGGACAGTAATCAAATTTGGGGAACCGCTTACAAAGTTAAGTGGACATTCATTACCAGTCAGAATTTGTATGGAAAAACGTCAATTTTGACAACATTTAAATGTTAAGCAAGACTCAAACTTTGATTAGCGTTTCTGTATTCGGGGGTGAGCCGAGTAGAGCGGCGCCGGCGTCCTGTTTTGGCACCCGCGTTTGGATCGCACTAATACTTCACGGTTCAGCCACAGATGAACTATCAAGACAATTGTAAAATTGGTTAGCGATATTTTTTTTCTTTCAAGTGACAACCCTGGAGGGGTGTACGCGCAATCCGGAACTTTACACCGGCTACCTTCTTTGCCACACCACGGAGGTACCTAGTTATATAGCCTTATAATTGTATACCCACCTTTGACACCAGTCAAATTTGGGGTCAGTATCTCAAGTTAATAAAAGCACAAAAGAATTCGAAATCATAATAACGCCTTCTATGCTGTCCTGGGAGCGAACATATAACATAGTATAGGCCAGCCCCAGCATTGAGGAGATCGCTAACACAGTGGCACAGCGCGCTTGGCCTGCGATTGCTTAAACTAAGCAATTTCGCTAAGGCCGGTCATTGGATGGGTGAACAAAAATTTATTACCTCGAGTTCCTCCGTGCTTCGGAAGGCACGTTAAGCCGTAGGTCCCGGCTGCATCTGCAGTCGTAACTACCCACCAACCCGCACTGGGCCAGCGTGGTGGGTTATGGCCCATTCTCCCTATATTCTTCCGTCCATAGGGAAGGCCCGTGCCCCGGTAGTGGGGACATTAAAGGGCTGGTGATGATGATGATGAGGCCAGTCCCGACTCATCCCATGGGTGTCGTAAAATCCCTTAGTCGCATTTGTTGTCGCCCGGTGTAGACCAATAAGCACCTTGGGGCACCCGAATGGTGGAGGGCAAATCACCAACAACAGCATACCCAAAGAGGGTTAGTGTGATGCAGGCGGCCGGCTGTAAAATCTAAGCCAAAACCTTGAGCAGTATGGATTGGTATGTTGTCATCTCAGTCACTCTTTCCGTTCGTCGATCTCTCGACATGGTCCTATTCGTCTCTTTTATATACATACATACATAAATCACGCCTATATCCCCGAAGGGGTAGGCAGAGGTGAACTAGCGCCACGTCTCTTTTCTATTCATTCATTCATCACTAGCACCTTTCCGGTGTGATGGATTATGTGAATCAAACGGGAGTGGATGGCTTAATGACGTCTGACCGATATGAACGGACCTGGACAAAATTTCTCTTCACCACTTGACAGTGTTTTGTCTCGAGATCTAGTGGGAGTTAGAGCGAGAGGAAAAACATCCTCTTTTCTCCGAGGAGATTTTGTCCACGTCAGTGCTACGGGGACAGATGACGTTGCAAACGGAGATACTGCGCATTTATTTACTACACCATGAACTACGACACTTTTATATCTATTGTGTTGGGAGAAAAATGGTGCTAGGGCGCGTGGGGTGGTGTATGTGATGGCAATACAATATTTGATAAAGGATTAATACCCAATGAAACATTGAAAGTGCCATGAAACAATGAAGAACCGTATGGTGACGGCAGAGCAGAATACAATAGTCACCACCCCCATCTCTCCTGTAAGTGTCGTACAAGGCGACTAAGGGTAAAGACAGTGATGAGAAATGGGCAGCAGCATTCCTCTTATAGCATCTAGGAATATACTCCGATGTATGTGCCCGATAGATGACAATAGGCTCGCCACCAAGGACCTAACTTGAATGGGGAAAAGTGGGTGTTTAATTTACCTCTGGCTTCGGGGATAAAGACGTGATTTATGTATGTATAGTATGTATATTCTTTGTAATGTTAATACATACATACATACATAAATCAGGCCTATATCCCTGAAGGGGTAGGCAGAGGTGAACTAGCACCCACGCTTCGCCAACAATGTCAAGTCCCATGTAATAAGTGGCTAGCCTATTGCCATTTATCGGGCACAAAAGTCGCAGTACATTGCTAGCCTAGGGGGTATAAGAGGAACGCTGCTGCCCATTCACTGATTTATCCTTAGTCGCCTTGTACGACACCCGCGGGATAGATTTGGGGAGGTGACAATTGTATTCTACACTGCCGTCACCACACGGCCACTGTTCATATCAAACATTAAATGCTAAAATCAATAACTACTTGACCAGGACCAACCAAACAAACTTCTGTGAACTTTTCGTGTTCGGAGTTCTGAGTTAACATTAATATTGGTAATTTGATTTTGTAAGTTTTTTTTTTTGAGCTCGCTAGCGCCGTGGCACAGGGCTCTTGGCCTGCGATTGAGTAAACTAAGCAATTTCGCTAAGGCCGGTCATTGGATGGGTGACCAAAAATGTATTATCTCGAGTTCCTCCGTGCTTCGGAAGGCACGTTAAGCCGTTGGTCCCGGCTGCATCTGCAGTCATTAGTACCCACCAACCCGCACTGGGCCAGCGTCGTGGGTTATAGCCTCATTCAGCCGAGAGACGCCCACTGTTGGGCACAGGCCTTATTACCTTAGGGTTATGGCCCAATCTCCCTATATTCTTCCATCCATAGGGAAGGCCCGTGCCCCACCAGTGGGGACATAAAGGGCTGGTGATGATGATGATGAACTTTGTTTTACTTTGGACCGGTGAAAGAATGAATAGAAGCATTTTCACTGTCACTGTGATTTATTTTATTATTACTTGCACCTTTACGGTGTGATGGATGATATGAATCAAAAGGGAGTGGCTTGATGACGTCTGACCGATATGAATGGAAGAGGAAACATGCTGCGCCGACCCCAGATGCACTGGGAACAGTGCAGTGAGAAGAGAACTGTGATTTTTTGCCAGTGTGGACAAATGATGCGATGATGAGCACAATTGACGATTCACCACTGTCTCCCTCTTCGGGGATAATCATACATACATACATACATAAATCACGCCTATATCCCCGAAGGGGTAGGCAGAGGTGAACTAGCACCCACGTTTCGCCAATAATGTTAGGTCCCATGTAATAGTTGGCGAGCCTATTGCCATTTATCGGGCACAAAAGTCGCAGTAGGTACATAGCTAGATGGTATAAGAGGAACGCTGCTGCCCATTCCTCATAATTGATTTATCCTTAGTCGCCTTGTACGACACCCACGGGAGAGATTTGGGGTGGTGACAATTGTATTCTACTCTGCCGTCACCACACGGCTAATCGGGGATAATCAGGTGTGAATTATAAATGTATGGTACGTAAAAAATCTAATACATCACGTCGTTTGAAATTGGCAATAATAAAATTCCACACTCGTCCCCACACGGCACTTTAATGTTTTTTAAGTAATAATAATTTTTCCAGCATTCAATTATTATTGTAATGACGTTCAAATGATACAAACTAACTTTACGGGTCCAATTGAATAATGACGTTCAAATCACTAATTAAATATTTAAGTATCTACTAATAATAATAAGGATAAATCAATGATGAGGAATGAGCAGCAGCGTTCCTCTAATACCATAGCATTAGCAATGTACTGCGACTTTTGTGCCCGATAAATGGCAATAGGCTCGCCACCTATTACATGGGACCTAACATAATTGGCGAAACGTGGGTGCTAGTTCACCTCTGCATACACCTTAGGGGATATAGGCGTGATTTATGTATGTATCTATGTACTAATTATAGCCGTGTGGTGACGACAGAGTAGAATCCAATCGTCACTACCCCCCATCTGTCCAGCGGGTGTCGTACAAGACGACTAAGGGTAAAGACAGCGATCAGTAAGGGGCAGCAGCATTACTCATTTACCAGCTAGCTAACTGCGACTTCCGTGCCCTATACATGGCATAGGCTCGCCACCTATTACATGGGTCTTATCCTAAGTCTGTCTACCCCTTCAGAGATATAGGCGTGGTTTATGTATATATGTAAGTACTACATAAGCCCTGAGCCGTCAAAAACCCAGAGTTTCAAACTTGAAAACCCTCTAACCTAAGTAAAGCCTAGAATCTTTTTATACGGTAAAACTTGAACCTCAGACATGCATACTCATACTGCGAAACTTGAAACAGCTTTCCATATAACTGGGGTCAAGCGAGTCTCGCCCTTAAGCCCCGGGAAATAAGAGCACAGCTGTTTGTAGTGCTGTCTTCAGACAAAGGGGTGCTTAAGCGATGCGGCTAAGTTATAATAAAACTTCCCCGTTAAACAGATTGTAGGGCGCCGGCAGACTGGTGACTTTTAATTCAGAATATTAGAAATTTAATGTAAAATATTAACTGGCGTACTCAAAGATGTTAATGAGTACTTAGTACAAAAAATGTCAATTCAAAACTACTCTCTATTCTAATCGGGTCTATGGTATATTTTGATTGTCATTTGCTTATATAAAGTACTCATTAAATTTAATTGATGTCTCTGGGTGCGGCATGAAGTGTAGTAGCGTAGTCGCCTTTTCCGACACCTGCGAGAGAGGTAATGATGGTGACAATTGTATTCTTACAAAGACAATTATTTTTCTTTGTTTTCTTAGTTAAAAGTTTAACTAAGAAAACAAAGAGATATAGGTGCAGACGCGGATTCGATTCCCGCATCAATGCTATTAATTTTTCGAACTTTTTTTTTACCACAACTTTCTTTGTCATATTTTTTCTAACATTTATACCTATTGTTCAGATATAATTAAATTTTTTGAAGCATTTAGATGATTTACAAGGCAATTTTTATTCTTACATTTCTATAATTCATAGAAAAACTACTCCCGTTAATACCCACCAACCCGCACTAGGCCAGTGTGGTGGGTACTGGCCCATTCTCCCTATATTCTTGCATCCATAGGGAAGCCCTGTGCCCCAGCAGGGGAATAATAAAGGGCTAGTTAAATGTCAAGACAGTTATGAGTCAAGTGCTCAGCCGCCCTAAACGGTCGACCGCGTCGCCGCTATGAAACTACACCATTGTTCTAGCAAACAAGCACTTTGTCACTTTACTTTGTAAGATAAATAAGTAATAGACGAAGTATTCGAATAGGTCCTAAATCTGAGGGGTGTGGAGCGCATACTATAAAAGTTGTCAGGTTTCACGAGCAATTTTTCGGGATTAGGGATTTCAGGAGTGCGGCCGAAGATATAACATGGATATATGGCAATAGGCTCGCCACCTATATATATTAGCATAACATGGGACTTAACTTATTTTGTTAATTCAGTCCTGCCCCTTCGGGGATATAGGCGTGATTAATATATGTATGTCTGAAGATAGAAGATGGTTGACCGACTTTTTTACTACTCAGTAGTACAAAGATTTTTATATCTTTTCTATTACCAAGGTTGCCTGGAAGAGATTGCTTATAGCAATAAGGCCGCCTATTGTTCATGCATGTCCACTTTTCTTTGTACTGTTGTTATTTTCTCATTCTGTGTGTGTACAATAAAGAATATATAAATAAATAAATAAATAAATAAAGATTTTGGTGGTTAGAAAAAGAATTTCGAAAAATTATGATCTTGAGGCGGAAATCGAACCCGCGTCCACTGCTATCCGGGTTGGTGCCTGATCACTCGGCCACCCAAGACAGTGGCTTTTCTAACCACCAAAATCTTTGTACTAATTTTTCTAACATTTACATAATGTTAAAATTAAAATCGAATACTCAGTAGTATTTTAATATTCGACTGAGGGAGATTGCCCAGTGTAGAGCAATAAGCACCTTGGAGCACCCGAGTGGTGGAGGGCAAACTACCAACAACAGCATACCCAAAAGGGGTTGGTGTCAGGCAGGCGGCCGGCTGTAAAACCTAAGCCAAAACCTTGAGCAGTATGGATTGAAATGTTGTCATCCTAATCACTCTCTCCGTTCAGCGGTGTCTCGACATGGTCCGTTCCGTCTGCTTTCTATACATCCATTCATCACTAGGAGCTTTACGGTGTGATGGATGATATGAATCAAAAGGGAGTGGACGGCTTGATGACGTCTGACTGATATGAATGGAAGAAGAAACATACTGCGCTGAGCACAGATGGACTGGGAGCAGAGCAGGGAGGAGAATTAGTAGTCTATTCGTTCGACTAGATATACCTCTTTTCTATATCCTGGGGGCCTAGACAAAGTAACGTACTGGCAAAGATAACGAAGATCGTTATAGTAAAATATATGGGATTTGACGTAAGTCGTCGTGAAATCACGTGACCAAAATCGTCTTCGTAAGTTCCTAGTTATGTTGGTAGCGCAAGCTAAGACGCTGTAGATACCAAAGTAATATGGCCGATCGTGACGAACTTCGACACGTTATCGTCATGAAACGATTGCCACTTTGCTACGGGTCCTGGGCTTCAAGACAGAGGAGCGAATAAAAAAGCAATTTTTTTTATTAAGCCATTACATACATACATAAATCACGCCTATATCCGCGAAGGGGTAGGCGGAGGTGAACTAGCACCCACGTTTCGCCAATCATGTTAGGTCCCATGTAATAGGTGGCGAGCTATTGCCATTTATCGGGCACAAAAGTCGCAGTACTAGTACAGTAGAGTGCTAGGGGGTATAAAAGGAACGCTGCGACCCATTCCTAATCACTGATTTATCCTTAGTCGCCTTGTACGTCACTCACGGGAGAGATGGGGTGGTGACAGTTGTATTCTACTCTGCCATCACCACACGGCTTTATTAAGTCAATCGTTTATAATTTTTCATGTTTAAAGGATACCTAAATGTACAAAATTAAGCATTTCACATAAACATAAAAAGTAAAAACCAATTCAAAGACATATACAATTTTTTAATAACCTATACACTGGGGATAAAGTTTCTTTATTGCCTATTATATTTACTCCCATGGTTGTCTGGAAGAGACTGCTGTTTAGCAGTAAGACCGCCTATTGTGCTCTTTCTTGAATTCAATGTTTTCTGTATTTGTATGTTTTTGTGTGCAATAAAGTGTTTGTATTGTATTGTAAAGTTATCAAATTTGTTTTATTGTCTCCTGAAAAGTAGGGATTTGCTTATACGGGCGTATAAGCAAATCCCTGCTTCAAGCCTTAAGGGCTTAAGGCTTGAAGCCCACGATATGGGCTGATCCTGATCTGAAAATAATGACAATGAGCCCACCTCAAACTCGCCAATTCCTTCGACTGCTGCTCTCACTGCATTCTTCTTTGGCACGGCAAAATTAGTGCCAACTCAATTCCTTGGCAAACCTTCAATCGGAAATTACGATGAATGAGCTTTTGCGCAGAGCAAATTACAGCTTTCTCTCATACGTGACTTGTCAATAATAATTTTCGTAGTAGTAATTGTTGTCTTCGTTGACGCTACTCTTCACAAATAAATTATAACAAAAGAAGTTGATACTTACAAAAAATGGTGGTTAGAAAAAGTTAAAAAATTTATATATTTGTGACAATTGTATTTTACTCTGCCGTTACTGTTTTGTATAGTCTCAGCATTGATTCCCAAAGCGGATTTCTAAGTGGTCCATGAGAAAAAACGTTTGGGAACCTAAGGCTGGAGTTCACCAACCCATAAACAGGCGATTATTATTTAACCGACGGTTTTTTTTTTGACATATTTTTATCGTATAGAAGAACTGTTATTTTTAGAAACGGACGGTTATTTTTTAATCGTTTGATTTACTTTTTGGTGAATTTGAGCTTTAGTCTGACGCACTGTCGACTGAACTGAAAAATAATCTTATTGTGGCAATAAAATGTGTTAATAAGTAAGTAAGTAAGTGTATATGTCGTTGACTGTACACCGCATAGGTCCTCACCTCTACCAGCGCACGTGTAAAACCATTAATGAACCCGAACCTTCATTACTAAGCTTATAATTAAAACCGAGCTACGTGCCTCCCAGGAGAAATAACCAAATGTATATTAATTTATTTCTTATACTTACTTACACTACTGGATCCTTTCAGACATAATTTGGCTTCGCATTCTGTCAATCCTGAGGGAGAACGAATCGAATGCTGGCTCTGACTACGGTAATGAAGATAATTTTGTTTTGACTAACTAGAATTTCATCTAACATAAATACCTACATACATAAATCACGCCTATGTCCCGAAGGGGAAGCAATAAAGTATTTGAATTTGAAAGGGGTAGGCAGAGGTGAACTAGCACCCACGTTTCGCCAATTATAGGTGGCGATCCTATTGTCTTGTATGAGACACATACATTGCAGTATATTGCTAGGTGGTATGAGAAGAATTGTTGCTGCCCATTACTAATCGCTGTCTTTACCCTTAGTCGGCTTGTGTGACACCCACGGGAGAGATGGGGGCTTAGTCGCCTTGTACGACCGCACGGCATCTAACATCTAGCTAACATACATAGATACATACATATATCACGCCTATATCCCCGAAGGGAGAGGCAGAGGTGAACTTGCACCCACGTTTCGCCAATTATGTGAGGTCCCATGTAATAGGTGGCGAGCCTATTGCCATTTATCGGGCACAAAAGTCGCAGTATATTCCTATTGCTAGGAGGAACGCTCCTGCCCATTTCTGATAATTGATTTATCCTTAGTCGCCTTGTACGACACCCACGGGAGAGATCTGGGGTGGCGACAATTGTGCTCTACTCTGCCGTCACCACACGGCAATCTAGCTAAAACTTTATCAAAATCTCTTTCCATAATAATAATGTTATCATTATTATTGATCCATGTAATAGTTTTAACATTCGCATAGTGATGGGTCAATATCGCTTCTCAGACAATGCTTGTGTGTTATTCCAAATTGAGCTTTATGTCATTGACAACAAATCCCAAAAGCCCGGTCGGAGTGGCACTCGCGATTTATTAACACCTACACACAATAGCTTCGGAACTACCAATATCCATCGATTCTGAAATATTGCTAGCAATATCAACTGGACGCGGCAGTTGTTTTGTTTTCAATGTTACACGCGTTGCATCCGATGTACTGAGACCGACGAGGCTGGTTGGGAACTAGAAATATTTTTAAGAGGTTGCAAAATTTAAAAATATATTTTTTTTTTTGCACTCACACCTATCATCTAGCCCAATGTAAGTAGCCTACGCACTTGTGTTATGGATACTAGATGACGGATATATAATATTCTTGGAAAAGAGACCAGAAGTGATTTTTTTTAAAAAGGAAAATTACAACAAGCCTACGAATTTACATCAAAATTACATTTATTTCGAAATGATAACCGTTTAACAAACTTTCCATCCGATTGAAAACAAAAATAGTACTAATCAAAACTAAACTTCTCACATACTAATTGAACTCAAAAATGAACAGCACTTCTCAATAATTTCACAAAACAAATATCGATACCCAAACCGGCAGAGTAACACCCTCACAGTCCGAAATATTAAACAGCCGAGACAGCGCCTTATATAGCTGTCCCCCTCCACTAGTCCTCTTCCCTCCAAAAAAATATATATATAATTATGTACATGGATGTTGAAAATATTTTACATAAACATATACACAACCATGACTAGGGAACAAATATTTGTGTTCATCACAAAATTTGCCCCTACCAGGATTGGAACCCGGGATGTCTTGGCCAATACCCAGCAATCTGAGCATTCGACCAAGGCGGCCTTTAATTTATTTATTTAATTCCTGAACAAAATATAAGCCCGTAATCGTTTTTTTGCATCGAAACTGACCTAATGTTGGCTTATATTAAATCTTGGTTTCAGACTCAAATTATGCGTTTTGGACAAATTTAGGGGCCCACACAACATGGGTCAGTAAGTAATGATAATTTATGGGACCACCGCTTTTGTTTGTATGAAGTTGTTGGGCTGCATTTCATTGTTAGTTCATTCATTGTTTGTCCAACGTTAAGGAAATGTACTCGATTATTGTTTAAACCCCGGTGTATAAATACACCAAGCCTCATTAGGAAGTAGGAATCTTCAACAGGAAGTTGCTATGGGTTGGCAGATATCTGTGTGTATTCTAAACGAAGCCTTAGTTTAATCCGTAAACGTCGTTTTATTTCAAAGGAGGAAATGAGAGTTGGGTTAGGTTTTTCTAGAGAATGTCATGATGTCATCATCATTATCTTCAATCAGCTCTTTTCCCATGATTGGGACACAGTATGTCTCTTCTTCCATTGATATCAATTAGACACGTGATGGAATGATTATGGAAGAATAATGGTGAGGGTGACTGGAATAACTACATTCTAACTCATACTGTCAATGTGGTGGTTTATCCTCGCCTTTATTGACCTAAGGTGCTAGATGGAGCAGTGGCTAAGCGATCGGGATGCGGTTGCGTAAACTAAGCAATATTAGCTAAAGTCGCTAAGTAGCTAAGGTCGCTGGATAGGTGTCAAAACATTTACTAGGTCGAGTTCCTCCGTGCTTCAGAAGGCACGTTAGTTGGTACAGGCTGCATCTGCAGACATTAATACCCACTAATCATACATACATACATAAATCACGCCCATATCCCCGAAGGGGTAGCAGAGGTGAATTCTCACCTGCGTTTCGCCAATTATGTTAAGTCCCATGTAATAGGTGGCGAGCCTATTGCCATTTATCGGGCACAAAAGTCGCAGTACATTGTCAGGACGGTAGTATAAGAGGAACGCTGCTGCCCATTCCTCATCACTGATTAATCCTTAGTCGCCTTGTACGACACCCACGGGAGAGATTTGGGGTGGTGACAATTGTATTCTGCTCTGCCGTGACCACACGGCTACCCACTAATCAGCATAGGGTAAATAGCCCATAACCCACGGGCTATTTTGAAGGTGAAGCTCGATTGGATCTTAGGCCCTTATCGTCACTTAACATCAGGTGAGATGAAGGGCAAGAGCTCCCTGTCTATCATAAAAAAAATAGTTAAATCTTAAATAACTGTATTCTTGCCTTCTCGCGCTGAGTATATAAGATATAGCGCGACATATACAACAAGCATTAAATTCCCAACTAAATTGTGTCCCACTAAAACGCGATAATATGTGTGGAGACATCAACCGAATGTCTTCTCCCCGTAGCGCCACGTAGCGCACATTACCGTAATGCCTTCCATTTCGGCAGCCGACTGACTTACCTACCTATATCCGGAAACAGCGCGACGCTCACGAAGGTAATTACCAATATATTGCTGTCATATAGCTGGGGGCAATTGTTTTCCGAAATGCGCGTTAGCGTTTGCTGTCACTAGATGGCGCTAGTATCAAATTTATCTAGGCTACCTATTCCCTTAAACTTGTTCCTACTCTCATAATAATCATCATTACCAGCCCTTTTAAGGTCCCCACTGCTGGGACACGGGCCTTCCCTATGGTTGGAAGGATATAGGGACTATTCGATTATAATTTCAACATAATGTTAGAAAAATTAGTAAGTACAAAAATTGAGATTGGAAGATTGGGCCATAACCCACCACGCTGGCCCAGTGCGTTGGTGGGTATTAACGACTGCAGATGCAGCCGGGACCAACGACTTAACGTGCCTTCCGAAGCACGGAGGAACTCGAGATAATAAATTTTTGGTCACCTATCCAATGACCGGCCTTAGCAAACATTGCTTAGTTCACGCAATCGCAGGTTCGCGGGACAATTATTTTTGTGGTATAATTCATATATCGAGGAAGGCTATTGTTATAAAATAGCCGAAAATAACGCGAGCGAAGTCACGGGGGCCACTATAGTTCACATTTCGCCAGCAAAATACATTCCTTAAAAACGTTAGAACGTAAAAAAGAGTGCCATTGCAAAAATGCAAACTGCATTTGCTCGATTCGAACGATTTAGAAGCCACAATGGTCTATAAAACCGGGGCTACCCGGAAGACTACAATCACAGGGTTTGATTGATTTATCGGTTATTTATAGGCGTCCTAACAATAAGAAATTAAACGCTTTATCGTTAGGAAGTGTTTCAAACGGGCGTGAAGGCGTATGCTTCATTCAATTTGTAACGTATATGTTTGTATAATCTCCCCAAACGTAAAATGGCCGCCACTACAAAATGGCGTAAACAATAAGCGGCAACTAATTTCGCTGTGAGCTGAGTACCTCTAACTAAATATATTATTTAGTATACAATATAATGTGTAAAGGAATTTATTTAGAAATTTCCAGTCTAGCCTTAAGAAAGCAGGACATTATTTCAGCTTGTTTTGTGCTATACGCCAGTATATGTAGTAAAGCCATGAATTAGGACTTTTACGGGACACGTAAGCTTTCAGATAATGCAGAGAAATAATGAATTTTTCTCGCACTCTTTCTTAACATCTATCTTAGGTAAATATACAGTATACTTTGGTCACACAACTAGAATGAGTAAAAGGAGAATTACAAAAAGGATTTATGGATTGTTGCAGTTCGTAAGACTTTCAATAAATAAATATACGATATAATTGATGTAGAAAGGGGAAGGGGAAGACCTAGGCGGATCTTTCATAATTAAATTGTAAGTTATGTTTTCTTTTAATTGCAAGAGCACTACACAATTGAAATATATAAAACAACTTTTACGGATAAGACTCGTGTATATTTAGGTATTTGGCATTGTTAATATTTAACCCGACGTTTCGATCACTTTACAGCGGTCATGGTCACGGAGAGACCAAAGATGACAGGTGTCTTCATAAGAAAGTAATAGTTAACTGCCGTCATAATATATAATATTTTAGGTTCCAATTTACACAAACGGAGCTCACAGTATCTATGGTTTTGGCAGAGTATGAGGACGGTGTTGGGATTTAAGTATTCTAAGAATTAGGTCCCAAGCAGGTGGTATGTTCCAACCATTATGCCTATTGAAGTTTGGATGTTTCTTGAATTTGAATAGCTTCACGTATCATTCTAGGTTTGTCAAATCTTAAATAATGGTTGGGTCCGTCTAAGGCATGTTCACATACTGCAGATTTTGTTTCGCGGCTGTGTAACTGTCTCGGAAAGCCCTCAAATAGTGCGGTCCCTACGTTTGCGAGTAAATTTAAACTTTAATTATTTTCGGGTGCGAGTTATTCGGGAGGGGAGTGCTTAGCTCGAGAATTTCATTCAGGGTTCCGTGTCAAACGTAAGTCCTGTCGAGGATGCTCGCGTAAGTTATGTGACACGTAAGACGGCTTGAGTTTGTCCGTCTCGTGCTATGATCGGAATGCGTGGGCTAATTATGCTTTTGAACTGTGTTGGGTCTTCATACATACATGAATCACGCCCCGAAGGAGGACCTAGCTAGCGCTGTATCATCACCAGCCCCAATTAATGTCCCCACTGCTGGGGCACGGGCCTTCCTTATGGATGGAAGATTAGAGGGAGATTGGGCCATAACCTACCACGCTGGCCCAGTGGGGGTTGGTGTGTATTAACGACTGCAGATGCTGCTGGGACTAACGGCTTAACGTGCCTTCCGAAGCACGGAGGAACTCGAGATAATAAATTTCTGGTCACCCATCCAATGACCGGCCTTACCGAATATTGCTTAGTTTACGCAATCGCAGGCTAAGCTTAGCGCGCTATGCCCCTGCGCTAGCGAGCTCCTCCTGTTCTCCTTAACATAATATAACTTGTTGCAGTGCGAGTATTTGTCTTAGGCCGATTACACACTCCGCGGTAGAAACCCCGGCGGCGTTGACCCGTGACGGGCGATTTCAATTGAGCCGACAATTAAGCTCAAAGTTCCAGATTAATTACCCGACGCAGTGCGCGTAATTGTCGGTCACTATTCTGATTGCACGCTTTTTCACTTTCCCAGCGACTCGCCGGGCATTCTGAGGAGTGACCGCGCCATTGTATTCCGGTCAGATTTCGCAGGGCTAAGCCGTTGTACAGTGGTAGCTAGCGATAGTGGTTTTTTATGCTAGACACCGAAGCTCTTGCCCTTCATCTCACCTGATGGTAAGTGACGATAAGGGCCGAAGGTGGATTCGAGCTTCACCTGGATCCCTCAACCACAGAGGGGCTGGCTATCTTATCACAGTTGTCGGAACACAATAATGCTATTAACGTTATTAAGGCGATAAATTTTGATAAGATGGTGGACGGACTTGAAAGAAGTCCTACCACCAACCAAACCGAGCACACATTTGTACCTCCCTGGGGATTGAACCCGGGTCCTCTTGATCTTAATTCCGGTGGGTGACCTACTAGACTGAGGCGGTTAATAATGGATGACTATGGCGATAATGGGTGACTATAGCTCGCTTACGACGAGAGTACTGATAACGACATGACAGGTGATGTAAATATAAATGTTTTGTCTGTGGTGATGGCTGAGATTAAAAAAATCAAATAAAAATATTGTTTATTCATAAAAGGTAACGCACACAGACATGAATCGTCAAAGGAAGAACGTTAAACATTGGAAATGTGCGTGTCAAACAGTAGAAGGTTTCGCCTAATTAGCGTAACGGGGTTGTTAATTTACCACTGCCTTCCCTTCGTGGATAAATAGGCATATTACCTCGCAAGCAACATAATCTATTGTATTTAAAATATCACTGGTCACAATCCAACTAAGGCAAGCGAAAAAAATCTATCGCCTCGCCCCACTATAGGGTCGTGGCCTTAATATTTTCTTTAGAAACACTCCGACTTTGTTTTGACATGGGAACCGCGCTAAGCAATTCTGGGAACATTTCCTTTCATTTCATTGAAACAATAACTCGGTGTTATTATGATTTCTTTGCTCAGCTATCGACTGAGGGCTGAGTACTTCACTTCGAATTTGATTCTTATCTCCAGGCCATTATGGTATGGTTTAAGCCAACTATAAAAAAGGCATCTATAAAAATAATTTTGTTTTCTTGATAATCTTCAAAAAAAATTACGCCAAACCTTGGAAAGCACGTATTACAGTAAAAGGTTTTGCAATATTTAATTCGATAAGTTAAGATAAGATACGCCGTCCGTTCGTAAACTACTAGGAGGCCTTGTTCTGAGAAGGACCGGCAAGAAACTCAGCTAATTTTGTTTCCCCCTTTAGATGAACATTTGATGTCTACACCTAATTTATTCTTCATCTCCCTGCCCTGTTCCCGGTGTATCTGGGGTCAACGCAGTATGTTTCTTCATCCATTTATCACACTGCAAAGGTGCTAGTGATGAATGAAATACATTCATTCAACCAAATTCAAACCAAAAAAACGGAAACGACCATGTCGGAGACTGAAGATTGCAGAGAGTGATTGGAATGACAACATTCCAATCCATACTGCTCAAGGTTTTGGCTTAGCTTTTACAGCCGGCCGCCTGCGTGACACCAACCATCTCTCCCGCGGGTGACGTACAAGGCGACTAAGGGTTAAAACAGTGATGAGGAATAAGCAGCAGTGCTTCTCTTATATCACCTAGTAATGCACTGCGATTTTTGTGACCGATAAATGGCAATAGGCTAGACATGGGACCTAACATGGTTGGCGAAGAGTGGGTGTTGGTTAACCTCTGCCTACCCCTTCGGGGATATAGGCGTGTTTTATGTTTGTATGTATGAGCCTTCGAGTTCGTCATATAACCTCATTTCGCGCAAATTACCGTGATCCAACTACGCGGGAAACGGCTCACAAATCCAAAGAAGCGTCACTTTTGACGCAGATTGATCGCCGCCAAGATGGCCGCCAATAATTAACGGTTTGCCGCCAAAACTGCAGGAGCCGGTTCGAACTAGTTAAGTCAGGATTTCGGCAGGTGAATTATTCGTTAATGAGCCTACAGCTTTCCGTTGCGGAATTAGGGAGTTGAAACCGTCATGAGTGACGTACGGTACTTAGGTAAGCCGGGCTGTGTACAGTCAACAGCACACAAAATGTCAATTACTATTTTTATTTGAACACTAGTCGTCGCCCGCGGCTTCGCTCGCGTTAATGTTTTTTACTAAATAGCCTATAAGCCTTCCTTGATAAATGGACTATGCAACAAGTTTCTGACACTGACACTTCAGCTTTGTAATAGTAAGTATAGATTACATAGATAGAGATGATTATCTCTCAATTCCATGGATTCACCGTGCAGGTGCCGGGTCCAAAGTGTTTGTATAACCTAACCTTCCCTATAACCAGGGATGACGAGTTAGTTCGCATTAAAACACCGGCGCAGGCTTGAAAGAAGCCATTTATTAAATATCATAACACAGTAGCCATATAAACACGCGAGACTTTAAAAGCCCGATGTAAAAACGTTCAGCGCCATCTATTGACAAGTTTCGGAACTAATTTAACTTGCAATTATTTATGTAGACAATTATTGTTTACTGTTCCCAATATATCAATGTATTTTACACAGTTTCTTATTAATTAATATTATATAATGCAGGCACCTAATGGACTGTACAGTGTGGCAGGTAGGAAGTCAGTAGCAGCGCTTGGGACTTGTGACCCAAGTGTAGGTTTACGGGGCCCCTTCACAACATGTCAACACTCACCTTCGCCACCCTGAATCATCTCTCTGCTCAGCCATATTTGGTAAGATTCCGAGAGAGCCGCCTTAGAGACACGTTCCAGTGTAGAACTTACGAAAGCTCTAGACAAACCAATGTCTTTTGGTAATAAATGAGTGGGGGATTTAGGTGGTATATCCATCGCTCCCGCTCTTTTTCTAACACTTCTTCTTCTTCGTCTCCCTGCCCTGTCTATCTGGGAAAGGCGCAGTATGTATCCTCTTCCGTCCACTCCATTTTGATTCATATCATCCATCACACCGTAAAGGTGCTAGTGATGTAGTAGTTTCTTTTTCTAACCCTTATAGTAATAAAAATCAAATCATACAAAATTAATATGAAAATATAGCTAAGAACGAAACGAAAGTCCACCTAATTAGAAACGCCAGCTCACGAAGAATAGTCACGTCTATAGATCATCAGATAGGCGAATTTCCGTCTTCTCGCATACTTTCCCATCCATAAATCTGCTTAAACGAATCCTCGCCAAAGCCGTCCGTAAATACCGGAGCGGGAACTTCTAGAATACGAAGCTGTCGGATGAAACTTTGAGGATTTTTGAATGTTCACGGAACTAGAGTTAGCTGGATGTGGTAAGACAACCTGAAACTACTTGCTACATTAAGTTTGTATACCTGTATACTTTTGGGAAAAACAAGTGTGATTTATACATGTCAAATATATGTAATACATAAATAAACCTATCACGAGGCTCACAACAAACTACAAAAGGTACCACAAATTATATTTTCCACGTCAGTCTTCAGTCTCAGAAAAAAAAAATCTATCACATTACTTATAACAAAATAGATCACTATTTAAAACCATAAGTAAGTTAAAAAGGAGGACAAGAAACTCTTACAATTTATGTAATTTTTTTTTCTAATAGTTTAGTTTTCAAAATATAACATTATTTCCATTTTATTATTTACGTTTTTCATCGTGCTTAGAAGTCGTAGTATCTCTATCCCACTCTGTCTCGACTGAAGCAATGTTCACAAGGTATTCTCCTTATACAAGGTATACACTCAAGAAGCCACTTTCAGTGTCCTTAGTTCTATGTCAGTACATTTCGCACTGAAAGGAGGTAGGTGCTTAAAGAAAACAAACTTTAAACGCAGCTATGCCGCACAAAGGGGTATTATCAAATTAAATTCTACTTAATTAGCACAAACAGACAATTTATCGGTTTTTATGGTAAACTGGGTACAGTCAGCAGAAACTCTTCTCCCTACCCTGTTCCTAGTCTATTTGGGGTCGGCGTAGTATGTTTCCTCCTCCATTCATATCGGTCAGTCGTTATCAAGCCATCTATTCCCTTTTGATTCATATCACCCAGCACACCGGTGCTGGTGATGAATGAATGTATAGAAAAGAGACGGAACGGACCATGTCGAGAGACCGATGAACGGAGAGAGTGATTGGAATGACATCGAAACTGCTCAAGGGTTTGGCTTAGGTTTTACAGCCGACCGCCTGCCTGACACCAACCCTCTTTGGGTATGCTGTTGTTGGTGGTTTTCCCTCCACCATTCGGAGTACTTAGTGGCCTACACCGGGCAATCTCCCTTAGTCGACTTTTACGACACCCATGGGATGAGTCGGGGCTGGGCCATTCCACAGGCTAGAATAGAAGATTCTTTTCTTTTGTGAGCCACGTATAATAACGATAAAATTATTCCTCAATATGCTCTATACATATACCACCACAGTCGCCACTCGCATCTCTCCAGTGGGTGTCGTACAAGGGGACTAAGGGTTGTTAAAACAGAAATGAGTAATGGGCAGCAGCGTTCCTCTTATGCCACCTAGCAATGTACTGCTGTTATCGTGCCCGATACATGGCAATAGGCTTATTACATGGGACCTAAGATAATTGGCGAAACGTGGGTGTTAGTTCACCTCTGTCAACGCTTCGGTGATAAATAGGCGTTATTTACTTAAGAATAAAAATGTCAGACGTCATTTTCAACACACCACATTATTTTTTTAATTTTATTTTTAAATATATTTTTTACACTCACACATATCATCTAGCCCAAAGTAAGTAGCCTTAGCACTTGTGTTATGGATACTAGATGACGGATATATTTTATTGAATAGCATAATAACTATGTATATAGATGTTGAAAATATACTACATAAACATATACACAGCCATTACTAGGGAATAAATATTTGTGTTCATCACAAAATTTGCCCCTACCAGGATTCGAAATCTATAACCACCAAATAGGTTGACCACAAATTTATTGGCGCAAAAAACAGGACAAACAACCCCGCAGTTATTAAGGGAAAACAGCGGAGTGGCTGCAAACAATAAAAGAAGAAAGGACAGCCAGTAAGCCATTCCACTCGAAGTTCGGTGTAGCTGGCTGTATTCCCCGGAGAGAGGCATGTTCTTTCTGTACTTGCGTCTTTTAAAACAACGTTATTTTTCCATCTCCGCCGTGTAGTTTGTCTTGGGGTGCGGTGGTTGCGGCTTGTGTGCTATTCGGGACAGAGCAAGACGAAGCATTTACTTTTTGTGATTTAATTTTTATTTTCACATTATAAATGTTTGAAAAAATATTACAAATATACTAAACTCAGGAAAATGTAGAATGTCCTGATGCGGGAGTCGAAATCGCGTCCTCTGCAATCCAGGCAGATGCCTATACCACTTGGTATAATATAATTTTTGGTCTATTGTACCATGATTTTACGGGTTGAGAGTAAATACCCGGTCTACACATGCGACTCTATATCAGGTACACTATTTCAGCGCGCTTATAGATCATCGTTACATATGCCTGATAGTAGCATGTGTAACATCCTATTTTTTTCGGTGGCGCAGTATGTCCTCTGTCTCCATTTTCTTATGTCACTTGTCATCTCGTCAAAGAACTCCTCTAAAGGCACTTCCACGCCGGCTCTCATCACCCTGCCCTTCTATAAGATAAGATAAGATAATTTTATTTGCCAGAACAAGAGTATTACATTGGTCTTGAATACATTATAATTATCATCCTTACATGTTCCTGCCGCAAAAACCAGCATGCAAAAATTAAATTGTTTTAAAATTATGGTCAAGTTACATTTAAATTGTCATTTAAAAAATTAAGAAAAAAATTGATATCATACACTATAACATTATTTCATTATACATTAAATAGAATTAAAATAATAACAGATGTCAGAAAGTACATTAGAATTATCATTATATATTGAGTTGAAATAATTAAAATATTAAAATTGGGTTGTGTCCTTTCAAATTGGATTGTATTTATTGATCAGTCAAATAAGATTTAATATCATAGTAACACTTTGAAATAAAACAACTTTTACTTTACAGTGGCCCTTTACAGTGGCCGTGGTCACGGCCACTGTAAAGTGATCGAAACGTCGGGTTAAATAATTAATATGCCAAACACCAAATTATACGCGAGTCTTATCCGTAAAAGTTGTTTTATTTCAAATGTGTAGTGCTCGTGCAAATATAAGAAAACATTATAGTAACACTTCTTTGCCAAATGTCACCTTACCGTTAGCCGAACATCGCTCGTATACATCGTTTTTGGGCTTTAAATAATACATTTATGGATGTGGAATTTCCCCAAAATATTATACCATATCTAAGGTTGGATACTACTATACCGTGGTACGCCGTGATCAGTGCATGGACATTTAATACTGGAGCCAATTTGAAGAGTGCGTAAGACGATGAGTTTATTTTTTTTGAGGTTTTTTCAATATGCAATTTCCAATTTAGCTGTTTATCGATAATAAATCAATTTGGGGTCGGTGATCCATTCGTTCTCTCCGTTTTGCACCGACCTCCAGATAAACTAGGAACAGGCCAGAAAGAATAAGATGCTGTACAAAGAATTATTGTGGTTAGAAAAAGTTCGAAAAATTAAAGTCTTGGTTGGCTGAGTGGTTTAGGCTTTCCGCATCAATACTATGATTTTTCGTACTTTTTCTAACCACAATTTCTTTCTTAATAATTTTCAAATGTTCAAATTAAAATCAAAATAGTAAAAAGATATAAAAATTGGCCTATCGAACATGGTCACCCTACACGAGCCTCAAAGCTCAAACACAGACTATTGCGTGTCCACCTGGCTGTGCAGATACAAGTGTTGTTCCACAATTTATTTACATTCAGCCAAATTGTGCCTTAACTGGAGGTTCTTTAAGTACGGTCAGCAAAAATGTTGATTTGAGCCTCTATGAAAAATAGTTTTGAATTTGACCTTTCCGGTGTGACGGATGATATAAATTAAAAGGGAATGGATCGCTACATGACGTATAACCGATATGAATGAAAGAGGATCCCATATAAACTGGGAACAGGGCAGGATTCCTTGTGCAATGGGGACAGCGTTCTTAATGTACCGTCTAGTAAATTCCTGCGATTAAAGTTGCCGGTGAATGACAATAGGATCGCCCCTTGCTGCTTGGGACCTAGAATAAGCTGGCGAAACGCAACCGACAAAACACCTTTGCCTAGCCGTTAGAGGAGAAAGTACCTATGTCTGCATTTTATATAGGTATGTCTGTTCATGATTAGACAAGATACAGATCTCATCAAGCCACGTTAACACCGTTGATTGATCAGCCTCCGGTCTCCAGGGGACCAGTGTTCCGTCTAAATAAATAAGGCAGCGGCTCGTTGTCTCAATTATTCATTCCTCAGATAGGCCATTTCCAATTGTTGCCTAAACAAACGCCTCCACTGGGAAAAAGTCACTACTTTGCAACGCGATAAATGCCCGATGTAACGCCGGTTATGGGCGGCTGGGGGGGGATAAATATCGTTCGATATTCCCGGATAATTAGAGGCTTAGCTGCGGAGAGCTCGCTATAATACCCACCAATCCTCACTGGGCCAGCGTGGTGGGTTATGGTCCATTCACCCTATATTGTTCCATCCATAGAAAAGGCTGTGCCCCAGCAGTGGGAACATTAAAAGGCAAAGGTAATAATAAAAATAATGTTCAGGAATTAATTAACCAGCAGTTATTACAGGATTACTACCCGGTTAAAATATCCGCGTGGTGACGGCAGAGTAGAATACAATTGTCACCACCTCAAATCTCTCCCGTGGGTGTCGTCCTACGAGGCGACTAAGGATAAATCAGTGATGAGGAATGGACAGCAGCGTTCCTCTTATACCACCTAGCAAATTAGTAATAGTACTGCTACTTTTGTCATAGTCGGCGAAACGTGAGTGCTAGTTCGCCTCTGCCTACCCCTTCGGGGATATGGGAGTGATTTGTGTATGTATGTATGTGTAAAATATCCGTAGACCTGCCCGTCTAGCAAGACCACCGAAATACGATATGATATAGCCATTTATCGCGTTGGACTGTCAAAAATAATTACATTCTAACTCTACTGAATTGAATAATGATTAAATTAAAATTATATAGCCATTTATCGCTTTGAACTTTCAAAATTTCAATGTTTTTTGTAAGTTCAACGCGATAAATGGCTATAACATATCGTGGTCATGCTACGGTGTATGTATGTAATGTATGCATGTACGGTGTGTAAAACAAGTATCACTATTAACTTCGATTTCTTTTACTTGTGGCGTCGTTATTTATTATTAATTACTATTATAGTGATTGATTCAAAGGTGTTGTGCTGGGAATGGGGAGGGCTTTCACATTCTAGTCAGTACATATTTTAACCGGGTAGTAGCTGCGGAGGAGCTCGATAACGCGGTGGCTTAGCGTGCTCGGCCCGCGATTGCGTAAACTAAGCAATGTTCGCTGAGGCCGGTCATTGGATGGGTGGCCAAAAATTTACTATCTTGAGTTTCCGGTGCTTCGTAAGGCACGTTAAGCCTTTGGTCCTGGCTGCATCTGCAGTCGTTGATACCCACCAACCCGCGCTGGGTCAGCGTGGTCGGTTATGGTCCATTATCCTTTTTTGTTCGGGGATAAATAATAAATAAATAAATATTTTTACACTCACACATATCATCTAGTTGTAGCCCAAAGTAAGAAGCCTAAGCACTTGTGTTATAGTTACATTTTTGTTTATTCATCAGAGTCCTTTCTCTGTTACAGTGTTAAATTCCTATTAGATTAAACTAGAAATAAGACTTAAGACCAATTAATTTCGTCACGCAACCGAAAAAAACTACGATGTCATTACTGCTTTGTCACCTTAGAAGGCGATATACATGTAAAATAGGCTGGAATATTTTGGAATAATTGCACGTAAGTAAACAGGTAATTTCGAAGCAATGCTTGGGCAAAAATACATACACACGCATAAAGGGGGTTTTCAGGGTTTTCGGTGTGTTCTGCTTTGTTGCTACGTCAAACAAATCAAACAGACATAAAAGCTCTTAAATGCTTGATTTTTTTTTCTAGTCCTACTTTATGCGGTTTATGGGTTTATTTGCTCTTAGTATGAAGTTATTTTTTTGGTGGTTAGAAATCTTAGTATGAAATTTAAAGACTCACTCATCCTTCACCCAACTTCAACTCGACTTTACTGGAGGTTTCTTACTGTAGGGTGAAGCCGTAACTGAACATACTGATTTCAAGGGTGTTTTTAAGATTTCCTTGAGATGACCTCGACTAAGGTCGAGTGGAGGAAATCTCGAGGAACTGACTACATAATACGGGTGTTAAGCAATGTATTGGCGGTGACGCTAGCGTAACTTGTTAGCACTTTGAGTCTGTAATCAGTTCCTTTTGAGTAGCGGAGGGGTAAGTCTTGAGTAGAGATCATGCCAGCCCAGCTTGCATGACCAATCAAACACGATATGATATAACAATTTATCGCGATGAACAGTAAAAAATCATAGGATTTTCGACAGTTCCGCTGTCGCACTCAGAGACGTCAAATAACGTAAATGAGTACTTAATGTCAAAAAATTACAATTCAAAACTAGTCGCTATTTTTGCCGATAAAGTACCTACTCATTAATAGTTATTTGTTATACGTGAGTGCAAAGTTGCTTTTTAACCGCGTGCTCAATTTTGATGACCGAGCTAGCGAAGGATTCTAAAATTGAATCCTGAGCGATAGCGAGGGAATCAAAAGAGCACAAGGTGAAAAATCTTTGCACTCGAGTGCAACACGTAACTTTTCGTCCCCCCCAACGAGGAAATTGAATAAAATACAAAAAAAAAATACAATCAGAACAGTTTCTGTTTTTACCCAGAAACTTTCACAACACTCACCCAAACACACCCGCAACATTCATCCAGACACACCCTCCACAATAATTTCTACTTGCCATATTATAAGCCGGTATCTAATAAAAATCGGCCGTGTGGTGACGGCAGAGTAGAATACAATTGTCACCACCCCAAATCTCTCCCGTGGGTGTCGTACAAGGCGACTAAGGATAAATCAGTGATGAGGAATTGGCAGCAGCGTTCCTCTTATACCACCTAGCAAAGAACTGCGACTTTTGTGCCAGATATATGGCAATAGGCTCGCCACCTATTTATTACATGTGACCTAACATAATTGGCGAAACGTGGGTGCTAGTTCACCTCTGCCTACTCCTTCGGGGATATAGGCGTGATTTATGTATGTATGTATGTGTCGGTGGTCATGCTAGCCGGGCAGGAGTCCCGCGGCCTCGGTAGCAACGCAACACCCGGAAAGGTTAGCCGGGACCTGTCCGAACTTGTTACCTCAACCGGGATTTGGGTTTCGGCGAGCCCCCAAGTAACGCGGGCTAATTACATTTTTAATTAGCCAACGATAAACCGGAGAGCATAATTCAGTCGGGAGGGAATTTCCAAATTAATTATGTCCCAGCGAGCGTGCCACTTGGCGACCGTTCTTTGAATTTCGAGTTGGCAACGGTTTTACTATTATTTAATCCGGTACTTGGGGTGTGTACGGGGCGCTGGTGGTTCGAGCTTATCATTTACTTATTTAGACCCGAGTTCACCGACACTGAAACAGGCGATTATTATTTCACCGTCGGTTTCTGACATTTTATCGTATGAAAGAACTGTCAAATACAGGCGCTTATCTTTTAATCAGTTGTTTTACGCATTGGTGGACTCTAGCCTATGTATAATTGTTGCATAACAAAATTTCCTCAAATCAAAATTGAGGGGCTCGCTATCGCTTTGGCATAGCGCACGGCTTGTGACTGCGTAACTTTTGTTTTCATCATTTTCGGCCCAGCAGAATATCTCCCTCCGCGTGATTACAGGAGCGGGGCGGTACGTCAGGAACGACGTGATCGCCAGGGACCTCCGGATGCCGACGGTGGAGGAGTTCGTCGCCCGTCTGGCGCGTCGGATGTTCGACCGCGCCGACAACGGACCCCACCTCCACCTCCAACACATCGCACCCAACATCCCTGTGCCCCCAGGTTGTTCCAGACGGGCACTGCCCCGAGAGCTCATGTCGCCACCAGCCGTGGAGACGGAGATGTCACCAGCACCAGCTGCATCCCCGCGACGAGGCGACATCCCCCGGCCGAGATTCCGCGTCGTGTATGGCTCGGCGCCCCTTGTGCCGCGCCCGCCCCAGACGACGCGCCCACCGGACTGACACCGTGCCCGCCGCCCGCAGCCGAGCGCGGGACATTGCCCCGTGCACGCGGCCTGCTGCGCGGGCACACCCACCGACCACGACAACCAAGTCAGGGCTGATCGCGGGAGACCATCTCCGCGCTTGATCGCCGTGACCTCACCGGACATGACACCACTGGATTGGACCATACCATCATCATCATCCCCACTTATCTCGCCGACCCACCACCAGGTTCCTTCCCCCCTACTCTCTGCTCCTTCGGGTACATGGCATAAGTCGAGGCCCGCTCCCTGGCTCCTAGCTGGGCCTTGCCCCACGGCAAACCACCCGGCATATGGTTAGACCGCGCCGAGGGCCTCGCCACCAGACCGGGGTCGAGCACAGGGGGGCGATGGGGAGCCCCGCCGTCTTAGACGGCGGCTCAGACCACCGGGGGACTGATGTCCCCTGAGTTGATGCCCGGGCCATGAGCTACCGCTCGATGCCCGCAGCCCGCCATCAGGCGGATGATCCGGATGATGATGATGATGAAAGAGGCGAGCACATTACTAAAACACGACGCGACCCGATGTAACGCGGCACGTATTGAGTCGAATCAAATTAACGTATTGTTTTCTATGACCAGAATCAAACTGTGAACATCCGACGCGACGCCGGTTGTTCGCTGTCTACACGTCGAGTCGCGTCGCGTTTCAATAATGTGTTTCCATTCCACCATAATAATTGCACAAGCCGTGGTGCAGAAAGATTTTTTCGAGCTCGGAACTATTTTACTTTTAGGATTTGCTCGGCGCAATTTGTCCCCGTACGTCCTCACCCCCAAGTTCTAAGGAGAGAGCTATCCCATGTTAGTCTCCCGCTAAATTTATAGAGACACACCGCCGTCCTTGTCTCTTTGTGCCTATTTATTTTCTGTTTCGCTCTGTTTTGCTAACAAAACGCTGCAACGCTCCGATACTATGTGCGATATGAAAATAAATTTAAATTGCCACCGGAAGTCCGCTGTAAAGATGTCGGCTGGTGATTTAGGGAAGCGTGCTTGTGACGGTCCTGGCTGCTCGCATCGACGGATCGACCAGATAGACGGTGCACCTTGTGAGATACCACACCCACCAACGTCAATATTTTTTTCATGTTAGACAGGGAAGCCTTCTATGCTGGCCTGGGAGCGAACAAATAACGTAGAATAGGCTAGCCCCAACTCATCCAAGGGTGTCGTAAAAGTCGACTAAGGGAGATTGTCTGATGTAGACCAATAAGCACCTTGGGGCACCCGAATGGTGGAGCGCAAGCCACCAACAACAGCATACCCAAAGAGGGTTGGTGTCAGGCAGATGGCCGGCTATAAGAACTAAGCCAAAACCTTGAGCAGTATGGACTGGAATGTTGTCATTTTAATCACTCTCTCCGTTCATAGGTCTCTCGACATGGTCCGTTCAGTCTCTTTTCTATACATTCATTCATCACTAGCACCTTTACGGTGGGATGGATGATATGAATCAAATGGGAGTGGATGGCTTGATGACGTCTGACATATGAATGGAAGAGGAAACATACTGCGCCGACCCCAGATAGACGGGGAACAGGGCAGGAAGAAGAAGAAGACAGGGAAGCTCTTGCCCTTCATCTCACCTGATGGTAAGTGCTTATCGTCACTTATTGGCTGAAGATGAAATCAAGCTTCACCTGGATACCCTCAACCACAGAGGGGCTGGATATCTTATCACACATCGTCGGAACACAATAATGCTGTAAACATTATTATTATGGCGACAGATTTTAATAAGATGGTGTTGGCTAGCCAGGCAGACTTGAAAGAAGTCCGACCACCAACCAAACCGATCACAAATTGTACCCCCTGGGATCGAACCCGGGACCTCCGGATCTTAATTCCGGTGTGCGAACCACTAGATCACGGAGGCGATTATAAATTCGATGACCTTTCCGCCCCAACGGCCGTCAGTCCTCCTCGCAATGTGCCCTGCCTACTGCCACTTAAGGTCCACAATTCTTTGGGCTATGTCGGTGACCTTAGTTCTCCTGCGGATCTCATCATTTCTGATATGATCACGCAGGGAGACATCGTGCATAGCCCTCTCCATTGCCCTTTGAGTGACTTTGAGTCTTCTTATAAGGCCCATTGTAAGCGGCCACGTTTCGGTGCCGTAAGTCATCACTGGCAACACACACGCATTGAAGACCTTTGTCTTTAAACACTGCGGTAGATAAGACTAAGAACTCATAATATATACAAGATCCGACGAAGTACAGTCGGACCGCTGTCCCCATTTGCTGAGTATGCGGCGACTTTACCGCATACCCACAGGGGCATCCACCCACAAACGTCATTCGAGGACCTTTCCGCCCCAACGGCCGTCAGTCCTCCTCGCAATGTGCCCTGCCTACTGCCACTTGAAGTCCGCAACTCTTCGGGCTATGTCGGTGACCTTAGTTCTCCTGCGGATCTCATCATTTCTGATATGATCACGCAGGGAAACACAAGCCCTCTCCATTGCCCTTGGGGGAGGCCTATGCCCAACAGTGGGCGTCTCTCGGCTGAATGATGACGATGATCCTGAAGCAAATGCAAGATTAACAATGATACCATAGGCTGTATTGTGGTAGAAAGTGTTAGAAGAAAACAAATACAATTAAATCACGTCCTTTTCATTCGATTCGGATAATATCTGATAATTCAGATAATTTCTGTTCTCGTATACCTGTAGGGGGCGAGCCTATTGCCACTCACCGAGAACTCCAGTCGCAGTAATTTGCTGGATGATGCACCAGTTTCTAGTCAAACTAGAGAGCATAAAAGGTGGTACTCTGCTTAACACATTGCGCAGGTGTTTAACCATTCAACCATTATTTTGTTAAAAAACAAGAGATTCCTCCCATATCAAAACCCATATCGCTTGATAAAATTTATACATAGTATTATATTTCAATATGTTTTCAATAACCTCACGCAATTTAGCTTGGTCGGTTTGGATGTTTTTGATTGGACGCTTTTGAAACGCGCGAACTCGAAGCTTCAATGGACGCTTTGAAACTAAACTGACCATAAGCCAATTGACAGCATAGCTTGTTAATTGGTTCAGTCCACAGACAAAAAGGAAATAGACACATACATACATAAATCACGCCTATATCCCCGAAGGGGTAGGCAGAGGTAAACTAGCACCCACGTTTCGCCAATTATGTGAGGTCCCATGTGGTGGCGACCACACGGCACAGTACACACACAAATAGTCACAGACTGTAGAAATATAAAAAGATTCGTAAATAATAATTAATATCGAATTAAAAGACTAGGGCCTGATTCACAATCGACGTGTAAGTTCTGAGTAGCTTACTTTGCAGTTCAATTGACATATATTTCATATTACAACTGTCACATGATCTGCGAAGTAAGCTACTTCGAACTTACTTGTCGATTGTGAAACAGGCCCCAATGGACACCAACCCGCACTGGGCCAGCGTGGTGGGTTATCGCCCACTCTCCCTATATTCTTCCACCCATAGCGAAGGCCTATGTCCCAGCAGTGGGGACATTAAAGGGCTGGTGATGATGATTCTGATGAAGTTTTCATCAGAATCATCAGTGGACGACCGCGGCTTTGCTCGCATTAATGTCCAGCCTTCCTCGATAAATCGACTATGCAACACAAAAAGAATTTTTCAATTTGAGCCAGTAGTTCCGGAGATTAGTACGTTAAGCTCGGTTTAACCATACAAACAAACAACCAAACTTTTTAAAATATTACATAGTAATATTATAAAGCTGAAGATTCCCGCCCTTTCTAACCACCAAAATCTTTGTACAAATTTTTCTAACATTTATGTAATGTTACAATTAATAACATAGTATAGATTAAATGATGGATGTTAGAAAAATTGTGAGACAAACATTATTTTTTAATCCCATTTCAGACGTACTTGGGTACGTCTGAAATGGGATTGACTTGACACAAAAGTCCATTGCCCTACTATTCAATTGCATTTTTTTATTACACTTCGTGACAAAATAAGTTACCACGGCTCATTACTTTTAGAAATATACGGCCCGAGAATGCTTCAATATAGCGTAAACATATTTCCCATAAGTTATTGCCAATATTATTACGAGTAACAATACTATATTTTCCGTGGAATATATTGGAGGGGAGGATATTATTAATATACATCGTTATGTATGTCAATTCCTGTTTCCATTTATCTGGGACGAACGGAATGTTGTTCCTTGGTACATGTAACCTTTGTGTGTCTATTTTGTTAAACTGGAATGTTTAGGTACATATAGTTATATATGGCTGCGTGTACTTCTCCGTAGCAACATAAGTGAGTACCTACTTAACCTAGATTTGTATTTTTCAATATAATCTCTAATGAACACACATACACACATACATAAATCAGGCCTATGTCCCGAAGGGGTAGGCAGAAGTGAATAAGAATAATTAAACACCAACGTTTCGCCAATTTGGTTAGCGCCCATGTAATAGGACGCGAGCCTATTGCCATTTATCGGGCACAGAAATCGCAGTTCCATCTTTGGTCCTTTTTTTGTCATTTACCATCAGGTGAGAAGAAGGCAAGAGCTTCGAGATTACATGTGTGTACGTTTTAAAAAGTCAACTTTTATATATTTAGCGAAGCGTTCATTGAGTTCCAGTCACCGCGACGAACATATAATTCGCGACACAACTGTGCACTTGACACGAAAACTAGTAGCAATAACAACGCAAAAACAAAAGAACAAAACAAAAATATAATTGCGAAAATCATGGCAGCATTTGTGGTGAAATCTCAAGAATGCACCGTGAGTATACGCGGACGCATTTACACCGTGCCGATGCCTAACGACTTTGCGTATTTCTCGATTAATTGGTTCGGTCGCACCTCAGCGATAAGAGACCACAATCATCAGTACCTGCCCTTCAATGAGCACGCTTAGACACTGTTTATGTATCATCTCCAGCCCTTTACCTGCAGGGGCACGGACCGTCTATGGATGGCGGAATATAGGGAGAATGGGCCATAACCCGCCATGCTGGCTCAGGCGCGGTTTGGTGGGTATTCAGCCCGGCTGCCTTACTAGCAGTCGTCTTGAAGCACGAAAGAACTCGAGGTAATATTATATTTTTGATCACCCATCCACAACGAAAATGGGTAAGATAAGGAATTAGTACATAAGATCCGAGTCTGAAAGTAGCATCAGAGACGCAAAAGTTGAAATGGAGCCGTTTATCTTGGTATGGACATGTTATGAGACAGGATGCCATGAATGTGACAAAACTAAACTAAGCCCAGCCATATTTGGTAAGATTCTGTGAGAGCCGCCTTAAATACACGTAGAAGAACTTACGAAACAGCTTTAACAACCCATACTACATACGTATGTATATTAAATACGTATGTTTTACTTATTTTGAACTTAAACTACTTTTTCGTAGAAGAACGTAAAAGCAAAGTTTCAAATTATTTAATTTTATGTCACATTAGGTCACCCAAAATATATTACTGGAGGGAAATAAACCAATTCACTCACATTAAAAGTGAACTCGTAAAGATGATACAATACGGTGTAAATGCAGACCAAGCAAAAACCGGGGAGCGAATGAGAGCGAGTGATATATGAATTGCCATGGTTTATTATTCGCATTCATAACATAACGTACATTTCTGTGTGCAGGATTTAGCAATAAAACATTTTTCACTCCTCTTGCATGGAAAAAGTATATGTTTTATATACTAGTGGTCGCCCGCGGCTTCGCTCGCGTTAATGTCGGTTGTTATATAGCCTATAGCCTTACTCAATAAATGGACTATCCAACGCAATTTTTTTTTAAATTTGAACCAGTAGTTTCTGAGTGGTCTATATATAGGACAGTAGGCCAACCAACCAAACAAACAAACTCTTCAGCTTTATAATAATAAAGTATATATAGATGTATACCTACATAAATAGGCCGTGTGGTGACGGCAGAGTAGAATACAATTGTCACCACCCCAAATCTCTTCCGTGGGTGTCGTACAAGGCGACTAAGGATAAATCAGTGATGAGATGATGATGATGGGCAGCAGCGTTCCTCTTATACCACCTAGCAATGAACTGCGACTTTTGTGCCCGATAAATGGCAATAGGCTCGCCACCTATTACATGGGACGTAACATAATTGGCGAATCGGTGCTAGTTCACCTCTGCCTACCCCTTCGGGGATATAGGCGTGATTGTATGTATGTATGTATGTACCTACATAAATCATGCCTATATCCCCATAGGGGCATAGGTAAATTATCACCCACGTTTCGCCAATTAAGTAAGGTCCTTAGTAAGAAGTGGCGAGCATATCGCATTTTATGCTAGATGGCATTAGAGAAACGCTACTACCCATTACTCATTACTGTCTTAACCCGGTCAAAAAACCGGCTCGCCATCAATTCCATGAATGTGACCTAGCTTAATTGGCGAAAAGTAAGTGTTCATTCCCTCTGCCTACCCCTTCGGAGATACAGGCGTGACTTATTCTGTATGTGTATAGTAGACAAGACGAATAGACCAGCAGATTGGAGTTAAGCTGCGAAGACTTGAAGCACCTTAGTCAGACGAAGCACCTTACTCAGACCGCGGAAGTGTTACAGTCCGGAGCAGGAAGCGAGGGCTCAGGATCCAGTGTCGGAATGCTTGGACCATCTAAAACTAGCTTGTCTGCACCGGAAAATCCGTTTTGTTTGAGAGAACGCCGCGGCAAAGACTACACGGTGTGATAGGCGGATGTTTGATGCCTACACTACTATCTCGACAGCACAGGACGCGGACAAAATCCGCCTTTTGTGCCCGTTAAATGGCAATAGGCTCGCCACCTATTAGATGGGACTTGACATAATTGGCGAAGCGTGGGTGCTGGTTCACCTCTGCCTACCCCTTCGGGGATATAGATGTGATTTATATATGTATGTATGTATTTAAGCCGCCTCCGAGGCCTATTGGTTCACCCTCCGGAATTAAAATCCAGGGGTCCCCAGGGGGATAGAAATTTGTGCTCGGTTCGGTAGGACTTCTTTGAAGGCCGCCTGGCTAGCTACCACCATCTTATCAAAATTCCTCGCCATAATAATAATGTTAACAGCATTATTACATACATACATACATAAATCACGCCTATATCCCCGAAGGGGTAGGCAGAGATGAATTAATAATTCTCTGTAATACGTCAGTTTCATACATTTTGTATTCTATGCCTTCGGTAGATTGGCCACTTGGCTAGGGGGGGCTGGCCTATCACGGGACGTGGACAAACACTCCTCGGGGAGAAAGAAAATGTCATCTCGCTCTAACTCCCACTAAGCCCCGAGACAAAACATTGTCAAAACAATGCTCTATCTTATAATACTGACATATTATTTTCAGTGTTTTACTGCCGCACTCAGAGACGTAAAATAACGTTAATGAGTACTTAACGTCAAAAAATGACAATTCAAAACTCGTCGTTATTCTTTCCGGGTCTATGGTCTGTTTTTTTGACACTAAGTACTCATTAAAGTTAATTGACGTCTCTGAGTGCGGCAGTTAATGACTTACTTAATTAAAGACATCCGTCATAACATTAAATAACTTGCATAGAAATCGTCAGTATTTTTAGAATGAACGTCGATAAAACGTAAAGTCAATATAAATATCCTTAGTTAAAGTTGATGAGTGTACATCTGTATTGATATATATTTTATTTATAAATAGCAACATTTACCGACACGAAAATCAAGAATTATCCGCTCGGAAAACTCCGTAATGACATTCCTGTGAAGTTGCCGACAAACTTTCGGAATCACGGTATCCGGGAGAGGGGGTGTCTTCAGAAAAAAAATCCGACACAATCCGACTGCTACAGTCAGAATGGTAATCCGGAGAAATCTCTGCTTAACTGTGACGACTAGATACAATACTTAGGCTATGATTTGATTTCTATTCAAATAAATAAATAATAAATATTTTTACACTCACACCTATCATCTAGCCCAAAGTAAGTAGCCTAAACACTTGTGTTATGTATCCTAGATGACGGAGATATATTTTTAATATAATTATGTGTATAAATGTTGAAAATATACTACATAAACATGTACACAACCATGACTCGGAAACAAACATTTGTGGTAATCACAAAGTTTGCCCCTACCAGGATTCGAACCCGGGACCTCTTGGCCAATACCCAGCAATCTGAGCATTCGACCAAGGCGGCCGTCGTCGTCTATTTGAACATTACAAATAAGTGTTCTAGGGCTGCAGCGTTCCTCTTATACCACCTAGCAATGTATTGCGATTCTTGTGCCCTATGACATGGGACCTAACAATTGGCGAAACGTGGGTGTTATTTCACCTCTGCCTACCCCTTCGGGGATAAAGGCGTGATTTATGTATTTATATAAATAACATACATACATACATAAATCACACCTACATCCCCGAAAGGGCAGGCAGAGGTGAACTAGCACCCACGCTTCGCCAACCATGTCAGGTCCCATGTAATAGGTGGCGAGCCTATTGCCATTTATCGGGCACAAAAGTCGCAGTACATTGCTATTGCTAGGTGATATATGCTAGGAGGAACGCTGCTGCCTATTCCTCATCATTGATTTATCCTTAGTCGCCTTGTACGACACCCACGGGAGAGATTTGGGGTGGTGACAATTGTATTCTACTCTGCTGTCACCACACGGCAAAATAAGTATTAGAAAAATATATAATATATATAAATAAGTGTTAGAAAAATATACGATAATTCATCACCATCTCTCTATTGTCCTCACTGCTGGGGCACGAGCTTTCCCTATTGATGGAAGAATATAGGAAGATTGGGCCATAACCCACCACGCTGGCCTAGTGCGGGTTGGTGGGTACTAACGACTGCAGATGCAGCCGGGACCAACGGCTTAACGTGCCTTTCGAAGCATGGAGGAACTCGAGATAATACATTTGGTTACCCATCCAATGATCGGCCTTAGCGAAGATTGCTTAGTTTACGCAATCGCAGGGCAAGCGCGTTATGCCACTGTGCTAGCGAGCTCCTCTATCTGTTCCTATATGTGTGTGCAATAATAAAGTTATTATTATACCCAAAGAGGCTTGGTGTTTGGCAGGCTGCCGGCTGTAAAACCTAAGCCAAAACCTTGAGCAGTATGAAGTGGAATGTTGTCATTCCAATCACTCTCTCCGTTCATCGGTCTCTCGACATGGTCCGTTTACGACCACCATGGTGCACTAGCACCTTTACGGTGTGATGGATGATATAAATCAAAAGGGAGTGAATGGCTTGATGACGTCTGACCGATATGAATGGAAGAGGAAACATACAAACACAAAAACAAACATATTTGACGGCCGCCTTGGTCTAATGCTCAGATTGCTGGGTATTGGCCAAGAGGTCCCGGGTTCGAATCCTGGTAGGGGCAAACTTTGTGATGACCACAAATGTTTGTTTCCGAGTCATGGTTGTGAATATGTTTATGTAGTATATTTTCAACATTTATATACATAATTATATTAAAAATATGTCCGTCACCTAGTATCCATAACACAAGTGCTTAGGCTACTTACTTTGGGCTAGATGATTGGTGTGAGTGTAAAAATATTTATTATTATTATTTATTATTATACTGTGCCGTCCCCAGATAGACTGGGCAGGGAGAACAATAAAGTTAATTATTACAAAGATTTTGGTGGTTTAAAAAAAAGTTCGAATAAATATGGTCTTGATGCGGCAATGGAATCCGCGTCCATTGCTGCTTTGGGGTCTCTGCTTTGGAATGTTTCAAATTTATTTCTACATTGCAAGGGTATCCGTTGGTTTGAATTAAAGGTTACATACATACATACATAATTCACGCCTATATCCCCGAAGGGGTAGGCAGAGGTGAACGAGCACCCACTCTTCGCCAATTATGCTAGGTCCCATGTAATAGGTGGCGAGCCTATTGCCGTTTATCGGGCACAAAAGTCGCAGTACTTTGCTAGGTGGTAGGTATAAGAGGAACGCTGCTGCCCATTCCTCATCACTGATTTATCCTTAAGTAAAGGTTAGGTTAGAAGAATTTCGACAAGTTAATTAGTGTCTTGGTTGGCCGAGCGTTTAGGCACCCACCCGGATAGCAGTGGGACGCGGATTCGATTCCCGCATCTAGACCATAATTTTTCGAACTTTTTCTAACCACCAAAATTTTAGTACTAATTTTTCCAACTTTAATATAATGTTGAAATTAAAAATCGAATAGTTTATTATTATTATTAAATTAATTGTGTCCTATCTGCGTCTACGCGGTCATTGCCAACATTTTATAGTAAGTTATGTGGGCGTGGAATAATTTGCACTCCGGGGGTGCTTTGATATTGTACCTCCCTTGTACCCTTTAAGTGCTCAAATAGTACAGTCAGAAACTGCAATGAGCGCATTCTTGTAAGAATATTCAAGAACATTCAAAAAGAACAATGCAACTGATTGGCCCAAAAATATGAAATCCAATGTACATAATTGAAACATATTACAAACGTACTAATCAATCCTAGGAAAAAATATATACAGGGTAACAAATGTTTCAAAAATTGTCGATTTTTATATGACTTAATTATAGGCTAGGTAGAACTAGGTAGGAACTGTAATGGGAATTGCGATAATCAATGGAAACATTGAAAATTTTGTAGAGTATCACATATGATTCAGGGCAGTTCGGGCTGTAGTTGAATTGTATAAAAATCAGGGAGCGATCAAAAACTGTAAAAGAAATATATGTATCACCCCTGCCTGCCCCTTCGGGGATACAGGTGTGATTTGTGTATTATGTATGCATTAAAAATAAAATAAATTAACTATTGCCAGAGGTAAGATCATAGTTTTCCACAAAAGTCCACTTTATGGTCAGGGGTGAATTAAGTGCCAGTAATTTGTGCTATTATAGAATTGGTACGACGGCTAGGCTGTTGATTGAATATTTAAGCTAGTTCTATTTAAGCTAGTTGGTTGCGACATATTATTATGTAACAACTAGTGGTCGCTTATTATATAATGTCGGTTATTATATAGCCTGGCCGTGTGGTGACGGCAGAGTAGAATACAATTCTCCAAGTCTATCCCGTGGGTGTCGTACAAGGCTTGGGACCTAACATAATTGGCGAAATGTGGGTGCTAGTTCACCTCTGCTGATATAGGCGTGATTTATGTATGTATGTATGAATTATATAGCCTATAGGATTCCTCAATAAATGGATTATCCAACACAAAAATAATTTTTCAATTTGAGTCAGTAGTTCCTGAGATTAGTGCGTTCTACCAACCAAACAAACTCTTGAGCTTTGTAAGATTGGATTCTGCTCTCTTGTCCACCACACACAGGTGTATCGGTAGCGCACCTGAACGATCCTCAAAATACAAGCTTTGTTTATGCGTAGTTAATTTAAAACAGGTGTAATGCTTAAGTCAATTTTCTCCCAAACAACGATTACCGGTTGCAGCTTGTAATACTAGTATTTATTCCTGCTTATGTGTTCCTATATAATAATAATTTAGATTTCCCCCCTTCTACCTAATATACCTTTTTTTTTTTTTTTTTTTTGCGGAGAGGTAAACTGCATTTACGCATTATCCCTGCAGTACGGTGCAACTACAGAGGTATGTGGGACTCGGGGTAGAGACGTTCCCCCACTACACCACTAAACATCCTCTCCGGGCATATCGAGCCAAAGCACACTATGGCAGCCATCCGGGGTCATCCGTTAGGATATGTCACCGGACAGCCACCTGCGCCCGCCCTTTCGGGCTCCTTCTGTGCACCGTTTCCCCTAGTCCAATGTCCAACAACAGCGTACTGCGCCGGACAAAGGACCCGCCCGTCCTGACCAAGTTTCCTCCGAAGAGGAATCTTTCCAAGACAGGCCCCCATACGACGGGAACCGGCGCTCTTCCAGCCCCAGAGGGAGCTAGAGGGCGCAGGCTCCCCCACCCTACCTGCACTGCCGGACAAGCGCCCCGACGCAGTCACACCTAACGCCGCCGGACAGATGCCCCGACGCGGCCCTCCTAGAATCCACCGGACAAAAGCCCCGACGTGGTCCCACCCCCCGGTCGCCGGACAAACGCCCCGATACGACCGCTACGTCCTGCCGTCTCCTCCAGTGGCGATCGCGATCCCCCGGCGGGCGATGCATCGGACCTGCCCAAGACACTGTGCGGCACTGGGCGGTGGACATACCCATCGTGTGGTGTGCCTCCACATAGGGCTCTGTCACTCACTGCTCAGACAGCTCCCAGCACAAGTCCGCACACTCCACCCGCCGACGAGCCGCGCCCGCCACTGGAGAAAACTGCCGACCGCCGGACAAACGCCCCGACGCGGCCAACACCTATCGGCCGCCGGGCAGACGCCCCGACGCAGCCCTCCACCTGGTGACCGCCGGGCAAGTGCCCCGACGCGGCCCCACACACGTCTCCAACAGTGGTGTCAAAAGGGGCCCGGATGAAACTCAGCGCTAAATTTAAGGCTATGGTCTACGCTTTGGCCCCCTACCAAAGGCGAACCATCCGGAAGACGCCGCAAACACCACGTCTTAGGTGGTGAGCCGACGCCAACGTGTAGGCACCAGGCTCTCGCATCGACCAGCCAGCGCTGCCTCTTCCGGCACCACCATTGGAGACCACCTTTGACCCGAAGGTCCCTCCCCCGTTCCGAAGTTAGCCGTCTGCCCGGAAAGTCAGTGCCGCTCTGACCCATCGAACAGACGTTGCCCAGGGTGCACCACGTGGAGGTCTCGGAACTTCGCACCCCTCTACCTAATATACCTAATGGTGACAATAAAATAAAAACAACCAGTTGGACAGTAGTAAATTTATAATTTCAATTTAATACAAATTTAACACAATTTATAATTTAAAATTTACATAAGCGGTAGTTAAAAAGAACCAAGACCAAGGAGTTCGGGTGGAGTCGTTCTGGTCGATAACGAGTGGGACGAGTATATGAATCTAAATTATATTAATCTGTCTATATCTATAGAAGTCGAGCCTTCAGCCGCCTGGTGGTTAGTAAGGTACCTGACTGTAGAGAAGTGTAGTAGGGAGTAGCAATTCCTCACAGGATTACCCGCTAGGTCCAGTCCACAATCAAGACAGCTTTAACTGGAGTCTCTTTACTCGTACCAAAGGACCCTTTCGGGTCAGTGACACAGTATGTATTCCTTTTAATAACAGCTGTTATTCGGAGAATCACTTTCTTGCTCCGATATAATATTTATAAAATTCTTCTGAAATTTGGAAAATTCCACCAAGATAAGAAGACCATCAAAATTTTACAGCGTCTCGCTAGGAATTTTAAAACGGAATGAAATCCACTTCCGAATTTCAAAATAAGCACTCGTCATTGGCCGTGTAGTTTGACAATCGAATCCTGACATTCTTTAAGGCTACTAGGCCGGACTAGGGCAACGATTCTGTATCATACAGCCAAGATAACATTGACAAATTGACAATTTCTTCGATCTCTAAAAAATCGATTCTAAGAGAATTTTAGGCAACAAATATGACCACTGAAGACCTAACAAAACCTAAACGCCGAATAAATACTAAATAAAATCCTAACCTGCCGAAATACAAAATTATTGTCTGGAAACCAAGGAAAAAGTGAAGTAATATTTTTTATAACACTTGGGGGTTATATAACCACCCAAACCAAGCAACTCTTATCTGAACTTTTTCCTTTTTTTTTTTTTTTTTTTTTTTTTATAAGTCCCCAATTATGCCAATTTCTCTTTGCAAACCCAAAATTATTATGACAACTAATGTCATTGTCACTGTCAGTCAGTTTGTCAATTTTGACTTTGACGACTTTGACAAGTGACAAAATGACAACGTTACAAGCTCCCTTCAGCTGTGTATCGTACAAAGATGGGTGGGCAGCTGTCAGTGGGTCGAACCTATAAAAACATCAGGCATCTGCCCAATATGAAAACTATCGATTGGTATGCGTGCGCCGCAGTCCATCGGATACCGGTAACAGAAGGTTATTTTGGAACATACGATAATTATCATGTTTTCTTTACTGCGCTATGAACGACGCAAAAGAAAAAGCTAATCGGGAAAAAACTCAATGATCCGACTTGGAAACTCTAATGTCTGGAGTCTGGAGTTCATCAACACATGAACAGGTGATTATTATTTAAATTAAACATCAGTTTTTGACATTTTATAGAATGGAAGAACTGAGAACATGTTATGAGACGTGATGCCATGAATGTAAGAAAGTTATGGACATGAATGTTGATGGATGTCGAAATAGAGGAAGACCACTGAAAAGATGGATGGATTGTGTGCGGTGTGATATGAAGGTGATGGACGTGAATGAGGAGATGACGAGTGACAGAAGAGAATGGAAAAAGACTTACTGCGCCGACCCCAAATAGGATGGGATAAGGGCAGGGTGATGATGATGATCGTATGGAAGAACTGTGCAGTAAATAAAAGCCGCCAGGGCTTTAATCACTTGTCTTTTAGGTTGGTCAACTCTAGCCTTACTCATTTCAATTTGGAATTCTTATCCAAGATTTATGTAAAGAAATAAATTGTAAGACATACATAGTACATTTTCGCGCGGGGCGACGGCACAGAAGAATACGGTTTTCACCAACTAAAACTGCTATTACTAATGTAAATTCAAAACTAGTCGCTACTCTTGCCGGGTCTATGGTCTAGATTGAATTAATTTTTTTTTTACATTAAATACTACATACATAAATCACGCCTATATCCCCGAAGGGGTAGGCAGAGGTGAACTAGCACCCGCGTTTCGCCAATTATGTAAGGCCCCATGTTATAGGTGGCGAGCCTATTGCCATTTATCGGGCACAAAAGTCGCAGTAAGTAATTTGCTAGGTGGTATTTTAAGAGGAACGCTGCTGCCCATTCCTCATCGTTATCACTGATTTATCCTTAGTCGCCTTGTACGACACCCACGGGAGAGATTTGGGGTGGTGACAATTATGTTCTACTCTATTAACTTTAATCAATTAACTTCAATTAACGTTAATTAACTTTAATTGACGTCTCTAAGTGCGGCAGTTAAATGCAGAGAGTGGACCTTCTGAGCGAACTATTTACTACACCGCGACCTTTCCAGCAAGAATGTAACTTCCACATCTCGCGGTGTGGTTTTTGCTAGCAATTATCGTAGCTTATTTATAGTTACGCATTTAGTGCCTGTTTACTATGCAATTGTTGGTCGCAAGGTGAAATTTAAATTGGTTTGGTAACAAAGAAACAGAGGACAGAAAAATATTCGTAAATTATTGTCTTGCAAAATTTTATATTACAGAAATTTTTCAATATTATTTCTAACATTTATAATTCTAGTAGTGGTCGCCCGCGGCTTCGCTCGCGTTCAAGTCGGTTGTTATTATAGCCTATAGTCTTTCTCAATAAATGGACTATCCAACACAAGAAGAATTTTCAATTTGAACCAGTAGTTTCTGAGATTAGCGCGTTTAACCAACCAACCCATAAAACAAACAAACTCTTCAGCTTTATAATATTAGTAGGTATCATTAGATATATCATTAGATAACCTGGCTTATGGCTAGGTACTAACGTATACAAATATAAATAAAAATCCCTTTTTCTACGGGTCTGACTCTGATGTCCATAAAATAAAATAAAACTTATGACTACTGCGCTATCGGGCCAGGGATCATGCATGTGTCGCAGTGTCAGCAATGTGCGTTTTATTTTTTTAGAGCAGATTTTTGAAACACCAAAGATCCAATTTTTACGTTATTGTCATTTTAATTCTGCCGCGCTTACGAAAAACGCATTATCTAGCTTTTTACAACTTCAGAGAAAATCACGTTTAAAGTTTTTTTTTCTTAGTACATTTGTGTGACCGGAGCTGAGTTAGTTATTGATGTCAAAACTTGAATATTCAGTTTATTGAAATAGGCTCTATAGAAAAGTTATCGAGCTTGTTTTACATACATACATACATACATAAATCACGCCTATATCCCCGAAAGGGTAGGCAGAGGTGAACTAGCACCCACGTTTCGCCAGTTATGTTAGGTCCCATGTAATAGGTGGCGAGCCAATTGCCATTTATCGGGCACAAAAGTCGCAGTAGGTAATAGCTAGATGATATAAGAGAAACGCTGCTGCCCATCACTGATTTATCCTTAGTCGCCTTGTACGACACCCACGGAGAGATTTGGGGTGGTGAATTGTATTCTACTCTGCCGTCACCACACGGCTTGTTTTACTGATTTCAAATATGAATATAACACAAAAATCTTACCTACATAATGCGTTTTTCGTAAGCGCGGCAGTATTTATATCTGAAGACCTTGGCTTGTCTAGAACTTACGTAAGTTCTACACTGGAACGTGTGTCAAAGGTGGCTCTCACAGAATCCTACCAAATATGGCTGGGCAGAGAGAGAAGTGGGGGTGACGAAGGTGAATGTTGACTAGTTGTCAAGGGGATCCCTTAAACCTAAACTTGGGTCACAAGTCCCAGGCACGCTGCCACTGGCTTATGTTATATTATACTTATGTTTTTATATTATGAGCAGAAGCTGTTTGTTTTTCAAATAAAATAAAGTGAAATAAATAAAAATTACTTGTTTTTTAATCGCTTCGCCTCGCTCTCACTGGATCTCAAGCGCAATCTGCGCATTGTACCGACTAAGCCGTTAAGACAAGGCAGTTTGTCGCATGCGCCATTTGCCAATTTTAACTATAACGAACTCTATATATATTATGCAGAAAGCCTATTTGATTTTGCACGATAAAAAAAATAAAGTAAATGATTTGACTATTACTGGGCATAGCCGACTAACTTTGATTTGTTATTTAACGCCTCCTACATGCAATACCTACTTTCGATACATTAATTTTTTTACTGCACAGGATTCGTCATCATCATCATCACCAGTCCTTTAATGTCCCCATTGCTGGGCCACAGGCCCCTATGGATGAAATATTGGGAGATTGGGCCATAACCCACCACGCTGGCCCAACGCGGATTGATGGGTTTAGTGAGAAACGACTCCAGATGCACCCAGGATCAACGGCTTAACGTGCTGTCTGAAGCACGGAGGAACTCGAGATAGTACTTTTTTGGTCACCCATCCAATGACACAAGCCTTAGCAACCAGCAAGCTCCTCGCTCATAGTCGATTCAATTTTATTTTATTTTTTAAATTGCCCTACTAAGATTCAAACTAGAGACCTCGCGACCGGCAGCCAGCGATCTAACCTATCAACCTGGCAGTCATATCCTGGCTGCTCAAATAACAATTTGGCGTTTTAAAAAAATCGGCCAGGCGCGAGTCGGCTCGAGATGAAAGGTTCCGTAGCATTATCTATAAAAAAAGAAAAATCATGTCTGTTTTGTAGGATAGTTTATAATTAGTATTTTTCGTTACAGCGCCAACAGAAAGTCAATCTTTTATTATGCGTCTAATCCCGGTTCGCGAAATAAGCAGCAGTGGGGACATTAATTAAAGGGTTGATGATGAAAAACGGCTTTGGACTGGATTTGATGATGGAATTGATGACGCACACAGCCGTGTGGTGACGGCAGAGCAGAATACAATTGTCACCACCCTAAATATCTCCCGTGGGTGCCTTACAAGGTGACTAAGGTTAAATCAGTGTTGAGGAATGGGCAGCAGCGTTCCTCAATGCAATCCAATGTACTGCGACTTTTGTGCCCGATAAATGGCAATAGGCTCGCCACCTATTACATGGGAACTAACTTTTTTGGCGAAATGTGGGTGCTTATTCACATCTGCCTACGTCTTAAGGGATATAGGCGTGATTTATGTATGTATGTATGTATGTATATTTTACCTTTTGGGAACAGAACCCTAAAAATGAATTTCTCAAAGTTAGGCTTACGTGGTCACTTTCATCTTTAAATTGTGATAAAACAGGATTTATACCACGTAGGTATGTGCCTCGATTTTCATGATATATACATACATACATACATAAATCACGCCTATATTCCCAAGGGGTAGGCAGAGGTGAACTAGCACCCACGTTTCGCCAGTTATGTTAGGTCCGATGTAATAGGCGGCGAGCCTATTGCCATTTATCGGGCACAAAAGTCGCAGTAGGTACATAGCTAGATGGTATAAGAGGAACGCTGCTGCCCATTCCTCATCACTGATTTATCCTTTGTCGTCTTGTACGACACCCACACGGGAGAGATTTGGGGTGGTGACAATTATATTCTACTCTGCCGTCACCACACGGATGATTTTCATGATATATGATTAACAAAAACCCAGGTACGTGGTATAAATCCCGTTTTATTACAATTTAAAGATGTATTTCTGTTCCACAATAATGGCCTATTGCTCCATCGCGGCAACAGGCGCCGTGTGATAAAATTTGAATAAATCCCAGAGGAGCGTAGCGGAGATTCTTAAAACAATTAAAAAGCCGGGTTCTTGACGTGTTCCGGCAGCGATCGCGGGCCGAATGCGTTTTTAATTGTTCCAAATTCTGGTGGGGACGCTTTTTTGCGGGGCGCTTAGGCAGCCCCTACACGTCAATCTCGATCGCGATCCACGATCAAAATCAATGATCGCGATCCAGATTGATTGTGTACCAAGTAGATTGATGCATCTGATCTCAAAATAAGGGGGGGAACTTTTTTTTTCTGGGGCGCTTAGGCAGCCCGTACACGGTGTACTCAATTATACATACATACATACATCGGACACGAAAGTCGCAGTACATTGCTAGGTGGTAAAAGACGGACGCTGCTGCCCATTCCTCATCACTGTTTTACACTTAGTCGCTTTGTTCGACACCCGCGGGAGAGATTTGGGGTGGTGACAATTGTATTCTACTCTGCCGTCACCACACGGCCTGGTGTTTTTAATTGTTCCAAATTCGGATGGGACGCCTTTTTGCAGGCGCTTAGGTCCCTTTCATTCTTCGGCGTGTACAAGTCACAAAATATGAAATAATATAAAATTTTAAGTTTTTTTAATCCAATTTACATAAAATTAAAGTATTTTTTTTAAATTCTGCAACTTTTTTAACGTTCAGCAAATTCTGCCCGACCCAGAACTTAAAATTAAAAGCCAAATCTTCCCAAATGGGTAAAATGGTGCCCAATAATGGGCACGATGGGAGAAATATAGACCAATCGCAGTAAAGTTGTTTTGAATAATGATTGGCCAATTCGTACACACTGAGTAATCCAACCAATAGCGTGCGATTGGCTTTCTTTCTAACACTATACACTAGTTCGTAGTTATAGGTATGTATAATGGGTAACCTGACGTGCTGCCGTGTGTATATGAAGCTACGCAACCGGCCGCACGCGGAACAAATGAAAGCTGACAAGTCTCTTTTCTATACATTTATTAATCACTAGCACCATTTCTGTGTGAGAGATGATAATTATGGTAGTGGATGGCTTGATGACGCCTGACCGATATGAATGGAAGAGGAAACATACTGCGCCGTACTCAGATTGCCTGGGAACAGGAATAGCGCCCGTAGCCAAGTGGCAATTGTGTCATAACGATAAAGTGTCTAAGTTCGTCACGATCGGCCATATTACTTTGGTATCTACAGGGTCTTAGCTTGCGCTACCAACATAACTAGGAACTGACGAAGACGATTTTGGTCACGTGATTTCACGACGACTTACGTCAAATCCCATACATTTTGCTTTGTCGGTGTGTTACTTTGTCTAGCCCCCCAGGGCAGAGAGAATAAGAAGTACTATAAAGTAGAGGTATTTTCTTCTCTAAGCTAAGGCGACTAAGGATAAATCAGTGATGAGGAATGGGCAGCAGCGTTCCTCTTATACCTACCACCTAGCAAAGTACTGCGACTTTTGTGCCCGATTAATGGCAATAGGCTCGCCACCTATTACATGGGACCTAGCATAATTGGCGAAGCGTGGGTGCTAGTTCACCTCTGCCTACCCCTTCGGGGTTATAGGCGTGAATTATGTACGTATGTATTTTCTTCTTGCTACCCTGTTCCCAGTCTGCTTGGGATCGGCGCAGTACTGTTTGCTCTTCCATTAATATCGCTCAGGCGTCATCAAGCCATCTACCCCTTTTGATTCATATCATCCATCACACCGTAAAGGTGCTAGTGATGAATGAATGTATAGAATAGAGACGAAACGGATAGGATGGAGAGGCCGATGTATGGAGAGTTATTGGGATGACAACATTCCAATCCATACCGTTCAAGGTTTTGTTTGGCGTATTTTTAAATTAAAGATCTTATAAATATTAGATATGATTGATAATACTTTATAAAGGTGTGCCTTATAAAACTAAGACCCACCTTTCCAAAAAGTTACGTTTTGGCAAACAAACATGCCAAAGAGCTATTTATTGTTACCCTAAAATTTAATAAGGCACTTGATATACAATGATTATGTTTCGCCTATAAGGATTCTGAGAGAGCAAACGATAGCGCGATTCAACCGGGCTTAGTGCCATCTATTGAGGGAATATGGAACTAATTGCCCCATCTTTTAAGCAAAGGGAATAGGGACGAATTAACATTGAGTATTTCATTTCAATTAGGTTGAGTCTACAGATAACGTCAGGCTGCCACTAATGTAAAATTTTCTCAATCGTCTTTGTGACTTACCATAAAATAATTGTTTAGCTTTGGGTAGTTTTGAGTTCCCTTGACTGTATTATACATTAATTAATTATGTGTACAAGTAATAAGGAGATTTTGAGAATAATGTTTATATTCACATACATTACAGTTCTCATGTAGTATACAGGCAAACCTTTTGCCATCTGTTGGCCACATAAATTGTATTTTAGTAAATTGCCAGGTGAGCTGCTGTCCAATACTCGCCGCTATCTTGTACGCCTTGTGGTGACAGCAGAGCAGAATACCCCACCTCACCACCCCCATCTCTCCCGCGTGTATCGTACAAGGCGACTAAGGTTAAGACAGCAATGAGTTATGGGCAGCAGCGTTCCTCTTATGCGACCTAGCAATGAACTGTGATTTCCGTGCCTGATAAAATGGCAATAGGCTCACCACCTTTTACGTGGGACCTAACCTAATTCGCGAAACGTGGGTGTTAATTCACCTTTGCCTACTTCTTCGGGGATATAGGCGTGATTTATGTATTATGTCTTGTGCGACACCCGCGGGTGTGATTGGGGGTGGTGATAATTGTATTCTGCTCATCCGTCTCCATAAGGCTAGACGGTTTGTTTGTAGGGCTTATCATCATCATCATCATCCAGCTCTTTGATGTGCCCACTGCTGGGGCACGGGCCTTCCCTATGGATGGAAGAATATAGGGAGATTGGGCCATAACCCACCACGCTGGCCCAGTGCGGGTTGGTGGGTATTAACGACTTTAGATGCAGCCAGGACCAACGGCTTTACGTGCCTTCCGTAGCACGGAGGAACTCGAGATAGCACATTTTTGGTCACCCATTCAATGATCGGCCTTAGTGAACAACAACCTATGCTGGAGCTCAGTAGCTCCTCTGCTTCTAATGCTGTGACATTGTAATTAATAATTAACATTAAAGACAGATATAAGCTCCGCTATGGCGTCACAATTATCCATCTTCATCAGGCATATATACCTAATAATCGTGGCCTTCGTCGCTAATCGGATAATACGGCTTTTCGATTCCCGTGATCAAGACCCTGTTTGATGTAATTATCCCCTTAATCCCGTGGTTAAGATGAGCTTTGGCATTCGGAAGGGTTATTTGCGACAACTGTACCTATCGAGTGTACTTACCACCGTAAGAAGTGACGAGGAAAAATACAGCATACAACAGAAATAACGCACACCCTGTGAAATAAAATACCTACCCATGCTAACATAGTGCACATACACACAGATAACGCCTATATCCCCGAAGGGGTAAAGGTGAATTGACATCAAATTGGTTTCGCCAACTGTATTAGGTCCCATGTAATAATGTAGGTAAAATTGGTTATTAAAACTATTATTTTTATGCTGATTTTATACATACATACATAATTCACGCCTATATCCCCGAAGGGGTAGGCAGACGTGAACTAGCACCCACTCTTCGCCAATTATGCTAGGTCCCATGTAATAGGTAGCGAGCCTATTGCCATTTATCGGGCACAAAATTCGCAGTACTTTGCTAGGTGGTAGGTATAAGAGGAACGCTGCTGCCCATTCCTCATCACTGATTTATCCTTAGTCGCCTTGTACGACACCCACGGGAGAGATTTGGGGTGGTGACAATTATATTCTACTCTGCCGTCACCACACGGCCATCCCTGAAGGGGTAAAGGTGAATTGACACCTAATTGGTTTCGCCAATTGGATTAGGTCCCATGTAATAATGTAGGTAAAATTGGTTATTAAAACTATTATTTTTATGCTGATTTTATTTAATCTTAATTTATTACATACCCGATTCTGCAGGGTTAGTATTAGATCTCACCTAAGAAATAATTGCTGGAAGTGACAAGGTCGTATCGAGAAAAGGACATTTGCGAAGATTTTGTGAAAGTGACGTTTTGCGAAAGTGACAAAGTCAAAGTCAAAATTCATTTATTCATATCTGGTATGATTACAATACACTTATGAATCGTCAAGACGCTAGATACCGAAAAGCCGTGTGTCCAAGAAAAAATAGGGGAGTGCGCAGCATGCCTCAGTCTGTAATGATAGGTCTCCCAAACCCGCATATACATACATAAATCACGCCTATATCCCCGAAGGGGTAGGCAGAGGTGAATTAACACCCACTTTTCGCCAATTATGTACGGTCACATGTAACAGGTGGCGAGCCTATTGACATATATCGGGCACATAAATCGCAGTACAAGTCTATGTTGCTAGGTGGTAAGAGAGAAATGCTGCTGCCCATTACTCATTGCTGTCTTAACCCTTAGTCGCCTTGTACGACACCCACGGGAGAGATGGGGGTGGTGACAATTGTATTCTGCTCAGCCGTCACCACACGGCAATATATACACGGCAATACATATTTATTTGTAGGTACTTTTATTTCTGCCGTGTGGTGACGGCAGAGTAGAATACAATAGTCACCACCCCAAAACTCTCCCGTGGGTGTCGTACAAGGCGACTAAGGATAAATCATTGATGAGGAATGGGCAGCAGCGTTCCTCTTATACCACCCAGCAATGTACTGCGACTCTTGTGCCCGATAAATGGCAATAGGCTCGCCACCTATTACATGGGACCTGACATATTTGGCGAAACGTGGGTGCTAGTTCACCTCTGCCTACCCCTTGGGGGATATAGGCGTGATTTATGTATGTATGTATGTATGTACTTTTATTTCTGAAGTTTTTTATTTTAATTGTATGTATTATTATTAATCGTGTGGTGACGGCAGAGTAGAATACAATTGTCACCACCCCAAATCTCTCCCGTGGGTGTCGTACAAGGCGACTAAGGATAAATCAGTGATGAGGAATGGGCAGCACCGTTCCTCTTATACCATCTAGCTATGTACCTACTGCGACTTTTGTGCCCGATAAATGGCAATAGGCTCGCCACCTATTACATGGGACCTAACATAACTGGCGAAACGTGGGTGATAGTTCACCTCCGCCTACCCCTTCGGGGATATAGGCGTGATTTATGCATGTATGTATATATGTATTATTATTATGGCGACAGATTTTTGATGAGATGGTGGTAGCTAGCCAGGCGGACTTGGAAAAGTCCAGCCACAGGACCAAACAGGCAGCTAAAAAATGCTACCGGCATTCGCACACAATGCATTGCGATCGTATTGCCAATACCGTTTTATTTTGCACGCGTTCCGACGAGACGGCGTGACAGGTGACTCGGGTAATTGTCTTATTGCGACCACGGGCGCTGCGCTAGCCCAGTTGGAGCAAGAGACTAGTTGAAGCGATGTGAAGATTGTTCTATAGGGAACACAATTTTCAGCCTTATTTGCTGGCAACATTTTTGTTAGTAATTTGGGAAAAAGTGGCAACTTTTTTGTACTCTTCTAGAAAAGGCTTTTGTACGAGCCTGTTTGTCAAACCTTAGGCGCTACTCTAGAAGTTTATTTCGTTCGATCGAGTCGTTGCGTCTTTGTCGCTCTTATTTTATCACGCAGTGGCGTAAGAAAGACGGATAGATGTTCGTTCGTTCGTTCGGAGTTCCAGAGTAGGCCCCCTTGTGTAATTAAAATTAAATAGTAAAATATTTATTTCACTCAAGAACTATTTCACTTGTTTTAATTTATCTAAAAAAAGATAAGTTTTTATAAATATGAAATGGTTATCTTGTCAAAGTCTTCTATGCTGGCCTGGGAGCGAACAAATAACGCAGAATAGGCTAGCCCCGACTCATCCCATGGGTCTCGTAAAAGTCTACTAAGGGACATGCCCGGTGTAGACCAATAAGCACCTTAGGGTTCCCGAATGGTGGAGGGCAAACCACCAACAATAGGATACCTTGAGAGGGTTAGTGTCAGGCAGGCGTCCGGCTGTAAAACCTAAGCCAAAACTTATACTGCTCAAAGCCGTATAGATTGGAATATTGTCATTCCAATTACTCTCTCCGTTCATCGGTCTCTCGACATGGTCCATTCCGTCTATTTTCTATACATTCATTCATAACTAGCACCTTTACGGTGTGATGGATGATATTAATCAAACGGGATGGATTCATGGCGTCTGACCGATATGAATGGAAGAGGAAACATACTGCGCCGACCCCAGATAGACTAGGAACAGGGCAGGGAGAAGAAGTTTATCTTGTCAAAAATCTGTCGCCATAATAATAATAATGTCAACAGCATTATTGTGTTCCGTCAATTTGTGATAAGATAGCCAGTCCCTCTGTGGTTGAGGGTTAAAGGTGAAGTTCGATTCCATCTTCTCAGCCCTTATCGTAACTTACCATCAGGTAAGATGAAGGACATAAGAGCTTCCTTGTCTAGCATAAAAAAAGTGTGGATATTACGTTTGTGATAGGAGCTTTATAGCTTAGGCCAAACACTATCTATGCGCGGGCGCAGCCTCCGCACGCGACTCTGGCAGGTGCAAGGCTCGTGCGCAAGTTAAGGCGAAGGCTGTTCTGTTATTGTTTATTAGTGCTACGTATCGTTAGAACGTACATACATAAAACACGCCTAACCTCGAAGGGGTAGGCGAACTTGAATTATTTTTTTTATTTACTTTAATAATCTTTGGATATGTCGTAAATAAAATATAAAACACTATGTTCGTACGTTTTTATTTTTGAGAAATAGTTATTGCTTACGATAAAGTTGATAGCATCGAAATATCTTTATTTATGACATAAAATCTTCCTCAAGCATTATAAGTTTTTAATGTAACTTTGCTGAATTAATTAAAAAGAAAAACATACAGGCTACGGTTAGGATGTACTGCATCGAAAAAACCTTTTCTCATTTTGTAAAGTTAGGAGTGAAAACGTTATCGCTCGAGACAAGTATTTTTTTTTATGTTAGACAGAGAAGCTCTTGCCCTTCATCTCACCTGATGGTAAGTGTCGATAAGGGCTGAAGATGGAATCGGGCTTCTCCTGGAACCCTCAACCACAGAGGGGCTGGCTATCACACAATGTCGGAACACAATAATGCTGTTAACATTATTATTATGGCGACAGATTTTGATAAGATAATGGTAGCTAGGCAGGTGGACTTCAAAGAAGTCCTACCACCAACCAAATCAAGCACAAAGTTGTACCTCCCCGGGGATCGAACCCGAGACCTCCGAATCATTCCAGTGGTCGAACCACTAGACCACGGACTCGGTTAAAAAATAAGAAAAGAAATGTAGGCAAACGGCACTTCACAATCCTCATAAATATAACTAAAACTAATGTGTAACGCCGCCCCTTAAGCTCGCTGCAGACGTCAGAATTTCAAAGACGCACAGACAGGTGCAGAGTTGACCCGGGGTCTTCCACCTGTCCCCAAGGTGTGGAGCCACCTGCCTTCCACATACGCAGCTACAATTGTGCGCACTAGTAATGTACTCAATGTGGGACAACTTGGGTTATCAGTTCTCTGGGTCGTGAGATGACAGCTTTGACACAAGAGGCGGATTATCCTTAAGGCAATTTAGGCATGTGCCTAGAGGCACGAGGGTACAAAGGCCCGCGCGAGCGAAAAAAAAATTGTTATAGCACAAATTGCGCCTTAGGAAAGCCACCTACTTACACAATAAAAATTAACGGCGCCAAGGTGATGCTTGCCTACGCTCTCATCGTTTGATCTGCCTCTACTTGACACTATCCCTACATCATCATCACCAACAGCCTTTTAATTATGTTCAAAAATTTCATTATAATATGGGCATAACTCCTACGTTTAAATGTATCAAGATAAAGATATTAGCGGAAACTTTACATGTTTGAACAAGAGTCAGTATAGACGGACGACAATTCGACTGCAAGTCAACTGCAGTTATCAAGAGTCGAGACTATGCAGTATGTTTTGATGGATATGGTTAATTCAGAAAAAATGATGATGATGCGATCCGCAGGAGAACTAAGGTCACCGACATAGCCCGAAGAATTGCGAACTTTAAGTGGTAGTGGGCAGGGCACATCGCGAGGAGGACTGACGGCCGTTGGGGCGGAAAGGTCGGAAAGATCCCCGAAGGGCGTTGGTATGCCCCCCACAAGGTGGACCAACTATCTGGTGAAGGCGCGGGAATTTAAGCCGCTGGACACGGGCAGCGTAGGGCCAATCGTTTTGGAGACCCTGGGGGAAGGCCTATGCCCAACAGTGGGCGACTCACGGCTGACTGACAAATTACTTGTATCGGTAACCCAAAGAATACTGTGTGTGTACCTATTAATAAATACATACGAGTCGTCCACTCTCTTAGAGCTCTCTCTTAGAAAAATAAATGCCACGGTGGCCGCCCCTCTTTCGTCCTCCATGACATCACGAGTGTTGCCAAAATATTATCTGTGAAAATTTAATTATAAGAATCAATCAGTGTTTAACATATCAATATATTATTTATTATTGATATGTTTGCACTAAATTAAAAAAAGGAAATTAGTTTTTTTTAATGCTAGACAGGGAAGCTCTTCCCATTCATCTCACCTGATGGTATAAGTGACCACGGAGGCGGTTAGACAAAATAGACCTGCAACCTCAAGAAATTAAGAAGACCAGTATGAGGATAAAAAAAATCGGACGGCAACCGAACGACAGTTCTGCAGTTCGTCTGCATAGACACTGACTCGGAGTACCGCGCCCTATATGCTTGAGGAACGCAGGCAACTGCCGAAATATGATTTAAGCGAAACTAGCGAGCAAGTCGACTCTGCACCAACTTAGAATGTTGTTAATTGCAAAACAGAATCTTGGCCATGTTATTTGACTTGAGAGGGCGGTGCAGGAACGCCGGGTTTAATTTGATAAGTTCCTTGTACGTACAAATATTATATTTCGATAAGAAAATGGAAATGAGGTTGGTAAAATTTCAAGAAGTTACACCACAATCTTTTTGTTGATGCAAGACAGGGAAGCTCTGGGACTTCATCTCACCTGATGGTACGTGGCAATAAGGTCCGAAGATGGAATCGAGCTTCATCTGGAACCGACAATTGTGCCCCTCTACGGTTGACGTAGAGGGGCACAATTGTCGGAACACAATAAAGCGGTTGACATTATAATTATGGCGAAAGATTTAAATATGATCGTGGTAACTAGCCAGGCGAACTTGAAAGAAGCCCTACTACCGACCAAACTGATAATAAAATAAGGAATGAACAGGTACGTAAGAGGGAGTCTCAAATTGGCGCCAGAGTCAAAGCACAAGAGAAAGAAATTCTCAAATAGTCCCGTTTAATTTGTCACATTCATCGTTCCGAGTGACCCTCGAAACAATGTCTTAGAGCAGAGGTTCCCAAACCTTTTCTTCCCATAGACCACTTTGTTGGCCGAGTCGGATTCGCCCTAAAGTAAAAATAAGTAAAAGTGACAATTTCATGAAGGGAACGATATATGAAAAGAACATTAAAAAAATCTGTAAAATTTACTTAATGGGAAACAATGTTTCTAGCACGTGACTAAAATATAGTAAACAATGAGTATACATACATACATATAATTCACGCCTATATCCCCGAAAGGGTAGGCAGAGGTGAACTAGCACCCACGCTTCGCCAATTATGCTAGGTCCCCCTATTGCCATTTATCGGGCACAAAAGTCGCAGTACTTTGCTAGGTGGTAGGTATAAGAGGAACGCTGCTGTCCATTCCTCATCACTGATTTATCCTTAGTCGCCTTGTACGACACCCACGGGAGAGATTTGGAGTGGTGACAATTGTTTTCTACTCTGCCGTCACCACACGGCAAACAAAAAATGAGTATGACATATTAAATTATGAAAAACGTCCTCTTGTATGTTGATTACTATAGCAGATGAAATTATGGCAATTGAAATTCTGGCAAGTGTGCGTATACTCCCCTGTATAGATCCCGGCACGTAAGTGGAACCAAAATGAGGGTCGTCGGCGCGGGTATCGTAGAAGGAAAAGTGTCTAAACTAAATTTTGAATGCGTATCCCTACGTTGCTATGGTTACAGACACACGTCGCACCTCATACATAACCTCAATTAATACCTGAAAACGTTTTACTGCGTTCTGCAGGCCAACCAATGTTCCGGGTATTGTCGCTATAACATTTATGCCATACTCCCATAACTCGGAAAAAATTTGAAAATAAGATCTAACTGTGGACATTTTCGTAAACCCACATTTTTTTTGCCACGCCATCTTAGACCCCCCCTCCGAGTCCCGTGTGGACCCCCGGGGTCCACCTGGCCCGATTTGGGAATCGGTGTCTTAGAGGAACTCTCATCTCGAATCGAGTGACAAATCGGTATCGAGATTCCCAGATGCTTCGCAGTCGTCGGACGTCAAAGGGCATTCGAAAAATTTCAATTTCCTTACCCAGTTTTTGGGGAATTGCATACAATTTTGCCGTCCACAGAGCTAGGAATGGGTTGGACAGGGCATTTGTTGAATAGAGCGAATTCGAATAATATTCGACGGACATTAAAATTTGAACATTTCATATCGCGCTCGGCCTGCGATTGCGAAAACTAAGCAATGTCGCTAAGGCCGGTCATTGGATGGGTGACCAGAAATATATTATCTCGAGCTTCTTCGTGCTTCGAAAGGCACGTTAAGCCGTTGGTCCCGGACGCACCTGCAGTCGTTAATACCCATCAACCCGTACTGGGCCAGCGTGGTGGCTATGGCCCAATCTACCATCCACAGGGAAGGCCCGTCCCCTAGTAGTGGGGACATTAAAAAGGGCTGGTGATGATGACGAAGACAGCATATGGTGTTGTTAATGGTTTGTCCTCCATCATTGCGGTACCAAAAGCCGTTACTTATTTTAACTTTTTATATTTTCTGTTACCTGTGAGGATGCTTTCCTTTCTTCCATTTGGTGACTGGGTGACCTACCTTTAGGCCGGTCCCAATATTCTATCTGCAGTTAAAAGTAAGCTTACTAAAGTTTAATTGCTTGACATTATTATGATAAATAATAGAAGTTCATCTTCAACTGTTGTTACTTTATTGGGACCCGCTGCGCCGTTAAAGACATACCTCAGGTGAGTCAAGGCTGGCGCATTCTACTTGATTGCTTAAGTTTACACGCATTGTTGACAACCAGCTCTAAACCATTCCGAGCTTCTAGTCCAACCAGGAATGGTACCTACGGGCAATTTTAAATTTCACGAGATCGGACGGTCGTGGCTGCCGAGGAATGTGTTCAGGCCGTTCGCCGCGCAAGGCTTTTTCTTCGCAGACCTAAAAAACAAAATGGCTGTTCCTCTTGTGTGGGGTTTTTTTTCGGAAATTGTCGCCAGGTGCAGCTTAGGCATTACTACAAGTACACGTATGCACAAATCACGCCTGCTTAAGCCCAAATGGGGAATCGAACCCGCGTCCTTAGCGTCACTCTTTGTACTAATTTTTCTCACTGTTAATAACTAGTGGTCGCCCGCGGCTTCACTCGCTTTAATGTCGGTTATTATATAGCCTATACTATGATAGATCCTTCCTCGATAGATGGACTTTCCAACACTAAAAGATTTTTTTCAATTTGAGTCAGTAGTTTCTAAGATTAGCGCGTTCAACCAACCAAACAAACAAACCAACTCTTCAGCTTTGTAATACTAGTACAGATGTTCAAATTAAAATCAACATAGTGATCATAAAAACTTGTAACTATCGTGCAAAGAGGATTAACCTCAACACATCTATGAATAAAGCCAGCTTTAAGAGCCCGTACACTTATCTGAGAATTGGCGCGATGCGAATTCGCAACGCAGAAAACTACAAAGCAAATTTAGACGGCGAAACAAGTAAGAATAAAATTGAAGGAATGCGCGATGCTAATCAATTCGCAAGTTCATGAGATGCGTCGTCGCATCGCATTTTTGTCAACAGGCCCTAAGTGGCGACTTCAAACCGTAATGACGAATGATGATGGCGACATTGTTCCAAATGAAAAAGTACCGCGTATCCAACAAAGAAATTAAAGCAAAGAGAAATTCATCGGTGTCATTTCCCCGGCATTGAGGAGCGGAGAACAATGGTCTCCTGCCGGGAATCGAACCGGCACCCATTGTCGATTCGAGACGGTAGGCTTCATTGGTCAGGTCAGAGAACCTGTGTAGATGCTTGACCAATCGGAAAAGACGAGACCAGAAATGTATTTATGAGATTGCCCCGCGAATACGGGAACGCTACTCAATTTTGAGCACTGCTTATAAAGTTGAGTGGATGATAACTGTCAGAATTTGTATGGGAAAACGTCAATTTTGACAGCACTTAAATGTTAAGCAGGACTCAAACTTTGAGTTGCGTTTCTGAATGTCGAACAAACTTCATGATTTTAACACACGTTTTTCCGGCGCTAGTATTTCATTTTTGGTGATTTTTAGGTGTAGTTAATGTTGCCATGTTGTGAGGTCAGAGCAGAATACAATTGTCACCACCCCCAATCCCAACCGCGGGTGTCGAACAAGGCGACTAAGGGTGGAGACAGCGATGAGTAATGGGCAGCAGCGTTCCTCTTATGCCACCTAGCAATGTACTACGATTCCGTGCCCGATAAATGGCAATAGGCAAGCCACCTTGAACCTAATCTAGTGGGTGTTAATCCACCTCTGCTTACCCCTTTAGGGATATAGGCGAGATTTATGTCTGTATACGTAATCGATGGTTAAACATAACCTGTTTGTAGTACAGCACAATGTCGCTTAAGAAAATTTGACTGTACTTCGGGTTGTCGGCAACGTAAAATTTAATTCAGTGAACCTTAAACACAGCTCCTTCTTCTTCTTCCTGCCCTGTTCCCAGTCTATCTGGGGTCGGCGCAGTATGTTTCCTCTTCCATTCATATGTCAGACGTCATCAAGCCATCCAATCCCTTTTACAACAATTACAAGCTCCTATTGGATGTAAAAGGAGGAATGCAATATAACCCCGTACAAATAAATTTGCTTGGATCTCAGCGAGCAATGTGATATTTCATTGGGTATTTCATTGGACAATTTTTAATAATATGGCGTGCGTCACATCGCACCTTGGGAAGAAGAGTAACCTAACTCGAAAATATCATTGTGGCAAACCGAACGCTTTTTTATCATATTTAATTTTATTACTTGTTTTGTCTATTTTATTTATACGTCATTCTGTCACTTGGTTTATATACGTCTTGTAAAATATTGGTTTAGCAGTTTTGCACAATAAATTCGTGGAAAATTTACTCTCAGATTCTGCCTCTTAATTTCCCTGATCCCTCACATCGCGTACAATCATTTCAACGAAATTTCGTTCATAATTATGAATACTCTAAAAAATTAATTGATTTTACTGATGTTGGTCATAATCTATAAATAAGGATTATAAAGCTGAAAAAAAAAACTTTTTGGTTGGTTGGTTGAACGCGCTAATCTCGGAAACTACTGACTCAAATTGAAAAATTCTTTTTGTCATGGATCTTTCGAGAAGGCAAAGATCCGAAAAACTATCGGCCTCCGATATGATAGCAATTTTTCAAAAATTCCATTTTTGTTTGCAATTGTTCGTCTAAAATTTGCAATTATGATTTGATATTTATTTGAAAATTTTCAAATGTTAAGAAAATTTTTAATTAGTAGGTACTAAAAATAATTTATAGGTTCATTAAAAAAACATATTAAATTTATTTTCTTACTATTCTTTCTATTGTTTGAATATTTTAATAATATTCAGACAAAAATCAAATTAAAAAAGGGCTAGGTTTCTTGACCAGAAACCGACGGGCATGCATGAAGAGATTGATGAGATTGGATGAAGCGAAAGAAGTATGTAAGGATCGTAGCAAGTGGAAAGAAGTGATCTCTGCCTACCTCTGTGGGAGAAAGGCGTGACATATGTATGTGTATGTATGTAAAAATCAAAATAATAATTGAACTTACCTAAATCAAGCAATATTTTCACACATCGCCTTTTCAAACGCATTCGCACAGCTAATAACATTCCGTTCTCGCATCCCGAATACGCCGCCCCAGTCTAACACCTCGCCCCGGCAACCGGAAGTCGCTCGTTTCCCGCCAAAAACGCGCGTAATTTTTCTCGCACAGCTTAAGCCGTTACGGCGCCGCTTCCGGTGGTATCCGGTGACGTCACGTGGCGGGTGACATCTGAGACGATGTCGGTTCCGATTGTCAATTGAATGTTTTTGTTTTATTGAATGAATGGAGGACACTGACCTCTATTATCTATACAAGTACGCTGGACTGAATACGTCTACTAAAATGTCCAATGTTTCTAGTGCCGATTTGAAGCGCCCCATCGAGCGGCAAGGGTACTAAATTTGACGTTTGTTGCTTGTATTTGACATTACAAATGCATCTCTGATATTAGTTCCGTGGACGTTCACCTTCATGAACCATTGCCATCAGCGCCAAGATGGCGATAACCAAATTGGCTTCATTTTTTGGATGACAACCTTCAGTCCAGCGTACTTGTTTAATAGAGGTCAGTGATGGAGGAGCTCGCTAGCACAGTGGTATAGCACGCTTGGTCTGCGATTGCGTAAACCAAGTAATGTTCCCTAAGGCCGGTCGTTGGATGGGTGACCAAAAACTTATTAGCTCGAGCTCCTCCGTGCTTCGGAAGGCATATCGAGCCGTTGGTCCCGGCTGCATTTGCAGTCGTTAATACCCACCAACTTGCACTGGGCCAGCTGGCCTCATCTCTCTATATTCTTCCATCCATAGGGAAGGTCCGTGCCAGCAGTGGGGACATTAAAGGGCTGGTGATGGTGATGATAGAATTTTTATTATTATTTTTCATCTCAGCGATCCCGAGCCAACTCCGTCCATGTTTTGCAGTATGGGATAAGTCTGAAAAAAACATTTAGTCATCCATGCTGCAGGCCAGCGAAAAGCGACTCAGTGACATGCCGGCGAAGGTTCTGTTTCGATTGAGCCGAATCAGTACGAATGAACTTACTTCAGGTAAATTTAAAAAGTCTTACTATATTTAGAGATTTCTTCTCCATACTGGCCTGGAAGCGAAGAAATATCGTAGTATGTGCCAGTAGCCCAGACTCATCTTAGGGGTAAAAGTCGACGAAGGTACATTGCTTGGTGTAGACCAATAACCACCTTGAGGCACCCGATAGGTGGAGAGAAAACCAATAACAGCATACCCAAAGAGAGTTGGTGTCAGGCAGGCGGCCGGCTGAAAAACCTTAGGCAAAACCTTGAGCAGTATTGCATTGCATTGTTTTCATCCCAATCACTCTCTCCGTTCAACGATCTCGAGACATGTTCCTTTCCGACTTTGCTATACATTCATTCATCACTAGCACCTTTACGGTGTGATAGATGATATGAATCAAAAGGGAGTGGATGGCTTGATGACGTCTGACCGATATGAATGGAAGAGGAAACATACTGCGCCGACCCCATATAAACTGGGAACAGGACAAGAAGAAGAATAAGAATGACTAGTATACAGAATCCCAAGGACTACAGCAGCTTGTCCGTATCTGACGTAATAAACGGATAGATTCGATTCACGTCGGGAAGGAAAGTGCTTAAGGCTGGCCGCAAACGGCGCGTATGAAACAACATCAATTTCAAACCAATTCGACGGCCGCCTTGGTCGAATGCTTAGATCGCTGGGTACTGGCCAAGAGGTCTCGGGTTCGAATCCTGGTAGGGGCAAACTTTGTGATGATCACAAATGTTTTTCCCAAGTCATGGTTGTGTATATGTTTATGTAGTATAATTTCAACATTTATATACATAATTATATTAACAATATGTCCGTCATCTAGTATCCATAACACAAGTGCTTAGGCTTCTTACTTTGGGCTAGATGATAGGTGTGAGTGTAAAAAAATAAAATTTAAAAAATGTGTTGCATTTAATGATCACCAGATAAACCTAACCTAACCCACAAAATTAAATTATTGTTTTGTGTTAAATAGTGTCGTCTTTCTCTACCTGCCCTGTTTTCAGCGCAACCACCCACTCCATTTTGATTATACCATCACACCGTAAAGTGATGAATGAATGTATAGAAAAGAGACGGAAAGGACAATGTCGAGAGACCAATGAACGAATAAAGTAATAATTGAAATGGCAACATTCCAATACATACTACTCAAAGGTTTTGGGTTTTGTTTTACAGCCGGAGTGAGTCGGGGATGGCACATTTAATACGTCATTTTTCGCTCCCAGCCTGGCTAGTTCAGAAACACGATATGATATAGCCATTTACTACTTTGAACTGTCAAAAATCCATTGATATTTGACAGTTGAAAGCTATAAATGGCTTTAACACATCGTGTTTCGATGGTCATGCTAGCCGGGCAGGCCAGCGCGGAAGACGAATACATTGGTTGAATTTTAAAGTGCGTCATGTTTGTAATACCAATTACCACTGAGAAGTGTCGCGCAGAAAAAGCGCAACCGCGTAACCGCCCTAAGCCGACAACATTACGTAGCACTTGTAACAGCTTAACAAAGTAAATAAAACTATCAGCGGCGCAGTTCATAGCAATTTTATTAGTAAAGGAAAAGCTTGCTGTATTTACGGCTCCTGCAATAAACTCTGGATTCTGCACCGGAAGTTATTGCCCTAGGCTCCTTGCCGCGCGGAAATAGACCGTCCAATTTTTGTATATTACTACATTGTCTTAGTTGCTATGACAATGCTGTTAATGCTGCTAGAGGTTTTAAAGGGCTTATAATATTTCACACTGGCATAAATCACATACATACATAAATCACGCCTATATCCCCGAAGAGGAAGGCAGAGGTGAAACTAGTGGTAATAGGTGGCGAGCCTATTGCCATTTATCGGGCTCAAAAGTCGCAGTACATTGCTATTGCTAGGTGGTTTAAGAGGAACGCTGCTGCCCATTCCTCATGATTGATTTATCCTTAGTCGCCTTGTACGACACCCACGGGAGAGTTTTGGGGTGGTGACAATTGTATTTTACTCTGCCGTCACCACACGGCGTAAATCACGCCTTGTAGTATGTACATATACAATGATTTAGTAGACATAATATTTCTAGCCCGTTGTTCTAAGAACAAGCCCGGCTAGCATGACTACCAAAACTCGATATGATATAGCCGTTTATCGGTTTGAACTGTCAAAAATAATACTACCTACTTTAAATACGTTAATTATTGGAATCGTGGGTCCACCATCTCTCCCGTGGGTGTCGTACAAGGCGACTATAAGGGTAAAGACAGCAATGAGTAATGGGCAGCAGCATTTCTCTCATACCACCTAGCAATATAAATTTATATGCCCGATATATGGCAATAGGCTCGCCACCTTGTTACATGGGACATAATGGGCGAAAAGTGGGTGTTAATTTACCTCTGCCTACCCCTTCGGGGATATAGGCGTGATTTATGTATTAATACTATGTAATTATTGGAAACCTTTTACTTTGACTCAAACGTTTTCAATGTTTAAAGTGTTATTTCTTCGACGATTCGTGACTGCATAAAATGATACCTTTTAATAATATGAATAAATCATATTTAATTTTTTTTATTATTTATAGATATACATATATTAAATTTTATCCCCGAAATAATAGTGTTGAGGTTCAACCTCTTGGCACAGATTTAAAGGTAAAGTTTTATGTTTTTAAATTAAGTAACCAAGACTGTTTTTATAAAATTTATAATTTGAATTATATTTCTCTTTCTTCTCTTACTGGTCGATGGAGGGACAATGTTATTTTAACTCCGCACGTTTCGTGTGAGTGTAAGAAATATTTATTTGTATTTATTTACAAGTATCTAACCGAATACTTGTTCGGTTAGTTTATTATTATATTCTGTATGCGATTGTTAACGACACGAAATCTGAAATTCTAATCATTATACCGAGTAATGCCATCTAAGGAGCTCCCGTAGGCCTAGCACGGAGCGTGGACAAAACCGCTCTCCACTACTCGACGGTGTTTTGTCTCGGGATTAAGTTGGAGTTAGAGCGAGAGGAAACTGGTTTCTTTTCCCCGAGGAGATTTTGTCCACGTCCCGTGCCGGAGAAATTATGATGTTGCCGCGAGAAAATATGTCTCTTCCTGTGTTTAAAGTAACTGGTTTGCATTTCTCTTCCACGTTTCGTTATTTGTGGTTGTTGTTTTTGAAAACGGGCATTAGAATATCATCTTTGCGATCGATAGGCCGGTCGTTGGATGGGTGACCAAAAATTTGCTGTCTCGAGCTCCTCCGTGCGACGGAAGGCACGTTAAGCTGTTAGTCCTCGCTGCGTACTCACCAGTCCGCACTGGGCCAGCGTGGTGGATTATGGTCCGTTCTCCCTGTAATATTCCATCCATAGGGCCTGTGCCCCAGCAATGGGGACGTTATAAAGGCTAGTGATGATGATGTGGTGATGATCGATAGGCCATAAAATTCTAGAGTAGTGTGGTAGTGAGCATGCTGCACCAATCCCAAATAATAAGGTAGAAAAGCAGGAAGAAGCAGATATTTGATAGCTCAGTGCCTTGGCGCGCTAAGCCTGCGATTGCGTAAACTAAGCAATGTTCCCTAAGTCCGGTCATTGGATGAGTGACAAAAAATTTTCTAAATTCATCCACCTTATTATACCCGTTCAGATTCATACCTCGACGACATTGTAATTATTCGCAATCACGCCCCCCCTCTAATTACACATTCCCAGACATCCCCAGTGTCAAAACCTCGCACTTTTTCAGCGCGGATCATTAAGCGGACATTGTATTAAGCGCTTTTTCGTCCACCGTCTCTCTCACACAAAAGACACGCTAAGTTACATGAAAGGGGCCAAACATTGTACCTTGGGGCAGCCACTATCTTCGGCACGTGATCCCTAAAAGGACTAATGAATGACGCAATTAGGTAACTTTTACTCGCTTTTTTTATGTATTCCTGACGAGATGTAGGCTGTATTGCTCCGGGAATAAATTAGTTGGCATTTTTTTGCGAATGGTGATCGTTGAGAAAGCTTCATTTAAATCTAATCGAAAAATAATTAAATATTTTACGTAAACAAAGTACTTGAACTTTTTGGTAACCTCTGCAATGACCGGTTTTAGCTTAGCAGCTTAGCTTCCTTACAAGGTGTTTAGCATTTTGTTTTTTGTTCTCTCTAGGGTGTATAAATGTCCCATGTACAGTTAAATGAGAAAAGCACACTCGAAAGATGTACTAAATCAATAAATCAACCCCCGGTTTTAACTAAAACAACTAGAACCGATATCGAATCGATAGCGGGCTACCAGGAGATAATAAACAAGTGAAGATAAAGCGATGGGAAAAAAAGGAAAGACAACACTACGTCCGGTCGTATCTACTTTTAAGGACGCCTTTATGCAACAACAAGACAGCATTAAATTTAGTGTTTTATCGGGACGTGTGGACTTTGATGGTCTGAAGAATTTAATACACAACAGACTGGCCTAAATCACTCCTATTTATCCCCAAAGGTAAATTAACACCCAGGTTTCGCCAGAATGAATGAAAGGAGAACGACGAAAAGGATTTATATGGCGAAAGTGAAATGAAGAGATGGAAAGGGGAAGGCCTAGGTGGAACGTGCCTTCCGAAGCACGGGGGAATTTGACATAATAAAATGTTGGTAATCCTCCAACGACCGGCCCTAGCGAACATTACTTAGTTTACGCAATCGCAGGCCGAGCGCGCTATGCCACTGTTCAAGCGAGGCGAGGTCCTCTTAAAAAATACTATTACATACCTTAATTTGTCCGTTCCGTCTCTTTTCTATACATTCATTCATCACTAGCACCTTTACGGTGTGATGGATGATATGAATCAAAAGGAAGTGGATGGCTTGATGACGTCTGACCGATATGAATGGAAGAGGAAACATACTGCGCCGACCCCAGATAGCTTGGGAACAGGGCAGGGAATATAAGAATAAGACATACCTTAATTTACTCCCAAATTGTTGTATTTATTTAGTTCGATAATATCACAATGTCCAAGAGCTGATGACTTCGCACATTCAGCATAATCCCGTCCCCTATTATAAGGACCGGTTTACATCTATAAAAAGCAACAGTAACCTGCTATAGGTCGATAGCCGCAGGTGCATCACTCGGACAGATGCGCGTTACACCCAATAGACACATGTGAACTGAGCTTTACCTCCATTTAGTGGACACTATCTCTTTTTATGAGGAGATCTCTAACTCTGTTTAACCTCCTCCGTGCTCTAGTGGTTCCGCCGGAATTAAGATCCGTCCCGAGTTCGATTCCCAGACAAAACAAACTCGGTTTGGTTGGTGGTAGGACTTCTTTCAAGTCCACCTGGCTAGCTACCACTTTCTTATCAAAATCTGTCGCCATAGTAATAATGTTTACAGCATTATTGTGTTCTGACGATGATAAGATAGCCAGCACCTCTGTGGTTGAGGGTTCCAGGTGAAGTTCGATTCCATTTTCGGAATCGAACTTCACCTGTCTGCCCTTAATGTCACTTACCATCAGGTGAGATGAAGGGCAAGAGCTTCCATGTCTAACATCAAAAAAAAAATAGTGGACACTATCTCTTTATATGAGGAGTTCGAAAGCGCAGTGTCTTTTGTCTGCGATTGCATAAACTAAGCAATGTTCTCTAAGGCCGGTCGTTAGATGGGTGGCCAACAAATTTTTTATCTCGAGTTCCTCCGTGCTTCAGAAGGCACGTTAAGCCGTTAATCCCGGCTGCATCTGCAGTCAATATTCACCAATCCGCACTGAGCCAGCGTTGTGTGTTATGGCCCATTCTCTGCCATAGGCAGGGCATGACAAAGTGACGATGAGCTCTTATATTGGCGAACTGGGAAACTCGTTAGTTATGGATTCTAGATGACGGACATATTTTATTATCTATTACATACACAATAAATATTTAATAATTATTATAACATAACAATAAGCATCTTGGGGCAGCCAAATGGTGGAGTGGCTTGATGACGTCTGTCTGTGCGCACCTGTAAAAAACAACATGACAGCAATAAAAAATAAAAATATACAAATGACCTATGTGAATGGAAGAGAACATTCTGTGCCGGACCTCAGATAAACTGGGAACAGGGCAGGTAGAAGAGACCACGATTCGGGAACAAATATTAATGTCTGTGGTTTTGACGAACCAGGATTCGAACCCCCATGGCCGTGTGGTGACGGCAGAGTAGAATACAATTGTCACCACCCCAAACCTCTCCCGTGGGTGTCGTACAAGGCGACTAAGGATAAATCAGTGATGAGGAATGGGCAGCAGCATTCCTCTTATACCTACCAACTAGCAAAGTACTGCGACTTTTATGCCCGATAAATGGCAATAGGCTCGCCACCTATTACATGGGACCTAGCCTAATTGGCGAAGCGTGGGTGCTAGTTCACCTCTGCCTACCCCTTCGGGGATATTGGCGTGAATTATGTATGTATGTATGTACGACCTCCATTCGACCAAACCAATTATTACAATACTCAAATTATCAATTGAAAAGAAAGTAGGAAAATCAAGGGCCACTCCAAACTTTTGGTCTGTACTTACCAGGCAGAGTTCTGTTCAGTGGAAATTTTCGAGACCAATTGAAACTTCACAATTGTTTCCACAAACACTTAAAAGGGGTCACCTTAAATGGATTTTTGGGCAATCAGGTCAAAATAAGCAGAGTTCGAACCACCTGCTTATTTGGAAGGGTAAAGACAGCGATGGGATGCGATTTGGTGCGGCAAGGCGGCGAAACAATGAAGAATGAAATTGAAGGAATGCCCGAGAAGAGATTGGATTGGTTAAGGAAACAGGACATGCTGCGCCGACCCCAAATACGATGGGACGAGGCCATAATGATGATATTCGATTTGTCGTTACTTTTTCGAGAAAGTGTTTCTCCCACTATTAAGCGGTGGGCGGTGGTGACAATTGTATTCTGCTCCGCTGTCACCACACAAAAGAGTCTGTCTACTACCGCTATCTTATCAAAATCTGTCGCCATGATAATATTGTTAACAGCCTTTTGTGTTCCGACAATTTGTGATAAGATAGCCAGCCCCTCTGTGGTTGAGGGTTTCAGGTGAAGCTCGATTCCATCTTCGGCCCTTATCTACACTTGCCATCAGGTGTGATGAAGGGCAAGAGCTTCGCTGTCTAGCATAAAAAATAACAGGAACGTTTCAGGTGAGGACGTGACACTCATTCCGGCTTCTGTATTTGAAGAGAACACAAGGAAACAGCGTTAATTATAGCCTCCTCGACGATGACTTGGCGTTTTTTTGTTTCTAAGTAATTAAGCACAAATAAATTGCCGAAGGGCGTAAACGGAATAACGCTTGGGTTTATTAACGGGCTGCCCCACTGACCTCTATTTACACAAGTACGCTGGACTGAAGGTTGTCATCCAAAAAATTAAGCCAATTTGATTATCGCCATCTTGGCGCTGATGGCACTTGTTTGCGAAGGTGAACGTCCACGGAACTAATATCAGAGATGCATTTGTAATGTCAAATACAAGCAACAAACGTCAAATCTAGTACCCCTGCCACTCGAGGGGGCGCTTCAAATCGGCACAAGGTACATTTGAGGTTTTAGTAGACGTATTCAGTTTAGCGTACTTGTTTATTAGAGGTCAGTGGGCTGCCCCAAGAAATAACGGGTTGACGTTCAATGCGTGGTGATTGGAGGACAAAAGAGTTGTCATCGCTGATAGCGAGTGAGGTGGACTGTATAGGTGGCGGATGATGAAAACACGGGCTGATAATTAAATACAAATATAATACGATAAAATAAGCGAGAATACAAAAACCTGACCACGACACACACAGATAGCAACGTAACAGCCATGACACCTAAAAACTAAACTAACATATATCACTCATTGTCATATAAAAACCATAGAGTTTTCCAGCCAGTCGCCAACATTCACACCCCCAGTGGAACACTAAACACCGGTGGCGACTGGCTGGGACTCAGCTTCCATAAGGAGAAGCTTGCGGACGGGCCTGCGCAGTGTACCGCCCTTGGTAAAAACATCCGCCACGCGAACCCGTCCGTCCGGACCCGTGGACACTTTGACCACCCTACCTAGAGGCCACAAACCTCGTGGCAAGGTCGAGTCTACTACTAGCACCACGTCCCCCTCTTTAAAATTGTCTCCGACGTCTTGAACTCCTCTGGGCCCGAGAGTTGGTAGGTACTCTCGCAGCCAGCGTGCCCAAAAGTGGTCTGCCAGGCGGAGTGCTCGTCGCCAATCGCTGCGTCGCAGAAGATCCGCGTCCGTCAGGCTGCTCGTCCACGGCGCGTTCGAAGCAGTTCCTATTAGGAAATGGAACGGCGTGATAGCTTCGGGGACTTCCGCAGACGATGGCACGTACGTGAGCGGTCTCGAGTTGACCACGGCTTCGGCTTTAAGTAACAGGGTGGCGAGGACCTCTTCTCTAGGGTTGCGTCTGTCTTTGAGGGTGGCCTGTAACGCAGTCTTAACAGTGCGGACGAGTCGTTCCCATGTACCACCCATAAATGGGGAAGCAGGGGGGATGAATTGCCACTTAATTCCCTGATTGGTTACAAACTCCTCCACGGAATCCCCAAAAAGCGCCCTTAGCTCCCGACTTGCGCCAACAAAGTTCGTCCCATTGTCAGAGATGATGGTGGAAGGTGATCCTCTGCGTGCAATGAAGCGTCTCAAACTCATTATGGTGGCATCTGATGACAGTGAAGACACGATTTCTAGGTGAACCGCACGGGTGACGAGGCAAGTATATAACGCCACGTAACGCTTTTCCTGGCGTCGGGCCACGGCCACGGTAACTGGGCCAAAATAGTCAAGACCCGTGTGCGTGAACGGCCTTGTGTGGTGATCCAGGCGTTCTATGGGCAGGTTTCCCGCTTGTGGAACAATCACTCGTCCTTTGAATCTCCGGCATTGTCTACAGGTCGCTACCACGCTCCTTATGGTGCTCCTTGCCTTCAGGACCCAGTACCTTTGACGAAGTTCGTTGAAGACGGTCTCATTAAAACCATGGGCCATCTTCTCGTGGTAAGAAAGGATAAGTAGCCGAGTGACATGATGCCGTCCGTCGAGAATTATTGGACACTTCATGCTCTCACTTACAGCTGGTGCAGTTCTGATGCGTGTATCGAGTCTCAGCAGACCATCTTGATCTATTTGTGGAGCAAGGTTGGCTATTCTGCTTCCTTTGAGCACGGGCTGCGAGGCACTCAGCGTCTTATACTCCTCAGGAAAGCTCTCCATCTGGGAGTGTAGCAGAAGTAATTTCTCTGCCAATTCGATGTCCGCAGCACGGAGATGTGAGAGGGACGTGGGCTCGATGGGGTCTGTCGGTGCAAAAAATTTCGAATTAGTATCCACAGGTCGAGCTAGCTTAGCGCGGAACATACGAGCACCCGAGAAGGCGCGGGCGGTTGCGCGTAGAAGACGCCGCCATCTACTGAAGCGCATTGCGTTCGGTACAGGAGGATGCAGTAACGGGACGTCAACAATAACTCCCACGTGTTCTGGTTTTAATTCCGAATCGCACGCGCTTTCAGTGATGTCGCCATCTGATTCCGTAGGCCAACAAAATTTAGACTCTAATAAAAAAGAAGGGCCGGAAAGCCATCGGTGAGAGCCCGTAAAGTCTAACTTTTTTGGCTTGGTGGCGTCGTCGGCCACATTGAGAGAGGTAGGGATCCACCGCCAATTGGACGGATTGGTTGACTCCGCTATCTCTCCCAATCTGTGAGAAACGAACGGCTTGAAATTGCGCGCGTCATTCCGAATCCATTTTAGAACGGTCGTAGAGTCCGTCCAAAAAATTGACTCGGAGGGCTTAAAATGGTGTGAGCTTATAATTGTTTGCGCAAAACGCGTTGCTAATAAGGCTGCCTGAAGCTCCAAACGTGGGATTGATAAGGGCTTCAATGGAGCCACGCGTGCTTTGCTCCCTATCAATCTCACGGAGACTGATCCGTCGTTATACGTCACCCTCCAATACGCTACACAAGAGTATGCCTGTTCACCCCCATCGGCAAAAACATGTAATTGGGCATTGGTGTAGTCGGTTCTGTGCATATACCACCGAGGGATTCGTATTGCGGCGGTACTCTGTAGCTGCTGACACCAGTCCCTATACTCCACTTTATATTTTTCTGGTAGAGGCGAGTCCCAGTCGATACCCTCCCGCCATAGTCTCTGTACTAATATTCGTCCCCATATCGTAACTGGCATGAGTAACCCGAGCGGGTCGAAAACTTTCATGACATTAGACAATACTATGCGCTTTGTGACTTTGTCAGATGGGGACACGGAAAAAAAACGAAAACTTAAACTGTCATGGAAGGGATTCCATCGAACTCCTAAAACACCTACTTCCTTATTAAAAGGTAAAACGACTTCTGTATCGGAACCAGGGTCATTTCTAAGCTCCTTAGGGATCCTAAGAAGGGCTTCGGATTTGTTCGATATCCAGGAACGCATTTCAAAACCACAGTGCTTATGGACCTTAACAATGTCAGCCGCTACGCTGGCGGCTTCAGTGGCGCTTGAAAAACTACCCAGATAATCGTCCATATAATGGTCATGTATAACGGCCCTACAAGCGGTTGGAAATGAGGTTTCCAGCTCTTTTGCATTTTTGTTTTTTAAATATTGCGCGATAAAAGGGCTGGAAACCGCGCCAAAGATCATCGATGCCATTCGATACTCTCGGATAGTTCCATCGTCACCACGCCAAAGAAAACGTTGGGCATCCCTATCTTTAGAAGAAATTTTTATCTGGGGAAACATCTCTTTTATATCGGCATTAAGTGCCACAGCACCCTCTCTAAAACGGAACAAGATATCTAAAAGAGGTTGTAGCAGATCGGGGCCTTTTAATAAGAGACTATTTAGACTGACGCCCTGAGTCACAGACGCGGCGTCGTGAACCGCCCTAAGTTTCTTTTTTTGAGGATGGAAAACTCCGAAAATTGGAGGGTACCAGCGAATTTCATCATCATCATGTCATCGCAAAGAAATCTTGGTTGTTCGAGTCCAGAAATTTATTCAAACCAAAGTCTGGAAGCGGACAAATAACGTAGAATGCGCCAGCCCTGACACATCCCATGGGTGTCATAAAATTCGACTAAGGCAGATTGCCCGGTGTAGACCAATAAGCACCTTGGGGCACCCAAATGGTGGAGGGCAAACCACTAACAACACAGCATAGCATAGAGGGTTAATGTCAGGGAGGCGGCCGGCTGTAAAACCTAAGCCAATACTTTGAGCAGTATGGATTGGAATGTTGTCATTCCAATCACTCATCGGTTTTAGACACACTGCGCCGACCCCAGATAGCCTGGGAACAGGGAAGGAAGAAGAAGAAGAATGTATCCAAACCAAAACAATAACAGTAAAAAAGAGCAAAATTATATTTGTTTTAAAAGTTACAAAAATTTCAAAAAATTATTTATTTATTTAGATTTTCAGATTGGGACTTGGAGCTTTAAGCTTGTTACTAACTGCCGCACTCAGAGACGTCAAATAACGTTAATGAGTACTTAACCTCAAAAAATTACAATTCAAAACTAGTCGCTATTTTTGCCGGGTCTATGGTCTAGATTTAAATGAGATTTCATGTCATTAAGTACCCATTAAAGTTATTTGACGTCTCTGAGTGCGACAGTAAGACATGGTCTGACTTTTGACTAAGAGCATTTTGAGAGGTGGTGGGGAATGGAATGAAGAATCAAAGGGACCAAAAGGAATGTAGTTTCAAAATTGGTTGGCGTAAAAAATATAGAGGCATTCCTGACGTCAGTAATGTATTTATTTATTTGTGCACGATGTTTGTAATGTGAAGAATAGGCGTTAGATTCACATTTCCTACTCAGACCAGCCCGGCTAGCATGACCACCGAAACACGATAATCTATAATTAATATTAAAAAGCTGAAGAGTTTGTTTGTTTGGTTAAACGCGCTAATCACAAAAACTACTGGTTCAAATTGAAAAATTATTTTGTGTTGGATATTCCATTTATTGAGAAACGCTATAGGCTATATAACAACAAACATTAACGCGAGCGAAGCCGCGGGCGATCATTATATAGCCATTTATCGCTTTGAACTGTCTGAAAAATCTATGGAGTTTTGACAGTTCAACGCGATAAATGGCTAAATCATATCGTGTTCGTCTAGCCGGGCAGGTAAATTTAGTAGCTATGCATCTTCAGACACCTTTCTAGAAGCTCAGAACAGTAGCAACACATTCATTCCATTATCTTCGGGACAAAGAAATGTAAACTTAATTTCCATCAAATTAAGGTTATCCACAATTACCCATTCCCCCCTCCACCCATTAGAACGAAAATGATAATAACTAGTTCAGATGGATAATTAGCGTCACTCCAGCCTCGGGAACTTTGCGAAGAATTAGGTCACCCCCTTTTTTAAGACAATTGCATTGGAGGAAACGGCTGGGGAAGGCCTGGGCGGATCTTTCATAATACAATTGGAAGTATATTGAAAAAGGGGCAGGTTAAGTGTACCCGAAAGCGACGGGCATGCATGAGGACAGTAATGAGATTGGATGATTGAGAGAAGTATACGGGGGTCTACACGACTGGGGAAAGAAGTGATATCTGCCTACTCCTTTGGAGGAAAAGCGTGACGTATTTATGTAGGTGTGTCTTCTTCATCTCCCTACCCTGTTCCCAGTCTATCTGGGGTCGGCGCAGTATGTTTCCTCTTCCATTCATATAGGTCAGACGCCATCCACTCCCTTTTGATTCACATCATCCATCACACCGTAAAGGTGCTATTGTGAATTAATATATAGAAAAGAGGCGGAACGGACCATGTCGAGAGACCGATGAATGGAGGGAGTGATTGGAATGACAACATTCCAATCCATACCGCTTAAGGTTTTGGCTCTCTCTGCCCAGCGACATAATTATAAAGCCTTTGATAATCTACGTGGGTGCTAGTTCACCTCTGCCTACCCCTTCGGGGATATAGGCGTGATTTATGTATGTATGTATGTATGATAATCTACAAATAGTCTTTGTATGATCAATCTCTAGTAGAGGGTAGTTCAGAACACCTTAATACTGAATGGACAATAATGCTTCCCGATACAAACGTATTTCGAGTATTGCAGACCTCCCAAGGGAGCTTTAATGTGGACCACAGCTGTTCGTTTGTCCATTCGGTGATATACCAACAAAATAAATCATGGTAAAGCCATACGAGACACATTGAGCCCATGATTATTTTGAATACACATATACAGGCAGAGATAAATAGGAACACCTACTTTTCGCCAAGTCTTCTATGCTGGCCTGGGAGCGAACAAATAAGGTAGAATAGGTCAGCCCCAACTCATCCTAAGGGTGTTGTAAAAGTCGACTCAGGGAGATTGCCCGGTGTAGACCAATAAGCACAGTGAGGAAGCCGAATTGTGGAGGGCAAACCACCTACAACAGCATACCCAAAGAAGGTTGGTGTTAAGCAGGCGGCCGGCTGGAAAACCTAAGCCAAAACTTTGAGCAGTATGGATTGGAATGTTGTCATTCAAATCACTCTCTCCGTTTATCGTTTTCTATACATTCATTCATCACTAGCACCTTTACGGTGTGATGGATGATGTGAATCAAAAGGGAGTGGATGGCTTGATGACGTCTGACCGATATGAATAGAAGAGGAAACATACTGCGCCGACCCCAGATAGACTGGGAACAGGGCAGGGGGAAGAAGAAGACTTTTCGCCAATTAATTAGTTAGGGTCCGTGTTCCAATTAATTAGTTAGGTGGCGAGGTTATTGACATGTCTCGGGTACACAAATGGCAGTATATTGCTAGCTAGTATAAGAGGAACGGTGCTGTATTTACCATCATCATCCGGGTCATCCGCCTGATGGCGGGCTGCGGGCCTCGAGCGCTAGCTCATGGCCCGGGCATCAACTCAGTCCCCCGGTGGTCTGAGCCGCCGTCTAAGACTACGGGGCTCCCCTTCGCCCCCTATGTCCTATGTCCTTCGTCTAACCATATGCCGGGTGGTTTGCCGTGGAGCAAGGTCCAGCTAGGAGCCAGCGAGCGGGCCTCGACTTATGCCATGTACCCGAGGGAGCGGAAGGATAGGGTCCCCCCTATCCTTCCTTCCGGGAACTTGATTATTTTCTAATAGTTTTGTATTTACCCTTAGTCGCCTTGTACGCCACCCGCGGGATTGACGGTGTGATAATTGTATTTTTTATGTTTTGCACGGGACAAAATTTGTTGGTATTTTGTGATTTTAAATTTTACTAAATACTTTGTTTACGTGCTGTTTTGTTTTGATCATGCTGTGTATGCACGTTTTTGGGTTACATCTGGTTATAATGTAATTAAGATGAAACTATTTAGTAATTATATGATTCCAACCTGTTGTGTATGCCATAATGAATAAATAAATAAATAAATTGTATTGTTGGTGACGGCAGAGCAGCAATACAATTACTGTGCTATCACAATTCCGACGCCATGAAAAACTGACTCGGCGTCGCTTAGCTCATCCAGGTCTTCAATCAGACAAATGAGCCGTTCCAAAGCCAGCCATCTCATTACACTGGTGATTATGCTAAACGGTGCCCGCGATCCGGCAGTACGGCCATTATCCGGTTTTAGCGCGGCCAGCTAACCGGGCGGCTTCCGTCCGATTTTGTCCGATGTAATGTACACTTGTTGATTACGCCCATTCATATGGATAGTGGGAGTTCGGCGTTTTGACGCGGATTAGTATCGAATCCACGCTTGGGCATGAATTGGACCTTGGAACTCGAGACGCCACGAATGTACGTTATTCGTGCCAACCCTGATTGCGTGGCTGTGAACGGCAAAAATTGAGGAGCGTTTTCGAGATTGAACAGGCTTTTGGAACGTGCTATACGATTCAGAAGCTGTTGTAGCCCAATATAAACGGGAAAATCTTGGAAATGTAGGGATATTCATTAAAAAGGAAGTTTTACAAAATTATAATATTATGCACGTACATACATAAATCACGCCTATATCCCCGAAGGGGTAGGCAGAGGTGAACCAGCACCCACGTTTCGCCAAATAAGCCAGGTCTCATGTGATAGATGGCGAGCCTATTGCCATTTATCGGGCACAAAATCGCAGTACATTGCTAGATGGAAGAGATGGATAAGAGGAATGCTGAATGCATAAGAGGAATGCTGCTGCCCATTCCTTATCACTGATTTATGCTTAGTCGCCTTGTACGACACCCACGGGAGAGATTTAGGGTGGTGACAATTGTATTCTACTCTGCCGTGACCACACGGCAAAATATTTATATCACACAGAGAATTTTTTTTTCTCTGTGTGTAAGAAAAAAAAACATCAAATTGGAAACCTAAAAAGAGGTTCGTAACAGAAGCTGTACCTGTAATGTCATAACTCGCTGACAGTGGTGGGTTTCTCTAGCCTACTTGCGCACCATTTTGCTAGCGAGGCGTGTGGCTCTGGAGCGTTTAGTATCTATCAACTTTGGTATTGAATGCGTCGAGGTCATCGCTCTGTTGGCGGATCGGGGCGTGTGTGGGTTTTGGAGACCTATCATTACAAACTGAGGCATACTGCGCACTCCCCCTATTCTCCCTTGGACACACAAGTTTTCGATATCTAACGTCTTGACTTTACTTAACGTTTTGTAATCATACCAGATTATGAATAAACGATTTTTTTACTTTTTGACTTGACTTTGCTCGATAAGACAGTGGCTTAATTAACTCACTCGGCCTGCCATTGCGTAAACTATTAATTAGTTATGCTCGCTAAGTAAGACTAGTCATAGGATGGGTGACCAAAAAATTATTGTCTCGAGGTACTCCGTGCTTCGTGGAGGCACGTTAAGGTATTGGTCCCGGCTGCATCTGCAGTCGTTAACACCCACCAATCCGCACTGGGCCAGCGTGGTGGATTATGGCCCAATCTCCCTATATTCTTCAATCCACAGGCACGGAAGTGATGATGATTAGTGGTGATGAAAGTTGATAGACAACTAAGGATAAATCAGTGATGAGGAATGGGCAGCAGCGTTCTTCTTATACCATCTAGCTATGTACCTACTGCGACTTTTGTGCCCGATAAATGGCAATAGGCTCGCCACCTATTACATGGGACCTAACATAACTGGCGAAACGTGGGTGCTAGTTCACCTCTGCCTACCCCTTCGGGGATATAGGCGTGATTTATGTATGTGTATGTGTATGATTTCGAGATTGCACAGGCTTTTGATACGATACACGAGGAGCTCGATAAGGCAGACTTACGATTGCGTAAACTACGCAACGTCCGCTAAGGCTGGTCATTGGATACATACAATGGCATACATAAATCACGCCCATATCCCCGAAGGGGCAGGCAGAGGTGAATTAGCACCAACTTTTCGCCAATTATGTTAGGTCCCATGTAATAGGTGGCGAGCCGATTGCCATTTATCGGGCACGAGAGTTGCAGTACATTGATAGGTGGTATAAGAGGAACGCGGCTGCCCATTCCTCATCACTGTTTTATCCATAGTCACCTTTTACGACACCCACGGGAGAGATTTGGGGTGGTGACAATTGTATTCTACTCCGCCGTCAACACACGGCATCTGCAGTCATTAATACCCACCAATCCGCATTGGGACAGCGTGGTGGGTTATGGCCCATTCTCCCTATATCCTTCCATCCATAGGAAAGCCTGGTGCCCCAGCAGTGGGGACATTAAAGAGCTAGTGATGATAATGATGATGGTGATGATGATGAAGCCTTTTGACGCCGAATATTTGTACGCAAGCGGCCATGCCACATGCCAATCCCTACCCATCAATCCTGCAGGCCTAGCATGGGGCGTGGACAAAATCTCCACCACTTCACAGTGTTTTGTCTCGGGACTTAGCGGGAGTCGGAGCGAGAGGAAACCATTTTCTTTTCCCCGTGGAGATTTTCTCCACGTCCCGCGCTACGGAGGCTGGATGGAAGACATAAGGAAAAAACACATTATTTTATCCCGCCCCGGCATCCCTCAGGAAATCCCCGAAATGGCAAGCCTTAATTAATGGCTCGTTTAATGGCTACTTCGACTGTCTCACTCGCTCTCATAAATTTATTAATTGGGCCCAACTAGAGTTATTTTTTTTCACGTACGTATTCGCGACTAAGTAATGTATGGGCAGGTGGGATTGGCTGGCGGTAATTTGTGGTTTAATGGGAAAATTATCTTTTCCGCGTGCCTCAATTAAAATTGACGACGGCTCGGTCGAATGGTCGGATTCCTGGGTATTGATTGGCCTAGAGGTCCCGGGTTCGAATCCTGGTAGGGGCACATTTTGTGATGAGCACAAATATTTGATCCCTAGTCATCGTTGTGTATATGTATTGTGTGTCACAATACATATACACAACGATGACTCGACATCGTCTTGATGATTCATGATGTATTGTAAACATACCAGATATGAATAAACGAATTTTGACTTTGACTTTGATATTTTCAACATTTCTAGACATAATTGTTATGTTATTCGATTTTAATTTTAACATTATATAAATGTTAGAAAAATTAGTACAAAGATTTTGTGGTTAGAAAAAGAATTTCGAAAAATTATGATCTTGTAGTGTCTTGGGTGGCCGAGCGGTCAGGCACCTACCCGGATAGCAGCGGACGCGGGTTTCCGCCTCAAGATCATAATTTTTCGAAATTCTTCTTCTACCACCAAAATCTTTGTAATAATTGTTAGGATCTATCTAAGTATCCATAACACAAGTGGTTAGACTACTTACTTTGGGCTAGATGATAGGTGCGAGTGTTGAAATATTTATTAATTATCATCACATTTAAAGAAATGCAAAAGTAAATTAAGCCACTGAAATTTATTTTTCTGTATTTTTTTTATCGAACCCGGGACTTTTGAAAACTGATTAATGAGTAGTTGAATAAAGGAAACATAAACAATAATTCCTACCAGGACCCCAGAAATCAAAGTAGATCCTCATAAGCGTAACACGTTTAAAATAAAGCCGGTGGCACACTCGACGTTCAGCATATTGCAGTCAGTTCCGTAGCTATAAATCAAGCGTGATATGCATTAGGGCTGGCTCGTAGGCGATGAGCTTTTTATTGGAGTCCTGATTCCGTGATATGAAAATAATGCATGGGGTACAACTCGGGAGACGATTTGTGGGCCCGCGAAGCGAGAGGGATTTGTCCATTTGCATATAAAGGAACGGCGCTAAGGAGATAGCTTGGAGGTGAACGCGGAGGTAGTTATGGTTTGGATCGTTTGGGATTGGTGTTAAGGAAGGAATCCTGCCCTGCTAGCATGACCGACCACCGAAACACGACTGTCAAAAACAATGGATTTTTGACAGTTCTAAGCTATTAATTGGCTATTGGCTTAAACATATCGTGTTTCGGTGGTCATGTTAGCCGGGCAGGAGTTCCTATAGGAGGTTTATCAAGAGATTTGGCGTAAGTAAGTAAGATAAGTATGTCTGTTTCTCTCCTTCCTCTCCCTGCACTGTTCCCAGTCTATCTGGGGTCGGCGCAGTATGTTTTCTCTTCCATTCATATCGGTCAGATGTCATCAAGCCATCCAGTCCCTTTGGTTCATATCATCCATCAAATTTATAAGTTGCTGGTGATGCATGAACGTGTAGAAAAGAGATGAAATGGACCATGCCGAGAGACCGATGAACAAAGAGTGATTGAGTGATACAATCCAATCCATACTGCTAAGGTTTTGGCTTAGGTTTTACAGCCGGCCACCCGCCTGACACCAACCCTCGTCTATTTCTGCATTAACAATAAAAACAGTCTTCTATTCTGGCCTTGGATTAAAAATACAAAGTAGAATGTGCCAGCCCCAACTAACCCAAAGATCGTAGAAGTCGACAAAGGGAGATTGCTCGGTGTAGACCAATAAGCACCTTGGGGCACCCGAGTGGTGGGGGGCAAATTACTAACTAACAGCAGCATACCCAAAGGGAGTTGGTGTCAGGCAGGCGGCCGGCTGTATGCATAACCTTGAGCAGTAAGGATTCTGTCTGTCTGAATGTATCCGAATTTCTCCGTTCATTGGTCCCATAACGTGGTCCGTTCCATCACTTTTGTGTTCATAGGAATATGCCGTATGGTGACGGCAGAGCAGAATACAATAGTTACCAACCCCATCTCTCCCGCGGGTGTCGTACAAGGCGACTAAGGATAGGATGGATAGGATAGGAGGAATAGCCAGCAGCGTTCCTCTTATACCACCTAGTAATGGACTGCGATTTTGTGCCCGATAAATGGCAATAGGCTCGCTACGAATTACAGGGACCTAACATAATTGTCGAAACGTCGGTGCTAGTTCGTATCTGCCTGCCCCTTCTGGGATATAGCCGTGATTTATGAATCTATGTGTTATTGTTTTGCCAAAAATATTTCTGTTTAAATTATTAATACCACACATGCTCCCTAATTAGTCCACAGACACAATTACGCGACATAAATTTCCATTGTCTAATTAATTATTGGACAAGCGTTTGCTGAATGCTATCTAGAGGAAGGGTTGACGAAATTTTACATACATTCATAAATCCCGCCTATATAGGCAGAGGTCAAATAACACCCACTTTTCACCAATAATGTTAGGTCTATTGCCATTTATCGGGCACACAAAACGCAGTACGTGGTTTGCTAGGGGGTATAAGGGACACGCTGCTGCCCATTTCTCATCACTGTTTTAACCCTTAGGCGCCTTGTACGACACCCACAGAAGAGATGGGGGTGGTGACAATTGTATTCTGCTCTGCCGTCACCACACGAAATGTTGAATGATGAGCAATTATCACCATCATCATCATAAATGAGTGTAGTGGCTTCAGAGCAGACTACAATTTTCATCACCCCCATCTCTCCCGCGGGTGTTCGAACTAAGTTAAGACAGAGATGTGTAGGTAAATAATAATCATCACCCTGCTCATATCCAATCCGATGTGGGGTCGGTGAAGTCTCTTTTTTCACTCACTGCTGTCACAGTGCAGTCATCTCTTTCACCATCCAACACACCCAACACCATCGCCATTTCTTCATCTACACCAACAGCAACACCTTTAAGAAATCAAATGTATCTGCTAATTTGTACCAAAATTTATGTCTACAATAAATTCATTTCATTTCAGATTATACTTACATACACAATCCATCCATCTTTTCGGTAGTCTTCCTCTGCTTTAACATTCATGTCCAGAACTATTTAACTTACATTCATATCATCCCGTCTCACAACATCTATCAACCAAGGTAGACGCCCATCTTATGACTGGCCTCAGCGAATATTACTTAGTTTCCGTAATCGCATGCCAAACGCGTAAAGCCACTGCGCTATCGGGATCCTTTTTTTTTGTTATTATAACGTCTTAATTTAAGTATATATTTTTTTGTTACCATAGGTGCAGTGTCTGACCCGAAACTTTTTTTTTTTTTATGATAGACAGGGAAGCTTTTGCCCTTCGTCTCACCTGATGTAAAGTGACGGTAAGGGCCAAAGATGGAATCGAGCTTCACCTGGAACCCTCAACCACAGAGGGATTGCTTATCTTGTCACAATTGTCGGAACACAATAATGCTGTTAACATTATTATTAAGGCGACAGATTTTGATAAGATGGTGGTAGCTAGCCAGGCGGACTTGAAAGAAGTCCTATCACCAACCAAAGAATCTTTTAAAAAGAATCTTTCGTCGAAATTTTGAAATAGCAAACTCAATCACTCCTTTAACAATAAAGCTCTTTCGGACCGAAAACATAACTTTTATTTGGTGGACTTCGAGAAATAGGGAACGCTCCCAAAATGGCTGGCGGAGTGCAGTTGTGAAGGACGGAACAGGTGCTCACAATACGGCTCGGATACACTGGCTTGCAAGGGAACGGGGTTGTGTAAAATGTTTTATGCCAGTCACTCACATCGATTATATTGTAGGTATATGTTACATTTAAAACTCTTAGGATAGAGTAAATGCACAAACAAAATGATATTTTTTAGTGTCAATTAGCAGGCACATAGTAAAATAATAAGAAGGGGTCACATACCATGAAACTAGAATTCAAGTCTTCTTCTTCTCCCTGCCCTGTTCCCAGTCCATTTGGGTTTGGTGCAGTATGTTTCCTCTTCCATTCATATCAGTCAGACGTCATCAAGCCATCCACTCCCATTTGATTCATAATAAATCCATCAAACCGGAAAGGTGTTAGTGATGAATGAATGTACAGAAAAGAGACGAAACTGACCATGTCGAGAGACTGATGAACGGAGAGAGTGATTGAAATGGCAACATTCCAATCCATACTGCTCAAGGGTTTGGCTTAGGTTTTTAAGCCGGCGGCCTGCCTGACACCAACCTTCTTTGGGTAAAACTGGAATTCAAGTACACCCAACATAATTATACGCACCCACAAAGAAGCCGACAACGAATACAATTTCTTTACAATCATATTTTTTATGTGAAGCCTCTTTTCATGGCCACCAGTGTAATTGCCACCTGTTCTTAAGATGGGTGTTAACAAAAGTGTCTTTTGTGCGTCGACGTACAACTGCATGGGGAGGCTTTAAACATACTCACCTCCACGTCCATTGCCGCTTTACAATCTCCTGACGTCAAAGAGCAATCAATAAAAGCTTCAATGGATTCGGGTTGAGAAATAAAATGGATTTACAAGACTTGTGGTTTCTGTTACGAATGGCAATATAATAGCGGCATGTGTGTTGGTTGTATATCTTATTTATTTTCGCTTTCAACGGTCTTGTTTTGAATGTCAAGATAATAACTGTGATCTTTTTATTAAAACTACATAAAATAGAGGGGGTAGACAGTGACGACGAATGGGCAGCAGCGTTCGTCTTATACCATACAAACATACATACATAAATCACGCCTATATCACCGAAGGGGTAGGCAGAGGTGAACTAACACCCACGCTTCACCAATTATGCTAGGTTCCATGTAATAGGTGGCGAGCCTATTGCCATTTATCGGGCACAAAAAAGTGGTTAGAGTGGTGTGGTTAGAAAAATTATAGTCTTGATGCGGGAAACGAACCTGCGTCTTCTGCCTATAAAAGTACTACTCGGTTTAACGCTGATTTTTCTTAATTGACTAAAATTTTTTGAACTTTTTCTAAACACAATTTTCTTTGTACTAATTTTTCTAACATCTATTTATTAATGTTCCAAATAAAAAACTAAACTAATAATACGAAATTGCTCTTCAAAAGCTAATTATTATAAGATAGGGTTAAGCTAATATCCTGTAACTCGATGAGTATTTTCTCTATCATGTGGAATGCGGAATACGATGGCAAATTATTGCGTTCAACTTCCTGCAATTTGTAGTTAAGAATGACATAGTTAATACTATATTATAAAAAAATGGGTGTGTCTTCCTTGGACTGTCCATTGTAGATTGTTCTTAGGGTACAAGTGGATGGATCAAAGGATACATTCCCGCGCTCCAAGTGTATTCATTAGGTACTAATTCCGGGGTCAAAGAGCAATGGTCACGAATGCGTTAACTAAGCAATGTTCGCTAAGTCTAGTCATTGGATGGGTGACCAAGCAAAGGAATTATTTTTTAATTTTTTATGCGTGAAAAAAGCTCAAAAAAAGGAGAAAGGCGTGATGTATGTATGTCGGCTTGTCGCTCTACATTGTCGCTTAAAAAAATTACACATAACTTATGTAAATTGTAGTTAGGAAAAGTTCAATAAATTTTAGTCTTCATGCCGGAATCGAACCCGCGTGCTCTGCAATCCAGGCAGGCTGCAAACCTAATTTTCTTATTAATATTTTTACTAACATTTATAACATGTTCAAATTTAAATCAAAAATGAAACTTAAGTAGGTGGAATACATTATAATACACACTCACATTATATTTCACTTCAATTAATACCTTTAACGGTCTCGCAGCCACCGGAATAATCTAATTAAATATCGTCTTCACTACTGTACTAACTACTTTTTTAATGATACACAACAGTAGTCAAGTTTGGGGGGTATGCTCGAGTTATAAGTTGTTGGAGGCGCACGAAAAAATTCTCACGGCGAATGAATGGTGTTATTCATAGTTGAATCAGTGCGGTTATTGGGTTTTATGTTGTCTTAAGCTGTTGTGGTCATATACAGGCTGTTCCATAACTAGCGAAATATGTTTTTTCTTTTTTGATCAATTCTAAGGCCCTGTACCAAAATTGCGATGCGACGTCCATCGTAAAAATCTCGAGCTCGTACGTCGCATAGCAAGAAGTTGCAAATTGATACACATCGCACATTCCTTATATTTCATTCTTCTTTGTTTCGCCGCCTTGTAAATCGCTTCGCAGATTTCTGCGTCGTAGTTTTCTGCGATGCGAATTCCTATCGGGGAATTCGCAAAACAAAACGGGGCTTTGCACACTTTTATGAACAGCCAAAGCGTGTCCAGAAAGGCTCGTATGGCTGTTCATAATGGAGTGCTGGTCCCGACATTAATGTATGGAAGTGAAAGTTAGGTGTGGGAGAAGAAGCATGAAAGTAGAATAAATGCAGTAGAAATGAGAGCGTTGAGGAGCATGGCTGGGGTAAGGCTGAGCGATCGATTGTATAACAGTCTGATAAGAGAAATGTGTGGTTTGAAAGAAGATGTAATGACAAGGATTGAGAAAGGGATGCTCGCATGGTTTGGTCACGTAGAAAGAGTGGATGAAAGGAGACTGACAAAAAGGATATACATGGCGAAAGTGAATGGAGAAATGGGAAGGGGAAGGCCTAGGCGGATCTTTCATAATCAAATTGAAAGTCTATTAAATAAGGGCCAGGTCAAGAGTACCCGAAACCGACGGGCATGCATGAAGAGATTGATGAGATTGGATGAAGCGAAAGAAGTATGTAAGGATCGTAGCAAGTGGAAAGAAGTGATCTCTGCCTACCCCTGTGGGAGAAAGGCGTGACATATGTATGTATGTATGTATGAATTCCCATCGCGCCAATTCGCAGTTATGTGTACGGGCTCTAATAACCGCCGATTACTAGTTTTGTTATTACAACGTTTTTTTATCAAAAGTTTGTTAATAAATTGCCTATATACGAAGAAAAATAGTTCCAAAATAATATTTCGAATTTTGTGTCCAGGATTCGATTCGAACCCACTCGGAACCCTAGTATGCCACTATTAATTGTAATTTAATAATGTCAAGAAGGTAGAGTTGGGCACCCGTCATTATAAGCATGCTGCGCACTCTCTCATTCTCCCTTGGACACACAGCTTTTCGATGACGTTTTGACGATTCATAAGTGTATTGTAATCATACCAGCGGGCCTACCGCCTAACTCGATTGCTGATGATAGCTATATTGCAATGCACTCCTTACGGCTATAGCAGCCATCCTGAATTTTTAGGCGGCACGGATTTTGTGCCAAATTCATACAAAATCATTCGGTGATCATTCGTTCAAAGCTATCGTTGATAGTTTAGGTACATATGGTGCAAAATAACAGCTTGACGTCATAAACTATAGCTCTTGCTTTAGCAATCGAGTTAGGCGGTAGGCCCCCAGATAATAATAGGAATAAACTATAATTTCGATTTTTATCTAAACATTATAACAAATGTTAGAAAAATTTGTAAGGGGTCCCCCACCCCCCTTACAAATTTTTCTATTTGTTGAGAGCCCCTGTCTCTGTCGTGGATGTCGTACAAGGTGACTAACTGCCGCACTTGGAGACGTCAATTAAAGTTAATGTGTACCTACTAAATATCGAAAAACTAGTCGTTATTCTTGCCGGTCTAGATTTAAATGATTTTTTTGACATTATTTAGGTAGGTACTCATTAAAGTTGATTGACGTCTCTAAGTGCGGTAGTAAGAGCTATTAAAAAAAACAGGAATAGGCAGCAGCGTTCCTGGTGCGCCATCTAGCAAATTACTGAGTTAAAGTTCCCGTAGAATGGCAATAGGCTCGCCACCTATTACATGAGACATGAAGTCAACTGACGAAACGCTGGTTTTAAAACCACTCTGTCTGCCCCTTAGGGGATAAAGGCGTTATTTATGTATGTAAGGTTTTGGGTAAAACTAATTCAAACAGTCCGAAATCACAGTAAGCAAACTAGAACAGCCTGTAGGCAACGGCGGGCGCGTACGGTGGGACCGTCCCACGGCCGGGGTTCGATTCCCGTAATGAGTCAGTGGGTAGCGCTCGTTCCTTCATTCATTTGGACGAGTAATTGATATCTATAAACTCATTACGAGATTTAATTGACGCAGTTCAAATCATAATTGACATTATTATTGTCCAGGAGGAGGAGAAGCGATGTTCGCCAAGGCCGGCCATTGGATGGGTGACCAATAATTTAATATTTCTAGTGCTTCGGAAGGCACGTTAAGCTGTTTGAACCCGGTTGCATCTACAGTCGTTAAAACCCACCAACCCGCACAGGGTCAGCGTGGTGGGTTATGGCCCATTCTTCCTATATTCTTCGATCCATAGGGACCCAGCAGATTAAAGTGCTGCTGATGATGATGATGGTGATGATATTATGCGATGAGGGACGTGAGACTATGATAAACATTCATATATACCTCTCACCTAAGGGCACATGTGAATTAACACCCACGTCCGCGAATTAAATCAGTACCCATGTAACAGGGGATGCGCCTATTGGCATCTTTCGGGCACGTAAATCGCAGTTCATTGCTAAGTGGTACTGCCCATTACTCGTCATTGTCTTAACCCTTAGTCGCCTTGTACGACCAGTGGGAGAGATTGGAGGTGGTGACAATTGTATTCTGCTCTGCCGTCACCACACGGCTTTGATAAAGATGCGTGGATAACGATTTTGTATTTTGAATTCTTTCATCAGTAGCACCTTTCCTTTGACGTATGATGATATTATGTCTTGATGACCTCTGACCGACAGAAATGGAAGAGGAAACATACTCAGCCGACCCCAGATAACCTGAGAACATGATAGAATGTTAAAGTACTATCGGAGTAAGTTAAGCGAAACACCATCACATCGAAAGGCGAAAAAAATGCAAAAAATGTTGTATGCAAACACCTCATCTCCATAAGTAATAATCTACATAAATAGCGCTTACAAATGTATATTGAGTGGGGGTGATAAAAACATAGTTACATATGTGAGAACACTTGCTAATTGAGTTTCTATCTCACCCTCAACTTAGTAGCGGTAAGGCCATAGCTTGAACTGTTAATCATCATGACATGACGACCGCCTTGGTCGAATGCTCAGATTGCTGGGTATTGGCCAAGAGGTCCCGGGTTCGAATCCTGGTAGGGGCAAACTTTGTGATGACCACAAATGTTTGTTTCGGAGTCATGGTTGTGTATATGTTTATGTAGTATATTTTCAACATTTATATACATAATTATGATATTAAAAATATGTCCGTCATCTAGTATCCATAACACAAGTGCTTAGGCTACTTACTTTGGGCTAGATGATAGGTGTGAGTGTAAAAATATTTATTTATTATTATTTATTATTTATCAGTAGGTATATCATCATCATCGTCATCACCAGGCCTTTTAATATTGCTACTCAAGGACAATAGGCCAGTTCTGATTGGCAGGTATGACTGCACATGCATCAACGCCTTACGCCGTGCCTACCGAAACGCGGACCTGATAGTTAATTTGTGGTCACCGATCCAATGACCAGCTTTGCCGAACTTTGATTACTGCCTACCGAAGAAGTTTCGTTAGACGATCAGCCTCGTTTGTAACTATTGATAGAGTGCAAAGATTTTGGTGGTGAGTGTCTTGGTTGGCCGAGCGGTTTAGGCACCTGCCCGGATTGCAGTGGACGCGGGTTCGATTTCCGCATGAAGACCATAATTTTTGGAACTTTTTCTAACCACCAAAATCTTTGTACTAATTTTTCTAACATTTATACATACATACATAAATCACGCCTATATTCCCGAAGGGGTAGGCAGAGGTGAAACTAGCACCCACGTTTCGCCAATTATGTTAGGTCCCATGTAATAGGTTGCGAGCCTATTGCCATTTATCGGGCACAAAAGTCGCAGTACATTACAGTACAGTCCTCTTATACCACCTAGCAATAGCATTGCTAGGTGGTATAAGAGGAACTCATCATTGATTTATCCTTAGTCGCCTTGTACGACACCCACGGGAGAGATTTGGGGTGGTGACAATTGTATTCTACTCTGCCCTCACCACACGGCCCATTTCGTTTCTAACATTTATATTATCTTAAAAATAAAATCGATTGTATTCATAGAGTACTGAAATTCGCCTTTTCCTGGCGTGCTCATAGGGTGTTGGTATGCGGTAGAAAAAGGGAAGATCTTCTTCCAAAACAAAAGGCCAAACCAAGTAGCTTATCTTTATGAACGCATAGAAGACAACAGTATCATACTACCTTATTGTTTTCTCTGTAATACGTCAGTTTCGTGCATTTTCCCCCGAACACAGAAACGCCACTCAAAGTTTGAGGCCTGCTTAACATCTAAGTGTTGCCAAAATTGACGTTTCTCCATACAATTCTGACAGGCTTTGTCCACTTAACTTTACAGCAGTGCTTAAAGTTTGAGTAGCGTTTCTGTATTAGGGGTATGTATTCTATGCGATCCATAGACTGGCCACTTGGCGAATTATTCCGATCTGTCACCCTGCTCTGTCTCCCCGGGGTGACAGACAGGACAATAAAGTTTGATCTGTCCCCCTGCCAGCGATGAGGGGACAGTTCGAACTTTATTTTATTTTTAATGTTTGATGTGTCCCCCTATCGGTAAAAGGGGCTAGGGGGCAGCTGTCTCCAAAACACCGTTATTCAATAACCAGTCTCAGGTCTATTTCTATCCGCTTCCTATAACTGCTGGCCAGAGACAAAATCGACCAGTCTGTGTTTAGAGATTCGCGAACCGTGACGACTCATGACTCAAGGCACGGGTCAACGCTCATGCGAGGTGCGTGGGAGCCTCTTTTTATGGCCTTTTGTTCGCTCCTTGAGAAATTGTGTCTCAGTAGAAAACTGAGGTGGATCCATTGAGTTAAATGGTTAACTAGAGACGCTATGCCAAACAAAAATATTCTCCCAACTCGAAGCTTTGAGCACAGTTTTCTCGCGACCAAAACATCGTAAGCGCCCCCGATTTCAAGGCGCTTACGCGTTTCATTATACTAAATAGTTGATGATCTGCACCGCAACGCACGGACTACAATTCCTGTTTGCGGTGTCGTTTCTATAACGCTAGTAATAGTAGTTCAATGGGTGAATCGAAAATTGTGACGGTTGCAAACAAGCATGCCGCGTGGTGACGGCAGAGCAGAATACACTGTCGCCACCCCTATCTATCTCGCAGGTGTCGTACAAGGCGACTAAGGATAAATCAGTGACGAGGAATGGGCAGCAGCGTTCCTGTTATACCAACTTCCAATGTTCTGCGCCTTATGGGCTTGCCACCTTAGTACATGGGACCTAACATAATTGGCGAAACGTGGGTGCTAGTTCACCTCTGCCTGCCTCTTCGGGGATATAGGCGTGATTTATGTATGTATTATTTATCTTCAGTTCCTCCGTGGCCATGGCTATCACTCAAAAAAAATCGTATTTATAAGACATTCTAACTAACATTTGAGCGAAGGGTTTGACCTCTTTGGAGATAAAAACTGATGATTAATAGGCAGCACTGCAGCGTTGCTCTTGTACCACCTACCAATATGCTGCGGTTTACTTGCCCGATACATGGCAATAGGCTCGCCACGTATTACGTGGGACCTGACTTCATTGGCAAAAAGTGAGTGTTTAATTCACCTCTGCCTACCCCTTCGGGGTTACATGCGTAATTTACGTCTTATTTTTTTAATTTATGTATGTCATGTAGCTAGCTGGTTTAAGAGTAATGTCGCTGTTGTATTCAGGACCAATTTCGTCCATAGACCTTGTAGGCAATTCAGGTTGTCGAATAGCATTACCTTCCAAGTGAGGGTCTCATCAAATTTTATTGGGATTGAAATCTTTTATTCTCTTAAAAGAGGCCGAGGGTGCCACGGTGCCGTCGGGCCGTAAGTGGGAAAAACTGACGACGTAAAACGAAAGGGGGTACATCGCTTTTGTTGTCACTATTAGGGTGTAAATGACCAGATTGTATTTTGAGATACTACCATTTAATACTACAGAGAACAAGAGGTCGGAAAATAATTTAAAAACTGGACCCCACTCACGGTATGGACAACCGCCCGGATCGCAAAGGGGAAAGGACGGGGGTTCGATTCCCGTATTAGGAAACAGTTTTCCGAAAATCTACTTAATACTTATACTTACTTACTGCCGCACTCAGAGACGTCAATCAACTTTAATGAGTACTTAAAGTAAAAAAAAATCATTTAAATCTGGACCATACACCCGGCAAGAATAGCGACTAGTTATGAACTGTCATTTTTTGACCTTACGTACTTATTAATTAACGTTATTTGACGTCTCTGAGTGCGGCAGTTACTTACTACAAAAAAATCTCAATTCAAAACTAGTCGCTATTCTTGCCCGGTGTACGGTCTAGTTTTGATTGACATTTTTTGTATTAGGGCTCGAGTTCACCAACACGTAAAACAAACGATTAAAAGTTAACCGTCTAATCTCGAAAGTTCTTTCATACAGTATAATGTCAAAAGACGACGGTTAAATAATAGATAAAAGTATAAATGGTTAAATTTGACGGCCGCCTTGATCGAGTGCTCAGATCGCTGGGTATTGGCCAAGAGGTCCCGAGTTCGAATCCTGGTAGGGGCAAACTTTGTGATGACCACAAATGTTTGTTCCCGAGTCATGGTTGTGTATATGTTTATGTAGTACATTTTCAACATTTATATACGTAATTATATTAAAAATATGTCCGTCATCTAGTATCCATAACACAGGTGGTTAGGCTACTTACTTTGCGCTAGATGATAGGTGTGAGTGTAAAAATATTTATATTATATTTATATTTAAATAATAATCGACTGTTTACGTGTTGGTGACCTTTAGCCTACGTGTTGGTGAACTCCAACTAAACTACTCATTAAAGTTAGATGATGTCCCTGAGCGCGGCAGTAAAAGATATTTCTGTTGATCGAATTCCAAAAAGGCGCCACTTAAATACAGTCTTAAGTTTATGTGGTTACAATGTCCGATCTCCGTTAGCTCCGTGGGTTCACATAATACTTTTTACCTTTTTACCGTCGCGATATCCGTTTGTAATTAAGGCAGGATGTGTAGTGTGCAATTTGTTTAATGACAATGCAGGTTTCGATGTATTCGCGAATTAGAGGACTTGATAATACTGTGCCGTGTGGTGACGGCAGAGTAGAATACAATTGTCACCACCCAAAATCTCCCCCGTTGGTGTCGTACAAGGCGACTAAGGAAAAACATTGATGAGGTTTGGGTAGCAGCGTTCCTCTTATACAATTTACTGCGACTTTTGTGCTTGTTAAATGGCAATAGGCTCGCCACCTATTACATGGGACCTAACATAATTGGCGAAACGTGGGTGCCAGTTCACCTCTGCCTACCCCTTCGGGGATATGGGCGTGATTTATGTATGTATGTATGCGAATTAAAGAACTTGTGAATACGAGTATGCCACGGTGGTTTGTTTAAGGGAAAAATCAAAAGTGAAATCCTTACAACCTTTCATGCTCTTCATCATCAATATCACCATCACCAGCCCAGTCCCCAATGCTAGGGTACCGCGTTCCCTACAGTTTGTCAGGTTTAAATCAAAGGTGAGATCCATTCAGCCAAGCTGGCCTCGCCATCATCATCATCATTACTCTTTATGGATACGGATGGAAGAATATGGAATCATCGCGCCCTTTATGCATGTAAGAATATAGTAGGCAGAATGGGCCATAACCGTTCATGCTGGCCCAGTGGGAATTCGTGGGTATTAAGTATTAACAATTGTAGATGCAGCCGGGACCAACAGCTTAACGTGCCTTCCGAAGCACGGAGGAGCTCGATATAATAAATTTTTGGTCACCCATCCAATGACCGGCCTTAGCGAACATTGCTTAGTTTACGCAATCGCAGACCAATGCTGCGCTAGTGAGATTTATTGCATCAGGATATTATTATTATTCGAAATGTTTCTGACCTCATTTTCTTTGTGTAAGCAATACACCATCTAAATTAGGCTACCTGCTTCAAACGTGACGTAATTAGTCCATTTTTTGCTGCAACGAGGGACAACTAACAACCGAATGAGGGCGTGGGTAAATCGACTCAGGCGCATGTCGCATTTGAAAAACGAACAGTCCAATGCCCGAATTTTTTATTGCAAGGACTTCTCCATTAAGGAGCTCGCTAGCGCAGCGGCATAGCGCGCTTGGGCTGCGATTGCGTAAACTAAGCAATGTTCGCTAAGGCCGGTCATTGGATGGGTGACCAAAAATGTATTATCTCGAGTTCCTCTGAGCGTCTGCAGTCGTTAATAAGCATCAACCCGCACTGAGCCAGCGTGCGCCCAATCTCCCTATATTCTTCCATCCATAGGAAGGCCCGTGCCCCAGCAGTGCGGGCATTTAAGGGCTGGTGATAATGATGATGACTTCTCCATCACACAGGCCAATCAAAGTGCCGAACACACCACACGCACTAGATACACCAGAATATCCCAGCCCCGACTCATCCCACGGGTGTCGTAAAAGTCAACTAAGGTGGATTGCCCGTTGTAGACCAGTAAACTCCTTGGGGCACCCGAATAATGGAGCGCAAACCACCAACAACAGCATACACAAAGCATTGGTATCAGGCAAGTGACTGTCTAACCTATAAGTCCTAAGGCATAACCTTGAGAAGTGTGGATTGGAACGTTGTCATTCCCATCACTCTCTCCGTTTATCGGTCTCTCGACATGGTCCGTTCCGTCTTATTTTCCTACCTATATTCATTATTCATTAGCACCTTTACGGTGTGATGGATATGAATCAAAAGGGAGTGGATTGCTTGACGTCTGACTGATATGAATGGAACAGGAAACTTACTGCGCCGACCTAAGATAGACTGGGCAGGAAGAAGAAGTTAATTATGAGGAATGCTGCTGCCTCACTCATCACTGTCTTTATCCTTAGTCGCCTTGTGCGACACCCACGGGAGAGATGGGGGTGGTGACACTTGTATTCTACTCTGCCGTCACCACAGGCTTTGCAGAATACTTTAGTCCATGTTTTTTAATAAGGGCGATTTAGTTTTATCCGTTGGTTTTGAAGCAATCTCATCGTCTCCTCGTCCTGACGCGTAAATCAGAAACTATACAACAACTTTCTAAAGCGTCTGCGTTCTGCAACCTTTATTAAGCATTTACAATTATGCGGAGATGATCCTAACCTCGAGGTAAATGTCAACAATCGTTTTTAGCGCGTCTGTCCCCTTCACTGCCAGGGGTGTCGCTGGGAATATTCAATACGATATTCTTGGATTACCCGATACAAACATACATACATAAATGCATACGTCACGCCTTTCTCCCGCAGCTACGATGCTTACATACCTACACAAATCACGCCTATTTATCCCCGAAGGTAGGCAGAGGTGAATTAACAGTCACTTTTTTGGTCCCGTGTGAAAGGGGGCGAGCCTTTTCCCTATTGCCGTATATCACATTATGTCATTCGAAGTATTTATATTGCTAGGTGGTTTATAAGCTCGGAGTTCCGAGTTTATAAGGAACACTGCTGCTCACTCCTAGCTGTTTTTGGGCTGAGGTTGGGGCTAGTGATAATTATTAATCTATTCTGCTTAGCTGTCCCCAGTACAACACCATACTTTTATTCTCAGCTGTAATAGGTGATAAGGGAGACTGAAAACCAACATTATTTCTACAAACAGTGCAATGAAAATAATAATATGTAATTAAGAATTCAAATAATGTATTTTTTGCGATCATTTATTCTTATGTAATAAGGAACTTCTTCTTCTTCTTATCGTGTCGACAGCAAACATAAACTACGTCCGCCCACAATATAAGGAACTGGGGGTCTACCGCCTAACTCGATTGCTGATGATAGCTTGATAGCAATGCATTGGTTATGGCTATAAATTTAGCTAGCAACCATCTGGAATTTTTAGGCGGTACGGATTTTCTTCCAAATTCATACAAAATCATTCGGTGATCATTCATTTAAAGCTATCGCTGATAGTTTAGGTACATTTGGTGCCAAATGACAGCGCGACGTATCTAATAATAAAATAGTCATAAAATATAATTATTATATTATTTTTAATTCATCTTAATCTGTTATAATTACTAACACTATTAAATTTATTATGTTACTAACACTACTATGGATTCAAAAGTCTGAAAAAAAAATGTTTATTATTATTATAAACTTTAGCTTTTGCTTCAGCAATCGAGTTAGGAGGTAGGCCCTCTGGAATGTATGGACACAAAGTCTGAAATTAATTAATTTCATTTCATTTTGATTATTTTTATTTACCTATTTGCATGTGCCAACCCTAGCCGGTGCGCGGTGCTTGCATAGCACACGGCTACAGGATAGAATGGTGGGAAACGCTTCAATCTTCGGACTAGATTTATTGTTGGAATCAATATTTACCTAGGGCAACGGAGAAAATGCCATAACATCCTCTCTCCCATTTATTTGCCGTTGAAAGGGAATAATATAATAAGGAATGAGGGTGGTACGTAGAAGGAGCTCGCTAGCGCAGTGGCATAGCGCGCTCGGCCTGCGATTGCGTGAACTGAGCAATGTTCGCTAAGGCTGGTAATTGGATGGGTGACCAAATATTCATTATATCTCAAGGTCCTCCGTGCTTCAGAAGGTACGTTAAGCCGGTGGTCCCGGCTGTATCTGCAGTCATTAATAGTCACCAACCCACACTGGGCCACCGTGGTGGGTAATGGCCCAATATCTCTATATTCTTCCATCTATAGGGAAGGCCTGTGCCCCAGCGGTGGGGACATTAAAAGTTTACGAAAAGACGTAAAAAACGCTGTGAACTTAACAAAAAAAATCGGCCGCCCATCTTTACCCGACCATTGAAAAGGTCGCTTCGTTTTCGATACCGAAGGGCGCGCTTTAAACAACACCACAGAGCACCTTATGCAATATATAGACTTGTATTCACTTTCAATTTCAACCGTTCTCAAGAACCCTATCGCACCATAGATATACCAATAAACAACATAGTAGATATCTACCAACGAACTGTCATCAGCCAAACCAGATAGAAACCAACACCATAAACCGGTACAGAGGACATCGCACCATAACTAACAACGCTTAAGGGAAAATACGCCTTAACCCGCAGCGTTAGAGTCCAAACACGAATTGCAACCCCCAGACACCTGTGAACAGAAAAACTGACCAAAAAAACTACACCAAAACAAGACCGACCTCTTGAAATCAGGTGCATGACAGGGGACAACTTTATTCTGCCACCGGCGTAACGAGACACATTCAAAATTAAACCTTATTTCGTACAACATAAGAGCGCCCAGCTGTCTCTCCGAAGGCTCGCGATACGCTGGCCGAAACAGCATGGCGTTTTCGATGATTCCCACAGCCGAACCGTTTTGAGTTTTAACTACAGCGGAACAACGTTCATTTTGCTATCACAACAGACGCTAGGGGAATGATTAGAAAAAACGGGTCAAGATGCTACCATTTTTTTTAATTCGTAACGTAATTTGTCGGAAGTTAGGGTAAACATTCATTTTTATTGTTCACATCTTTGTTAAAACAAACGTTTTATAGCAACCAAACTTGGGTGTGTGACTGCCTTATTTTTTCAAAAGCCTATCTAAATTTTTATATTCATATTGGAAACTTCATGTACCTACTCTTGGGAAACAGGCCTTTCCTATGGATGGAAGAAAATAGTGTTGTGTAAAAATAGTGTGAAAATTCAAAGATTTCGAAAAATTATGCGGGAATCAAACCTTAATTTTTCGAAATTCTTTTTCTAACCACCAAAATCTTTGTACTAATTTTTCTAACATTTATATATTGTTAAAATTAAAATCGAATAGTGTGAAAATAGTCTTAGTGAGTGGAGATCGAGACGAGACCAAAAACTGAAATACATCTTGAAATCATATAATTTTTCATACCATAAATTATTGTTCCTACCATATTATTATTATTTTTTATACTTTTTTAAACCATAAAATCTCGCCAAAAAACTCCACAATGATTATAATATGCCTGTCATATTCATAAAAATATTTCTCTATCCTTTTCGTACTTAACACGTTGACGGGCAGTAGCGCCGTTAACTGCCGCACTCAGAGACGTCAATTAACTTTAATGAGTACTTAGTGTCAAAAGAATTCATTGAAATCGCGACCATAGACCCGGAAAGAATAGCGGCGAGTTTTGAATTCTCAGTTTTTGACATTAAGTACTCATTAACGTTATTTGACGTCTCTGAGTGCGGCAGTAAGAGTTAAAAACAATACGACAGTACGCCTGCTGACGTCCAAGATTTGACTTGTTTAAATTCAGTACGCCTTAGGCCGTTTGATTTTCCATACTTTTTTTTTTACAACGAAGGGCATGTTGTAGTGTCACCGCAAAAGGATTTTTTTTCTTTTTTTTTTGGTTTTCGTTTTCATACTGTACACAGTTTTATGACACGTCAAAATACACACACACAGATGGAATTCCGTTCCGCCTTCCCCACACAGTACGCTCGTGGGCGTCGTATTTTCATACACTGCGGGCCTGCTTCACAATCGACAAGTAAGTTCTAAGTAGCTTACTTCGCAGATCATTTCACAGTGGTAATATGTAATTTATGTCAATTGAACTGCCAAGTAAGCTACTTCGAACCTACTTGTCTATTGTGAAGTCGCGTAGTGTGCATCTGCGGACTACGCTTTATTATTGTTTAAAATATTCAATTCAAGTCTCGTTGATCACAACTTAGGTTTGTTGTGAACATAGCTTTTCGATTTTGAAACCAAAAATGAATTTATTTGCAGATGGCGCCCGGAGATCGGTATGAAAAAGAACAACAAAGATTACTAGAATTGTTCAACGAAACTTCAACTCCTGAATCCAGTCAAGATACATATGCTGATGACGATGATGGGGAATATATTTTATTTAAGATTAATTAAGTTAAATAAATAAGTTTAGGTCAGTTTCATGTAAATGCTGTGCACCATTGTAAATGGGCACAGATATATAAGATGTATTAATTCTAAGTAATCTAAGTATGTTTTATATCTGTTGTCTGTAATTGTGCCATAAATAAATAAATAAATGTGGATCGGACAAGGATTATCAGCTTATCCAGGAGATAATTCGTCGAGTTCTGAGGATGCTGAGATGATGCTTAGATGGTTATGTGAAACATTTAGAACATTTATATAATTTTGTTCTTTGAGTTGCTTAGGTATGTTTTGTTTCAACAAAGTCAATAAAAAAGTAATATGTTATTGATTAATCTATTATAAAAGTAGATTGGTTTAATTTACTAAAAACTTTGAGAATTTTTATGTTTTGGTTTAAGATACATTTATGAGCAAATTATACATTGTAAAAGAATCTGATTGCATTTCTTTCTTTATTAGAACAATTTTCCACATTTACATTTTGGTTTCATTATATTAATCAAGTTTACGCCTATAGTATAGGCGTATAAGCCAAATGCTTAGTGAACTTTAGTTGCAATATGACACAACGTCCATGGGCGTAAGCGCCTACAGGCGTACCGTAGTATTATTGTCCTCTATGAGGCGTACGTACTGTCATCCATCCACATTTTTAATACAGTCGCACAGTGACACTATGTCTATAGGCAATGTATGAAAATTTGTAGTGTCATAATAATTATAAGGAATAACACTGAAGTTTTTAGTGTTCATCAACGTGTTAAAATCCCGCCAAAAATAGTCACACAGACCTAACTGAAATCACATTGGGCTGTGACAAAAATACAGATAAAATATCTTATGTCAAATCGATTTTTGAAACTTTTTTCTTGACATTCATCCAGGGGTCTTCAGACGCATACATTTTATTCTATGTCTTTAGTTTCATGTTTCTTGAACATTTTAACGCATCTAGAGAGTGCTTGGCGCAAATTGACTATTACATACTGTGCTTACAGACTTCAGGATGGCTGATGAGGTGGCGAAGGCCACTATAAAATGATTCTCAACGTTAAGCACATCATAACACTTTTATTTTAAAATGATTTGTCATATTTGAACATCAACACGGATGGTTGTGCCACAAAATAAAACCACCAATAACACACTGCAAAAGTCAACGCAAATTTTTGACTTAATGAAACAAAAATTTGACTGACACATGATTTATCTAATTTCTCATAATTAATTGCTTTATAGCCGTGTGGTGACGGCAGAGTAGAATACAATTGTCACCATCCCAAATCTCTCCCGTGGGTGTCGTACAAGGCGACTAAGGATAAATCAGTGATGAGGAATGGGCAGCAACGTTCCTCTTATACCACCTAGTAATAGCAATGTACTGCGACTTTTGTGCCCGATAAATGGCAATAGGCTCGCCACCTATTACATGGGACTTAACATAATTGGCGAAACGCGGGTGAGATTTCACCTCTGCCTACCCCTTCGGGGATATGGGCGTGATTTATGTATGTATGTATGTAATTGCTTTATGCTCCCGCCAAAAAAACCTCACACAGACCTAACAAAAACATATTTGGCTGTGACAAAAATACAGATAAAATATCACAAGCCACAGTGAAAAGAACGCATATGTCACAGATAACAAGAATAAAGTCAGAACTTTAACGGTTCTATGGAAATTCGTTATCTTTCTGCAGGCCTAGCACGGGACGTGGACGAAATCTCTCTCCACTATTTGACAGTGTTTTGTCTCGGTATTAAGTGGGAGTTAGAGCGAGAGGAAAATATTTTCTTTTTCCCGGGGGGATTTTGTCCACGTGTGCTGTAGAGGTTACGGGGTCAGAGGAGTAGTTTTAAAATCACAATATCTCATGTTGACAGAACATTAAACTTAAAGAATTATTACAGTGAAAGGTTGTCTATCCAATAAAGGAGGATAACATAGCGAAATGATGTCATTATATTACGAACTGACATAATCGTAATGAATATTGATGAGCACTAAAATGTTTAGTTGAAACAAAAGAGTGTTCATAAAACTTTGATATAATTTATCTGGGATATTTTATTTCGACCGCCATAAATATTTCAAAAATTCTGCGTTGTTCAATAATAGTTATTTGTTGTACGTGAGTGCAAAGTTGTTTTTTAACCGCGTGCTCAATTTTGATGACCGAGCTAGCGAAGGATTCTAAAATTGAATCACGAGCGTAGCGAGTGATTCAAAAATTAGAATCCTGAGCGATAGCGAGGGAATCAAAAGAGCACAAGGTGAAAAATCTTTGCACTCGAGTGCAACACGTAACTTTTCATCCCCCCCAACGAGGAAATTGCAAAATACAAAAAAAAAATACACAACAGTTTCTGTTTTCACCCAGAAACTTCGACAACACCCTTCCATTAACCCAAACACACTCAACACCCACCCAGAAACACCCACAACATTCACACTCGCAATACACACACTCAGACACACCCAAAAAACACCCATTCGCCCAGAAACACCCACAAAACACCCATTCACCCAGAAACACCCACAAAACACCCATTCACTCAGAAACACCCACAAAACACCCAGAAACACCCAATCACCCAGAAACACCCACAAAACACCCATTCACCCAGAAACACCAACAAAATATCTAATCACCCAGACACACCCACAACATCCATTCAGACATCCACAACTTCCACCCAGTCACACCCACAATACTCACCCATCCATTCAGACACACCCACAAAACACCCATTCACCCAGACACACCCACAAAACACCCATTCACCCAGACACACCTCCAACACCCACCCATCCACACCCGCAAAATTCATCCAAACACACCTGTAAGTACCTGATAAAAATTACCGTCCCTAATGGAGTTCCGAGACGGTCAATCAGCTTGAGTCAAACACGTTGATTTTCTGTATGTTTTTGTTTCGTTGCTAGCGGAAACAAATCAAACAAACCTAAAAAGCTTTTAAATGCTTCACTCAAGCATCAAGCAAGCATTGTAGACGATCAAAATGTTTAAAGCAAGATTGACACCAAGCTGATTTTGACCGTCACGGAACTCCTAAGTTTTAACAAATTTATGACGTGAAAAGAAAATGGCGCGCGCAAAGCAAATTACAAAAAAAGTACACCAAGAAGGTTCCGAGTCTGAGTTTTTAACAAATTAAAATAGGTTGCATGATAATTTGGGCACCATGGAAATAAATAGGTATAATGCTGTTTTGAATTCACAAACTCATTGCACACGATGTTCTAAATTCAAATTTACTTTAACCTCTAGAGGATAAAAACGGCTTTTGCACTCAGATATCGAAGAGCAAAAACGCCTTTTCCGAGATGGTGGGATGAAAAAAATTTTAATTGTATGCCGTGGTGGTTTTATAGTTTTTTTATAAAGTTACATTTTGTTATAAAAAAATTATAACTGCTTAATAAAATGATTATGGTATTATTTTTGCGTAATTGAAAAAATTAAGGCAAATATAGGGAAGTTCAGGCGTGTACTTTTAATTGAACTGACTGTACGTACCACAGATATGTCAATATTATTAAATCTGTGGTACGTACAGTAAACGGCTCTCCAGATTACCCAAAACTGTCTAATTTCTTCAATCGATTGTCAACCTTATCTTGTCGGCAGTAGAGCCAAAAGTCGACTGTATAATTTTACATTTACCACAGATATGTCATTTAATTTATTTGTGGTACGTACAAAGAACATACCATAATAGCACGCTATAAAAACCAATAAGTAGGTACCTACTTTGATTTAAAAACGAACTAATAACTAATAAACTAACTAATCAATAATAATTCACTTATTTCAGATAATAATAGCATAGCCACAATACTAACAAAAAATGGCTAAATCGGCTCGTATGCTGTTGAGGTGGGAGCAAGGGGTATACTTGCTAAATCTCTATGAACGCTACTAAAAGACCTTGGGTATCGAGGGCTTTTGTAAGTTCTACACCGGAACGTGTGTCTAAGGCGGCTCTCACAGGATCTTAAAAAATATGTCTCCTCATAGTCATATTATACTTACTTAATATTTTTTTCCAATAAAATTTTGTGGATTTTTTATGTAATTCTATGTTAAGGCCAATTGAAAATATGGCCGTGTGGTGACGGCAGAGTAGAATACAATTGTCACCACCCCAAATCATTTCCGTGGGTGTTGTACAAGGCGACTAAGGATAAATTAATGATGAGGAACAGCGTTCTTCTAATACCACCTAGCAATAGCAGTGTACCCACTGCGACTTTTGTGCCCGATAAATTGCAATAGGCTCGCCACCTATTAAATGGGACTTAACGTAATTGGCGAAACGTGGGTGCTAGTTTCACCTCTGCCTACCCCTTCGGGGATATAGGCGTGATTTATGTAAGTATGTATGTATGAAAATAAACGCTAACACTTTAGAATAAAGTAGCATTATTATTTAAATCGAAATATAAAAATTATTAACAAAGAAACCATTTTTACAAACTTTTCAAGTTTTAATTTCAATATTATTTTTAGTAATCTAACAAAGAATATTCTAAATAATAGAACTTTAGTAAGCTTGTAAAGAAACATTTTGTAACAGACTGTCAGCTTGACTAAGCAGTCGAAGACAGTTTTTAACAAATAATTTTTGTTTTTTGAACAACAATAGCTACCTACTCAGTAATTTAACTCAATCTTAGAAACTCGTTCCAAGGTTTGCTTTGTGCAAAAGTTTGGTTATTCTTTTGTTAAATATATCAGACCTGCGAAAAAATAATGTGGGTAGGTGGTGAATTCGTTCTTAAGACAAACGCAAACTGTTTCAGCCGCACTTATAATACTAAACTAAAAAAATGATACCAAAGAAATTTGTAGTTAGAAAAAGTTCGAAAAATTATAGTCTTGATGCGGGAATTGAACCCGCGTCCTCCGCGTTCCGGGCAGATGCCTATACCACTCCGCCAACCAAGATAATTTATTATTATAATGTTGAAATCAAAATCAAAATAACTAATTATGATTAAGATTAATTTAGGTACTGCCGTAGTTGTACAGTCAACGGCTCTAAAGACTGCCCAAAACTGTCAAATTTCTTCAATCGATTGTCAACCTTATCTTGTTGGCAGTAGAGCCAAATGTCGACTGAGAAAATTTATCACTTTGTGGTAGTGTGACGTGCTGTTGTCTGTACCTTAGGTAATCAGTTTTCAACTGTATAGAATTCTATTATCCTAACACCCTGAGGTCAATTAACAGCTGATTTCTAAGGTTTTTATCAGCTAGGGAGCAGTAAACCACTATCAGGGGTTTATTGAGTTTGTTTTTATTATTTTTATAAACGTTTTTCCATAATTATGTTACTGATATCTCTGTGTATCGTTATTTTCATCGTTATGCTAAATTTATTTTGAAACGCCATTGTTATTACACACTAAGATACTATTGTTGATTTTACACTTACAATCTAGCAAAGAAAAATAAAGATTATTAATGGAAATATTTAAGATAAATGTAAATAAAAATCCGCTGGCTTACTACGTAAAGTACCTACCTTTTTGTACCAAAGGTTAGAGAAATTTCGTCGTAGTTGGCCGAGTGGTAAAAGAAAGAAACCTTCCCGGAATGCAGTGGACGCGGGTTAGATTCCCGATTCCCTCATTAAGACGGTATATAATGTTTGGAAATCCTGGATAGACTATTTTTAATTATAAAGAAAATGATTTTTAATTAATCAAGATAATAAGGAATTTTTTACCCAGACTTACGACGGGTCCCAAATCAATATTCTATCTACAGTTAAAAGTAAGCTTATTAAAGTTTAGTTGCCTGGCATTTTTTGTTACCTATATTACGATAAATAGGTAACAGAAGTTGCTAAGCAACTTAGCTGTAGTACCTACGTTTATCTTCAACTGTTGGAAGAATATTTGGACCAGTATCAAACGTTCAAGAATGTGCAGCAGAACTAAAATTTTCCCGCAGCAAAGAGTCCGCGCGGGCTTAAAGCCTGGCTGGGCGGCACAGTTACGAACGTATTTTATGTTTATATTTAAATACAATTTAAAAAAGGAACTAAAATCTTCCCCAGCAAACAGTCCGCGCGGGCTTGAAGCCTGGGCGGCTATACACACGATATGATATAGCCATTTATCGCGTTAAATTTACAAAAATCATTGGATTTTTGATAGTTCAAAGCGATAAATGGCTATATCTTTAAGATGTACCCTTATAACTTTATTCAATTCAAGCTTATTTAAGTGTTTAAATGCATCGATTTTTGACTGTTCAACGCGACAAATGGCTATCTCGTAATTAGCGTGTTTCGGTGGCAATGCTAGCCGGGCTGGGCGGCCCGCTCAGCACAGTTTCAGCCCTCACGCGGGCCACGCACGCTCTGCTCCCGGGCCGTAGCGTAGCGATCACGAGCTAACCCTTCCCCCGCTCTCTCCGCACCGCACAGCCTCCGCGTCATTCCGCTCCGAGCGCCCGGACCGAGCAGACGTGCGCGACGCGCCCCGCCCACACCTGTGGCGTAGATAGAGACAGCGCAGTGCGTAGCCCGTCTCCCTCGCGCGTTTCGATTTTTGTTTTTGTTTTGCCAACGGATCGCAGTGGAATACAGTGGCAGTGCTAATGCTGACTAGTGTGATGTGAGTGCTTTCTGGGATTGACGCCTCTCGTGAATGGATGCAGGCAGACGCCGACCGGTTCGCGCCGGATGGCTATAGGACCAGTCTGGACGGATCACTTCCGCCGCTACGGGTTTGTCGTGGGAGTCTCGCCTCGCAGCCTCCCGTAGTGCCTACTGTTAACGACCTTTTCGTCTCGACTCACCTTGTCTTGTCTTCTCGCGGACACAGAAATCTAATAAAAATAAATTGATACGCCACATTCGCGAGGGTAAATCGCGTTACTCGCGCTGCGAAAGGAATCTTTCGGCCCGTAATAGAAATAGGTTGTAGGGGAGGTTTTTCTGTGGATCTAATTATTGGTTTTTCGGGGATATGTACTCACTTAACGGCGGAAATGTGTTTTAGTGACCACTTCGCGAAAAAAGCCAAAACTTGGCCGATAGGGGGCGGGACTATTCGAATTGAAAATTAAAACACAATTTTCCGAGCTATCTTGCCAAGATAATTCGAAAGTTACACATAATATGAATGATACTGTTTTTATATTTCTGTATACAAACGACATCTACCGATCATTTTAGTCAGGTATATAATTATATTAATACTATATAATAATTTAACCCTGTCAATGACGGGGTGTTATCATTTAAAGGCTTATTAAACTAATTCATAAAAAAGAAAGAAGAAAGAAAGAAAAATGGGGTTTTAATTTATTATTAATACATACATACACACAGCGGGGCCTTAGATTAGCACATATACAAGATCAACACTCACCCCCAAATACAGAAAAGCTACTCAAATATTAAGCACTGCTTATAAGTTAAGTAGACAATACCTGTCAGTATTTGTATGAAAAAATGTCAATTTTGACGAGAAGGTAGCGTTTTTGTATTCGAGGGTAAATGTAAATTGCAAATTTTTTTAATCAAAAACCTAAATCAAGAAAAAGAATAATTCAAAAACAACATTAGGGTCGATTCTGACCATGGTTCTCTAAACCTAAGACTAATTTGACAACAGTGTTTCTCTGTCATTCTTAATATAGAATGAAAAGGAGAGACTGATCTTAAATTTAGTTTTAAGTTTAGAGAATCATGTCAGAATTGACCCTAATATCTAGCTTTCCAAATAAAATAACATCTAACATTCACACACATCTTCCAGCTCAAAGTTAGCCTAATCGTTTCTGTTATGGAAATTAGATAATAGAGTTATAATATACATACAAATATTGGAAATATACCAAATACAACCATGAATCGAAGACAAAAATCTGTGTTTATCACACAAACACTTGCCCCTGCAAGGATTGAAACCTGGAACCACTTCTAGCTAGCAATCTGACTTTATAACCAAGCTTGTCATCAAACTAAGCTAAAAATAAAACAATCTACATTTTTAAAATAAAATAACTTTTCAAATCCACATTGATATCTAGCTTAGCCGAGGATACTGATAACCCAAAATCTAAACGATGTTATAAATAACCATTTAAATACTTTATATTTTTAAACCTAAGCCAAAACATAGATTTTGATAAAAACCAATCTCATAGGAACATCTGGCGTGCATTTAACTGATCATTATATTCGTCAAATTTGACCAAAAAAAAAGGTTAAATGCCCATCAAATTAGAATATCATCCTATTTGGAAGGTGTTTAGTCGATAACGTTTTTTTAAAAAGAAAAGCTCCATTTATAATTTCCTGTGTTTTTCATTGATGAATAATCTATCTTTTTGATGTTGATTTATCGTACTGAGTACAAAAGGTTATTCGTTTTTAAATGTTAGAAAAATTAGTACAATTTCTTTGTACAAAAGTTTATTTATTCTTTTATAATAAGACTCTTACGTCCTCAGTTGTTATTGGGCAGTTAGTGAAAAATAGAAAATATAATAATTTCTGTTAAGTACGTAAGTAAGCAATGAAAATATGTAAATTTAAATCGATTTTGACAACCTTCTAAATCTCGAGTAATATAATACTTGGTACAAATAAAGTTATTGGATGTATGCTTCTAAAATATTTATCGGAACGTTTATTAGCTTTATAATCTAAAATCATGCGGTACGAATTGAGTAACCTCCTCCGGTTTTATATATTTTAATATTTTAAATATTTCCCAGTGATAATAATAATATACATACATGCATAAATCACGCCTATATCCCCGAAGGGGTAGGCAGAGGTGAACTAGCACCCACGTTTCGCCAAATATGTCAAATCCCATGTAATAGGTGGCGAGCCTATTGCCATTTATCGGGCACAAAAGTCGCGGTACATGCTTTATTGTGATACATAGAAAATCACCTCTTAGACAAAATAATATGAATCAAAAGGGAGTGGTTTACTTGATGATGTCTGACCGATATCGATTAAGTTGAAACATGCTGTACCGCTCCTATATAAACCGGGAATCAACCGGGAACAGGGCAGGAAGATGAATGATGACGAATGAAAATTATTCTCAATTTTCTTTCAATAAACGTACAATTAACCCCGCGATTCGAACGTGGCTGATTGAATGTTATTAAATTACTCCCCGTCGTAATTAAGCAATACAAACAGACGCATATATTATTATGTATATCGCAACATTGCCGAATTAGAACCAATCGTGGGTACAATTCCGAAACATCTGTAGACAGGTACCTACATTTTGATAATCAATTTGGCTGAAATTCCTGTTTGATCCCTGAAAAGCATTGTGGTTCAAAGTAACATTTAGTTGTAGTGAAATTACATACCAGATACACACAACACTCCAAGCTCCAGTAGCATTTAATTGAAGTCCTATTTAATTGAAGTAAATTACATACAAGGGGGGTTAGACTAGTGGCTAATCTATTCGAACGAATAGAATAAAAATGTATGTAACTGACAATGATATTATATTTAATAATATCACTGGTAACTGACGTATTAGTAGTAATAGAATATTATATTTGATGGCCGCCTTGGTCGAATGCTCAGATTGCTGGGTATTGGCGGTAGGGGCAAACTTGGTGATGACCACAAATGTTTGTTTCCGAGTCATGGTTGTGTATATGTTTATTTAGTATATTTTCAACATACTTACATACATACATAAATCACGCCTATATCCCCGAAGGGGTAGGCAGAGGTGAACTAGCACCCACTTTTCGCCAATTATGTTAGGTCCCATGTAATAGGTGCCATATATCGGGCACAAAAGTGTCGCAGTACATTGCTAGGTGGTATAAGAGGAACGCTGCTGCCCATTCCTCATCACTGATTTATCCTTAGTCGCCTCGTACGACACCCACGGGAGAGATTTTGGGTGGTGACAATTGTATTCTACTCGTATTTTCAACATTTAAATACATAATTATATTAAAAATATGTCCGTCATCTAGTATCCATAACACAAGTGCTTAGGCTACTTACTTTGGGCTAGGTGATAGGTGTGAGTGTAAAAATATTTATTTATTATTTAATATAACATGGCGACCGTCGCTCGTGTCAAATGTAAGAGTGCATTCATACATACATAAATCACGCCTATATCCCCGAAGGGCTAGGCAGAGGTGAATTAACACCCACATTTTATCAATCATCTTCAGTCCTATGCAATAGGGAGCGAGCCTATTGCCGTCTAACGGGCACTTAAATCGCAGTAGGTAATATTGTGCCGACCGACCCCATGGGAATAAATGTATGAATTAGGTACCTAGGTATATTAATATCGGCAGTATTTTTAAGTATGGCAGCAATAGGAAGCTACTCAATTAATACTTCATAGCGTCTAGTTCGGAATTAGACCTCGTATCCCCAATAATTGATACCCGACCGAACCGAGGCAATAAATTTCATAATTAATGCTAAGCTAATATAAACGTTGGATTAACATACTGTGTAATATCGCCGGAACATAATGGTATGTCTCCTGGGCAAATTATAATTATTGCTTGAATTATTAATTTAATAACAATATCTATACCGCGCGCGGTGGAAGGGTTAAGTTATTGATTTTGGGCATGGCTCCTTGGATTTTCTTTGCCAATCTCACACCGCACACACTTTTAATATTGTATATTATGATAATATGACATGTTACAGAAATAACGTACACCATAGTCATATAAAAAGAAAGGCGGCTGCCTTGGTCGAATGCTCAGATTGCTGGGTACTGGCCAAGAGGTCCCGGGTTCGAATCCTGGTAGGGGCAAACTTTGTGATGACCACAAATGTTTGTTCCCGAGTCATGGTTGTGTATATGTTTATGTAGTACATTTTCAACATTTATATACATATTTATATTAAAAATATGTCCGTCATCTAGTATCCATAACACATGTGCTTAGGCTTCTTACTTTGGGCTAGATGATAGGTGTGAGTGTTAAAATATTAAAAAATTAAAAAAATGGCGACATCAAAAATTTCAAATTGTAAAATTTGTTTTAGAATTTTCCATACATTGTGGTGATAGTGATGATGATGATGATTCTTATATCCATAATTATTTATATAGGAAGAATGGGCCATCACACCACGCTGTCAATACCAGAACGCTAATTAACTTGTCAATATTATTTCTCCTACTAACCAGTTTCACGTTGTATGTCAGTAGCTACCCTCGCAATGTAGAAACAAATTTCTGACTACCAAAGCAGGTACTATTACAAATACCGTGCATTAGTTTTTAACTTGGGATTGTTTTTTAATTCACTATTTGATTTTTATGTGATGCCGTGTGGTGACGGCAGAGCAGAAAACAATTGTCACCATCCCATCTCTCCCGTGGGTGTCGTACAAGGCGACTAAATGTACAGACAGCGATGAGTAGTGGGCAGCAGCATTTCTCTCATACCACCTGCCACTATACTGCGATGTATGTGCCCAATATATGGCAATAGGCTCGCCACCTGGGACCTAACCTAGTGTTAATTCACCTCTGCCTTACCCTTCCGGGATATTGGCATGATTTATGTATGTATGTATTAATAATTGAAGTATACCTATTTATCACAGCAAACGTCTCTAAATAAAGTACTTAGAACTTTTTTAATATTTACTTGGATTAAAAACATTTGTACCTACTGATTCGGCTCAATCGAAAAAGCGCCTTTGTTGGTATGTCACTGAGTCGCTTTTTAGCCGTCAAAACTCTCAACAACTCATAATTGGACGTCGCTATGTAAATAGGAACCAGTGCCCGGATCCTAAATGTGTTGGTTGGTTCGCGGGAATAACACCGTGGGCGGCTTAGCTACTTTTCATTACAATTTTAGTTAACAATTATTTTGTTTAGGCCGGAATGAGAAGGACCCGGGTTCGATTCCCGCATCAATAAAAATTAATAATATTTTTTTGAACTTTCTTTGACCACAATAATGTTTGTATACAAATTTTTCTAACATTTATATAATGTTCAAATTAAAATCAAAACAGTAAATAATTTTGCCTTTCGTGTGTTTTTGAGCTCTTATTTACAAGATTTAATAAGACTGACATTATTAACTTACCTATACCCTCAATTTATGCATATGATAAGGCCGTGTGGTGACGGCAGAGTAGAATACAATTGTCACCACCCTAAGTCTCTCCCGTGGGTGTCGTACAAAGCGACTAAGGATATATCAGTGATGAGGAATGGGCAGCAGCGTTCCTCTTATACCACCTAGCAATGTACTGCGACTTTTGTGCCCGATAAATGGCAATAGGCTCGCGACATTTATATGGGACCTGCCATAGTTGGCGAAACGTGGGTGCTAGTTCACCTATGCCTACCCGTTCGGGGATATAGGCGTGATTTATGTATTTATGTATGTATAACTAGTAGCGAAAAGTGTCCATAGCTATATTTACATACATACCAGTGGCGGAGCGTCCATATAACCCGATTCCCAACAGCCGTACCAAACGAGCGAGCATAAAAAAATCATTACCATAATTCAAGTACAATACCATTTTATAAGCAAATAAAAAAAATCCATCAATATAATCTTATCATAACAGTATTAAACGCGCGCGAAACAATATGCAACACAGGTACATACAATTCGCTCCCGCTCTCTAGATTCCTTCAACTAACTCGCTAAATATCGAGTTATGGACGCCTGCTATACAGCGCCTGCACGCACACAGACAAGCGTAGTCTTGTCAGGCGCACGCAACGCGAAATAGTACCTAAAGTCTGCCTACAAGCCGGCATCAAGCCGGCATTTCGGCAGCCTACGCGCTTATGCATCGATACACTACGACACACGCACACATTAGTAATAAACTCCCACGAAAACAAGTTCCGTCAAAAGTAAATATTTTAGATCTTATTGCAATAGCCATAAAAGCGGAATTTCTCTTGTGAACTGCACTCAATATCGCGGTCGTGCGCCGCTCCTGCAAGCCGCTCCGGACCGGGTTGAATCGTCCTTCCCTTATTAACACGGCTTTTGTTTGTATAATGATCTCTCTTTCTGGCTGTATAAAACAAAGCACAAGCACGCAAAAGTGGCAACGTAGTTCTCCGCTTCGTCACTAGATGGCGTTGAACAGTTGTAGCCGTGTCCTAGCAGGCGGTGTTAAAAGTTAATGCTTAAACCATAAGAGGCTTCATATAATTGTGGCTTGCCTAATTTGTTTTTTCACGCCACGCCACTGATACATACATACATACATAAATCACATACCTATATTTAATTTAATTAATTTTCTTTCATCACCTTCACTCGCTTTTCCTATATTTTCTAAGGTATATCGATAAGTTCTGAAACATTTTGTACACTCACTTCAAAAGCGCGAACATTTATTTAAATATTAGTCGTTTAGTAAGAAAACGGTTAGAAAATTGCTAAGAAAATTCCTAATGAAAGATTTGTCACAGTAAGGAAATGGTTAGAGAATTGCTAAGCATTCCTAATCGTGTTTTTAAAACGACATAGCTTTCGTCGTAGTCAAAGATGTTTTTCGATATTAGTAAGTTTTCAGATAAAAATACACACGTTACTCATCTGAGAATACGGCAGCACTGATATGTCGCTTTTTTTGGTGGTGGTTAATTTAAAAAAATCAGTGATGAGGAATGGGCAGCAGCGTTCCTCTTATACCTACCACCTAGCAAAGTACTGCGACTTTTGTGCCCGATAAATGGCAATAGGCTCGCCACCTATCACATGGGACCTAGCTTTGACGATTCATGAGTGTATGTTATCATACCTTATATGAATAAACCATATTTTCATTTTCATTTTCATTTTCATTTTCATTTTCATTTTCATTTTCATTTTCATTTTCATTTTCATTTTCATTTTATAATTGGCGCAGCGTGGGTGCTAGTTCACCTCTGCCTACCCCTTCGGGGATATAGGCGTGAATTATGTATGTATGTTAATTTCCTATAGTGATTCGCCCTGAGGTAATGGTAGAACAGAAGACAACTGTCACCATCGCCTATCCTTCCCATGGGTCTCGTACAAGGCGACTAAGGGTTATAATCCTATGAAAAATTGTACTTAGAAAAGTTCCAAAAATTATAGTCTCGATGCGGGAATCGAACCCGCGTCCTCTGATTCCCGTATCAAATCTATAAAATATTCCCTTAGTTGGGTCATATTCCCCTAGTTGTAGAAAAAGAGGTTGTTTCACAGAATATCTAGAACGATCTAGAAGGCAAAAAAAATACAACGCCATTGGTACGAAGCCAGATATATCGTAATAATTTCGGCGCATAACCGTTTTGTCCCAGATTCTTTACTTCCTGTCTATTGTCTCGACTCCATCTTGCGATGCGGTGGAAAAAAGATTTGATTTTCTTCCGCAACTACTGCACATTTGCGTGCTACCCCCATTTAGGCTGCCAAGATAATATCTTGAAACTTAACAAGATTACCTATGTCGTAACAAAACTATTGGGGATTAACTTAGCCAAGCCAAAGAGCCAGGATACAATTTAAACGAGATAATTTACTTAAAATAAAAAACTTTAACTCATTTAACTGGCGTAGGTAGGTAATTATTTAGGAAGAGCAGAATACAATAGTCACCACCCCCATCTCTGCTGCGGTTGTCGTACAAGGCGACTAAGCAGAAGTTAATTCCATTTTAACATTTTAATTTCCAATCAATTAATTCACCACTACTTTATTATTATTATTCTGATTAGTTAATCACTACTTTAATAGAGAAAATGACCTTTTTACGGAATAGTGACGTTACACAGACACCTTTGCTATTTTGGCGTTTTGGCGGAAAGTTTAAATTGCATTATTGAAAACATGTTTTTTCTATCAAAATCGGATAGTAGGTCCCACTCTTTATGTACCGGTGCGAATTATTCGACCGACAACACATCTAACACCAAAACAAAATAAGGTTGGTGCACATAAAATTTGTCCGCTAACCAACCACAGATCAGACACACAGACAAAGCGTCAGAACTCGAATCGACAGCGAATATTGATGTCAACATTTCGTAACACCGACGACCACAGAGAGTCGCACGTAATTGGATCCGACCACAGATAGCAAACAGCCGTTTGACAAATGCCAGAACAAGGCATGGCGGCACCGCCCACTTCGCGACCAAATTTTAACCGCAATCCAGATGTCAACGCTGCGAATACGCTTAGTTACAGTAGATTCAGTTCCTAAGAGGAGTTGGCAGATGGTATAATCTTTAGTCTCCCGGTGACTACGGCCGCTGTAAAGTGATCGAAACGTCGGGTTAATTAATAAATATGCCATACATCTAATTAAACGCGAGTCTTATCCGTAAAAGTTGTTTTATTTCAAATGTGTAGTACTCGTGCAAACATAAGAAAACATTAAATGGTATAGTGTTTTAAATATTGCAGATCGTTAGCAATCCAATGTTAGATACAGATAATACATAGGTACACACATAAATCACGCAATTGTTCCTTGAATTCCGACAGCTGGCAAGCCTATTGATATGTACTCAAATTGCTACGTGGTATATGAGGAACGCTGCTGCCTATTACTCGTCGCTGTCTTGTATTGTATTCTGCTCTGCCATCACCTTAAAAAGAAATAATAAAAAAACTCAAAACAGTAAATATTTCATCTGCCATCGCAATAATAAACGCCTCAAAACAGAGAATATTAACTTTTTTGTTGTTGTTTTGGCTATATTTAAATGTTTTCTTCAACTCTCTACATAAAATATCCACTATTTGATTTTAATTTTAACATTATATAAATGTTAGAAAAATTAGTACAAAGATTTTGCTGGTTAGAAAAAGAATTTCGAAAAATTATGATCTTGAGGCGGGAATCGAACCCGCGTCTTGGGTGGCCGAGCGGTCAGGCACCTGCCCGGATAGCAGCGGACGCGGGTTCGATTCCCGCCTCAAGATCATAATAAAATATCCAACTAAAATTAATAGGCGAATAAGTAAAACTGAGTCTACAAAAATCAGAATCTATCAATGTCCCCTTGAAAAAGCCGAAATTTCGTAAAACTTCGTAGGTAGGTAGGTAATTCAACGAAAGAAGCTATTATAAAATCGACGTCAAAATGTTCACAGCGGCCATTTTGTTTTGCTCAAAAATTGAAATTTAAAGCATTAAACGCCAACGCGAAGTGCAATTACGCGAAATTGTAATCGAAATAATAATTAAACAAAACAAGCTTTTCACTCATGTTCGTGGCCTGTATGCACTCGAGTTGTATACTAGGGCAATTAATTTTTCTTTATACTAATAGCCTGTTTCACAATCGTCGAGTAAGTCCTGAGTAGCTTACTTGGCAGTTTAATTGACATATATATCATATTACAACGGTCAAATGATCTGCTAAGTAAGCTACTCAGAACTTACTTGTCGATTGTGAAACAGGCCCTAGGAGCGGTTATGCACTACGTCCCATCTGAATCCGATCCGAATCCGTGAAAATATGTTCCGTGGTAGCCGCAGAACTATTTCTATGGTAACTTACGCACAAAGTCCGATCGTACAGTCAACTGTACGTTATCATCACCAGCCGCCAACAAAAGATACTTACGCAAAATTATGGGTAAACAATGCATTTAATTTGCTGTAAGTACTGTTACACTATACTCCGAATACAGAAACGCTACTTAAATTTTGAGCACTGCTTTCGAAGTTAAATGGACAATACCTGTCAGAATTTGTATGGAAAAACGTCAATTTTGACAATACTTAATGTTAAGCGGGCCTCGAAACTTTGAATAGCGTTACTGTATTTAGTATGTGAACAAAAATAATTAATAACAGAGAAAAAACGGAACTGAAAAACATAATTTTTCTTAGTGTTCTTGGCAGCAATGAAAACTATATTTAAAATAAGCCCGAAATAATTTGCGTACAGAGCCTTAATTAGTCAATACTTAGTTCTTGTGAAACAACAATAATATTTAATTGTACATTAATATTTCCAACTTAAATATAAGATACGCACCTCGCGACAACTACAATCAGAAACAAATTGAAGTTTTCACTTGAATCTGTTTGAAGGGAGGTTCTTGAAAATAATGTCCTCTAATTTGTTCTGTTATTGGATTTGTTAAGCTTTAAAATATGACTCGCAATATTTATTCAAAATGGCGACTTGAATTTACTCGTTTGAAAGTACACACACACATAAATCATGTCTATTTTTCCCTGATTCCCTTGAGACTGAGGTGAATTAACACCCAAACTTTGCCAACGTTAAGTGGCGAGCTTATTGTCATCTATCGGGCACAAAATCGCTCGTTTCGCCAATTATGTTTAGTCCAAGTTGGCGAGCCTATTGCCATCTATCGGCGAAGTAAATCGCAGTGAACTCAGCTGCCTGTTACTCAGCGCTGTCCGCCTTGTACGACATCCGCAGGAGAGAGGGGTGGGTGTTAATTGTATTATGCTCTGCCGTCACCACACGACGAATGGGCTGACCCAGAGCGGATTGGTGGGCATTAACGACTGATGCACTCGGGACTATCGGCTTAACGTGCTTTCCGAAGCACGGAAGAACTCTTAATAATAAATTTTCGGCCACCCATCCAATGACCAACCTTAGCGAACGTCGCTTAGTTTACGCAATCGCAGGCTAAATCGCCGCGCTATCCAGCTCCCCCATCATACTATACACGGCCAATTAAAAATTCACAACATTTGCAATGGAGATTTTTTATCAAGCACAGTCTTATGAATGGAGTCGGCTACTATAAGATAAACAGGTTTTCGAGGTGCTCATTTCCCACGAAGCTATAAATACATTAAGCACAGGATGCGGTATTTTTTAAGGCATCAAACTTGTTATATAAGATTATATCGGAGCGGGTGAGAGAATTTGTATCACAATATTTTTAAGGATTCGATAAGGTACTAGGTAAGTGGAAACGGTATTTTTTGGTTTGTAGCCGCGTAGGACTGATTAAAAGACGTAATTAAATTAGAGTAGGTACGGAAAATTCCACTTCCTGGTCAGGCAGGGGGTGACATAAAAAATTGTATTTACTTCGGTCGGTAAAACAGAAAGCCTCCGAGCGCATTTTAATCGCCCTCGCCTTCGACGTGCGCGTCAAATAGGTTGCGATCTGAGACACTTTTTGTTTTACCGCCCTCGGTAATAAAAGTACTAGTACCTAACTATCATCATCATCTGCATCTTCCCTATGAATGGAAGAATATAGGGATAATGGCCACGCTTTCCTACTGCGTTTAGTTAGAAATTAACCACCTCAACGTGCCTTTCGAAGCACGAAGGAACTCGAGATAAGAAAATTGTGGTCTATCATCCAATGACCAACTTTAGCGAACATTGCTTTCGCAATCGCAGGCCGAGCGCGCCAAGCCGCTGCGCTATCGAACAATATACATATAATATGTGGTATTAGATCGATTCATCTGTCCGTCCGTTCGCCGTATTAATATCAAGTGGGCAGCAACCGGCCGGATGTAGGCAGTCGTAAGGCTTACAAAAACCGGCCCGAGCGGTTCTCAGCGTTTTCTTTTTGTGTACAAAGTTACATGTAATTGATAAGCGATGCGTCTACGAGACGCAACTAAGGTACTTGGTACTGGGGGCAGCGCGTTTGTTTGGACCAATTTCTAAGAAGCTTCTTCTTCTTCCTTGTCTATCTGGGGTCGGCACAGTATTTTTCTTCTTCCATTTTTTCGGTCAGATGTCATTAAGCCTTCGTTTTTGATTCATATCATCCATCACACCGTAAAGATGCTAGTGATGAATGAATGTTTAGAAAAGAGACGGAAAGATCATGTCGAGAAACCGATGAACGGAAAAAGTGAATCCATACTGCTCAAGATTTTGGCTTAAGTTTTACAGCCGGCCGCCTGCCTGACACCAACCCTCTTTGGGTATGCTGTTGTTGGTGGTTTGCCCTCCACCATTTGGGTGCTCATTGGTGTACACCTGGCAATCTCTTCCTTATTTCGCTTCCAGGCCAGCATAAAAGACCAATGTTTACATACATACATACATACATAAATCACGCCTATATCCCCGAAGGGGGAGGCAGAGGTTAACTAGCACCCGCGTTTCGCCAATTATGTTAGGTCCCATGTAATATAGGTGACGAGCCTATTGTCATATATCGGGCACAAAAGTCGCAGTAGGTACATTGCTAGGTGGTATAAGATGAACGCTGCTGCCCATTCCTCATGAATGATTTATCCTTAGTCGCCTTGTACGACATCCACGGGAGAGATTTGGGGACGTGACAATTGTATTCTACTCTGCCGTCACCACACGGCTGTTTACGAATGTTTACCAATGTTCACGAATACTACTAAATGTATGACAATAAGGTTCACTGTTGCAGAAATGCCATTCTGAGCCCTGTCTCTTTGTATTTAAGAATGTGTTTCAGGTTCACGCTTGAGAACAGGTTCGGAGATGTAATTAAAAAAGTCCCCTATGCGAGATTAACTTTGCCCAAGGCGCGGTGTTAATTTTGATATATATGTTGTTTCTCAAACAACATTTAAGACAGATTTGTCATAATACACCGTAATTTATACGCGATTTATTACAATCAAGTTATACGTCGTTAGGCGGGCAAGATGGAAGTACATAGTAGGCAAAACTTACATACGTAAATAACTGTCATACCTACGTCAATTTAGTAAATCAGAGTATAGCATTAAAGCGAGAATGTGCCTGGCAGATGACTATAGGCTCGACCCCTTTTACATGGGACCTGAAGTAAACTGGCTAAACGCAGGTGTTAAAACACCTAACGTAAGAAAAGTGTATTTAATATACTTATTACCTATGTGTGTACAAAAAATTGCCGTAATATAGCCGTGTGGTGACGGCAGAGCCGAATACAATTGTCACCACCTCCATTTCTCCCGCGGGTGTCGTACAAGGCGACTAAGGGTTAAACAGTAATGAGGAATAGGCAGCAGCGTTCCTCTTATACCACTCAGCAATATACTGCGATTATCGTGCCTAATAAATAACCACCTATTTATTATATGGGGCCGAACACAATTGGCGAAACGCGGGTGTCAATTCACCTCCGCCTACCCCTTCGGGTATATAGGCGTGATTTATGTATGTATGTATAAAATTAATTGTCGTCGTCAACGCAAAAGGCAACAAGTCCAATTTGGGTTAAACCAAACGAGATGTTTATTTCAATCGCGAAAACCCCCTGCGTACGAGCTATGCTCTCCCGCATCGACCAAATGTGCCGTCCACGTTTAGTGCGCAGATGTGCTTATCGCTTGTACCTAATTTATAATTACACATGTATACATACAATATGACGGACCAATCTTAGGCGTAATTTAATTGCATTGGAATATTCGCTAAGCGTGGTCATTGGATGGGTGACCGAAAAGAAGGAGACGGTAACTCTAAGGCATCGTCCTCATAGAACGCGATTGCGCGATCATCGCAGATCAGCGCGAATTTTACTCGTACGAACGCGCGATCAAACATATTGAACTCGAATAGGTGTCCTAACTGACAATCGCGCGACGCGGCCGCGCAACTCAAAATAATGTTTGTACTACGCAATCGCGTTCTATTTTTTTTATTTATTTATTCATGAAACACAACAGGTTACAGTTATAAAACAATTTATAAATACAAATATGATGTCAAGGATCAAACTGTATCCCAACAACATGTCTCTAAAGCTAATAAATGTGAGCAACCTTTTTTCTTTTTTATACAAATACTTATCAATCTATTACTAACTAGTAACTACCTACTACATTATCTAAGTACAATAATAAATTAATTAATTATTACATATAAGGGAAATACTTTTCTTTTAAATGTCTTGAGATTCCGTTCAAATATGTCCAAATCAGACTTACCTTGCCTAATCTCAATCTATTAGGACGATGCCTTAGCATTCCATGGGTTCACCATGCGGGTGCCGGGTCCATAGTGTGGCAGAGACAGAAGTCAGAGGGAGCTACCAGTCGTGTAGAAGAATGCGCCATTTTAAGGCTAGTGGAATACAGAATTATATCCATTGTAGTGCAGTCATTTTGCATTTCCAAGTTCATGCATGAACCCTATACCTATTCATTGGTTTTGTCTTGTTGAAGATATGATTTTACTATGTCTTTGTCCTCTAAGTTTGATTCGAGGTCACTTGGTAATTTTTCTGCCACCTCGTCTTACTATTATGTCGAGTTCCTGCGTATTTCGGAAGGCACGTTAATGAAAAGGTATGATAATGACGTGACGTGTGTAGTATGATTCAGATAAATTTGAATAATACAGGAACAATTAGTTTTGGCAGTGTTTGTTGTATGTTTCAACTATTACAACACTAATTTTTTGTTCAAAATTAGCTTTTGTTTAAAACTAGTGTTGTAACAGTCAAAAAGCGTATCGAGATGTTGCGTTTTTGGAGTGAAATAATAGTATTATGTCCTTCGTTGGGTGACGTATGTTTTCGCTTGTAGTTTAATCGGATGGTCGAATCGCTGGCTTAATGTCCAGGGTTGTTGTTAATATGTTTAAATGCCGCACTCAGAGACGTCAGTTCCCGATAATGAGTACTTAATGTCAAAAAATGACAATTCAAAACTAGTCGTTATTCTTGCGGGTCTATGGTGTAAATTCATATGAATTTTTTTGACATTCAATACTCATTAAAGTTAATTGACGTCTCTGAGTGCGGCAGTTAGTATTATAATATTTTCAATATTACATCGTCTCTGCCCTTCTCCCATCAGATTTGAGGTCGGCGCAGTATGTCCTCTTTCTCCACTCTTTTCTTTCACTCGTCATCTCCTCATACCCGGTCCATCGCATAGGTGACCTTCCACGAGGTCTAATACCCTCCACTCTGCATTGCATACTCCCCTATCTGTTCTTGGACACATTGGTTTTTGCTATCTTGACGATTCATAAGTGTCTTGTAATCAAGATATTAATAAACGAATTTTGACTTGGCCGCGTAGTGACGGCAGAGTAGAATACAATTGTCACCACCCCAAACCTCTCCCGTTGGTGTCGTAGAAGGCGACTAAGGATAAATCAGTGATGAGGAATGGGCAGCAGCATTCTTCTTATACCTACCACCTAGGAAAGTACTGCGACTTTTGTCCCCGATAAATGGCAATAGGCTCGCCACCTATTACATGGGACCTAGCCTAATTGGCGAAGCGTGGGTGCTAGTTCACCTCTCACCTCATATTGGCGTGAATTATGTATGTATGTATGTAATTTTGACTTTGACTTTGCACAAGACGCTCAACTGACTTTGCATCGCTTCTTGAGACGTGTCCGAATTATTTTATATTACGAATCACAGTTGACTATGATAACACCTATATCATTATTATCTAGTTTAAATTGAACTAGTAACGTGGTCGGTTAAAAGCATCGTCCAGTTAGTAATCCCCGCTGCGCTGCCCCACTTAATGGCTCTGGTAATCTCTCCTGCTGAGTACGCTATAAATAGGTATTGAAGCGAACTACACACCAGTGGCTCTAATACAAATAATTATACAACTTCACACTTCTTTTTTTTTAATAATCTTTATTCATGACTTGGATACATGTCCTTCAGTCGCATACATTGTAATTACTTCACACTTCATGATATGAATGTTGCCGTCCTTAATCACCTCCACGGTGTAGTGGTTTGTCCACTGGAATTAAGATCCAGAGGTCCCAGGTTTGATCCCTAGGGGAGAACAAATTTGCACATGGTTTGGTTAGTGCTAGGACTTTTTTGAGTCCGCCTGGCTAGCTCCCACCATCTTATCAAAATCTGCCACCATAATAATAATGTTAATAGAAAATAGCCGGCCTCTTTGTGGCTAAAAGTTCCAAGTGAAGCTCGAATCGTTCTGCGGCCCTTATCGTCACTTACCATCAGGTGAGATAAAGTGCAAGAGCTGCCCTGTCTAGCATAAAAAAAATAGAAATCCTTTAACCCTCATATATTTGGGTATTTCCGGCATTTTAAAGTGATACAGTTTGAAATTATCTATCGTATATTTGAGAACTATTCCTCTATCAATGACAGTTCCACTATTTATCCCCGAAGGGATACAATTTTCGCTTATCATGCTAAGTCTCATATGATAGGGGGCGAGCCTATTTCCATCTATAAATAGGAATAGGGTTTTTTTACAGGTTGATTAGTCCAATATTTTAAGAACATAAACTGAGTAACTAAATAGTAATACATTACTAATTCGAAGAAAACTAATTCAATTTTTTTTTAAGTTAATCTGTTTTGCGGCCCTCGTACCTCGTTATTATTAATTTTACATTTATTTTACTTTACAAAAAACAGCAATAATAATTCTATTATTATCACAGTTTGTGATAACGCGCTACTATTATATTGTTTTTTTTTTTGTGTTTTTCCTTTTACCGTAAGCCAATGAAAAGCTTTCAATCAAGACACTGAACAGATATATTTGCTCGCATTATCAGCTCTTATCCGTCGCAGGCATTTCGCAAACACATGGTATCTTTCTCACGGCTACCAAGCGACAAGGCGAACATGTTTAATTGGATCTGTCAACCGCACAAGACGTTTCAATATTGAGCCTTATCATGGTGCTTCAGGGTGCATTTTTCTAAGTTATGTGATACCATATTTTGTGCTTTTTTGTTCGGAATGTAAAAAGACTGGCTTATTTTTACAAGTGCTCATTATTTGAATGACGTATGTTGCATTTGGCTTAAAAGCGTCCAACGAAGTCTTTCTGCATTCATACATAAATCACCCCCAGGTTCCCCGAAGTGTTAGCAAAAGTGAATTACCACCTTATTACCAATTATGTTAAGTCCCGTAGGTGGCAAGTCTATTGACTAATCAGACATGGCAGTTATTGCTAGATGGCTTATGAGGCTCGATAGCGCAGTGCTTTAGCGCGCTTGGCCTGGCCTGCGTTAACTAAGCAATCATCACTCGCGTCGGTCATTGGATGGGTGGCCAAAATTTTATTATTTTGTGTTCCTCTGTGCTTCGGAAGGCACGCGGGTTCGATTTCCGAATTGAGACTATAATTTTTTGAGCTTTTTTTTTACAACAATTATTATTTTCTTTGTAATAATTTTTCTTTGAGATTTATTTTGAGACAAGCAGTGGAATCCATCTGAACAACTGAGGAAAATCTTATTAAGAACAGTAATGCGACAGTATACAATATCCGTAATAAGATTTTACTGACGTATAAATTTATTATGTCACCGTTTTACTCCGATATCATAGTAAGCCAGTTAAGCTTTAACTGCCCATCAAACAGTTGAGTGATAACTTAACCTCATTGCATCACGTTTAGGTAATCGCTTAGATTTTTTACGGGTCATCACTATTTGATGACACTTTAGTTATCAACGGAGATTGTCTAGATTTTCTTCTTAGGAGTTTATTATTTTGGTAGCTATATAAAAACTAGCTGGATATTATACTATCTATCTAAAAATATATAATAAGTACTTCTTAGACTCACGTCTATCATCTAGCCCAAAGTAAGTAGTATAAGCACTTGTGTTATAGATATATGACTAGATGACAGTAAAATTTAATACAATATTCGTTATAGGTCATGGCACATAATAATTTTATAATATCAATCGTAGGTACGCGTAGAATGTTTTACAGCAAACTTTTTTTTTTACAAAATTACTTTTTATTAATTTATAAATTACAAAATTTGACACATTGATGAGTAGATACGTTAATGCTCTAGAGCACTAAATTTGATTTTGTGCAGCCTATGTCCTGTAAAAATAAGCACTTTTAGAGCATGAGATGTGAAAAAGTTATTTAATTAGTTCTATTCACTAATATATCCAATAATATCCATGTACGTTACGAAGATAATAGTTAAGTTACCGACTTTTCCCTTGATTGTTGAACAAAATTCTCTTTAAAAGTACATATAACCAACACTAAATTTGTCAATAACTTTTTTCGTCCGATCTCGCCCGATATGATACCATCAAAATCAACTAAGTAAGACCATTAGGAGTTTCTTAAAACTTGATTCGAGCTTACGCCACACGACAGTCCCACGCATCGCCTAGTTAAGTTATCACGGGGACTAAATGATAAGCGAAAGCGGTAGCGTAAGCGGAAGCTGCAGAGGAACGGAATTCTTAAGATAACCTAAATAAATAAATATTTCTTACGCTCACACCTATAATCTAACTCAAAGTAAGAACCTTGAGCACTTATGTTATGGATACTAGATAGGTCATCATCATCACCAGACTTTTTAATGTCCCCACTGCTGTGGCACAGGCTTTCCCTATGGTTGGAATAATATACAAAATTATGATGAAACAATCATACAAGACGAAAAATCTAGGGCTTACATTCAGATATGCACAACATTCAGTAAAACACAACATTAACAGTGAGTTACAACTACTTAGCATACAATTCTACAAGACACTCACAGTGCTATCACGAATGTCTTGTCGTGCAAACTCAAACATTATAATAATAGTATGTTTTTTCCGAATGCTGAGGGTTGGTCGTGACTGCAGTCGTTAATACCCACCAACCCGCACTAGGCCAGCGTGGCGGCAAGTGGTGGGTTATGACCCAATCTCTCTATTTTCTTCCATCCATAGGGAAGGCCCGTGCTCCAGCAGTCATCATCATCATCATCATCACCAGCCCTTTAATGTCCCCACTGCTGGCCTTCCCTATGGATGGAAGAATTTAGGGAGATTGGGCCATAACCCACCACGCTCGCCCAGTGCGGGTTGGTGAGTATTAACGACTGCAGATGCAGCCGGGACCAACGGCTTAACGTGCCTTCCGAAGCACGGAGGAGCTCGTGATAGTAAATTTTTGGTCACCCATCTAATGATCGGCCTTAGCGAAATTGCTTAGTTTACGCAATCGCAGGCCAAGCGCGCTGTGCCACTGCGCTAGCGAGCTCCTCCCTCCAGCAGTGGGGACATTAAAACGGCTGGTGATGATGATGATGATGTACAAATGTACTTGAAACAACTCAATAAAATAAACCGAGGCCGAATATAAACCGCTTCAGCGTTAACCTTACGCCAATCACCAAAAGCCGACGTAGGCAGTATAATGCTCACGAGGGCCAATTTCTTTGTCTTACAGTCTGTTTGATGACGCTTTCTATGAGACGGTGATTCATGATTTTTTTCTGGGCCCAAATCGAGCTAGCTGGTAATATTGATAGGTACCGGCAACGGCGCACCGGTGGGAACAGTCAAGTCTGGTTAGCTTAAAACATTGATTTTTATTTGAACATTATAAAAATGTTAGACAAATTTGTTCGAAGAAAATTATGGCTAGAAGATACCGTATTTGAATTTGTATGCTCCCGAATATTTTACCTCCTACATACATAAATTACGCCTATTTATCCCCGAAGGGGATGAAGATGAATTAACACGCAAATTTTGCCAATTTTGCTACACGTCCCATCCCATCTTAGGGCAATTATAATTAGTCCCTATTATTTATGTATGTAAATTACTTGCAACTACCGGGATTCGAACCTAGTACGCACTGAATCGGGATTGTCTAAGCCTGCTATCAGCCGGCCCGAATATCTATTATCCATCTTACTTGTGCAGCATAGGTTCTCATCTACTTAGAAACCAATAAATTATCGCGACCTTCGTACAGGCAGCTTTCTCGGACGGTAAATTAAAAGTTATAGCCCAGTAAAAGTAATCCTCAGGAATGACTAGAATGCCTAGCCTTTTAGTGAAATAATAATATATTGTAGTCTATTAAAAAAGGGCCAGGGGGCCTACCGCCTAACTCTATTGCTAAAGCAAAAGCTATAGTTTATGACGTCATGCTGTCATTTCGCACCAAATGTACCTAAACTATTTGCGATAGCTTTGAACGAATGATCACCGAATGATTTTGTATGAATTTGGCACAAAATCCGTACCGCCTAAAAGTTCAGGATTGCTGCTGTAGCCGTAAGCAGTGCATTGCTATATAGCTATCATCAGCAATTGAGTTAGGCGGTAGGCCCCAGGCCATGAGTACCCGAAACCGACGGGTAGGCATGAAGACATTGATGAGATTGGATGGAGCGAAAGAAAGCAAGTGGAAAGAAGTGATCTCTGCCTACCCCTGTGGGAGAACGGTAGTGTGATAAAGTATGGTTTTATGTAACAGTGCATTGAAAACGTGATTTTGAGGAATCATATTAGTAGATAAAATAGCTAAAACAACAAACAAAATAAAAACGTTCAGTTTATAAAAATATAGATGTTTTAAAACTAAAAATGTTTATTCTATGAAATAAAAACTATTAAATAAACTTATCATTCTAATCGCTGTGTAACATATAACAACATACTCACCGCTGTGCTTACCCTTAGTCACCTTGTACTATTGTTCCACACCCACGAGAGAGTTGGGGGTGGTGACAATTGTATTCTGATCTGCCGTCATCCCACGGCGTATGAACAGAACAGGTATATTAGGTAAACAAAAATGCTTTAAATAAGTTTCTTAATACAACTGAAAAACAATGGTATCCGAAGACAAAAGCCCTTCCAATAACAAAGACCGTTCTATTAATATAATAATAAAACAATCACAAAGGAAGGTAAATTTACGGGCTTCCACTGAACAAAATACAAAAATTGGGTCACAACGTCGTTGTACTAAAGCAATAATTCACTCATGAAATAATCAAGCGGCACCCCAGTGCCAAAACGGCGTAACCCGGAAAATCATAAAAAAGTAATGAAGTAAAAAATCCACTGTATTTATTTGGCAGGCAGAAATTTATTACTCCCACGGGCCTAGGACATATTATGTCAATTTTTACAACTATGACCCGCCCCCGTTGAAGGTTTTTATCTGCGGAGTTAATGTGCTTTTTACGGCTTGCTTAAAACTCTCATAAGACGCTTATCTGATACGATACGATTTTTGTTCGTAAGAATTTCATGGATGCAACCAAGGCAATGTACTTAATATTAAATGGTCTAACAAGTCTGAATCTTAGTTAGTGACTTCTAATTTACTAAAGACAATAATATTTAATTGTAATTTTAATTATATTTAAACATTCAGTTCATTCGTGCTTCGAAAGGCACGTTCAGCCTGCTGCATCTGCAGTGTGCAGATTAATACCTACACTAGGCGAGCACGGTGGGTTATGGCCCGCTCTCCATATATTCTTTCATCCAAAGGGAAGGCTTAAACTTCGAGTTACGTATCCCATTTAAGGCAAAGGCAATGTGGGTGTTGATTGATACACCTCTATCTACCGCTACCAAATAAAGGCATGATTATACATCTTTTTTTAAGATCTTAACATAAATATTTTGGTACAATATTTACTTGTGCTTCAATTAATTGACTGCGTCAGGTTAGTCAGTGATTCGAGACATAGTTCGTTAGCATAAGTAACATTGTTTTGTAGTTTGTTATGATGTTTAGTTTACCACAAAACATCTTTCCAATTACTTAATTATATTTCTTTGGGAGTTTGTTAAGGATGCCGAATTAATGCATTCAGCATTAATTTCAGCTATTTATTTGCGTCCCAATCCCAAGATAAAGCGCTTCGCTAAAAATTTATCTTCATCGTCCAGACTGGTCCAAACTCATTAGGGATTTGAAGCTTATTCTGCACAATCTGTACTTTGGTCTTTTTCACTCGCACGTTACGTTTTCGTCCTATGCTGACTGTTTTTTTTCTTTTCGCAGAAAACTGGCGAGTACGGCATACGAAAGGATATACGACTACAGATTAGCAGTAAGCGCAGTGACAAAAAACTAATAGTGTACGATTCAGTGACGATACTCAGTGTTCAGTGTTGTACTTAGTGACAAAATGTTGAGGTGATTGATTGCCTTGTGTTAATCGAACTATGTGCTGTGCAATTGTTGTATACGATAGTCAAGATGTGTGCCAAATTGGGAAACCAGCTGATCTTAACGTGTGGTAAGTGTTTAATTACTAAGTACAATTAATGGTAGAGTGGCGCATCCTGAAATGTTACGTTTCTCCGCGACGCAGAGAGCAATTTTGAATAACATATTAATCGTCTAATCTGAAACTGTGTATTGGTTAGCATATTATTAACATATTAACCGCTTATATAAATCTGTCGAGTTAGTTTTGGACCCTGTACCTCTTGGGATAAGGTGGGAAATAGATTGCGAAAAATATCCACGTATTGTCAACTGAATGTATACTATTCTAGCCCCCACACCACAGACGTTTGGAGGTATGAGAAACAAAAGATACCCTGCCTAGCCAGTTTCATTATCGAACCTCTTAAGCCTACGCACGAAATTCTCACAGTTGAGGAAACCTGTTACAGACCAGAAGAGTCTGTCTATTAAATATATCTTTAGCGCAAACCCGAGTAATATTTCGCTCAAATCCCTTTAAGACAAAAAGCAAGTTCAACCGCATAAACGCATAACGGAGTAACTTAGTTTTGGTATTATTTAGAGTGAAGGGTATTTGTTAGGCCAACTATGTTAGGCCCCATTTAATATGGGGCGGGCCTGCCATCTATCGGCACGTAAATCGCGGTATGTTATAGCATTACAAATTCAAATTACAGGTGCGGTTCATATAGCTATAATTTTAATTTAGTCAAGTACTAATTAGTTTATTAATAATATGCCAGACAGCAGAGGAGAATACAATTGTCACCACCCTAAATGTATCTCGTGGGTGTCGTACAAGGCGACTAAGGATAAAACAGTGATGAGGAATGGGCAGCAGTATTGCTCTTATACCTACTTACCAATATACTGCGACTTATGTGCCCGACAGATGGCAATGCCAAACATCTAAATATACGCGAGTCTAATCCGTAAAAGTTGTTTTATTTCAAATAGAAAAGGAAACTTACTACGCCGACCCCAGATAGACCAGGGGGCCTACCGCCTAACTCGATTGCTGAAGCAAAAGCTATAGTTTATGACGTCATCCTGACATTTCGTACCAAATGTACCTAAACTATTAGCGATAGCTTTGAACGAATGATCACGGAATGATTTTGTATGAATTTGGCACAAAATCCGTGCCGCCTAAAAATTCAGAATGGCTGCTATAGCCGTAAGCAGTGCATTGCAATATAGCTAACATCAGCAATCGAGTTAGGCGGTAGGCCCCCAGGAACAGGAAAAGGGGAATAAGAAGCAGAATAATGTTAAAAAAAAATATTACAAATCTTCGTCCTCGTTCGATGTCTTGGTGATGGCAGAGCAGAATACCATTGTCACCACCCCCATTCTCTCCGGCGGGTATCGTACAAGGCGACTAAGGGTAAAGACAGTGATGAGTAATGGGCAGCAGGGTTGGTCTTATAAAACCTAGCAATTTGCTGCGATTAACGTGCCCGATGAATAGGGTCCCGTTTTACCCTTTGGGTACGGAACCCTAAAAATGAGAATTGCCCTCCAGCAACAAAAATAGAAGTCGCACACATTCTCGAGCAAGCATTAAATGTAATTAGGCTCGCGTGAACACAACTTAAAACCCAACTATGTCCTGGTAACTTTTCAAGAGCAGCTGCCGCTTGCGGGCTTTAACTTAGCACATTGTCCTAGACTTTTAAGTACCTACGTAGTTGCACAAAACAAGTCTTATTACAACTTAACGTATTAAGTGTCTCTTGAAAAAATATGGGGTAAGACAGAAAATTAACATACATACATACATAAATCACGCCTATATCCCCGAATATCACCAGTTAAGTTAGGTCCCATGTAATAGGTGCCGAGCCTATTCTTATTTATCCCGACGTTTCGACACATCTCGTATCATATCAGTCACCCCGTGACCACGGCCGCTGTAAAGTGATCGAAACGTCGGGATAAATAATAATGCCAAACACCTTAATATACGCGAGTCTAATCCGTAAAAGTTGTTTTATTTCAAATGTGTAGTGCTCGTGCGAATATAAGAGAACATTATTTCCTTCTCTATTCATATCGATCAGACTTTCACTCTCTTTTGTCTCATATCACACCGCAGGTGGTAGGATGAATGAATGTATAGGAAAGAGACGGAATGGACCATGTCTAACATTTATAATACATATACAGGGGGTCTATGTATTATAAATTATCATATAAAATATTATAACCTAAATGTAAACCTAAATGGCTTACTATGACTAACATAGTTTAAAACTTTTGTCCCTTTTATTTGCTGAATGAAAGACAGAGCTAGCACCAATTTTAAGCCATGGCTAACTTTAGTCCATGTTTTATAATAAGAGGGCTTATGTTTAAGTAAAAACCAAATAATACTATAAAGCTTAATAGTGAATTCATGTTGGCTTTGAAAGGAGCCCTTTACCTGAATTGACATGACTCCCCCACAACAGTCGAGTGTAAGGCAAAAGTTTCGTAAACTGACACTTAACCTGAGAGGTGGAACGTTCACTTTTAATTAAAGTTTAATTGGTGTGAGCGAAACTAATAAATATTACCCCGGGGCTGTCGCCACAGAGATGCGACTGTGAATCTTCGTTTCGTTTGCTTCATTTGCCGGTGTTGTCACAAACAAGTATTTTGAACATTTTTTTTTTTGGAAGTGATTCATTCTATTGTTGTCCTTTTTTGTCAATAGTGTGCATAATACGATTAAAAAAAAAGAAATGCAGAAAGGTCCTCGTATGTAACGTGTATTCTGATACACGGAGGAAGTCAGATAGATACCTTAGGTCATTTTAGTAGTGGCTTCGTTCACCCAATCGGATTAGTATGAGAAAAGAAACCTCGAAAATAAATAAATATGTTGCAACTTCGTGTGCTTTTTACAATCTTACATTATCTATCCCATCTAAAACATTACGAACAAAAAATATATTTTGTAATGCTTTACAACTGCTTATAAATATAGTGCACAGGGATTGATTAATAACACCTGTACTGCCACGCTTACTAAGAACGCCTTGTGTACGATTCTATGCAAAATTTAGTTATATACATTATTTGAAATCAGGAAAACGAACTGTATAACTTTCCCATAGAGAATTCAATATACTCCTTGTCCAATTTTCACATGAAATAGCCAGCTTAGTTCCGTAGATACAAGTAAGGAAGAAGAAAACTTTTAACGCGTTTATCTTTCAAGTTGTAAAAAGGTAGACGTATGTTTTTCGTAAGCGCGACAGTATATTGTCGCAACTCTGTACCTCACACTCAACCCCCTACCACGACACTCCCCGATCCTTTGAACTAACAAATACTCCAATACATTCCCTTCGCCCTCGCTTCCCCGTCAATTAAATTCGCTATTTATAACAGACGACACAATATAACTACAGACTAAAGTTACTCGTATTTGCTATGGAAGGTACAATGAGGCCTCACAAAAGTTAAGATTTGTTTATATGTGTTCGAGGGTAGGTACTTGACGTTCATTGTCCGACAGAGGGCGTCGACATGCGAACGCTTAACAATAAAAATGAAGTACATTTTTACCTTTTATAAGGTTTCTTTTTGTGTGTTTTGCTTTTGATTCGAGATTAATAATATTATTACTCTTGTAAAAGTTCTAAATACCGGGTGCAACTTTTTGGTATTGATTTGAGCTTGTTCAGGTGTTCAGAACAATTTTTGATGTTTTATTTTGAACAATGATTCGTGTCATAGAAAGAGTTTTTGTTTTAATGGCATGAGGACAAAATAAATGAAATTGCAGCATTCTTCTTATACGACTTAGCAATAAACAGCGATTTATGTACCTGATAGGAAGCAAAAGGCTCGCCACCAATTTACATGGAACTCAACAGAATTAGCAAAGACAGAAGTGTAAGTGTAGTGTTAAGGATATAAAGGTGTAATTTTCATTTGCCAGATTATTTTCAAAAATGAATGTCTAGGATAACAAACAGCTCTTTCAAACTTTCCAAATATTTTTGCAAGTCAATGGGTATTTACTTTTTTTAAATCTCATCAAAGCTTCCAAAAGTTTCAAGTCTACACAAAAGAGAGTGTCTCAACGCGCTAGTTAATAGGCCAGCAACTCCTTATCGATTATTGTCGTAAGTAACGAAGGGCGTATTTTTATTTAAGTCGCTGAAAAGTTTCACACAAAGAGACTCCGCGAAATACATTTTTCGCGGACCCATTGACGAGCGGCGAAACCTCGCAATAAACCCTTAGAGTTATTTACAACTTAATAAAAGCGGAATCGCCAACATAAATCTGGGTAATGCCGAAAAGTGTACGAATGTTCGCCAAACAAAATGCTCGGCGAGAACTGTGCCGAAATTAATTTTATATTTCAAAGGAGGCTTATCGTAAAGAGGGGACGGCCCGATAATACCCCGCCGCAAGGTCAGAAAGGTCCGCGACCAATTTTAATTATGACGCTTAATTGGTCATACCTTTTACGCTAATCAAACAAATATTTGACCCGCACGGAAAAATTCCGAGAGCCCTCCTAATCCCTTTGTAAATGTGTGTCCGATTGGGGCCTTGGCTTTGTCCCTTTGTGTCCGCGCCGTGCAAAAACAACGCCTTTTCCCCGCAGGGGTAGACAGGTCATCATCATCATCTGTAACAGAAGAGACCTTTCATAAAATAAATAATTAAACAGCAAGCTCGTGCCTTTACAGAATTTTATATTATCTGACAATCAAAAACATTTGGAATACGCAATTTTTTTGTGTTGTTCTGTGGTGACCGCAGAGCAGAATAAAATTATCACTAGCCACAATTCCTCATATGAGGCGACTAAGGGTTAACCCTGACAGCGATGAGTAATGGGTGGCAGCGTTCCTCTTATATCGCCTAGTAATATACTGCAAGGTGTCTCATAGATGGCAATAGACCCTTATTACACAGGACCTGACATAACCGGTGAATCGTGGATGGAAATCGCGGTCTGCCTCTTCTTTCTACATCCATCAATATTCACGTTTATTACTCTTTAAGTCACATGCTTTTTCACTTCTTCTCAGAACTTGACAATACCAAGCCAAACCTTTTAAATTTCTTATTTTTATAAAGAGTTATGAACTAAAAATAGTTGTTCAAAATAGAGATTTTATTAAATTTCATACTTATATTACTCTCCAATTCCACGGTCGCATCTCTGCTAAATGAAATCATTTCAGTTATATCACTCGGAGTTGGCATTTGAAGTTGGTATTAGAAATTTAATTCAGTTACGATTTCAGTTTTCTCAGATTTTGAACTCGAAATGAACGTGGAACTTCAGACTTAAGGATTGAAGTATTTTTCGGCAACTTTTTTTATTTAGCCGAGTGGTGACGGCAGAGCAGAACACAACTGTCTCCACACCCTCGGTGATATAGACGTGATTTGTATGTAACATGTATGTTTCTTTGTAGTTACTGACCATTTTTCGTTGGTAGATTTTTATTTATTCTTCGAAGTAAGTACAAAGGATTTGTCCCTACATTTAAAACTTGACTTTGAGAGGTTTTGTATAATATGATGTGGAAAGTTTTAAAGTAGCTTGAATTTTCAACGGCTAATCTTTTTCAACCCGAGAAACACTTAAATTTTAATTTGACTTTGTTATTTTTACAAAATTATAATGAAATGTGCGTATTAAGTTAAAATAATGCACACACACACAATGAGTCTTGCTATTAAAACGTAACTCAATATACTACATAATAATGTTTTAAAGAATTTTCCATTGTTACAAAATAGAAAAGTTTCAGTATTTACTTCGCTAGCTTTTACACGCGGCTTTGCTGTCTAAAAATTGGAGTCAATGTCATAACTATTAGAAATAGCGAAGTAACAGCATCATCATCATCACCATAACCCACCACGCTAGCCCATTGCGGGTTGGTGGGTACTAACGACTGCAGACGCAGCTGGGACCAACGACTTAACGTGTCTTCCGAAGCACGGAGGAACTCGAGATAATAAATTTTTGGTCACCCATCCAATGACCGGCGTTAGCGAAATTGCTTAGTTCACGCAATCGCAGGCCAAGCGCGCTGTGCCACTGCGCTAGCGAGCTCCTCCTAACAACAAAGTAACAGCACACGTCAAATAATGGCTTAAAATCAATGATATTATAATTTAAAATATCATTGCTTAAAATAGGCATTTTTTTTGATGGGTTACGATTTGATTTTAATATAAATACTATAGAAAAAGTATTACAAAGATAATAAATTAAAGGGCTGATGATGATGATGATGATGATGATGACGCATATTTTCCGCTTACATTCCAAACTCCCTATGTTCCACATGTTTCGTTTCTCCGCCACGGCATCCGAAGGTAGTTTTGAAAAAACAACACAAATTGAACGCCATTTGCGCAGTCGAGGCGCACAAAAAGAATTTTTAATTAACTCGTCCTTTTGAGTATGCAAATTAATTTCGGGGATCTCCTTGAATTAACAAAGGGCCTTACCTTCCTGTGGCGTTTTGGGACAATGTACAATTCGTGTTTCCCATATTATTGCCCGTGTTGTGTTCGGTATGGCAACAAGTGTATTTCGATTCGAATCGTTCGGTTAAAGATTGGGAACGACTGACCTCAGAGGCGCGATGAGCATAAAATATTTTAAAAACAGAATTCAGTAGGTAAACAACTGAAAACATTAAGAAGCAAATGCTTCTTATTGAGTAGGGCTATTCGCTAACTTTTTATGACAGTTGAGAGTGATGATAACTGAACTGTTTACTTATCCTTTACTGTTTTCTTGCCGTGTGGTGACGGCAGAGTAGAATACAATTGTCACCACCCCAAATCTCTCCCGTGGGTGTCGTAGAAGGCGACTAAGGATAAATCAGTGATGAGGAATGGGCAGCAGCGTTCCTCTTATGCCACCTAGCAATGTACTGCGACACTTTTGTGCCCGGTATATGGCAAAAGGCTCGCCACCTACATGAGACCTAACATAATTGGCGAAACGTGGGTGCTAGTTTACCTCTGCCTACCCCTTCGGGGATATAGGCGTGATTTATGTATGTATTACTGTTTTCACAGGACAAGTGTCACAATAGCGTTATAGTAAAGTGGTAATGGATCAGTAAATAGTTCAGTGATTATCACTCTCAAGTGTCAAAAAAAGTTAGCGAATAGGCCTACAGGGCGACATACTATGATTTTACTGCGGGCGAAAAAAAGAAGGCCTCAGATCACATATTATTATCTGAGATATTCTTTGTTTTATAGTGGTATATAATGTACTGTTTTATGCAACACAAGTAATACGCTCTTGGCTTTCATCTCACCTGATGGTAAGTGACGATATGGGCTGAAGATGGAATCGAGCTTCACCGGGAACCCTCGACCACAGAGGGGCTCGCTATCTTATCACACATTGTCGGAACAGAATAATGCTGTTAAAATTATTATTATGGCGACAGATTTTTATAAGATAGTGGTAGCTAGCCATTGAAAGAAGTCCTACCACCAACCAAATCGAGTACTCATTTGTAACCACCTGGGGATCGAACCCGGGACCTCTAGATCTTAATTCCGGTGGGCGAACCACTTGACCACGAAAGCGGTTATAATAATAATTATTATGAAGACACATTTTGCCAGGATATAGTAATAGCTAGGCAGACTTGAAGAAAGTCCTTTCCGTTTAACTACAAACGTGAGCTTATCGTCTTGTCTCTGTCTTACTTCCCTCTCCCTCCGATCGACACCCCTCTCGCTTTGAGTGCAATAAAATGCTTTCCGTTCCCACAATAACAATAATTAAGGCAACTTACACGCTCTTGAAGGCGAAGTAGCTTCTTGTGTACCCGGTCATGGCTAGTTGAGTGTTCAGTGACCCTGTCTACAAAACTTGAGGCCCCAGGTTTGAATCCCGTATTTTTTTTTAAATATTTTTACACTTACACCTATCATCTAGCCGTAAAGTAAGTAGCCTCAGCACTTGTGTTATGGATACTAGATGACGGACATATTTTTAATATAATTATGTATATAAATGTTGAAAATATACTACATAAACATATACACAACTATGACTCGGGAAAAACATTTGTGGTCATCACAAAGTTTGCCCCTACCAGGATTCGAACCCGGGACCTCTTGGCCAATACCCAGCAATCTGAGCATTCAACCATGGCGGCCGTAATTATTTTTCCCTTGGTGAATAAATCGAGCAATTCTGATCTGAGCATAATTAATTACATACAAGCAATGTTCGCTAAGACCGACCATTGCACGGGTACCCAAAAACTTATTATCTCGAGTTCTTTCGTGCTTTGCAAGGCACGTTAAGCCGTACACTGTAGGCCGCACTGGGCCAGCGTGGTGGGTAATGGCCCATTCTCCCTACATTCTTCCATCCATAGGGAAGGCCTCTGGGGACATTAAAGGGCTGGTGATGATGAAGAAACAATTTGTTGTCTCTAAAAGAAACGGCTTTCCAATCAATCATGGCGACACACGAAAACCTTTCAAAAACACAACAGACAGCTTACAGCAACAAAGAGCTCCAGAGCTGATCCATCATGGCTCAGGCCCAACGCGATACTGGATTCCTATTTATCATCTTACAGCACCTAATTCTTATATTAATGCCGCCCTCTTTGCTACTAATACAACGAATTATCCGTGTCCCTTACCACTGTCTCGTCATTTATATATTTATTGTAACACGCCTTTGGCTCGAAAGTTCTAGGTGCTCGATAGCGTTAACTGAGCAATGTTCGCTAATGGTAGTCATTGGATTGGTAGCCAAACATTATCTCGAGTTCCTCTGTGCTTTGTTAATATCAACCAATCTGCACTGTGCCAGCGTGGTGGGTTATGGCCCGTTGTTCCTAATTATATTCTTCCTTTCATAGGGAAGGCCTGTGCCCCACTAGTGGGGAGTTAAAAGGACTGGTGATCATGATGATGATGTCTATAGGCTTGCCACCATATTCCATGGGACCTAACATATTTGGCGAAACGTAAATGATAATATTACCACCGCCTACCCCTTCGGGCATATATAGGCGTGATATATGTATTAATGTAGTTATCAGATCAGTAATATAAAAAAGTTATAATAAGTGTAAACATTTTCCTTTTTTTGCTGTGAGAAATATAAGGCTTTTTTATATTTTTTTTATGCAAACCAACAGATAGAGGTTCCAACCCCAATTACAATAAACTGACAGTCACAAGTTGTGATCTTTACTACCCTTATTAAGTAGTGTTGATAATTATAACTGACAATTAGTGAAAAGAAAGGAGCAATTACAGTTAATAATACATAAAAAATACATATCTATTTACATGATAAAACGAGAACGTATATATTTTGATATGAAATAAGGTACTCGTAGAATAAAATGTTATGAGTAGATAAAAATAAAACAGCTGAAGATATGTCTGATGTCGTTCCCGTGAATTCCCATTGATTTTCCATTACATTTTCCTAAGGAAAAAGCTTTTTTTTGTGCTAGTATCATTATTTTATGATTGGCAGAATCAAGCGTGTCATTCGGAGACGACATACTTACTTTTGTTAGTGGAAAATTGTACCTTATAATATTTATTACAAAGAAAATGAAGTCAGAAATTTTATTTGTATTTGTTTGGTCGCGCGATGCGAAATCCCGAGTCTTCCGCGTCTGCGTAAACCAATCAACCGACCAGGAAGTTAGTTTATTAGCCGAAATTTCTTAGTGTTAAATAATACTGGCGTGTGACGGCAGAGTAGAATACAATTGTCACCACCCCAAATCTCTCCCGTGGGTGTCGTACAAGGCGACTAAGGATAAATCAGTGATGAGGAATGAGCAGCAGCGTGCCTCTTATACCACCTAGCAATGTACTGCGACACTTTTGTACCCGATATATGGCAATAGGCTCGCTACCTATTACATGGGATTTGACATGGTTGGCGAAGCGTGGGTGCTAGTTCACCTCTGCCTACCCTTCGGGGATATAGGCGTGATTTATGTATGTATGTATTAAATAATACTAATAAAGTCAAAATTAGTTTATTCATGTCTGATCATACCAGTATGATTACAATATACTTATGAATCGTCAAGCAAGACGCTATACATTGAAAACCCGTGTGTCCAAGAGAAGATAGGGGAGTGCGCAGCATGCCTCAGTCTATAATGATAGGTCTCTCTGATAGCTCTATTGACTCGCCACCTGTTACATACATACATAAATCACGCCTATATCCCCGAAGAGGTAGGCAGAGGTGAATTAGCACCCACGTTTCGCCAATTACGTTAGGTCCCATGTAATAGGTGGCGAGCCTTTTGCCATTTATCGGGCACAAAAGTCGCAGTACATACTAGGTGGTATAAGAGGAACGCTGCTCCTTAGTCGCCTTGTAAGAACGACACCCACGGCAGACATTTGGGGTGGTGACAATTGTATTCTAGTCAGCCGTCACCACACGACTACATAATTATATGGGACCTGTTACATATGGGATCTAAACTAATTGGCGAAAAGTGGGTGTTGATTCCTGTCTACCCCTTCGGGAGTATATGCTTGATGAAAGTATAAGTATGTCAGTAAGAGTAAGACTGACGGCCGCCTTGGTCGAATGCCCAGATTGCTGGGTATTGGCCAAGAGGTCCCGGGTTCGAATCCTGGTAGGGGCAAACTTTGTGATGACCACAAATGTTTGTTTCCGAGTCATGGTTGTGTCTATGTTTATGTAGTATATTTTCAACATTTATATACATAATTATATTAAAAATATTATATGTCCGTCATCTAGTATCCATAACACAAGTGCTTAGGCTACTTACTTTGGGCTAGATGATAGGTGTGAGTGTAAAAATATTTATTTATTATTTATTTAAGTGCAAATAACAGTAACTAACATTAGTAATCTCACTCGCATCTCGCCCGTAGCAACCGGCCGAGACATCGCACGAACTCAGTCGTAACCCTGTTAATCCTTTCAATCGCTCATTTCGCTTCGTCCCCCGTCGTAACTGATCGCGTTATTTTTCTTATGTTATTAATAGTGTCCTTCTCCCGGCATTTAATCAGGCCGTAGTAGGGAAACGAAAAAATAATTGATTGTACTTAAGGTCTGAGCATACGGAACGGGAAAATACCTCGGACGAGACGGGGATGGGGCCTCTCTTCTATGAAGGTCTCCGCATATGTAACGGGAAAATTTCCCGGACGGAACGCGCACGGGACGGGGACGGTTTCGGTTTCGTCCGGGGAATTTTTCCCGTTACGTATGCGGAAACCTTAAAACGTTCCGTCCGTGACTCCGTGACATATGTCCTTCTTGGTACATTTTGCATGAAATGATATTTCTGCAGTCCCCGTCCCAGCCCCGTCATCGTCCCGTCCTGTAGGCCTATTCGCTAACTTTTTTTGACAGTTGAAAGTGATGATCAGCGAACTATTTACGTATCCATTACTGTTTTCACAGAACAAGTGTCACAATAGCGTTATAGTAAAGTAGTAAAGCCGTGTGGTGACGGCAGAGTAGAATATAACTGTCACCACCCCAAATCTCTCCCGTGGGTGTCGTACAAGGCGACTAAGGATAAATCAATGATGAGGAATGGGCAGCAGCGTTCCTCTAATACCGCCTACCAATAGCAATGTACTACGACTTTTGTGCCAGATGTATGGCAATGGGCTCGCCACCTATTACATGGGACCTAACATAATTGGCGAAAGTGCTAGTTCACCTCTGCCTACCCCTTCGGGGATATAGGCGTGATTTATGTATGTATGTAATTGTCAAAATGTCACCGCAGGTCCATAAATATTACTGTAATTCCCGAAGAAGCAGGGGATTACGATTCAGGTCACCTCTCTCATTCCACTGGTGGTGAAGATTAACTTCTTCTCCAAGATCGGAATCATGCGACAATCCCGCGGGATGTAATAAAAAATATTTAACGTGAAAGGGGAAGAATAATGAAGGGCGGAGATAAAACAATTTGCGGGTAAAGGTGTTTCCAGTTGAAATGCGACAAAGGAACGGGCGGACCCCGCAAAACGGAGTAGAGGTCTCTACCAACATACATACATAATTCACGCCAATATCCCCGAAGGGGTAGGCAGAGGTGAACTAATTTGGGGTGGCGACAATTGTATTCTACTCTGCCGTCACCACACGGCATCATTTTGACAATTATCACTTATCTAATATGAGAATGTTCCCGAGAATACGTTCGCATTTGGTTGTAGGGCTGTTTTTCAAGTCCACCGGACTAACTACCACCTTCTTATCAAAATCAGTCGCCGTAATAACAATGTTAACAGCATTATTGTGTTCCGACAATTTATTTCATAAGATAGCCAGCCCCTCTGTGGTTTAGGGTTCCAAGTGAAGCTCGATTCCATGTTCGGCCCTTATCGTCACTTACCATAACGAGATATGAAGCTTCCTAGTCTAGCATTTAAAAACCCAAGAATATTCAGTTGAAAATAAAAATGTTCTAGGTATTTGATAAAGTTAAGTCCGGTATCTTCTAAGATATTGGCTTCAGAGCGGATTAAATTCCAATATTGAAATAAAAATGGAGGAGACACAATCTTCCGTGTTGGCCCGGAAAATAATTTAAAGGGAGTGGAAGCTAACTAGTTAAAAAACTATAAGAGATTATGTACACTTAATTTGCAAATAAAGAATATTAATGTGAAAGAATATGGATGGATCGATTAGTCACTTGGTCGAATCCAGATGACTTGGGAACTACTATGATGATTAGGCTTGATGCCTCAGTAAGCCTTGGTCAGGATCTTCATTTAGGACAAAATTATACATACATACACAAAAAACACCTGTTTGTCCCCGAAGATGTAGGCAGAGGTAAATTAACACCCAGTTTTCGCCAAAAATCTTCAGTCTCTTCTAACAGGGGGCGAGCGTATTGCCATCTATCAGGCACGCAAATCTCAGTATTTTGCTAGGTGGTATAAGAGGAACGTTGCTGCCCATTACACATCGCTGTCTTACTGCCGCACTCAGAGACGTCAAATAACTTTAATGAATACTTAACGTCAAAAAATGACAATTCAAATATAGTCGCTATTCTTGCCGGGTCTATGGTCTAGATTTGAATGAAATTTTTTGACATTAAATGCTCATTAAAGTTAATTGACGTCTCTGAGTGCGGCGGCAGTTAACCCTTAGTCGCCTTATACGACACCCGCGAGAGTGATTGGGTGTGGTGACAATTGTATTCTGCTCTGACGTCACCACACGGCTCACAAACTTATTCTAGTGCTTCAAAAGTAACTTTGTATTTAGTCAACATTTAATCGCCGCCTTGGGAAGTAACCAACATCTCTCCAATTAATTATTAAGTCAGTAATGAATGTGAGACGACGTTAAACGCTATGGACGTTGTATGCCGCTTTAACTACGGTTTTAACAGTAATTTAAGTGGTCATAATCTTCTAACAGGAGACTCTTAAGAAACGGATAGCGTAGCTTTTTGGATTGAATATCGAAAAAATAATTAAAAACCAATAATAAGTACTGTAACTTAACAAACCAACTAACAAAAATGGCTACAATGTTGGTTCGTCTGGTGTTAGGTTGAGACCAGTTAATTTTTTATCCATATACATCAGTGAAAGCACACAAAAACGCACGGTATTTGTAAAAATATCTGCTTTGGAATGTTTGAAATTTATTTTCTACATTGCGAGGGTAAGGTTGGCTTACAACGTGAAGTGAAGGTTAGAAGAATTTCGGCAAGTTAATTAGTATCTTGGGTGGCTGAGCGGTCAGGCACCCGCCCGAAAGCAGCGGACGCGGGTTCGATTCCCGCCTCAAGATCATAATTTTTCGAAATTCTTTTTCTAACCACCAAAATCTTTGTACTAATTTTTCTAACATTTATATAATGTTAAAATTTTAATCAAATAGTTAATAAATTAATAATCTATGAATCAATTGCCCGTAAATAGGTTTAAGACTGCATTATGTAGTTGGCTTATATAGTTGGTTGGTTTTACAGTGTGAAAGAATTCATGGATTATGACGAGCACAGAGATCGTTTACAATAATTAAAAAATAAATTTAATTTAATTATTTAATGCATGTAAAATTTAATTATCTTTTATTATCACTTGATCCTTGCGAAAGTAATTATTAAATATTGTATTTTACATACATAGGTACAGTAACAAACAGTGTGAATAATGTATTTTTTTTGACTCAAATGAATTAATTGATTGGCTATTTTAATGTGAATTCTGTTTTTAATAAATTAAATTTTAATTCTGTGATAGCGTAATAATTCAATTTTTAAATAATTATTAAATTTGCATGCTCTGATTATATGGCTGACGGGGCTGAACAATAACTGTATTGTATATATTAATGATCTACAATGTACCCCTATCAAATACAAATAAGTTATTATTATTATGGACCCGGAAACCACGCGGTGAATCCATGAAATGCTAAGGGCTTTCGTCTCTAGAAGCCTTCTGATGTTTATCGTATTTCCTTCTTAGCGATCCTTGAGAGAGTGCAATGGGGCCTTAGATTGAAATACCACATTTCCAGTCATCCATGAAACGTCTACCTAGATAATGTTTTACGTAAACTACGAGCTTAAACCAATTTTCCTCAGATCAAATCCCTGGGAGCAAGTATAATTGGATTAAAGTGATTCTGAGAGCTACTCCCGTTAAAGCTTATAGCGTTACTCCAAAAGATAATTATGATGGATTAAATAAAACCTACGCCCTAATAAGCGTGCAGCGAAGGCTATATTCCGATGACAGGATGCAGCGTCTTGTATTGAGCCAGAATCTTCACACTTGAGTGATGTCAAAGGATTTATCGATTAACGGCGCGTCCCAATATTCTATCATAAGGTGAAGATAGACGTAATTACAGCTTAGATGCTTATCAACTTAATACATTTCACACGACGACGGTCATTAAGTTGTTTTCTCTCTAATAGGTACGTCAGTTTCATACATTTCATACATATTCTGTTGCTAGGTCAAACAAATCAGTCAGACATAAAAAGGATCTGTTTGACCTACCCATATTGGGCTACCGAGACGGTCAATCAGCTAGAGTCAATCTCGTTCATTTTCTGTGTGTTTCAGTTCTGTTGCTAGTTCAAACAGATCTTATTTATGTCTGATTGATTTGTTTGACCTAGCAACAGAACTGAAACACACAGAAAACGAACGAGTTTGACTCAAGCTGATTGACCTTCTCGGAAGTCCATTAGAGTAAAAGAATTTTGATTTTAATATGGACTTGTAGGATACCCGCGGCACAGATTGTATTCTACACTGCCGTCACCACACAACATTTCCACTATAATGTTACGGCGCGAACAGCTAAGTCTTAAATGAAATGTCATCTCTATTTCTTACGCTTATTGGAAAAGTACAACCTGTGATAAGACTGTTGCCTTTTTTCAATCGACCACCTGTCGTCGGAAGGCCCCCATTGACCTCTGAGAGAGCCGGACGTGCTTCGAAGGGGTGGCGTGTAAAGGAAGGTTAACCCTCACCTGTCGTTGTCTACGTTGTTGCCAAGGAATATCCGCAAATATCCGATCGGCTGAACCTGTAATATCCGGTGGTGGTTCGAAAAGTTCTTTTTTGCTTAGAAAATGTTAACAGTATCCGTTGGTTTATTATCTGTAGTTTTATTACTAGGACTCTAGGAAGTTAATACATATATAATTAATACAGCTATTACTAATTTATATATTTTATATTATTATTATTATTATATTAAACAATTTTTTTTAAAACAAAATCGTTTTAAATTAATAGAGATATTGAAGTGTAATATAACGTACATACATACATACACACATAAATCACGCCTATATCCCCGAAGGGGTAGGCAGAGGTGAACTAGCACCCACGTTTCGCCAGTTATGTTAGGTCCCATGTAATAGGTGGCGAGCCTATTGCCATATATCGGGCACAAAAGTCACAGTAGGTAATAGCTAGATGATATAAGAGGAACGCTGCTGCCCATTCCTCATCACTGATTTATCCTTAGTCGCCTTGTACGACACTCACGGGAGAGATTTGGGGTGGTGACAATTGTATTCTACTCTGCCGTCACCACACGGCTGCTGTAATATAACGTGTCTACAGTAATTAACCGTATTTAAAATCAATTGTAATACTACAATTAAAATGTTCTCCTGTTACATGGGACCTTACATATCTGACTGCACATGAAATTACTACACACAATTTATGATAAGCTTACGTAAAAAAGTACCTATTAATTTAAACATCGAAATAGTTAACCAACGTATATCGCTTCGGATATATCCGTTGACGACCGCAATCACACCCCTACGTAAGAAGACGGTTATATCTTAACGTATAGTGGGGCTGACATTGGAAGTTTTTTTCGACAGTGACTAATTACTAAATAAGGAATTAAAGAATGATATTACATCACAAATTGGCTATGAAATTACGACAACACATTTTTATGATTGAAAGTGTACAGTGCCTCATATCTAAGAAAGTATACTAACCGTAGATCTGCAATACATTGTCCGGTGACATATCCTAAGGGATGACCCCGGATGGCTGCCATAGTGTGCTTTGGCTGGATGCCCGGAGAGGATGTTTAGTGGTGTAGTGGGGGAACGCCTCTACCCCGAGTCCCACGAACCTCTGTAGTTGTACCGTACTGCAGGGATGATGCGTAAAAATTGCAGTTTACCTCTCCGCAAAAAAAAGTCTGCAATACATACATAAATCACGCCTATATCTCGCTGCTTAGATTCTCATACATTATGTCACTCCTTCCCACTAGCTACGGTCCTTACAGTCCTTACATAAACTATTTGATTTTAATTCTTTTTCTAACCACTAAAATCTTTGTTCTAACCACTAAAATCTTAGTCCTTACATACTTCTTTCGCTCCATCCAATCTCATCAACCTCTTCATGCATGCCCGTCGGTCTCTTGACCCCTTTTTAATAGACTTTCAATTTGATTATGGAATATCCGCCTAGGCCTTCCCCTTTCCATTTCTCCATTCACTTCTGCCATATAAATCCTTTTTGCCACTCTCCTTTGGCTCATTCTTTCCGTGACCAAGCCATGCGAGCATCCCTTTCTCAATGCTTGTCATTACGTCTTCTTTCAAACCACACCTTTCTCTTATCACACTGTTGTACAATCGATCGCTCAGCCTTACTCCAGCCATGCTTCCCAACGCTCTCATTTCTACTGCATTTATTCTACTTTCGATGTTTTTCATTACGTCTTCTTTCAAACCAAACCTTTCTCTTGTCACTGTTGTACAATCGATCGCTCAGCCTTACTTCCAAGCTAGATTCTCAGTTTCTATATTATGTTGCATTTAATCGACCGACACAGAGGACACTATAATTATCACAGTAATAAACTTAACCCGATCACATGGTCAGTTGAACGCTTAATGCTAGGTGTCCTAGGAGAATATACTGCTTTGCCAGGCGAATTGAGATAGGGCAGTGCATTAAGTACCCACCGCTAGGGAATGCAAGCTGCATTAATGCCGTTATTGAAATCTGGAGCTTGCGTTCGAGTGGCTATGATTCAATTTGCTGTAACATATTAATTGCAGAGGCGTTTGTCTGTGTTTAGTGGGAATAATATTATTGTTTATGCTTTAAAGTTTAAAGAATATGGTGTTTAGAAAATGTTTGAAAAATTATAGCCTTATGTGGTAATCGAACCCGCGTTCTCTGCGATCCGAGCCTGATGTTTATGCTATGACTATGGGTACAAAGATTTTGGTGGTTAGAAAAAGAATTTCGAAAAATTATGATCTTGAGGCGAAAATCGAACCCGCGTCCGCTGCGTAAAAATATCTGCTTTGGAATGTTTGAAATTTATTTTTACATTGCGAGGGTACCCGTTGGCTTACAAAGTGAAGTGTAAAGGTTAGAAGAATTTCAGCAAGTTAATTAGTGTCGTGGGTGGCCGAGCGGTCAGGCACCTGCCCGGATAGCAGCGGACGCGGGTTCGATTCCCGCCTCAAGATCATAATTTTTCGAAATTCTTTTTCTGACCACCAAAATCTTTGTACTAATTTTTCTAACATTTATATAATGTTAAGATTAAAATCGAATAGTCTATGACTATGGGATTAAAAGAGGGGTGAACATGAATGCCGGCAGAGATGGGGGTAGTGAAATACAATTGTCACTACCCCCATCTCTGCCGGTGTCGTACAAGGCGATTAAGGGTTGAGACAGCAATGAGTAATGGTCAGCAGCGATCCTCTTAAGCCACCTAGCAAAGTGCTGTGATTTCCGTGCCCGATAAATGGCAATAGGTTCGCCATCTGTTACATGGTACATACATACATACATAAATCACGCCTATATCCCCGAAGGGGTAGGCAGAGGTGAACTAGCACCCACGTTTCGCCAATTATGTTAGGTCCCATGTAATAGGTGGCGAGCCTATTGCCATATATCGGGCACAAAAGTCGCAGTACATTGCTATTGTTAGGTGGTATAAGAGGAACGCTGCTGCCCATTCCTCATCATTGATTTATCCTTAGTCGCCTTGTACGACACCCACGGGAGGGATTTGGGGTGGTGACAATTGTATTCTACTCTGCCGTCACCACACGGCGTGTTACATGTTACGTGTTTCGCTAATTAGGTTAGGTAACCTAATTAGTGAAAGATGGGTCTTAATTCACCTCTGCCTACAATATAAATAAAGATTTATAGGCGTGATTTAAATTTATGTATGTATAGAGACAATACACGAAATCATGAAATTAACAGTACCAGCCCGGCTAGCATGACTACCGAAACACGATAATAATATGATATAGCAATTTATCGCTTTGAACTGTCAAAAATACATGGATTTTTGACAGTTCAAAGCGATAAATTCATGCTAGCCGGGCAGATTAAACAGCAGATAGGTATGTTTTCACTAATGAGTTTCATTTTATAATACACTAGTGGACGCCCGCGGTTTCGCTCGCGTTTATGTCGTTTATTATATAGCCTTATAGCCTCGATAAATTGACTATCCAACACAAAAATAATTTTTCAATTTGAGTCAGTTGTTCCTGAGATTAGCGCGTTTAACCATACAAACAAACAAACAAACTCTTCAGCTTATTAGTAAAGATAGTTATATGTATTGCCTCTGCAACATTCACAATAGGTGTAGTCATAAATAATTTGCGCAATGATTCAATTTAACTGTCCCCACGATCCAAACCTATTAATGACTCATTTAAAACAATAACGATTAGAACCAACTATTTAAACCGAATCCGGGCCCAAAATGTTTCCTATAACTTTCTGTTATAGACAATTTAATTTTCACTTCTCATGCTCTGAAAGTGGTTGTTTGTGCAGGATATAGGCTGCACAAAATCGAGTTTTGTGCTCTAGAGCATTAACGTATCTAATCATAAAAGTATCTATATCAAGGCAAAGAAAATGAGCTATGCAGCCAAACTCAATAAGAAATTCGGACATAGAATTTGTTATTTTTTAATATTCACTTAAATTTATTTGCCTAATGTGTTTTTTAAGACATAAAAGATATTAAAATTTTAATTCATGTAGGTACGGTAAGTATTAAATTAATTTAAGAAAATTGTTACATATTTCAAAATTAATTTAATACTTGGCTGTATAGGTCTGCAGCCCAAGCCTTATATCAATGGGAAAAACAATTTCCTTTAGTATTCAAAACTGTACTAATTTTAGTTTGAATTTTAAGAAATGTTAAGATAAATTACTGTTTTATTTCCTCGCAATCGAAGTGAAAAGCAGAGTTTCTACCTCGTCCACAAAACCATTTTTATCCTCGACATTACTATCAACCCTCGCCTTCGGCTCGGGCTGCTAAAAGTCTCTGACAAAAATGATACGTTTTGTGCACTTGATGGAAAATCTACTATTGTTTGATGGAGCGTGAAGTAAGTTTGATATATCAATCGATTTTTTTAAACATTGTACATGTATACATAGATCAAGCCTACTTTTCCCCGAAGGGGTAGACAGAGATGATTTAACGCCCACGTTTATCCAATTATTTTAGGCCCCATTTAATAAGTGGCGAGCCTATTGCCATCTACAGGGCACGTAAATTGCAGTATATTCCTAGACTGAGAGGAGAGAAAATTTATATCGCATTTAAAATTCAGTCTAGAATTGTTGACATAAGGTTTATTTTTATTGTATTTGCTTTGAGCGGCTCTGTACAAAATAAGTGAAATTAATAAGAAACCTTAATACAATGACTCAAAACTCTATTTTAAACGCGTTCAAAGCATTCTCTCCTCTTCCACTCTTACTCAATGCCGACTTTACCCTTAGTCGCCTTTTACGACACCCTCTTTGGGGAACCTTCCGCTAAACATATTCCATGTTATTTATTCAAATAGAAATGTATAAAAATTCCCAGAGAGTCCTCCGCAGAAAAATAATATTTCTTTACCCAACCGTTATGCACGCGTCTTTATTCCAAACGACACTTGACTTGACCACTAACCGTTTTAAATTCAAAAGTAATAGGCGGTTATATACCTTACCCGCTTATCGACCGGCTGCCAACACTATCGAGGATCGCGCAGCCCAAAAGCGCCCTTAACCCCTCACCATACAACCCCTTATCCCCCGCACGGAACCCGTAACTCCAAACGTATCAGTCCGAGTTTTATTTGAGTTTCAACTTTAACCATTTAACTTACGGACGCTATTTCTTCGAATGAAAAAATAGTGGTTCTTGTTATCCCGGATTTTTGCTGCGGACGGCACCGGAAAATATGTTTTAAGGGTACCGCGTTAGGGATTAAAATTGTTAGCGTCCCTGATCTGTGATTTAAATGCTGCTTTCTATAATTGTGGTTCCAGTTCTTTAATGACGGATTATACGTGTGTTTGGAATGCATACTAGTCGAGTTAGTAATTACTGGATTATGGTTTGGATTTAGCCATTTTGAGCTTTATTACTTGGTGTTATGTATTATTATTGGTATTCGTATTGAGAATGTTTATGGATAGGCCAATAATCATCATCATGGGCAAAGACCTTGCCTATGAATGGAAGAATATAGGGAAAATGGGCCATTACCCACCACGCTGGCCCAATGCGGGTTGGTGAGTATTAACGACTGCAGATGCAGCCGGGACCATCGGCTTAGCGTGTCTTTCGAAGCACGGAGGAGCTCGATATAATACATAATAATTAATAATATAATATAAATAGTAAGGTGGTATAAGAGGTACGCTGCTGCCTATTCCTCATCACTGATTTATCCTTAGTCGCCTCGTACGATACCCACGGGAGAGATTTGGGGTGGTGACAATTGTATTCTACTCTGCCGTCACACATACATAATACATAAATCACGCCTATATCCCCGAAGGGGTAGGCAGGGGTGAACTAGCACCCACATTTCGCCAATTATGTTAGGTCCAATGTAATAGGTGGCGAGCCTATTGCCATAAATCGGGCACAAAAGTGTCGCAGTACATTGCTAGGTGGTATAAGAGGAACGCTGCTGCCCATCCCTCATCACTGATTTATCCTTAGTCGCCTTGTACGACACCCACGGGAGAGATTTGGGGTGGTGACAATTGTATTCTACTCTGCCGTCACACCACTGCTTTTTTACCATTCCTAATTACTTATGGTCCGCACTGGTCCAAAGTGGTGGGTTGTGTATGGCCCATTCTCCTCATATTCTGCCCTCGTTCCTTCGGATGGATAGATAGGGAAGGTCTGTGCTCCAGCAGTGGTGGCATTAAAGGGTTACTGATGATGATGAACTATGATGATAGCAGCATGATTTCTCTCACAAATAATTACCTATATTTATTGTCTTTATTACTGTTATTATGTGTAATAATAAATTACTTCTAAATAACTAACTTAACTTCACCCTCAGCATGTAACACCGAACAACATATTGAGACTAAGGCAATATACACACGCAGCCTCTGTTAATTGTCACTCTTGCCATCCGCGGTGTCACTTAGTCACACAGTGAACACTACACTTTACCGTGTGTCCCAAGTTAGAAGTGCAAGAGACTGAATAATTTATATCACACCTGACCATAAAGTGGACTTTTCGGAAAATCACGCTTCCTGTAGGCCTATTCCCTAACTTTTTTGACAGTTGAAAGTGATGATCACTTAACTATTTACTTATTCATTACTACTTTACTATATTGCTATTGTGACACTTGTCCTGTGATAACAGCAATGTATAAGTAAATAGTTCAACTGTCAAAAAAAGTTAGGGAATAGGCCTACTGGTCAGGGGTGATATAATAGTAGATTATAGTATACCTAGGGCGGTAAAACATACAATGTAACAGATCGCAAGTATTTGACCGAGCTGAAGGCGAGGGCGTTTAATATGTGATCTGAAGCTTTCTTTTTAACCGCCCGAGGTAAGTTAATAATTTTATGTGACCGCCTGACCAGGGCGTACGTACCTACTACTACACCGAGCAATCGAGCTTGGTCGAATTTTACGCCACCCATGGGATGAGCCGGGGCTTGCAAATTCTACGTTATTGAGGATGAGTCGGGGCTGGCACATTCTACGTAATTGTTTGCTCCCAGGCCTGCATGGATGATGATCATTTGGGTCGATTCTTACCATCGTTCTCTAAACATAAGATTAATTTGACAACAGTGTTTCTCTTTCATTCCCAATAAATAAATATTTTTTACACTCTCACCTATCATCTAGCCCAAAGTAAGAAGCCTAAGCACTTGTGTTATGGATACTAGATGACGGACATATTTTTAAAACAATTATGTATATATATGTTGAAAATATACTACATAAACATATACAAAACCATGACTCGGGAACAAACATTTGTGGTCATCACAAAGTTTGCCCCTACCAGGAGTCGAACCCGGGACCTCTTGGCCAATACCCAGCAATCTGAGCATTCGACCAAGGCGGCCGTCTGCAGAATGAAGAGGAGAGACTGATACTAAATTTAGTTTTAAGTTTAGATAATTATGTCAGAATGAACCCTATTGGCTTACTTTATTCTCAAACTCGCTACCTCTTGTAACTTACAACGGAGGGGAGTGTGGGTGCGTTCACCTCTCAAGATGTTCTCGGCTGAACTCCGTCCACTCGACGCCTACCACGATTAGTTACAGCCATATTAACCGAGGACATATGTCTTTAGGGGTCCGTAGTTTTTTTTAAATGTGTTGAGAAACAGCTTAAAAGCTTTTGGTCGCTTAAAAATGGTTTCAATCATCAATCTGGATTCCCTGTTTATTGTTTCAAAATCGTACATGCATGCATAAATCACGGCTCTTTCCACGAATGGGTAGGCAGAGGTGAATTAAAAGATCCTAAAAAAGATGTTACATAGATCTTAACAATATGAAGAGAATCAAACATGACCCTATATAGGCCTCCCCAGCACCCTTCCATCTCGAGTGATCCAGAGCTATTTCTGTCCATTAAATAAAAAAAAATCTTTACCTTTATACATTTCATTAAATCACATTATGAAATCAATGTCATGCATTAAATTACATTATTATAAAATATAAGGGTGGTTTATGTATGTATGTAGACCTGATCTGTTCCCGACGTTAGACACTTGTTGATGTTTCAACTAAGATAGGTAGGTACTTTCTGCTTAAACGCTGCCTAAGTAAAAAGTCACATGTTAATTGAACCACGCGAACCCATGTCTAAAGGTCTTAACGTCTCAGCATACGTAACGGGAAAATTTCCCGGACGGGACGGGGACGGGGTCTCTCGTACAAAAATCCCCGTGCACGTCCCGTGACATAAATGTCCTTCATGGTACTTTTGTATGAAACTATGTTTCTGCCGTCCCCGTCTCGTCCACGTCCCGTCGGGGGTATTTTCTCGTTACGTATGCAGAGACCTTTAATGGGAATTTCACTCAAGGTGGGCGGTTGGTCGCAAAAATCCCAAGACGCCAATCCGGCTCACTTTGATTACAGATTTCGTATACGAATATAGTGACACTATCATTCTATGGGGTGCTAGGACAAAATCGGTATTAGGTTAGGACAACAATCGGTTTTAGGTTGGGTTAGGACAAAAATCGGTAATAGGTTATATTAGGATAAAGACCAGTATTAGGTAAGGTAAAAACAAAAATTGGTATTAGGTTAGGTTAGGTTAGGTTAGGACAAAAATCGGAAAAATTAAATACTTCGGATGGAGCTCGATAGCGCATAGCGCGCTCGGCCTGCGGTTTCATAAACTAAGCAATGTTGGCTAAGGCGGTCATTAAATGATTACTGACTGGAGACCAACGGCTTCACCTGCCTTCCAAAGCACGGAGGAACTCGAGATAATATATTTTTATTTAACCGTCCAATGACGGGCCTAAACGAACATTGCTTAGTGTACGCGATGTGAGGGATCAGAGAAATTAAGAGGCGGAATCTGAGAGTAAACGTGCAACGAATTCATTGTGCAAAACTGCTTTTTTACAAGACGTATGAAAACTAAGTGACAGAATGACGTTTAAATAAAATAGACAAAACAAGTAATAAAATTAAATATGATAGAAAAGAGTTCGGTTTGCCACACTTAGTTTTGCGTAAACTAAGGCTTGGTCAGACTGCAAATGTCCATTCTTAAACCATACAATGTCAAAGACCAGTCTTCGCTTCTAAATATAGGTATTAATCTGGCCTATAATTCTTCGACGTCCAATTTCGAAACCTAAGAACTATATTAATTTAGCGCAAATAAAATTGTTATATTTTTTTTTAATGAATTTTGGCGAAACGCGGGCTTTAATACACGTCAGCCTACACCTTTCACACGTCTTTGAAACACGCCTGCCCACAATTTCGATTCAGGAAGTTTCCTAGAACCCAACTCGTGGTCACCCTACCGGCTAAGCCTATGGTGTCTCGTGGCTAATGTTTCGGATTGCCCCGCACGAGATCGAGTCTTCCTCGAGTCTTTAATTAAATCTGAAAGCGGCTTAGGTGTGGATATCGTTGTAATTACAGTTTTAGTGTTAATATTGCAACTAAAGGGCAGCGCTCATTAGATCCCCGGCACCCGACACGTAACGCCTTTTCGCTCTACGTCCACTCCTTGCTGGTTTGGTAGGTAGTCAACAGGTGTAATGAAGTGATAAAAGAGGCAATTGTAATAATGTAACTATTTATTTCAATATAATAGGCATGATGGCTAATTTTGAAAAACTACACCATGTTTTTTACGTAGGTAGCTACGTAAAAACAACATGGTGTAGTTTTATCGTACGGTATAGGTACCTTTCTACTTTACCTACAATAAATTATATTTTTGTAAATATTTGGATTCTTGGTGCACCATCTAGTAAATTACTGCGATTAAAGTTCCCAGTGAATGGCAAAAGCCTCGCCCCTTAAAACATAGGACCTTAAATAAGCTGGTGAAACGAGGGTGTTAAAACACCTCTGACTTCTAATTCTAATCCTTAGGTTGAAAAGAGTGTGACTTATGTATGTGTTCCAAGCTACCTTGTTACCCAAGATTGTTACCCATTTCCTACACTGCCCTCATATTAGCCAACAAACCTTAAAAGTTATCTTCGACAAAATCAACGTATCGTCTTTTGGGGTAAATTCACGAACAATTTTTTGTCACACATAAACTAAAGTGGACTTTTGCGACCGCTACGCGTACGGAAAATCCCACTTCCTGGTCAGGGAGTGACACAAAACTATATACTTACCTCGAGCGATAAAAAAGAAAGCTCCAGATCGCATATAGGTAGGTAGCCGGGATGCTTAGCGGTAGCCGGGATGCTCTAATGAGCTGTGACCTTAAGTGTACCTTACTTAGTAACTCCGACAAATATTACTGTTGTCGTATTCAATTAAGACCTTGTTAAGATGGCTGGGAACTGTGTCCTTATCACTGAGGCGTAAGGTTGATGTTTCTGTGGATGGTTATGTGACTTACTTAATTATGATCTTATTACACACAAAGATTTTAGTGGCTAGAAAAAGAATTTCGAAAAATTATGGTCTTGAGGCGGGAATCGAACCCGCGTCCGCTGCTATCCGGGCAGGTGCCTGACCGCTCGGCCACCCAAGACACCAATTAACTTGCCGAAATTCTTCTAACCTTTACACTTCACGTTGTAAGCCAACGGGTACCCTCGCAATGTAGAAATAAATTTCAAACATTCCAAAGCAAAGCTTGAGTTTGCTTTATAAATTATTCGATTTTGATTTTAACATTATATAAATGTTAGAAAAATTAGTACAAAGATTTTAGTGGCTAGAAAAACATTTATATAATGTTAAAATCAAAATCGAATAATTTATAAAGCAAACTCAAGCTTAACCGAACGCACGGTATTTGTAAAAATATCTGCTTTGGAATGTTTGAAATTTATTTCTACATTGCGAGGGTACCCGTTGGCTTACAACGTGAAGTGTAAAGGTTAGAAGAATTTCGGCAAGTTAATTGGTGTCTTGGGTGGCCGAGCGGTCAGGCACCTGCCCGGATAGCAGCGGACGCGGGTTCGATTCCCGCCTCAAGACCATAATTTTTCGAAATTCTTTTTCTAGCCACTAAAATCTTTGTACTAATTTTTCTAACATTTATATAATGTTAAAATCAAAATCGAATAACTTATTACACACGACAAGCATTATTAGGTGAGAGTGCCGAATATTTGGCCAACTATTGTATTGCGCAATAAACTATTACATTATATTACATTTAAATTGTTAATCTTTCTCTCTGTTTTTACTCTAGCTTGGCGTCAATCTCGTAGGTTTTCTGTGTGATTGGTCAAACAAATCAAACAAACAAGCTCTTAAATGCTTGACTCAAGCATCAATCAAACATTGTAGACGGTCAAAATGCTTGAAACAAACTAAAATCTACGTATTTGACGTCTCGGAACCCCACAAAAACGCTGTGAGTACTGCTCTATGTAGGACATTCCTATTTTTTAGTAATCATTATTGTAGGTTTAGAATGAAGTTGTGGAATTCAAAGAAGTAACTTAATTATTGTTTTCTTTGTCGAATCAATCAATATAAACGTTTTCTTTATAATATTATTATAAAGCCACAAAACCCGACACTGGACCCATCGCTCGGATCAACGGCAAAACAACAGTTTGGCGCACAATTTTAGTTTTATTCCAATGTTCGAGCCTTTAGGGCGGCCGCATGCGGACGGCAGATGCGGGGACAATCATTCGTTTTTTACGATTCATACATTTTACGAGGACAGGCCCTAATTTTGGCCGCGCACGTTTTGGGTACACTGTTTGGTAGCTTCCAGGAATCAGCGGGAAGCATTCTCAAATTATTGGTTGTTTATTTAATTGTATGTCTCGTGGTTATTTATTTAATTTTATTTCTCGGGCGGTAGCTTGTTTTACAATAAAATTGGGTCCTGACAAAACAGACATTAAATCGGCCACAAAACTTTTTTTGGGGAAATTAGGGTAAAAACTGAATGCCGACTACTTTGTTAGTTGTTACTTTTGCATTTTGTCGTCATTTACAATTTACAATCTTTGATGGTCACTGCTTGAACCTAACGTAACTACATACATACATAAATCACGCATACATCCCCGAAGGGGTAGGCAGATATGAACCAACACCCACGTCTCGCTAATAAGGTTAAGTCCCATGTAATAGGTGGCGCGTCTATTGCCATTTATCGGGCACAAAAGTCACAGTACATTGCTAGGTGGCTAAGAGGAACGCTGCTGCCCATTTCTCATCACTGTTTTAACCCGTAGTCACTTTGTACGACACCCGCGGGACAGATTTGGGGTGGTGACAATTGTATTCTGCTCTGTCGTCACCACACTGTCAAATATTGACACTTGTATTCTATTCGTTCGATTAATAGTTTGGCCTGTAGTCTAGGCGTTGGTTCACTTACACTAACTGAAGAATATGCAACCACTAAAAGAGAACGCTCAAATCACGTGTAACTGGTATTTTAAAACTTAGTTAGGTTACTAAACTACCTAAATAGTGCGATCACGCGAAGTGGTATGAATAACGGACGGTTACAAAGTCAGATTTACTGTGCCATGTAAGACGCGGATTTGACTCAAAGCAATGATTGTAAATTCTTTATTGCCTATTATAACCCACATTTAATAAAAAAGTCCCTTAGGAAAAGGACGTTATCAACTTTAATTTACACTAAAGTTATTAATGTAAGTAGCTACTGAAGATTACTTCAAACGGCCCGATAGTGTAGTCTCATGGCATATACAGAATGCAGAACGCATGCATCAGTATAAACTTGCCCTGTTCCCTGTTTGGGCGTTAATTCACCTCTGCCTGCCCCTTCGGGGATGTGGGCGTGATTTGTGTATGTAGGTATGTGTAACTAAGTTTTAAAATACCAGTTACACGTGATTCAAGCGTTCTCCTTTAGTGGTTGCATATTCTTCAGTTAGTGTAAGTGAAACAACACCTAAATAAAAATCTATTCGAACGAATAGAATACAAATCATCACAGTTTTAGTGATGACGATGATGATGTCATAGGCACCTCTTATAGCTTATGATAACCTATCGGGGACAACCTATGGACCTTTGGAGGAGCTCGCTAGCGCACTGGCATAGGCCGGTCATTGGATGGGAGACCATCACCAACCCTTTAATGTCCCCACTGCTGGGGCACGGGCCTTCCCTATGGATGGAAGAATATAGGGAGATTGGGCCATAACCCACCACGCTGGCCCAGTGCGGGTTGGTGGGTATTAACGACTGCAGATGCAGCCGGGACCACCAGCTTAACGTGCCTTCCGAAGCACGGAGGAACTCGAGATAATAAATTTTTGGTCATCCATCCAATGACCGGCCTAGCGAATATTGCTTTGTTTACGCAATCGCAGGCCAAGCGCGCTGTGCCACTGCGCTAGCGAGCTCCTCCTGGGATGGGTGACCAAAAATGTATTATCTCGAGGTCCTCCGTGCTTCGGAAGGCACGTTAAGCCGTTGGTCCCGGACGTATCTGCAGCTGCCCACCAACCCGCACTGGGCCAGCGTGGTGGGCTATGGCTGATAGAATTAATGAAATTCTTTAGAAATTCAGATATTAAATAATATTTATTGTGACACACAAGAAGACATGACATAAAGTAAATCAAAAAAATATAAAATTGACACAGAATGGTGTCATACCTTTAAAATACTTAATCTACTAAAACAAATAGAAAAAGAGTTTGCCTAGGAGCCTATACAATCTCTAACAATGGTACATGCATACATTCATACATAAATCACTCCTACATCCCCGAAGGGGTTAGCAGAGGTGAACTAGCACCCACGTTATGGCACAATCTCCTTATATTCATTCTTCCATCCATAGCGAAGACCCCAGCAGTGGGGACATTTAAAACGGGCTGGTGATGATGATGATGGAGACAATGTAACCGCCCTGAATAAGTAATTTGTTCGTCTCATGCAAAACATCCAAAAAGGTTATCGCTTCGTCGACAACTCCACGGTATGCGCTTTAATTGACAGCTAAGTGACACGCTCGATGTATTGATTGAGCACAACCGATTTGACTTATTGAAACCGCACTCAATTTGAACATGAAATAAATGGCTATAGGATCGTATACAACTGTAATTGGGTTCCGAAACGGTCAAGAAGCTCGGCATCATGCACGTCGATTTTCTGTGTGTTGCTGTTGCTTCTCAAACAAATCAAATAGACAAACATACAAAAGGTCTTAAATGCTTGACTCAAGCATCGTTCAAATATCGTAAACGGTCCAAATGCTTGAAGCAAGCTAAAATCTATGTCCTTGACGTCAAGCTGACCGTTTTGGAACTCCATTAAAAGGTCCTTCGAGGATCAAAATTGCTTTACAAGCACGTGCATTATGAATGCATGTCAAGTAGTTTTGAACGTTTATAATGAAGCTTGATGCGCTTGACAAGCAAACTACGTGCTTGAAATTGCTTGATGAATAATAAAAAATTTACGTCAACGACGAAATGAATACGAATGCTTGTATGCTTGTCGTTGTTTTAAGCCTCATCAAGCACGCTTATCGAGCACGTTAATAAAGCAATTTTGATCGTCTAGTCTAGGGCCCCATTACAGTTACTCAGCTTAAGTTATAAGCAAAAAAATACAAAGTTGTGAAGGAACTTTATAAAACTACCCTCATTTCCATAAAAATGAAATTAATTATTTCCAGATTATGTAAACGTTAGCGAAATAATTTCAAAGATAAAGAAGCCGGGTTAATTTCTTTTTGTTTGCAACTAAATTAGTTTCAAAACACTGTTTAAGCTCTTTTCATTTTTGGCTGGCTGTAAAACTTAAGCCGAAACCTTGAGCAGTTTAGATCGGAATATTGTCACGGTAAATGTTGTCAGGGTACAGCCCCATTAAACTTAATGCACCTATTAATTTATTACATAATACAACTATACTAGCAAAAATAAATACTAAGTAATTCAATTTACCGCTCTAACTGCTGCACTCAGAGACGTCAATTAAATTTAATGAGTATTTAATGTCAAAAATTTTCATTCGAATCAAGACCATAGAGCCGGCAAGAATAGAGACTAGTTTTAAATTGTAATTTTTTGACGTTAAGTACTCATTAACGTTATTTCTCTGAGTGCGGCAGTAAAGTCAATAACTCTAAGTACACCTACTTGCATCGGCATTAGGGCAGCGCCCTAACGTAACGTCGTTATTTCGTTTATGATTGAAACATAGTCGAATAAATATCACGACAGTACAATAGAACCTTAAAAAAACTAATTTTGCGCAATGTATTGCGTTATAATAAAACTCATAAAACAAACGTTGTTGTTTATGATGTTAGCTATCTAGTCATGGGAGGTTTTTGATGTTTTAAAAATAATCTTGTATAGTTCCCAGCACTTAAGTTGAACCAAAATGACGGTCGTCTGCGCAGGTATTTTTTTTTTTGATTGAAGGAATTTAATTGAAGGAAAAGTGTCTTAACTAAATGTTGAACTCCAAGAAGCGGGTATTCTTACGTTGCTATTGTTACAGACACACGTTCACCTCATACAGGGCCCCAATTAATACCTGAAAACGTTTTTCTGCGCTGCGCATATGTCAACTTATGTGCCGGGTATTGTATAGTAGTGTATCTGTGACATTAAACAGAATTCTCCTGTTCCAGTTCTGGTGTGCGCGACCGCCTTCCAGCAGCAGTACTTCAGAACCGTGCCCAGGAGCCTGAGGGTGCAAGAGGGCTCTGAAGCGGTGCTGGAGTGCGCCGTGGTCAACTTGGCCGGGCAGGTGCAGTGGGCCAAGGATGGCTTCGCTTTGGGTAAGTCTTCTTTAACATACAATTAGGCCGTTAGGGAGAACGGGGTAGGCTGGTGAATCAACAGCCATGTTTCGCCAAACAGGATCATCATCACCAGCCCTTTAATGCCCCCACTGGTGGGGCACAGGCCTTCCCTATGGATGGAAGAATAAGGGTTGGTCAAAATACAGGTGGATTTGAGAACCTCTTCCGTTTTTTGAAGACGGTTTAGTATCTTCTGTGTAATCTACTATTCCATTTCCGAGCTTAGATGTAAAAATTAGAATATCATCAAGTTAGGCGAAGTTAATATTAGAGATAATTAAAAACTACTCATCAAGTCAGATCTCGCTCAAATTTAAAAAAAAATTGATTAAAAAGAATCATCACACCCAGTAAAAAGTTATGAGCTAGGTAACTCACATAAAATAAAATTGTACAGTCAAATTGAGAACCTTTTGAAGTTTGAAGTTTTACTAACTCTTACCTTCGTCACCCCGGCTTCTCTATGTGTACATAAATTTGATTCCATGGGAGCTATCTCAGACACCCGTTACAGAAATAACGAATGCTCTAGATCTTAGACAAACCAAGGTCTTTTAGTATTGTATAATTATTAAGGATGTAGCTGATAAACAACAATCCAAGCTTTGTTTACGATTTTGAGTTGTAAAGAATATAATAATTGACATCAATGCAATTACTAGAGTGTTAACGACTGCTGAAATAGGTATAAAAGCACCTGATGTTAATTTGTCGAAACATCGTTTGCCGCAGTCCCTTCATTTAATTTTGTAAGTCTCAAAATTATCAGAGAGTCGAAGAAGAAACAGGGTTGGTACACCAAAAATTGTACTTGAAAATTTGAGACACTTGTAAAGAGTCACCGCGAATTGTCTCTTTCAGCCATTTCGTTCTACACGAGTCGACTACCCCATCGCAACCTTGGCTGTCTCTCAAACGGTGACAAAAAACGCTCCGAAAAATTCATTGTTTCCTTGAATTTCAAGTCGACGCTAACTTGAGCCAGCCTTAATTGTATTTCGACGACGAATTCTTTTCCAAACGAAAAACGGAGGCAGACGCCTCTCCCTTGAATGGCATCTGTTTAATTTATATTTAATTTGAATACTTTGGACCGTGGACGGTGTAAGGCTTAATTAAAATTGCCAGGAGTCCGAAAGATGTTTCGGTGCATACACAAGGTTTCGCCTCATCGCGTCCGATGGAGCTGAATTAGAAATTTTTGCTGAAAAAATCCTGAATGAGATGGATTCGGAAATACAAAAAATTCTTCCTTATTATGTTTCTGAAGTCAATATCTTATTTGTCTCAAAGAATCTTTAAAGTAAAGCAGTTATTATTTATTTATTTAGGACAGCCAACAAGATTACACCAATTAACATTTACAATTATCAAGCTAAATTATTGCTAAAGCTAGCCGAGAGGATGATTAAAATTTGTATCTAGCATCATCTAAATATACTAGGCTGGTGCTTTAAGCACAACTTTTCATTGCAAGTTAGGGTAACTAACTAATATGCCCTCCACATTAAGCCACCGAATAGTAATAAACGCCACATCGCTGATATTAAAAATTAAGAATCAGAACCATTTTCTAATTGGCAGCATTTTAATTTCAGTATTTGTTTATTTATGGAACGATTACAGAGAAAAGAACAAATAACCTACAGAAGTTGCTTAAAATCAATACAAATTACGTATCTGTGCCCAATGATAAAAGTACACAGCATTTTCAATTATCTTACTTAACAGCTAAACAAAATAAAGAAACAGGTAAATTTGTAAATCTTATATAATAATTGGGATAAAAAGAGCGAATTGATAATGTTGTCACCCTAGACATTGTAAAGCGGTTTGTGCACGAATTCAATGTGGGCCAAACTACTTAAGTGGAATGTACAACGCCCGCTAATGATACATTGAAAATGGAAAACTTCCAGGAGTTCATTGTGCAAAACGAGTTTAATCGTGTTAGTATTTGCGGTGGCCCGACCACAATTATTGCGGTAGAAATGGTAGGTTTTGTGACTGAGCGGCTAGCGTTAATCTAGCCACTTATTTGACTTAATTACCATCTATTATGCAGTCCTTTTCTGTTGCTTTGAAGGGGTTTCTTTTGTCTTAGCATTCTATTCGATATCTCCTTTCTTCAACAGCTTACAGATTGTTTTCTAACCTTAAATCTTACCAAATATGGCTGGGCAGAGAGAGAGAGTTGGGGTTGCGAAAGTGAGTGTTGACTAGTTGATGATCAAGAGATCCCTTAAACCTACACTTGAGTCACAAGTCACAGGCGCCGCCACTGACTCCCCTCTCTGCCACTATGGGCTTAAGGGCTAAGAGTTTGCGTCTCTGTTTTTACTTTGTTCCTCCCATAACATTATCCATTATTAAATTAATTGATATAAAGTTACGTGTTTTCTTTAGTCTTCTTGGCATTCTTCTAGAGGCCCTCTTTTAGCGTCTTCTATACGACATCTCCTTATTTCTTAAGTTAAACAATTTAAACGATTGTTTTTAAATTTTTGTTCTCTGAGGGCCGGTTTTTTTATCCATAGTTAACTCAACCAATGGTTAAAAACTGTTTCTAATTGCTAAATATCAGTCTGATATGTGCCCATTAGTAACAATTTTAGTTACTAATGTTACTAATGGGTAAATATCAGTCTGATATTGTTACTAATTGTTAAATATCAATGATATTTAAAGATAAGTAACAACTTTAAACAATTGGTTAACAGTTAACTATGCATCAAAAAACCGGCCCTTAGAATACTGCTTCCTTTCAGACAGGTTCACTACACATATAACCAACTACTCCTAAAACAATCCACTTATTACCTTTTTCTTCTTTAAGATAAGCAACTACGTAACGCGATGTAATAAATTGAAGAATTTCTCTAATGAAATACCGGGAGCAATTATCGCCCTTTTCCGGGTCCAATAGCGTACACAATGCGAAAATTCCTCTGCTCCAAGGAGATCTTGTTTATTCAGAAACTCGGTCAATAAATTCTGATTAGTACGGAGTATGGAGTCATGTTTCCAGCTATATACACGCACCATACAAAGCAATGGTTGTAGAATTAGATCCGATATAATCAATCGTAGTAATAATTATGACAATCAGTCAATCGAAATAATTTGACGGCCAGTTTGGTCGAATGATCAATGATTAAATTCTTGTCAGACTCTTTGTGAGAGTAAAGAGAGTTTGATTCCTGGTAGGGGCAAATCTTTGTGATGTAAATTTGGTTGTTTATACGTTTATGTTGTTAATAATATTATTATAAATATTTAAATATATTTATTAAAATTTGTCCGTCATCTAATATTCCAATACTTACGGTACTTACTACCTAAACGATAGGTGTGAGTGTAAGAAATAAGAAATTATTATAGGTTGTAAGTTAAGTACCTAGCCCAGTGACTAAGAGGTGAAGCGCTTAGCCTGCGATTACTTAAGCCGAGTATTGCTTTCTTTAGCCCTTTAATGGATGGGAGACCGAAAGTTTTTACTTGGAATTTCTCCGTCTGCATCTGCATTTGTTAACAGCCACCAAAGATCTGGGTACAATCTATTCACCCCCTTTCTTCCTTTACCCATAAGGAATGCCTGTGACCTAGCAGTAATTAATATGTTGATGATGAGCACGAATAATTACAGCTCACGTATTTTGTCAAGTGCCGCAATTAAGTGGAGTAATTAGGTGAGAATAGGCTCCGCTAGAAAAAGTTCGTAGAATAATTGCTCGCTCGAAATATTTTCTTGGGTCATTAACAGTCCAAAAAACCTTCCAAAATTGAAAGCTTTTGAGCAACGGTTAAGTAATAAAAAGTAAGAAGTGGTAAGCAAGGGTGAACATTATAATTTGGATTCGACAAAGTTCTTTTTTATTGCTCTTTGCTTTCATCTCACCTGACGGTAAGCTACAGAGATGGAATCGAGTTTCACCTGGAACCACAGAGGGCTGGCTATCTTATCCCAATTGTCGGAACCCAATGATGCTGTTTACATTATTATTATGGCGACAGATTTTGATAAGACGGTGGTAGCTAGCCAGGCGGACTTTAAATAACCACCAACCAAAATTTGTACGGACCGGAACTTAAAAAAATCAATTGACCATCAAAATAGAATTCACAAACCTCTTATTTCAAAGCTGAATAAGTAGCTTCTTCGTCCTCTTTTTGCAACGTTGTATTTTAGAGACACACGAAGTTAGCCAAAGCGATCTCCGAACACTAGAAATAAAACTACTTTAAACGAGATCGTAGATGCAAAATATCGGACTCACCAAATTCACTGTGAAGTTTTCTGAACTACGTTTATTATTGTTCGCCCGCGGCTTCGCTCGCGTTAATGTCGGGAAGAATAAAAACATTTAACAATTTCGAATTTTTAATAAAACATAGTATTTATTTATTCAGGCGTTGATTTCCTTGAAAGTATCGTTTCATTTTTCAATCCCATTATTATACTTGACGAACTGCCTTGTTTCTCCAAGAGTCTCGGTTCTCTTAAACCTTAATCGCTTGATGTTATTTCCACAAACAAAAGATATGCGACAGTACAAACTCAAGTGTCGCACAAGATGAGAGATCAATGGAAACGCTACGATTGCCAAGCTTTGCTGCTTGATTGTACTTCGGATGTGGTCTGGTTAAGAAGCGAAGGAGATTGAATCGACTTCTTTATTTATTTGGTTTCAGATGCAAATAAATGCTTACAAGCTGGAGTTAAATCTAAGTGCACCATTAGTTAGAGAAAAGCTTAACTTGCATTTAAAATAATACCTTTATTATCTATGAAATCATTGAATGCACTCGCATTGAATTAGTGATAATTTATTGAACACAAGAATTATAATTCTACTTTCTTAAACTTCTTTATATTTTATTATTATGTAAATATTTGTTACGATGTCTAAATTATTTTAATTTGAGATATTGTGGTCATTTAAACATATTGTATTTTTAGACATAATTATCTTTTGTGTTAAATTATTTACATTGTCTGTCGATGGCCTATCACAACAAATAAATAAATATATTCCAAGACACTATAACAAAAAATAATAAAATTAAGAGTAGTTTTTGAAAAATTGTTCACTTAATTATCTTATTAATTTTAAGTTGTGAGTTAATCTATTTCAAAATACAACTCAATCTCAATTTGACTTCCTCCAGAACGAACCCCGAAGTAACATTGTCACGAACTCGTAGAAACTGAATCCGATAAATCAAACGCTTGGTTCGGGGACTGGATTATCTTCTGACTTGCCCCAACCTCCTGAAGCTTAGTAGAGCATGTAGTCTGTGGACTGTCACCTGACGGATTCCCTAACAATTGCCCCCTGTCTAAATTGGTCCATTCATGCAGTCTGAATAAACACAACCATCTCTGCTCTCCGGGCTATGTTTGGTCAGCTTTTAGTCAGGCAAGCTGAATACTGTACCATTTTAGTCAAAGTCAAAATTCGTTTATTCATGTCTGACATCGAAAACCTCCAATGGATGATATTTTCCGTTTATCTTGCAGAAACTCTCGTATTTACAAAAGATGAACTTAGCAAAAAAAAAAATCTTATTGCTGACCGTTAAATGTACTATCAAAATAGAGACATTAATGACAACTAAATATCTGATATTGATGATGAAAAACATTTGACATTAAAATAAAATCATCTAAAAACGTTAATCAATTGACCATTTCAAAAATCAATTAAGGTAATATTGAGAATATAAACGTTCTTACCGCTGAAAAGCGTGAAGTCATTTTTAGCATTGCAATGAATCCAATAAGTACTAAATATTCAGACCAAAAACTCGACGGAACTATTATGAAACCAATCTCACGGTATTCATTGAAAACAACTTTTGGTGACCATTAAATGAAATTAAAAGAATCAATGATGCAATCAGAGACCGTATAAAAATCGCAAATCTAAAAGCAATTATGCCAGGGATGGACATCGGTGGGCTTAATTGCGAATCGAACCTTGTTCCGGCGGCACAAGATCGAATGTTGTAATTGAAAATTGTTTTAATGGTTGTAATTCTCGAGTTGTTTAGTCACACTGCCGGAGCCTGTGTTATCGATAATCGGATGGCAACGAGATACGAAATCGATGGAGAATCGATATGGAGACCGAGTAGCGTGAAAGAGCGTGTCACGCGATTATTTTTCCGAAATTAAATATGGGAATTGAAGATTGCCATGGCGCAGTAACTAGCGCTCGGCATTGATTGCTTAAAATATACATACATACATATATCACGCCTACATCTCCAAAGGGGTAGGCAGGGGTGAATTAACACCCTCTGTATACGACCTGCTTCAAGAACAGGTCACTAATAATATGTAACAGAAACAAAACACTATCAAATAAAAAAAGATGCCACAATCCGTACAGATGTCACAATCCATACAATTCATGAAGAGCAAACATCTTTTATCTTGACAAGTCTTATAATAATAACCCACCACGCTAACTCAGTGAAAGTTGGTGGGTATTAACGACTGCAGATGCAATCGGGACCAACGGCTTAACGTGCCTTCCGAAGCACGGAGAAACTCGAGATAATAAATTTTTGGTCACCCATCCAATGACCCGCCTTAGCGAAAATCGCTTAGTTTACGCAATCGCAATCTGAGCCCGCTGTGCCGCTACGCTAGCGAGCTCCTCCGCGAGTCTAATATAAAACAGATGCGATCTTTATCGTTATGTTATGTTTCAACACTGTGTGTGCTGATATGATAGTGGTGATACTTATACAATCTATCTCTTCCAGGATACTCGTCCGTGATACCCGGCTACCCTCGGTACACGATGTTCGGCGACCGTCGCCACGGAGTGTACAACCTTCGAATCGTGAACGCTTCCCTGGAAGACGACGCTGAGTACCAGTGTCAGGTCGGGCCAGCGCAGATCCACAAGGGCATCAGGGCGAATACTTCGTTAACTGTTATATGTAAGTACCTACATAAGCTGTTTCCTGAATATATCTCTAAGGGTGCCGTGTGATGACGGCAGAGTAGAATACAATTGTCACCACCCCAAATTTCTCCCGTGGGTGTCGTACAAGGCGACTAAGGATAAATCAATGATGAGGAATGGGCAGCAGCGTTCCTCTGTACCACCTGGCAATAGCAATGTACTGCGACTTTTGTGCCCGATAAATGGCGATAGGCTCGCCACCTATTACATGGGACCTAACATAATTGGCGAAACGTGGGTGCTAGTTCAACTCTGCCTAGCCCTTCGGGGATATAGGCGTGATTTATGTATGTGTGTATCTCTAAGGGCCCGTTTTTAATGCATAGTCAACAAATTGGTAGAAATTATTACTAATCGTTGTATATCAGACTAATATCTAACTATTAGTAACAATTTTAGTTACTAATGGTTAAATATCAGTCTGATATTTAAACATTAGTAACAATTTTTAACAATTGATTGAATTAGCTATGCATCAAAAAACCGGCACTAAGATAAGATAATCCTGATTTGCTAGATATATACCAATTTAATTAGGCAGTGTCGTGTGTATGTGTTACGCTTGCGATTCAAGTCTTTACGATGCAGACTTGAATCGCGAGTGTAAGGAAGGAATTTTAGCAAAATTAGGTATAGTGTAAACTCGAGGGGAGAGCACTAACAGCATCATGCCCAAAGAAGGTTGGCGTTAGTCAGGCTGGCTGTAAAACCTAATCAAAAGCCGTAAGCAGTCTTTATGCCAATGTATTTTCCATATAACTTTACTCTAAGGAAGATGATGAGTTGAAAAAATTCCAACGTAAAGGATTCTTGTTCTGACGCTGACTGTTTAAAAATATACCCTCACCGCCAACGCAAACAGATTTAACTAATATAAGTACTTTCAAAGTCAAAAAATAGAATTTCAGTGTGAACACTTTAAAAGTCTACAGTTAAGCTACAAAACCAACAATGGGAAGCAACTCTGGCGGTCCGCAAAAATGGACCTTGCCACTCAGGGAAAAAGTCGATTGGGACTTAACCCGCGTTGCATAACAGAAAGCCTGTTGTTTCTGAATTTGAATATCTCGGGGTCGACGAATTTTCGCGTACCGACGGCCAAGAATCGGGCGGAGCAGTGTCATTGGAAAACGGTCCTTATTTTTCCGCTTTAGAGGCCCTTTTGCGAGTTAAAGACTGCTTGAGCGCTGGAAATCTACATCTGCTGTGTAAATACTGACGTTTACTTGAAGCTGCCTTCGGTCCCTAAGGAGAATGGGCTTTCTATCCTTTCGGGAACGAATGTGACTTCATTTCGGAACGTATTATCACAACGGTCGTCTCGAAGGTAGGCCAAATCCGACTCCCAATCCAAACTTTCCTCTCCCAAATGACTATTAGTTGATTAACAGACATAAAAACGCCACCGACCCCCTCAAAGTTAGCATCAGCAAAGATGGAAACACCATAATACTAATAATATGCGTTATTTTTTACGACTTCCCCAAGAAAAATGGAGTTGTGTAAGACACTGGCGAAAACACCGGTGGGCGGTAAAATTCTACGGTGTAACGTCATAAATTTTGCAAAAACAGCACTGGGCCAGCGTGGTGGGATATGGCCCAGACTCCCAATATTCTTCCATCCAAAGGGAAGGTTTGTGTCCCAGCAGTGGGAACATTAAAGGGCTGGTGATGATAATGATGGAGTCATCAATTTTGCAATAACAGCCTCACTCACAGCATCACACCAATCCGCACTGGGCGAGCGTGGCGGGTTATGGCCCAGTCTCCCTATATTCTTCTATCCATTGGCAAGGTCTGTTCCAGCAGTGGGTACATTAAAGGGCTGGAGTTGATCAATCATGATGTTGACATCATAAATATTCCGATATCAGCCTACGTTAGGAGAGAATCAATTTGCATTGAAAATCGCATATCTTCTTTACAAGGTCAAAGGTCAAGGTCGTGAGAGGTCATGGACTCCGACCTTGGACATGATCTTGCAATGAGGCTCTTGTAGCTACAATACACACCGAAGAAAGTTTTTCTTTTGATTAAGCTTTAAAAATGCAGTAAAACTTCTAACATCACGCAGACTCAGAATAAATAAGCACAATATCGAATAAGGTTTCGTTTTAAAGCAATTTAGTGTATATTTTCAACATTTATATACATAATTATATTAAAAATATGTCCGTCATCTAGTATACATTACACAAGTGCTTAGACTACTTACTTTGGGCAAGTTGATAGGTGTGAGTGTAAGAGAAAAATATTTTTTAAAACTATTTAATGGTTGTGATTTCTCTTTGTTACGTAGTAATTAATACTAAATTTAATCTGTTATTAAAACTTGTGCCCGGATAGCAGCGGACGACGATTCCCGCATCAAGACATTATTTTTCTAACCACCAAAATCTTTGTACAAATTTTTCCAACATTTGTATAATGTTGAAATTTAAATCTAATAGTTTATGAAATAGATATTTTTTTGGTATTTCAAGGTAGCGTTCATAATAAATGTTGCTTCATAATATTGTTGTATATGTTGTGCAAATAAAGTGATTTGATTTGATTTGATTTGAGATCTTCAAAAAGCTTTGAGTTAACTAGTAGACAATGACCAAATCGAAAAGACGCTATCTACAATATCGATAGATACTATTTCACTCAGTTAATGTTAGCCACTGTTATGTATTAAGATTAAAGCACATAAGGCTAAAATATAACCAAAACGCTTTCCGATTACGGAGGGCCTTTAAGCGCAAAGTCTTGTAAGTGAAGAACGTGAAAAAAGGCGTAAAGTTGCTTTTTATATGAAAAGCTTAACCCGGGCTGCGTGGAGTCTCCGGGTCAGATATACGGGGTCGGGGTGACCCGTTTTATAGCCGTGAAGGGTTAAGGATGATAGGTTTTCGTGTACCGTTCCCAGTAACTAGTGTTGTTCTCGTAAGATTCTTTTCCGTTCTAAAAATGTTGCAGAGGAAAATTTAAGGGTGATGATTTTATTTTTAATTTTTTTTTTGTTCTGTTGTATTCTGATGTGAAAGATTATGTCCAGATTTTCTTTTAGAAAGTAACTTTCTTTTTTTATTTTCTCTTTAATATCCTGTTCCCTTCTAAAAAAATATTGACGACTTAATTTTTCAAGTTTTTTCTGTTCTGTTTTGTTCTAAGAGCCTTCATATTCCTTAAAGAAAGTTTAAACTCATTAATATTCTAAATTCTTCCATCGTTAGTCATCAATCCATCCACTCTCAGTAAAATCACAGTACATATTTCTCTGTGGTCGTCCGCTACCTTGAAATCCATCAACATCCATTATATACATGTCCACAATTCATTTTACTCGTATGATTTTCAAACCACGAAAAGCCATGTAACACATAGAACACGGCTTGTCAAACTATGAGCTTTTTAGACAATTGACAACATTTCATTTTTCAACATACCTTTATTATGATGTTATATGAAATTAAACCGAAAATAAAGACACCCATATTTTTTTTTTCTTCTGAATTCCGTCGTTTTTATACAAAAATCATGGTTGAAATACCGGTCATTCTAAACAGACGTAAGTGCCAAATGACGTCGCTGTCGTGGAAGAATGGCGAAATCACTCTTGACTCGAAAAATAAAAATATCACTTGTCAAAATTGACAAACTGACGTTTCCGGTGTCGAAAATAAAAACATTTTATCTGAATTGTTTGAAATTAATTTCAAAGTCAAATACGTTTTAAATTAAAGTTTATGAAGGATTTCATTTTATTGCTACTCTAATATTGTTAATTTTGACGATAACAATTAATAACATTGGATTGAATTTATGACTGACGTCTGTCATCATGTCTATGATAACTTTTTTATTCTTCCATCTAGGATTAATTCATACATCCCCGACCGTGACGTCATCGCATGATTTTTACAATTAATTTTTTTTCTCTGTAATATTAAGTAATAAAAAAATGTAATAAAAATATTTTCGAAGTCAGGATTGGAAAATAAAGAAACGGTATTTTTATTTTGGGAGGTTGTCATTTTTGAAACGTTGTCAATTATACAAGATCCAAATATAATACTAGTGTCGAATCATCAAGTTTTATTACAATGATTTAAATCTCATAAACTAAGTAATTGAGTTTGGCCACTCTTAGGACAGTTGTAAAACTTGCTTCTGTACAATACAGGGACCGTGGAAACATCAAATTTGAATATAGGGTCAGTGCCTATTAAACTTTTGCTAAGCCAATGATGAAATTTAAGTGTTAGGAAATGTGGGACCAATTTTGTTCTATATTAAGGTCGTAATTCATTTCTGACCCGTATACCACTGTCTATTTTATTAAGCTCTTTATATTATCATCCTACTATAATTTTCATGCTATTGTTCATACTATTATTATTGTTTAATGTTTATACTATAATTTTCATCCTATTGTTCGTGTGGACAAAATTGTTCATTCTGTTCAGCCAGTGAGGCATTTTGCTGAAAAACGTGTAACATGTAAGCGTCAAATGCAAAATTCTAAAACATTCTCATTTAGTCAAATTGAAAGGTGGATTTATAATCGTACAGCATTCAGCATTCAGCATTCGTACAGCAGTATGTATAGAAATAGAACGGCCGTACACCTAAACTATAATAGAAGAAATCATTTACACCTGCCGAAACTAGTTCAAACTATAGCTAAGTTAACTAATTGGTTTCAAACAAAGTTTTCTATCTGAACCTACACCGGATGCCTCCTTGAAGAAATTAACTCAAAGGAATTGGTCGTTTCGTCTTAGAGCAATATAAAACATAATATAATATAAACAATCTTTACCTTAGTTTAATTTATTTACCTGCAAACAGAAAACAAGTTTCTGCAATGTGTAAAACGTAAAGTGGCATTGGGCAAGACACTTGGATGTAGCTTAAAGATTCAAGAATCAGCAGCATCATCTTGCCCTTATTCTATTTCATTTGAAGTCGGCGCAGTGTGTGTTTTTCTTTCATTTACTCCTATTAGCTATCAATCTCCTCATTCATTCAATTTCTCATGCAATCCATTCATTTCTTCTGCGTTCTGTCTCTCATTCATCCCTCAACAGTTATGTTCAGTCAAGATTCAAGAAATAAAATAATCTAATTTCTAACCGGCCTCTTCCGCGTTTTTATATCGAGGCGCTTATCAGACCAATTTTCTTTCAATTCAAAAATCACCCCAATATCCCTCCTCTTAGAGAAGCGAAGGTAATGAATTTCAATAAATTATTCATTATTTTAAAACACCTCATCCCGGATTCCATTCAGATTTTGGGGGTATAATGAAATGTGGGGGTGAAATGAAACAATCAGCTGATGATATTGAATTTACGATCTCCGCGGGGTGTGCCAAAAATTCTTAGGTTTTATTCTTAGAAGTCTGTGTGACGTTTGAAGTTTTACTGCGTTTCTAGCTTAATTGATATTCAAGGCTAGTGTAGTAGTTTTATCGTCTGCATTAACAGATAATCTTTTTGCATTAACGAATACAGGAAGACTGAAATTTGTCACACCAACTCTGCATATAATTAGTTCTTTTTTTTTAAATGAAGAGATTCCTTTAATAGCCACGATCTCAGAATATTGCTTAGAATGCGGCACTTTAAGTTTATAATGAAAATGTGTGTTCTAATGTTTTGTGTTTCGCGTGGCAGCTTAGTAATGACGTAGGTACGTAATAATTCACGCCTTTCTCCCCAGAGGGAGGATAGGCAGAGGTGTTTTAACACCCGCGTTCCGCGGGGCGAGTTTATTTCCATTCACGGGTAACTTTAGTCACAGTAATTTGCTAGGTGCACAAGGAATGCCTTCGTCACCTTGTACAACACCCACTACGGCATGGGTTTTATTAGCAATTTCTTTTTTCAATTTAAATCTTCACTGCCGTCACCACACAGCGTAGGTAGTAAGAATTAGTAGGTGATTTCTTAGTTGTGTTTATAAGTAAAATATAGTGCGCCAGTGATTGAAAGGCTGCAGAGTGATAGACTTGGATAGTTTGGTCATATTATGCGAAGAGATTAAAGCTATGTTGGCAGAAGAATTTTAGTTAGGTATGTATGAACGTAGAAGGACGTAGAAGGAGAGGAAGACCAAAGAGAAAAGGGAAAGATTGTGTAAAGGAGGATATGAGAGGAGTGGATGAGAAATTTTTGAAGAATAGAGAGGAATGGAAGAAGAAAACATGTTGTGCCGACCCCGCCTAAAGCGGGATAAGGGCAGGAAGGAGAAATTATTAAGTAAAATAAGATATAGAAGCCAGTGGAATTGACTGAGTGATCCCGGGAAAAAGTTAATGAGCAAAAAATACGCTTTCACCAATCCCGTAGTCAAGAGCACACCCCGTCTCTGTGTCTTTCTTTATTCAAAAGTTAGTCCCGTCACGTCTCGAATCTAGAAATTATTTAGGTATCTTGTTGTCTTTGGGCAGGGCTTCGTTAGACGAATCCATTTGCTCTACAACTCAGCCGTTGACATCAGTTCTATTTATTGTATTGGGCTTTTTATTAAATAAAATAAATAAATAAATATAGTGGTCGTCCACGGCTTCGCCCGCGTTAATGTCGGTTACTAAATAGCTTATAACAATCCACGATAAATGGACTATCCAACACAAAAGGATTTTTTCAATTTGATTCAGTAGTTCCTGAGATAACCACATAAACAAACTCTTCGGCTTTATAAATCAGTTTAGATAAATAAGCAATATATATATATATATATATATATATATATATATATATATATAGATTATTTTATAATACTCACACCTATCTTCTAGCCCAAAGTAAGTAGCATAAGCACTTGTGGTATATACTACAGGGTGAAATCGAAATGAATCGATAATTTTTTATGGGGGGTTCTAGTGCTATTAATAATTATATTAGTAAGGCTAAAAACAAATCTAAGTCGACAAAAAAAGTATTACTATTCTTTTACTCGAAACTGGTACAGATGAAAAACACAAAACAAAAAGAAATTTAATATAAAATTTATTAAAGAAAAATATTAAATTAAATTACTTAATATTAAATAAAATTAAAAAAAATCGTTCGTAATTCGCGGGTTGCTAAGCGGACGGGTGCGTGCGGCTAGGTAGTAGAACGCTGTAACTACAATCGCGCGCAAAGTGCGTCGACTGCAACTAATAAATCTAATAATTGCGTTCTTGTATTTTATTACATAATGTTTCAATACAATTTTAATTATTACTATAACGATCATTATAGCGGTTAAAATGTCCTGTAAAATTTTGTCGACCGATTTCAAATTCACCCTGTAGATGACGGACAAATTTTAAATACCTACACAATATTAATAAAATATTGAAAATATACTACAACACAACCATGACTCGGAAACAAAAATTTTGCTACGACCAGGATTTGTACCCGGGACCTCCTGACCGACATCCAGCGATCTGAGCATTCTACCAAACCGGCCGTCAAAATTATTAATAAACCCAACATGATACACCTGTGAAAAAAACACCAATGCCTACTTTGTTTCAGTGATATATTTTATGTATAAGGTAGTTCTTATGAGATTTACCGAACTCGGTTATCGATTTCATCCTTAACTCTCTTTTGCCCATCCTTCTACCGAAAAGCCAGTTATTTAAATACAAACGGCGTACTTACCACAGCATTGCGCGTCGAAAGGAAACAAAAACGGAACGCGTACAAAGAATCCGATGCAGCGCTATTCGAAAATTAAATTCATTCCCACACGAGTATTTTCACCGGGTGCCGTTATCGACATCCCATCACTACGACCCTCACAATAATAGGCCGGCGACTATTTTACGAGAACCTTTTATTCAAATTCTTCGGTTCCGTATCCAATAAGCAATGGGGCTGCCATATATTGTAACATCGCATGCATGTAATAGTAGGGTCTACGAAATTATAAATTTCCCACTGCCTACCTTTTTTTGTGTTTTATCGTATTTAGGCAGCTTTGATTTACAAAGACTTATGTAAATCACGCGCTTTGTTTATTTACGGGGCCCATGCCGTTACTCTTTTCGCTTTTAAAGAAAAGGTATACCGTGAACAATGGGTTTTAGTAATAAAATATATAAATCACGCCTATATCCCCGAAAGGGTAGGTAATTCGACACCCACTTTCCGCCAACTATATTGGGTGCCAGGTGGCGAGCCTATTGCCATCCATCGGGCACGTAAATTGCTGTATATTGCGCAGTATAGCGCCAGACCAATCTCTAATTTTCTCTAGTCTCTCTGTCTCTCTCTCTGTCTTTCGTTATCTCGCGAAATTCAAAGACACCGCGGCGTACAATGACCTCCGTGGTATATTGGTTCGCCCACCGGAATTAAGATACCGAGGTCCCGGGTTCGATCCCCAGGGTTAGCTACCACATCTTATCAAAATCTGTCGCCATTATATAACGTTAACACCATTATTCATTGTGTTTCGACAATTTGTGATGAGATAGCCCACCTATGGTTGTGGTCGGTGTCAACGAAACACTATATGATAAAGCAATTTATCGCTTTGAACTGTCAAAAATCAATGTATTTTAGAGAGTTCAACTCGATCTATATGCTATATAGCCATAAAGGCTTTATATTATAGCAATTTATTGCCTTGAACTGTCAAAAATCCAAAGAATTTTTTACAGTTCAAAGCGATAAATTGCTATAACATATCGTGTTTCGGTGGTCATGCTAGCCGGGCTGGTGAAGCTCGATCGCATCTTCGGCCCTTATCGTTACCATCAGGTGAGATGAAGGGTGAATGAGAAAGATCTTCCCTGGCTAGCATAAAAAGGCACATCTATGGTTTTGAACCATTCCTCTATCTATAAGGACCGTTACTGCGAATACCGTCTAATAAACTATTGTTGGTTGTCGTAAAATTTCATATCTCCAATAAAATTACCTAGTCCCATTCTGTCCGAGCGTGCGTCACTCCAATTTTCCAACTCAGTGCCGAATTCGGTTCGTCCTCTCTATTTCGTCTACGAATTTTCAGACGTACCAATGTATAGAAATATGTATAGATAGATGTGAGTAGGTGTAAGGTTTAGATGTCTGTAATTCTTACATTCATACTTCTCGTCCTCTGTATGCTATCAACATAATTATATACTATTCGATTTCAATTTCAACATTATATAAATGTTAGAAATATTAGTGCATAGATTTTGGCGGTTAGAGAAAAAATTTCACTACTAACCACCAAAATCTTTGTAATAATTATGTATATTGCATTTCTCACTTTCATGATTATTACTCTTTTATTCACAAATTTTAGATTATACACCTGCCAGTTTATTTAACTTTAATACTAACGATTTCCCAATTATGTTTGGTCCGTTGTAACAGTGCGAGCCTATTACCATCTATCGGGCACTCCTAATCTCTCCCGAAGGTGTCTTACAAGGTGACTTAGGGTAAAGACAGCAATCAGTAATGGGCAGCAAAAGAGACTATTACAACCACCGATTAAATATAAATAATTAAATATATATTTTTTACACTCACACCTATCATCTAGCCCAAAGTAAGTAGCCTAAGCACTTGTGTTATGGATACTAGATCACGGACATATTTTTAATATAATTATGTACATAAATGTTGAAAATATACTACATAAACATATACACAACCACGACTCGGGAACAAACATTTGTGGTCATCACAAAGTTTGCCCCTACCAGGATTCGAACCCGGGACCTCTTGGCCAATACCCAGCGATCTGAGCATTCGACCAAGGCGGCCGTCAAACTAGATTACATGGGACCTAACATGGTTGGCGAAACGTGGGAGTTAATCACCTCACGATGTTCTTCTATTTCGAACACTTACTGCCGCACTCAGAGACGTCAAATAACTTTAATGAGTACTTAATGTCAAAAATTTTCATTTAAATTTAGACCAACGACCAGGGGGGCTAGTCAAAGTAACACACAGACAAAGATAACGAAGTTCGACAAAGCAAAATGTATGGGATTTGACGTAAGTCCTCGTGAAATCGTCTCCGTAAGTTCCTAGTTATGTTGGTAGCGCAAGCTAAGACGCTGTAGATACCAAAGTAATATGGCCGATCCTGACGAACTTCGACACGTTATCGTTATGAAACGATTGCCACTTGGCTACGGGCCCTGACAAGAATAGAGACTAGTATTGAATTGTCATTTTTTGACATTCAGTACTCATTATCGTTAATTGACGTCTCTGAGTGCGGCAGTTATTCTCTCCACCGCTATCAAACTTAATATGGCCTAGCTTCTAGCTTTGGATTCAAACAAAAAGCAAATACAATTTACGTATGAATGCTAAGTTGCCTAGTCAGAATGCTTCACAAGTCGGAAGTTTACCAGAAATATGCGTTTACATTTAACTTTTAGAGCTTAAGTTCAAAACTTGGACTATTTAAAATAAGTTCCGCTGCTCTGAACTGAGTTATAACAATACGGTTGTGCTTATTTTGATATTGTGCCAAAAACAGTAGCTGTAAATGTCCCTTCTTGATTATACTGTTCACTGTTTGCGGAGTGTATTACAGCTTCTATTTGGGCTGGACTTTCAAATATTGCAATGACTCCACGGTGTTCATTGATTTTTAATTGTGGTTTATGCATTCTTCCTTCAAAAATTGTTATATTTAATTTAATTTTCTAGTTTCTTCTGCTATAGGTTTTAGGTTTTATTGTTTTTTATTGATTTATATTGATTTCAATTTTTTTAATCTGGGGGCGAAGAAAACACGTAGAATATGTGACTGTCCTGACTCTTACGGAAGTTTTGCTAAAGTCGACGATGAGAGATTGCCTGGTGTTAACCAAGTAGGACCCTGAGACTCCCAGTTGGTAGCCGACTAACTAACAAAAGGGTTAAACAAACCACCAATATAGCCATTATTTTTTTAGTTGGTTTGTTAAGTCAAAGTGCTTATTGATTTTTACAGCGTGGTTTTTTGGGATGTTCGTTTCTCATGGCACAGTTAGTACGACTAAAATATGTATAATTATATATTCAGTAATAACTAGACCACTCCATTGACATCGTGGTTTTCAATGAGGTCGATATAATGTGGTCATAGAATTATGCTTGCAGAATAAGCTACCTTCCTATTTTCCTTTATCTAGCTAACCACAATGCCTTTTGGCATGGAAGCTATTTTCTGCGAGCTATTGTACACGGGGAGCTTACTCTTTATGCTCGTAATAATTTTGACTTTAACCAACACACTGTCTAAAAACTTATTCTAGCAATCCCGATTGAAATTCACTAGGGATTCTTAAACGCGATATCTGTATTTATTCCCAGGTCATCTGGAGTCGACGCAATATGTTTCCTCTTCCATTCATATTGGTCAGACGTCATCAAGCCATCCACTCCCATTTGATTCATACCATCCATGACACCGGAGAGGTGCTAGTGGTGAATGTCTAAAAAAGAGACGGAAAGGACCATGTCGAGAGATCAGATGAGAATAGAGAGAGTGATAGGGATGAAACCATTCCAATCCATACTGTTTTAGCTTAAGATTTACAGCTGGCCGCCTGGAAACCAGATTTGGAACAAATTAAATGATGAGTTAACATCTTGAATTTGCTCTTTATTCTAATTGAGCGTATTGATTGAGTTTCGTCATTGCATACGCCTGTTTGAAGCGCAATCCAATTGTTAATTCGATTTCTTTAATTTTTCCAAAGTGATTACAAAATTTTTTTCAATCATCAACCTATCCATTAGAAATCTAATATTCGTGTCCAATCAGAACACTGAGATTTGTAATTGTTTTTTCAGTTGTGAAGATGGCAACTCACTGTGATTTTGATCTCTGAATAACATTCAAATATTAAGAAATACAATATTAAAACATCCAATTAAAATATCAGCTGTGATAATAATACCATTCCAATTATCTTTCTTTCATTTTGGATCTTATCAAATTTATCTTTTACGCGCTTATTAGTAGTGTAGCCTTGGTTCTTTTTGAAAATGTTTGCATTGCGTCGAAAACTATATTAGTTTTTTGAAATGAAGACGCACTTAACTACTTTATTAACTTGATCTTGTTTGATTGATTTTGGATGATGTGAGTCTTTTTAGGGTTCCGCTAAAACGGACCCTATTACTAAGACTGTCAATCTGTCACCAGGCTGTATCTCACGAACTGTGATAGTTAGGCAAGTAGGAATTTTCACAGATGATGTATGACTGTTGCCGGTATAATAACAGAATCATCATCGCCCTGCCCTTATCCCATCCTATTTGGGGTCGGCGCAGTATGTCCTCTTTTTCCATTCTCTTCTGTCACTCGTCATCTCCTCATTCACATCCATCACCTTCATATCACACCTCACACAATCTATCCATCCATCGGTATAATAACAGAATAAAAAAAAAATATTTAAAAGGCCACCTATTATTATTATATTATTACAATAACGTGATTTTTTGCTTGTTTTATAGATAAAAGTGGTCGCCCGCGTTCTCTCGCGTTGATGTCGGTTGTTATTGGACTTCCTCGATAAATGGACTATCCAACACTAAAAGAATTTTTCAGTTTGAGTCAGTAGTTCCTAAGATAAGCGCGTTCAACCTAACAAACAAACTCTTCGACTCTATAATATTAGTGTGGATGGGTACTGAACCCTACGTGCGCAAGTCCGACTCACACTTGGTCGGTTTTTTCTCCTACTGTCCTCAGTAAGTATTCCATGTGAATAAGTTTGGGTAATGTAGTGCCCATCTACCCTCAAATTAGATTTTTAAGCACCCATAAATATGAGTTACTAGTTCTATCGGATCCCTTGTTTTAATACGAACGCGCTTATCTCGCGTTATCAATAACTTTTTGTATAAAGGCTTTAACCCTGCCGCCGACCTTGTACGTCTTTTTATCGGCGAAGACGGAGGGTGCTCATTCCATCAATATTTCAGAAGGGTTGAGGGAAAAAACATAACTTCTCTCGTGCTGCTTGCAAATTTTATATAAGGGCGAGATTGCGTTACGGGTCGTGTGCGTTAGTGATGTGGAGCTTAGGGAGGGGATATTTTCGGATATTGTTTGTCGAGTGAACTGTGCGAGCTGCTAAGTAGATAACTGTTATTTTCCTAAAGACGTAAATCCATATTGGAGGCCCGACAATACACTGTCGAGGTGCTATATACTGCGAGGCTAGAGAAAGTTCGGAATATTGTAGTCTTGAGGTGGAAATAATATAATAAATAAATAAATATTTTTTCACTCACACCTATCATCTAGCCCAACGTAAGTAGCCTAAGCACTTGTGTTATGGATACTAGATGACGGACATATTTTTAATATAATTATATATATAAATGTTGAAAATATACTACATAAACATATACACAACCATGACTCGGGAACAAACATTTGTGGTCATCACAAAGTTTGCCCCCACCAGGATTCGAACCCGGGACCTCTTGGCCAATACCCAGCAATCTGAGCATTCGACCAAGGCGGCCGTCAAATCAAACTGCGCCTATACCATACGGCCAATAAAGACGTTGACCGAGTGGTATACTATCTGCCCGGATTGCAGAGGACGCGAGTTCGATTCCCTCATCAACGCTATAACTTGTTCTAAACACAATTTTCTTTGTACAAATTTTTCTAACGTTTATTATATTATGAAATTAAAATAAAAAAATAATTACTATCTAGGTGGTCTGAACCATTGATAGGTGCTAACGACATTAGATGTAATCCGAACTAGCCTATATCTCTTTATTACAGTGTATCTTATACATACATACATACATAAATCACGACTATATCTCCGAAGGGGTAGGCAGAGGTGAACTAGCACCCACGTTTCGCCAATTATGTTAGGTCCCATGTTATAGGTGGCGAGCCTATTGCCATTTATCGGGTACAAAAGTCGCAGTAGGTACATTGCTAGGTGGTATAAGATTTAATTAAATTTAAATATAATTAAATCTAAAAAAATATTAACCACAGATCAGTAAATTAACTGTCTTAAAACTAGCACTCCACTAATATTAACAAAAAGTAAGTAAATTTATATTTCGGATTGATTGCAGAACTTTTCCAAACCCACAAAATATTTCTGTGTATTCTTTTAAATATCCCTTTTCCGGTTATGGCTTGCTGACACTCATCACTAATGTCGGACGTAAATGGTTAGATAAGCGTGTTGTTAAAGTTATAAAAGTTCATTGTTATACCTTTTGTCTTTGTGCTCTGGAATCTTAATAAGCAGTTGGTAATAATAATATTATAATAAGGTTATAGGCATGTGAATAGCAAGTTAAGTAAGTTGCCGGCCGGCTTAGTTAAATGGTCAGAGCTCTGGACAGTCAGAGATCCCGAGTTCGAATCCTTGTAAGGATAAATTTTATAATGAATACGCAAAATAAATGTTCCCGAGTAATAGGTGTCTATGTATTTTCAATATTTTATAATAATTATGTATATTTAAAATTTGTCCTTCATCTAGTATCCATAACACAAGTGTTTTTATGCTACCAGAACAAGCAGATTTATACTGGGAATACATTTAAGTACTCTCCCAATATTTCTGAGTCTTTTATCCCAGAATTCTACATTCATATGCAAATGTACTCAAAATTCTCTAAGTAAACATACTCCTGCCATTACACAATCTATAGACCGCAGTAGGCCTAGCACAGGACGTGGACAAAATCTCTCTCCACCAGTTAACAGTGTTTTGTCTCGAGATTTAATGTGAGTTAGAGCGAGAGGATAATGTTTTCTTCTCCCCGAGGAGATTTTGTCCTCGTCCTACGGGGGCTGACACAGAGAGAGCTTTGTTCAAATCCAATCAATTGTGTTACCAGAGTTCGAAGCAACAAAAACGATTAGTTGTATAACTGTGGATTTATTTATTATTTATACAAAACTGTATCATGACTCGCCTGAGCCGATAGCGGCAGCTTAAAAATTCAGCGAGTTATCTACAAGAGGGATTGAAGCAGCATCGAGTATTCAGAATTCTGTTTAGTGTTGTAAGCTGGTCGGTAAACTAGTAAACGCTTACAAACTCTTCAGTGTCTTTTTACTTAATTATGAATGTAATTAAAAGGTTGCGGATTTGATCGCAAGTCTGAGTTCATCCATTTTATTAGTTTCAGGCTTGTCTCTTTTTTCAATTTTCTCATCATAAACCAAACCGTAAATTTTAAATTGCAAAATCTTGAACTATCTCTCGTATTTATCATTTATTTATTTAACATACAAACATACATAAATCACGCCTATATCCCCGAAGGGGTAGGCAGAGGTGAACTAGCACCCACGTTTCGACAATTATGTTCGGTCCCATGTAATAGGTGGCGAGCCTATTGCCATTTATCGGGCACAAAAGTCGCAGTACTTTGCTAGGTGGTATAAGAGGAACGCTGCTGCTCATTCCTCATCACTGATTTATCCTTAATCGCCTTGTACGACACCCACTGGAGAGATTCGGGGTGGTGAAAATTGTATTCTACTCTTCCGTCACCACACAGCCATTTAATGTTCAAATAAAAATCGAACCACAATAAAAATTCAGTCAGCAAATCTCTTTGTCTCCTCAAATCTGTCTCCATATCATCAGTTTCCACATCCAATTGTATCCACTCTATCTCTTCAAGTGCCTAGGACGCATCGATACTCGATATTTCACCAGCACTGGTCTAAACTTTCAGACATCGAGACTTGTGCTCTTGTTTAAGTAAAACAGTTATTCCGCTGGAACATTTGCATCCTCTCTTGCAGTAACAAATGTCCGGACTAGTTTTTATATCTCGAGTTCAGCTAGCAGAGGACCGGCGTTCAGATTTTGTGGAGATGGCTAGTTACGTTTTCATGCGTAAAGAGATCTTTCAGGAATGTCTTCAACCTGTAATAACGTGGGCAGTTTGCATTTGAACTGTTATAGCGTTTGAAAGTTTTTTAAAGTTTTTCCTTTTGTCAGTTGCTGGTTTCGATAAGTAGGTTTATAGAATATTGTAGGTTTATAGTGTTCTTGAAACAAAACATAAATTTTTATCTACTCTAGTCTAATGTGTTATCGGTTGACTAAGAGATTATTTTTGTGAATAATTGTAAATGAAACATCATTTACTTTATAAAGAGATACATTAAGTAATAGAATGTTGTATTAGTGATTAGAATCTATTATAGACCAATCATTAAATTCCTTATGTTCCATCTTCACACTTATGGTAGACTATGTAGGAAAATACTGCGATTAACGTTGCCAATGAATGGCAATGGGCTTGCCCGCTATTTCGTGGCCCTTAACACAAGCTGGCGAATGGATATCAATATACCTCTGCCTTCCCGTTAAGGGGTAAAGGCGTTATCTATGTATGTATAAATTTAATATTAACGAATCAGACCCTGCTACTTAGAAGCTTTGTAAGCGAAACTAGGAATATAAATTTCATAACAACAAAACATACAGAGAATTTAGGTCAGTCAATAATAAATTGATGAATGGCTACCAAAGCAAAGCGTAAAAAATATAATAACGAAGTCGCCAAGTACACAAGCCGAAGGCAAACATTTTTTACGAAGCACCCACGAACAACGATCCATCTAAAGTAATTACATAGCCATAAAACGAAAGTGGACGCTAAATGGACGCTTTTTGAGACTATTCAAATAACACACCTACTGGGGCAGTTAAAATGTAGCATTCAGCTGAGCTAAAGTAGCCTGCCAAACAGGTTAATTTTGAAGTTCCCCCTTGAATAAACTCGGGAGTAAACTTTCCATGTTCTTTCTATTGAGACATAAAGGCAGTGCTTTCTTTTTAACGTCAGAACTTCAACAAAACGTATAGCGGCGTCCTTGCTGCGAAACTTCTGGAAAGTGGACTAAAAAAGTGCCTTGTGAAACCCTTGTATAAAATTCAACATGTACGTGTGCAATTTGTTGGGGGAAAAGGCAAATATTGCGCTTGGTCTTGAAGAAAGTGTAACGAATTAATATTTTTAACTTACTGAGATATTATGTTTCTTTTAAAAAAGTTAAATAATATCGCTGGGGTCACCTTAGAAAATGCCCTAGCAACGTCTAAATTATGCTTAATATATTTATGTTATAAAGAAAAAAGATAATATGTACTGTGATATTCATGCCCGATAGATGGCAATAGGCTCGCCTCCCAATACATGGGAAATCTGAATTAACTTTCAGCTCCGCGCCCTCTCATTTGTGAATAAATAGGAGTGATATTTAAGAGACAGACAGTTATTTAAAATTTTATGTGTTCGCGTTACGTAAATTGTAAAGTAAATGTTAGAGACAAAATTAATATAACATTCGTCGAGTGTCTGAAATTAATTTAAAATAACTTGGAATACTTTGACGTCTTAATTAGATTTAGCAAACTTTTGAATTACTCAGTTCGAAAATTATTTCAGGTCGTGATTTTTAGGCATCACATGCCGTCACTTCCTCTTCTAAACCTGAAACGAGTTATTAGAATTTGGGATAAAAATATTACAATATTATTTCATCAATATCATTCCATTTATGTGTAATATCTGTATAATATTTTAAGGTTTCTGTCATTCAGTTATTGAAGAAAAAAAAAACATTTATAATTGAAATACATATAGATTAACGTTAACACATTATGCTTTTAAATATAGTAAATCTATTAAGCCATTATATTTATTTCAAAGCTTACACAATTCTTTTGAACCAACATTTACTTCACTGTTAGCAATGTTTATTTATATATTACCAAACCATGCCAGCATCCCTTCCTCAATTCTTGTCATGACATCTTCTTCAAGCCACACCTTTCTATATTAATAATTAATGTAATCAATTTAACCTTCAGCATCAAAGGCTAGTAGGCTATGTTTATTTCAGCTAAAATTGGGTCAATTGTCTACAGAGTCAGTTTGGTTATTAATCACGGTTAATGAAGACGTCTGGGCTCCTTTGAGCGTGTTTCAGAAGCAGATATGGTGATAATCACTCTGGTAATTATGACGGGGATGTCAATCTAATTCATGTTCCATGTTACATGTATTAAGTGTTTTTTTTCGTAGAGTTTGTAGTTCGTAGCAATGGTTTATTTAGAATTTGCTGTTGTATCAACTTTATTAAAAAACTCTACTTTAGAGACGAGATTAAAACGCCATGGTTTCACCGTGCAGGTGCCGGATACACAGTGTGACAGAGAGGGAAGTAAGTAGATAAAGATGAAGCGTGGTCCATAGTGTGACAGAGAGGGATGTAAGGAGCAGTGCTTGGGACTAGTGACCTAAGTCTAGGTTAACACGTGTAGGGGCAATAACAAAGCCGTATTACACGAAAAAGTAACTTATACCTAAATATTAGTAGTTGACACTAAAATTTTAAATATTATTGTAAGTACAACTGGGCAAACTTTATAAATTACTAGTGGTCGCACGCGGCTTCGCTTGTGTTAATGTCGGTTACTATATAGCCTATAGCCTTCCGCGATAAATGGACTATCCAACAGAAAAAGAATTATTCAATTTGAATCAGTAGTTTCTGAGTTTAGCGCGTTCAATCAACAAACCAAACAAACTCTTAAGTTTTTATAATATTATAAGTATAGATGGTATAGTATTGTGACGAAATAATGAATGCAAAAATATTGATTATCTCCCAAAATGTATTCACTATATACACTTACACTATACCACTTTTTTGATTTTAAAAGCCTATATTAGTTAGTAACAAAACTTTTACAAACATTGACAATTTTAAATAGACGCCAATATAGCTATTGAAAACAGAAGAGTGGTACCAACAAAGGCTTTAGACAAGGACAATGTATCACGAAAGAGAACACCCAACATATGCGGAGCGGATCTTTGGAACATTAATCTTACTCATTTTGATGCAACACAATATAACTGTAACATTGGTGTGAACACGCTCGTATTATTAAATTTTGCGGCGGGCGTATCACAAGGGTTTGTTCTGGGGCCAAATGTATTAAAGTTGTACAAAGTTGGCTGACACTATCATGGATCTGAGGGTCGACTCAATTATTTTATAGGTCAATACGGATTTACGAGCTCGTGAATCCGGTAAGGGTTAAGATAATTCGTGAATCGATATTTTAGTTGACGCAGAAGTAGTGGCGGTGATCTCTTCAAGGGGAACATCTAAGAGTTATGCACTAATAAAACCTTTACTGCACTAAAATCAGGGAATATTTTATTTGAGCTTTCTTGAGTACCTTTTGGAATCAAAATATAAATGATTGTCATTAATAAATTTATTTGTTCTGATGTTCAATTTTACACTCATCAATTTTTTCTCAGGATATTTTATTGACTTTACTTTATGTTGTATCGGCGATCATTCTAAAAAACTGACAATTTCTTTGCAATTTATTCAATGTTATGATCAATGAAGGAAGTCATTAAAAAATTGCAAAAAAATAATGGAGGCTGATAAAACATGAAGTAGGTGTACACATAAAATATCCTTAGACATTGTTGATGACTATATAAGTGTACCACATTGTTGATGACTGTATAAGTGTGTAATGTGTGTAATTAATTGAATAAAGATAGATAAATATACAATGGAATTATTAGGGTACTTTCCTTTTTTATTAATTATGAGGATTATTAATTAGAAATCCTACATCGCGTTGGCTGGACTCTAAAAGTCAATGAAAAATTGCTTTCTGAATTTCACATTCTTATTAGGTTCATCAGATTTCTTCCTGGTTCGTCTAATACCAGCATGAAAATAACGTTGGTTTACTGTTATACAGTAAACACATCGTAACCGTCACTTCGTCGTAATCTCGGCAAAATAAATAAATGTATCGCAGAAGAAATCATTCCACCAAACTGCGACCCAGCCTTCCTTACCGAGTAATATCAGATATTTTCCAAATACATTTGGACCCAAATATTTCGTGAGAACCTTACATTCTCAGTTATGACACATATATGTTTTGCTATCTGGTTCCGCATTAATCTTGTAGTGCGGACGACACACTAGTGCCGAATCCATTATTTACGTGCATTAAAATTTGGGGTTTTCGTGTTCTAATTTTAGTTCTGGTAGTTTTCTGTTCTGTTTCTCGGTATCGATTTTATTTTATTTTATGATTAACGTAAACAAATCGCTTCCAACATATTCTAGTCTTGCCTGTAGTATATAGTAGATTTTCCATCAAGTGCACAAAACGAATCATTTTTGTCCGAGACTTTTAGCAGCCCGAGCCGAAGGTGAGGGCTGATAGTAATGTCGAGGATAAAAATGGTTTTGTGGACGAGGTAGAAACTCTGCTTTTCACTTCGATTGCGAGGAAATAAACCAGTAGTTAATCATAACATTTCTTAAAATTCAAACTAAAATTAGTACAGTTTTGGATACCGAAGGAAAAGTTTTTCCCAGTGATATTAGGTTTGGGCTGCAGACCCATACAGCCAAGTATTAAATTAATTTTGAAATAATAATTTTCGTAAATTAATTTAATAACCTACCGTACCTACTTGAATTAAAATTTTAATATCTTTTATATCTTAAAAAACACATTAGGCAAATAAATCTAAGTAAATATTTAAATATAACAAATTCTATCTCTGAATTTCTCATTGTGTTTGGCTGCGTGGCTCATTTTCTTTGCCTTAATATAGACACATTTATGAGTAGATACGTTAATGCTCTAGAGCACAAAATTCGATTTTGTGCAGCCTATATCCTGCACAAATGAGCACTTTCAGAGCATGAGAAGTGAAAATATAATTTATTTCAATATAGAACTAGTGAATTTAGTGCTTTCTGTTCAAAAAATCTAGTTAAAGCGTAGCTATTTCGATTTTACCTATTATATTTAGTATTAACTAAAAAGATGAAGAGTTGACTTAGTAGTTTTGAGGAGTATGCCGTGTGGTGACAGCAGACTAAAATACAATAATAATTGTCACCAACCCCATCTCTGCCGCGGGTGTTATTCAAGGTCATAATGGTTGAACTTATTGCTACTTACGTGCCCAATAGATGGCAAAAGACTCGTCACCTATTACATGGGACCTAACACAATGGGCGAAACGTGGGGGGTGATTCACCTCTGCTTACTCCTTCGGGGATACAGGCGTGATTCATGTATATATGTGTAAAAATCCAAGTGCGATATGTGTAACTGCCTTTAAAGCAGTAACCGTCACCTCCCATATATTCCCTTCTGGAACATATACGCTGTTTTTGTCCAAATTTACTATGTTGTTATCATTATTAGTCGGGCTTTGTGTTGATATTTTTATAGGGGGGACTTTTATTGTGCCTAATTCGGCCATTTGCATGCGAACCGCATTTCTTATATATATGAGATGTCTCGGATATACAACGCGCACTTTCCGTGTACCTCCGCTAAACGATTTACTTAAAATTACCATTTATACTGCTTTCGTGTGAACTTAGTAAGCTAAAATCATAGCTAATAAAATCTATAAAATCATAGTCTAAATATAATTCAACATTTACAGCTGACGCGAGCTTTGATAGTGTTAAGATAATAATATAATTTTTTTATGGTCTTAAGCCAATTAATGCTACAGGAACTGGCCCTAGCTAAAGGCTAGCTCTAGTAGCTATTCTTCCATCTCCCTGTTCTCTTCCCGGCCTATCTGGAGTTGGAGCACTATGTTTCCTTGACATGACATCATCAAGCCATCCACTCCCTTTTGATTAATATCCTCCATCACACGGGAAAGGTGTTAGTGATGAATTGATGTGTAGCAAAGAGACGGAACGGACCATGTCTATACTGCTCAAGGTTTTACAGTCTGCTTGACACCAACCCATAATCATAATCTTTATTGCAAGTCACATTATCACAGTACAGAGTACATAGGTCTTAAAATTTACATAGGTCTTAAAATTGACCCTCTTTGAGTATGCTGTTGTTGATGGTTTGCCTTTCACCATTCGGGTGCCCCAATTGGAATTCACCGGGTAGTCTGTCTTAGTCGACTTTTACGACACCCATGGGACGAGTCGGGGCTGGCACACTTAACGATTTTTTTTTCGCTTTTAGGCCTGGAAGGCTGGAAGGAAGCTCTATTGCATACATACATAAATCACGCCTATATCCCCGAAGGGGTAGGCAAAGGTGAATAAACACACACGTTTCGCCAATTTGTTAGGTCCTATGTAATAGGTGGCGAGCCTATTGCCATTTATCGGGCACGTAAGTCGCAGTACATCACTGCTTTAACCCTTAGTCTCCTTGTATGCCACCCGCGGGAGAGATTTGGGGCGGTGACAATTGTATTCTGCTCTGCCGTCACCACATGGCAGGCTCAAGTAGCTATTCCGAAAATGAAAATCACTGCATGATTGGCAGAGTGACTTACACCCGTATTCATAAACATTACTAAGTGGTGCGTTAACGCCAGGGTCCCAAGAACCTATTCATAGACAATACATACTTGAGTGACAAAACGCATTGAGAAATGTCTTACTTCGCATAGTGTTGTTTGTAAATACGGGTGTTAGGCCGTAACAGAATTCAATTAGCAACACTTTTATTTTGGAATACAATTACTGTATTTTCTTTAATTTCAACATCAACTCAATCGATTCCAACGCAACCTAGATTAATAACGCTGGTTAATTCAGGGCAGACTATAGCCACATCCAAAGTTGTTTTACAATCTCTGCCTAATTGTCAATCGGCTGCGCAGCTTAAATTGAAAACAGTGGTATCTCAAGTAAAACAACCATTTAATTAGAAACCTACGGCTGGGTGCGGCCTTACAAGTACCACAATGAAAATTCTGGGACGTTCTTCGGCAACACCGTTGTGTCATATTTTTAGAAGAAATTATAGTTAGTAATACATTACATTATTTCGAAAAAAAATGTCTTCAAAATGTGTATTAAAATCTAATTAAAAAAATACGCCGTCTGGTGACGGCAGAGTAGAATACAATTGTCACCTCCCCAAATTTCTCCCGTGGGTTCGTACAAGGCGACTAAGGATAAATCAGTGATTAGGAATGGGCAGCAGCGTTCCTCTTATTCCACCTAGGCTAGCAATGAATAAATGGCAATAGGCTCGCCACCTATTACATGGGACTTGACATAGTTGGCGAAACGTGGGTGTTAGTTCACCTCTGCCTACCCCTTCGGGGATATAGGCGTGATTTATGTATGTATGTATGTAATTAAAAAAATCTCTTGTCACAGTGTTTGTTATCGAACTCCTTAGAAACGGCTTGCCCGATTTTTATGACATGTTTTGTGTATGATTGGTAGGTCTGAGAATAGGCCGTAAGCAATTTTTTATACCACTAGGTGATAAGAGCAAAACAATGTTTTCCTGGTCAGCTAGTTATTTTACATTTATTTAATCCACTAAGGATAAATCAGTGATGAGGAATGGGCAGCAGCGTTCCTCTTATACCATCTAGCAATAGAACTGCAACTTTTGTGCCCGATAAATGGCAATAGGCTCGCCACCTATTACATGGGACCTAACATAATTGGCGAAACGTGGGTGCTAGTTCACCTCTGCCTACCCCTTCGGGGATATGGGCGTGATTTGTGTATGTATGTGTATGTATTTAATCCACCTACCAATATCTTCTTCTTCTGCATGCCCTGTTCCCAGATTATCTGGGGTCGGCGCAGTATGTTTCCTCTTCCATTCATATCGGTCAGACGTCATCAAGCCATCCACTCCCTTTTGATTCATATCATCCATCACACCGTAAAGGTGCTAGTGATGAATGAATGTATAGAAAAGAGATGGAACGGACCATGTCGAGAGACCGATTAACGGAGAGAGTGATTGGAATGACAACATTCCAATACATAGTGCTCAAGGTTTTGGCTTAGGTTTTACAGCCGGCCGCCTGCCTGACTCCAACCCCTTTTTGGGTATGCAGTTGTTGGTGGTTTGCCCTCCACCATTTGGGTGGCCCGAGGTGCTTATTGGTCTTCACCGGGCAATCTCCCTTAGTCGACTTTTACGACACCCATGGGATAAGTCGGAGTGGCCTATTCTATGTTATTTGTTCGCTCCCAGGCCAGCCTAATCCACCTACCAATATACCTGCACAAAAATTAAATACCTATTCATACCTTATCGCAAAAGTTACCTTGTATTTATTTCGCAGCTCCCTCATAATTATTTTATTCAATGTGGAATCTTTTATTCATTCTGCAGCGTAAATGAGTGAACGCTCCTGCTATAAAACTAACCAGTTTGTTACATTAAAGCGGCAGACGCAATTTCAATATACTGACAAATCGCAAACTAGGTACCCGCTATCTTAAAGAGATGGATCTTCATCTGTCCAATGGAAACTAGACTCTGCTGTAGACGCTATAAATTCCGTTTTGCTTCCTCCCTCACTGCGGAATGAGCTGAAAACATTTCAGTAATTCTGCCATTCCTTACAGAGAGACATTGTCTAGTGTAGTGTCAGGAGAACCTTTAGGGAAATCTCTTTGCGACATGTTAATGCATGCGACTGTGCTTGCACCGTATTATAGCTGTATGAACTACGTGATTTTTCAAAGAATCCTTTTCTAAGCATTTAGTGAGATAACCAAGGAAGAACACAATGGAACCGTATAGAGTAGCAGCTTTCTTAGCAACGGAATGAGACGGTAGTTTGAAATCAATGTATTGTTTGCTGCTCTGTCAAACTTAATACAAACTTGAATATTGAACATTGACCCAATATGTAACTTGAATTACGTTTGAAATACAATATTGTACTTGGAAACTGTGATCAATGGTGAGGATTTTTCGACAAACCCTACAACCCGCAAAGAATGCTACAATTACTAATTTAAAGCAAAAGAATCACATCATTTTTGATTTTAATTTGAACATTATTATAACTGTTAGAGAAATTAGTAACAAAGAAAACTGTGGTTAGATTCCCGCATCAAGATTTTTCCGAACTTTTTCTACCACAATTTTCTTTGTATAAGAATTACATTTTAACTGAAGCGGTTCACGTTAAAATGACTAGAGACCCAATCTTGAGTCATATCTATGCTTACACCGTCTTGCAAGACATTTAGATTCCTCTGGAGCCAACTGGATACTTTCTATAAATAAGTAAAATCCAATCTAGCGGTCTCTGTAAAGAATGACAATCAAAGAGAACGGGAAAACGGTAAAAAAATATACATATACGCACGCATAGTTTTGTATATCTTCAAGAAATTTCGAGACCTAGAGAAATACACAGTTCCAAAAGAGCCTTTGTTTCGAGAAAGCTGCAAATGTTTATCGTCTTTATTTTCCTGCGCGGCTTTGTCTCCGTTGCGTGGAGGGTGGGTATCGAGAAAAAATGCCACTGAAGACACTGATACGTGCTAAAATGGAACAGTAATTTTCGTTGTACGTAGGCAGATCGGCAATTATTCCTTGCTTCTACTGCTTTGTGTACGTTTATTGTTTTGTTAAATAAAAAGCGAGTCAAAGTTTGCATCGCCATTTTTTGGTACTATTATCAGACAATATGTTGTCCTACTAAATTATTGTCTTGTTTCCCATTACTCTTCTGTAATATGTTGCTGTTTAATGCTGACTTGATACCACATGCTGAAGGTTGAATACATTATTCGGTTTGTGTCGTAAAGTATGGAAAAAGAAGTTTTATGGACCTTAGTTTAACATCGCAATCTCGCGCAGTGTTTGATTATTCGCATCAACCTAGCGTTACTTAGGAGGGTTAGTATGGTGCTGGCGCTAACTTTAACCAAAGACATACTGTACTAACCCCAATTAACTTGGCCTTAGTGTATAAATAAGACTATTTGCTATATTATTACTAATATAATATTTTTTTTGTTTCAGGTAAGTTCAGAAAAACACAACTGTTTACTACAGCTTAGCATGTCAGATCTCGATCATTTATTTTACGAAGATGGAGGCCAACCTTACGTAGGTAGGTATGTTAAATTCAAATTCTAACAACGAACTACTGTCAAACTTCATTGGGATCCCTTCAGCAAATTCTGGGCGGTCCTGCAACAGTATCTCGAACTTTTTCCTTCTCAAAATGAATTTTAATTCAGCGTTTTTAAGTCCGACTTAAATACACAGCTTGAAACACCTAATTTCGAGCTCCGGTCTGGAACCTAAGTCGAATTATGAAACAATGCGATTGTTAAGCCATCAACTGGGATCTCATCAGGACTAATTGGATGGAAACGTTAAGCCGTGCCAGTGTCAATTATCTCGCAGGCAGAGCGTTGAGATTGTACAAAGTAAAATTTTACATTAAAAACTTACTCACCCAGAACCACAGAGATAGCTTTCTGAGTTATTCCACTTGGAAAGTGGATATGCCACGAAAGGTGGATTTCGATGTTAATATCCCACGTCCAATTACTTTACTCTATACAACTGCTTTAGAATTGAACGTGGAAACTCAAATAACATAACCGCACATAGAAAATATTAGCCTTAGTACGGTGCTTAAAGTTATTATTGTGTCGTGTTGTTTTACGAATTGCTGCCCTCACATGTTTTTCTTGTATCAGATAAGCCAATTCGTGGAATGTACCCTCGACATTTGTCGCAAGGTCGGCACGCACACATCCCTTAATCTAATAGTCATAACTCAAGCCGATTGTGGCATTCGCCCCGCGCCTCTGATGAAACTAATTGTGTGTTATTAATTATTTTTACCCGACATTCCGCTTCCGCGAGAAGCCGATCCGAATCGCTGCTTGGTATGGCAGGTGAACCCCATTAAATGAGTCAAGTCTCATAGTTTGAATGGGTGTTTTGTGTGAATTTTCCCACAGACCCCGTTTGTGGCGCCGTAACCTAACTGTGACTGAATTGAGGCAAGCAATGTCAAACGTGTCATGTACATTCTGCTTAGAATCAACAGTGGTTAGCTTAGTAGCTGCGCTAAGTATATATAGTATATGTTAAAATGTTTTATTTATAAGTCTGTGATTTATGACAGATGTATTTGCGAACACACGCGCCGTAACGGCGCAGATTCAATTTATCAATATTGTGAATACGCACAACGTACCTACATAAGTGCACATATCAATGGAAAGAGAATTTATCTCGCACGGCAGATAAAATCCGCAAAGGAATATTTTATACAACGCCTGTATTACGGTTGACTTTCCGAATATAGAACTCCCTGAGAATATGTGTGATTTTGGATTATCGTGGGCGAGAATGAAAAATTCTTCTCTCACAAATTAAATGTGTCTTCTGAAGTTTGATCACCCATTTTGGAGCAACCGTTGGTAAAATTGCTTTGATTCAAATGTACTGTCGCTTATGTGTGTGCTAGATATGGAAACTAAATGGATATGGAAACATCACGTATTACGCTTTTGAAATGTCTATTAGAAAAAAGGACATGTTTAACATAACCCTTATTGAATCACAATAATAACGAAACTTTCGCCTTGAAAATTTGTGCCTACATAAATAGAACGAGATGTTATGAATATTTTTGTCATTCATAATTTACTACACTGCAAATTTTGCGTACCAGATTCTGGTGAAATATGTGAAACATGTAAAATTGTATGTAAAATCTCATAATGTACCATATTTCAAGCGAAATAAAGTGTCTTTGCTTTTATCTTTGCTACAAGCGGAAAATATGGGAAGAAAGTCATGGACCACCACGCTGGCCCTGTGCTGCCTAGTGAAGTCGCGACCAATAACTAACTGACCTTTGAAAGCATTTTTATAACTCACTAAGCTGATGACCTATACATTTTTACTGTGCGCCGAATTCTTCAAGGGTATGATGCTTCGACTCCAAGCTCAAAATATCACTCGAGACTATACGAGTGTTGCATTACCCCGTCCACACAGAATTGCACGCACTGCCTATCAAAGTAAGGTTCAATTTAAAACGTCTCCAATAGCAAACAGTTCCGCTATCAGAACTACAAACTCAAAATTAATAGTGAAATTACGCCAAGACTCCCAACCATAAAAATTTTTCAAATACCACCCAAAGTTACACGCGTTCAGATAAAGGAAATTTATGATGCAATCTTAATTTTTAGGAGAGACGCTCCTTCCTTTCTCCTATTGTTGAAAGCACACCACTGGCTTGTGTAAGGTCTCCATTAAGATTCTTTATCTGTTGCTTCGATAAGAACATCGCGAAACTTTACGTCTTGGTGAAACAACGGCCAACTCGGATTTCAAGTCCAAGGCACATTCTTGGCTAACTCTTGTGTAAGGCTCTGTATGTATTCTACGTCTGGAGATGAATTCAGTTTTTGTCTTATATGATTACAATCCAAGTTTCTGCTTCTGTTATAGTACTTGTCAAAAGAAGTTGAATATTCGAACAAGCGACGCTTAAACTCAGATTAATGTCTTGTTATGTGTGTGGAAAAAACAAAAAGGGATAAAAGATAAATTTTTATTTAAGTTAGGTCCCATGTAATAATAATAGGTGGCGAGCCTATTGCCATCTGCAGTATCAGTATATTACTAGTCGGTATAAGAGGTATGTCCATTATTCATTGCTTAATCCTTAGTCGCCTTATACGACACCCGCGTTAGATATTGGGAATTCTGCTCGGCCGTTACCACACGGTTAAGAAAGCCACTCGTTTTATACTAAATTATCAAAAGGTAGCACCAAGCCCAGGTCATCCCGCCAAAGCATCCCACTTATTGGCACTGTCTCAAAAAAGCACAAATTCAAAACTCCCCATTACACCCAAGAATTGTTCTTTAGCAACAAATCCTTTAAGCACGATTCCTCCAACAATTTTTAACGAAATGCTAAACTAAAAATTATGAGCGTACCTACTATCTTACTTTGTTAAGCCGTCCTTAAAACTTTGCGCTTTTTCACGCTCAAGAAAACTTCTCCCGGGCCGTCTCCATTAATCGCTCCATCCGTGGTTTCCCCCTTTCCTCTTCCCAAGTCCTCCCGAGGCGCAACAAAAACAACAGCATCATCTTTAAGCGTTGCTCTTAACGCTCTTTGCTTATCGGAGAGCACGAGGATTCTCGCTTCTATTATTTACTTAACAGTATTTTCGGAATCATTAGCCTTTACGATTATTTGAAGTGGAACTTGGGACTCTTAAAACTTTATTTTTTTGACGGCCGGTTTGGTCGGTCAGATCGCTGGCTGTCAGTCATGAGGTCCGAGGTTTGAATTCTCTTAGGGGACAATTTTGTGATGAACACAGATTTTTGTTACCGAGTCATGAATGTTTATATTTAATATAACCAAAAATATTATTATCTCGAGTGCTTCCGTGCTTCGGAAAGCACATTTTTAGCCCATTATATACAAGAATGGAATTCAATTTTGTCACCAAAAATGTAAGACACCCGCCTACTAATTACGAGTAAGTTCTCATCTGAAAACTTACAATTCTGAGCTTGATCCCAACCGCTACTCTCTCGGTAAGCATACAAAAATTGGCTCCAATACACTTAATGTTCCACTGCTAACCCACCAAATCCCCAAGCGTACCGTGCTGGATTCGAACAATCATATAGCTTAACTCGAGATTTGATCTTCTTGTCTTTCTATTTATAGCTGTACCATGGGAAGTGAAAACGGTTGATGAAATAGAAAAATGCTTTGAAGGTTAAAACAAAATCCTGACAACAAAGCTTAGTGCCGTATCGAGCAGATTAGGATTATTTGTACGTAGATAGGTACATACATACATATACCACGCCTATATCCCCGAACGGATAGGCAGATGTGAATCAAGACACATCGCCAATTAGGATAGGGCCTATGTAATAGGAGGCGAGTCTATTGCCATTTATCGGGCACGTAAATAGCAGTATATTGCTATAATTATAGCTCATCGCTGTCAACCTTTTACCCTTAGGGCCGGTTTTTTGATCCATAGTTAACTCACCCAATTGTTAAAAACTGTTACTAATTGCTAAATATCAGTCTGTATGTAACCATTAGTAATAATTTTAGTTACTAATGTTACTAATGAATAAATATCAGTCTGATATTGTTACTAATTGTTAAATATCAGTGATATTTAAAGATAAGCAACAATTTTTAACAATTGGTTAACAGTTAACTATGCATCAAAAACCGGCCCTTACTGCCGCACTCAGAGACGTCAAATATCGTTAATGAGTACTTAATGTCAAAAAAACAATTTAAAATTAATCGCTATTCTTGCCGGGTCTATGGTCTAGATTTGAATGAAATTTTTTGACGTTAAGTACTCATTAAAGTTAATTGACGTCTCTGAGTGCGGCAGTTAGTCGCCTTATGGTGACAATTATATTCTGCTCTGCCGTCACCACACGGCACCACCATTACTTAGTCTTGTGATTTTGCAAAACTCTTCAATCTAAATAATGTAAGTGCTTAAGCGCAAATAAATTTCGAGACACTTGAAGTGGAATGTAATGGAAAACTTCTGCCCAAGAACACAAGCCTGAAGAATTTAATAAACTTCAACAATTCAGTAGCATATTTGAAAATGTAGATGATCGTACTCCTTCCAAGACACCATGTGACGCTCCGATAAAAATTCAGCCAAAAAAAATAAAGGGACATATAACTTCACGAAATTGCCCGCGTAAAAATAATATATACTTATATCACTAAATTTGCACACGTTCTATATCTCACGCGAAATAAAACTCGAATGACGGTTACACTTGTAATATTTTACATTTTTATTGGGCAAAGGAGCGCATTTGTGAAATTATAAGGGAAATGAGTGGCATATTTCACGGATCCGATATTAAAAACGCTAGGGTTGAAATGTTTTATAGTGGGGAGTGAGAGATTCGGAGTTTCCTTAAGCTTTTTATGCGTAAGTCATTCCGGGGTTTTGCGAATAGCGTCAGAAACACCTGCTCCGCTTTAAAATTCTCTCTTACTAAAACATTTTATTGCTCCAATTTCAACAGGCACCTACCTCCGCGGAGTATATTAGCTAAGTGTTTTTAATAACGATTCTTTACGGCCCAATTTGGTCATTATATTTCCTTGTTAACTTTTTATGCACAATATACTTTGAGTAGATTATGATTTTGAACGGCGCCCGCATTAAAATGGCCGTTTCTGGCGAAATTGGAGATTTTTACATTAGACTCGAGGAAATATGTTGTAAATTATTCTAATGCTCTCAATTAACAGGTAAATTTACTCATATTTTGTTAAATAAGCAGATCCAGTATCATCTTCGTGATTAACTAAATATCACACACAAAATTATTTCAGATGTGATTCCAGAAGGTCTAATACGTAAACATGAATTATGGTAACAAAGAATAAATACTCTTCTAAATTACTGTAATGCTCTCAATTACCAGCGTAATTTACTAGTCAATGCTTATTTTTATGCTATAATTTGGAATGAAAGAGATCACTCACAAAAAATGATACAAATATGATTTGTGATTCCAGAAAGCCTAGTGCGTAAACACAATTCGTGTGGTAACAAATAATAAATACTTTATAACAAAAATAAATTACGAATTATATCTGAGACGCGTTCGAGATGATTACGAGATTAGAGGTCGTACGGACAAGAGAAATGGGAATCGCCAGGCGTCTTGAATCCTAATCAGGGCAGCCAGCGCCGTGCGATTGTTCCCGAACGCGATAAAAAATATTCCATTTACATATTTATTTTGTGTACAACTTTTTTCTGGTTTAAAGGGCGAAGGGCCTGATCTAGTTAAGGAACTGTCAGTGGAGGTGCTACGAGCGAGTGGAGTGAACGGCTCAAATTGAATTTGTTCGCTTCGCTACGGTCTTTCGGCTGGTTTCGTCGAGTTTCAATGGGAAAAACAAGCCTTCAAGGTGTGGTTAATAATTGATAAGCCGCATTCGTGCTGTGGCGGATCATGAAGCTCAGACTTTGTAACATTTATTTCTTGTATCTGTCTGGAAAACAGACGATGAGCACTGAGGGACTAAAGAGTTTTAAGTAATTCCGACTGATAATAGCGAACCGTGCAGTGGACTTTATAATGATGAAGGAAACACTAGTGAATCCAATGAACCAATGTAATTACGGTAAATCAGAGCAATACACATAACGGTAGACAAAGCAAATAATAAATGACTACTAACAATATCAAAAGTGACGTGTTATAAAATACAAGGAATTATAAAAGATGAAAAAGTTTAGATTGCCAGCTAGTCGCTGACGCCGACTTCTTCAGGATGACTATAGCTACATTGAATGACATGACCCCTAAACGTTTTGCAAAAGACGTCAACCTTTCCAGATGACAGGATTCCAAATATTAATTTGGACTCACTGATTCAATGATAATGGTCCAACGAATCATCGTCAAGCAGAATATGGTCCAATGTGGTCAGTCCACATACAATGAACATGATTACAGTGAGACACAAACTGTTATAGATTGGTTTCCTAATTCATTTCTTTTATTTTTGTAGTCTTGTCTCGATGTGGTCCAGATATTTAATGTCCAATCCAATGTCTTTACTGCAGGTTTGGAAATAAAACATACATTAAAATATGATGTTCTACTGTTCCATTGGTCCGTTGAAGAAAGATCCGGATGGATCTGAATGGGCTACATTGTCTTACATAGCTAATTAGGTCTTACATGGACTTATATTGAGTCAGTTAATATAGACAAATAATGGATCTACTAAACATCATCAACGCCGCGGTGACAGAAAACTTCTGAATTTATTAAAACGAAATTTCGCGAGCTGTCTCCAGAGAAAATTCATCACAGAAAAATAATTGTTTTTCACAAAGTACTGCGTACACTTTTTAATCCATCAAAGGGACTTAATTGTTATTCTGACAGCGAGGAAAATAATTACTTCTTGATTTTTAATTAGTAAATTTCGAAACAAAACGGCTGCCGCTCGGTGTGTTAGTAATTAAAAATGGTCTGGACTCGGAATTTGTTTTGATTTATTCACTTGCATTGATTGTAATAAACTTTTTGGCAGGACACTTGCGAATTATTAAGTTTCTGTTTGACAAATCGCTTCAGATAATGTTTTAAATATTTAACCATCTATCAATGACCATGGTGTCGTACTAGGCAACGTTGATTTACAAATCAAAGACGAATTTTATTCTCAGAGTTTGAGAATCAAACAAAATATAAAATTACATTTAGAAAAACATATTATTTTTATAAACATCCAAAATTTTAAGAGGAGTTATAATAGTGACTAAGGGTAGGCAAGTTTTTGATAGTGATATGTTATGGGCAACAGCATTTGCTTTTACAACATACATACATACATAAATCACGCCCATATCCCCGAAGGGGTAGGCAGAGGTGAATTCTCACCCGCGTTTCGCCAATTATGTTAAGTCCCATGTAATAGGTGGCGAGCCTATTGCCATTTATCGGGCACAAAAGTCGCAGTACATTGTCAGGACGGTAGTATAAGAGGAACGCTGCTGCCCATTCCTCATCACTGATTTATCCTTAGTCGCCTTGTACGACACCCACGGGAGAGATTTGGGATGGTGACAATTGTATTCTACTCTGCCGTCACCACACGCTTTTACAACACCTTGTTACATATTGTGATTGACGTGCCTGATAGATGGCAATAGGCTTGACATCTATTACATAGGACTTAACAGCATTATTGTGTTCCGACAATGTGTGGTTCTGTGTTCGAGGGTTCCTGGTGAATTCCATCGATTCCTTCTTCAGCCCTTATCGTCACTTACCATCAGGTGAGATGAAGGGCAAGAGCATTCCTTCCTAGCATAATAAAAAACCTAACATGATTGGCGAAATGTAGGTGTTAATTCAAGCTTTCTAGGATTCGTGAATGTATGCTTGAAATAAGAAACTTGATACCAACATTATGCCGTGGAATCTTGAAGAATTGCGAGTACCTGATCCCTCAAAGCTCGCGTACGCAGCTTCCACATTCAATCCACCAGAGCACACCCCGAAGCCGAACGCCAAATCTTTATGAATCTCCCTACATTTCTCACATACAACATTTGTGTCTTCATTTCTGAGGAGCGCAGCCATCATTGTGTTTCTACGCGTCTTGTCCTGATATTGGATCTCGTGTTTGGTTGCGTAACAAAGAAAAATACGTACGCGAAACATTTATTTGTTAGAATCCACAATCGTTGCGGCGATTTCTCGGGGAAATTGTTTGATTTCGAAATATTTCATGCAGTTACTAGTGGTCGCCCGCGACTTCGCTCGCGTTAATGTCGGTGGTTATATAGCCTTCATCCTTCCTCGATAGATTGACTATGCAATACAAAAATATCCAACCAAACATACAAAAAAACAAACCCTGCAGAGTAGAATACAATTGTCACCACCCTAAATCTCTTCCGCGGGTGTCGTACAAGGCGACTAAGTATAAAACAATGATGATGATGGGCAGCAGCGTTCTCTTATACCACCTAGCAATGTACTGCGACTTTCGTGCCTGATTAATGGTATAGGCTCGCCACCTATTACTTGAGACCTAACATAGTTGGCGAAACGTGGGTGCTAATTCACCTCTGGCTACCCCTGCGGGGATGTAGGCGTGATTTATGTATGGATGTAAGCTTAAATAAAATTCAGCTGCTGTTGGATTACAAGTTAAAAGGGCCTAAGTAACAGTTACCCCACTCGATTCGAACAATTGCCAAACCAAACTCTCGGGAACAAACAGAAACGATTGTTGTCGCAAAACAATACGGCTTAACAAGCTGACTGGCGCAGAAATTTATAAACAAGCAAATTGATTAAGAACTTAAAATATTCATGGGGCATTCCGACGAGCTGATCCGGCTGACGTTGGTTAGAACCGGCAAGGCCTAAGCTAACATGACGTCATTGGACTACAAAAGGCATCAGCATATCGCCACATGAGTAAATAAACATACATACATGAATTACGCCTATATCCCCGAAGGGGTGGGCAGAGGTGAACTAGCACCCACGTTTCGACAATTATGTTAGATCCCATGTAAACGGTGGCGAGCCTATTGCCATTTATCGGGCACAAAAGTCGCTGTACTATTGCTAGGTGGTATAAGAGGAACGCTGCTGCCCATTCCTCATCACTGATTTATCCTTAGTCGCCTTGTACGACACCCACGGGAGAGATTTGGGGTGGGGACAATTGTATTTTACTCTGCCGTCACCACGCCACTGCAGTAAAAAAACGGAACAGAGTAAAAGCATGTCAGCTGGCTGTGCGAGCTCATTCTCCCTCTTAGGTTCTATTGGTTTAAAAAAACCAAAACAGCACATTCCTCGCAACGCATCCCGGTACATCTTCTTCTTCTCCCTGCCCTGGGGCTTTACCACCAACTCTAAACGCGACCACCAACACAATTCCCATTGTTAAAGCGAGACAACGCTATAAACCTAGTAGAACGGCGTCACGTTTTGTCACTGTTCCCAGAATAACTGGGGTCGGCGCATTATTTTTCCTCTTCCATTCATATCGGTCAGACGTCACAAGCCATCCACTCCCTTTTGATTCATATCATCTATCACACCGTAAAGGTGCTAGTGATAAATATATTGGACTAACCGTAGCTCCTACAAAACCTTACCGTGCCTTCTGAAGCGAAATTTTTAAGGTCACCCATCGGTGAAGAGCCGAAGCGACAATTGCTTAGTGTGAGCATTCACAGGTAACGCATAAACCACTGAACAAAAGCGGAACTTCACATAGTCCCATGTCAAGACAAAGGTTCCGGAATACCTGAAATAATTAAAATTGACTGTAGCCACGCGTTTGACGGCGCTATACGCCGTTTGTGGTAATGCGAACATTTGTCAGGGCATACATGTAGGTTGGTTATCGGCTGCGGTACCAGGTTTATGGTGCTACATAAATTGTGTTGGCATACCTTTAATGGAAACGACTGAGATGGATGGCAGTACATCCCGGCCTGTGGGTAATGAAATGGGATAATTTTTATTGAACTTTTTCGGGGCACCCTTTGAAGCGTGTTGTGTTCGATCTCAATACGTTACAGGTAAAGTTTGGGCGATTCGTTTTGACGAAACCGAACGTTGCTTGTTATTGATAATTGGCTTGTTATTTATATAAACTTTATTGCACACAAAATAAAAAGTACAATTTTTTTATATCTTTAGCTCAGCAAACGGTGTTTGGCCCTTATTACCTAGGAGTATGAAAAATAGTCCCGACCCTATGCTCAAACCCAACAAATGTACCTACACAAAAAAAATGTTTAAAATCGGCCAAGCCGTTTCGGTGGCGTTCGATACTGTGACACGAGATTTTATAAGATTATATTATTATTGTGCCGTGTGGTGACGGCGCAGAGTAGAATACAATTGTCACCACCCCAAATCTCTCCCGTGGGTGTCGTACAAGGCGACTAAGGATAAATCAGTGGCGAGGAATGGGCGCAGCAGCGTTCCTCTTATACCTACCACCTAGCAATGTACTGCGACTTTTGTGCCCGATAAATGGCAATAAGCTCGCCAATAACACGGGACCTAACATAATTGGCGAAACGTGGGTGCTAGTTCACCTCTGCCTCTTTTGTCCCTCGCAACGCATCCTCGCATATCTGGTGGAAACTAACCCCTAACCGGTGGCCTGTCCATTATGTAATGCCTCGCAAGCTCCCCATACTCATTCTACTTTCTATAAAAATGTCTGCTGTATTATAACAATCCGCTCTGTTACATCGAATCAGCGAAATCGCTATAGCACAATGTGCGTTGATTTAACGCGATTCCCAAATATAGTTGCCGTATCCTGGGGGTATTATATATGTTTTGTTGTGTCTAACACACGACAGGGGAAAAAGGATAACGCGAAATTACTCGGAAGATCTCTGAAAGAAACTATTTTGATTTGATCATGGAGCATTGTGCGGGCCCTCATTGTGTGAACTTGAAGGGATCGATCCATCGCGATGCTGGTGACATTCTGTTAAGGTTTCCAAGCTGTCCGATTATTGGGGGTGTGAAGTGCTTTTGTTGGCGCTGCTTCTCTGTTATCTATCCTGTTGAAGAAACAGAAAGAGACTACATATAAATTTCACCGTCTCTCATAGAAACTGAGTTTAATAAAACTTGGTTTTGATTAATGCAAACTTGGCAGCGGAACTCAGTTTGGAGCATAAACCGAGTTCAACTTCAACAGATCGCGTTTAATTCTGCGGTGAAATCGGCCCTTACTCTCACAACTAACATCAAGAGCAAAGCAAGTAGCTGACACAATTGTGATAACGATACTAGATGACGGATTATTTTTTATTATACATAGAAACATACATACATAAAATGTCACGCCTTTCTCCCACAGGGATAGGCAGAGACCACTTCTTTCCACTTGCTACGATCCTTACATACTTCTTTCGCTTCATCCAATCTCATTAATGTCTTCATGCGTGCCTGTCGGTTTCGGGTACTCCTGACCTGGCCCTTCTTTAATGGACTTTCAAACAGAAAGAGAATAAATGTAAATATTTCTTAGACTAGCTAGAGCAAAGTAAGTAGCTTATGCACTTGTTTTTTGGACACTTGATGACGGACATTTCTTTGATATACTTAGACCTACACCTGGGCCACGAGTCCCAGGCGCTGCCACTAATTTCCTCTCGAAAAAAATAGAATAAATATTACAAAGATTTTGGTGGTTAGAAAAAGAATTTCGAAAAATTATGGTCTTGAGGCGGGAATCGAACCCGCGTCCGCTGCTATCCGGGCAGGTGCCTGACCGCATTGCGAGGGTACCCGTTGGCTTACAACGTGAAGTGTAAAGGTTAGAAGAATTTCGGCAAGTTAATTGGTGTCTTGGGTGGCCGAGCGGTCAGGCACCTGCCCGGATAGCAGCGGACGCGGGTTCGATTCCCGCCTCAAGACCTTAGTTTTTCGAAATTCTTTTTCTAACCACCAAAATCTTTGTACTAATTTTTCTAACATTTATATAATGTTAAAATTAAAATCGAATAGATTAAATATTATCATTTGATACTTTTTGTAACGTTTCAGTTTATTGTATGAACGGCTGTCAGAGCATTGAAACGATTTAAACAAATATATTGTTAGTAACGCAAGCCATATGCCAAGCAGATGTTTTAACGAAATCAAAATGGCCGAAATAATCATATCCAATTCACTGACAGTTACGTCCCGACTAAGTCGTATGATCGAAACAAAGTTACAGAGGGCTTTTCGGTAATTAATTTAAATTGATGGATGGGAGCCCTGGCTGAGTCGAACCTGAAGTTTGGCTCAAACAATAATCGATCACAATCACGCTTTCTTAAATGAGTCAATGTTGCTGAAAATTTCGCTTCTCAGTTACTACCTAGAGATGAGTTTAAAACGCATCGAACTTATTTAAAGTGGAAGTACCTTCATTTATTAATCACGCCTACTTATCCCCGATGAGGTAAACAGAAGTAAATTAGGTCCCATGTAATAGGTGGCGAGCCTATTGCGATCTTTTGGAGAAACTCTTCTGTCCATTACTCATAGCTGTACCCCTAGGGTCCATTTCGCCGTCTCTCATAGAAACTGAGTTTAATAAAACTCGGTTTTGATTAATGCAAACTATCTAGCGGAACTCAGTTTGGAGCATAAACCGAGTTCAACTTCAACTGATCGCGTTTAATGCTGCGGTGAAATCGGCCCGTCGCCTTATACGTTACCCATGGGAGAGATTGCGTGGTGGTGAGCTGGTGACAATTATATACTGCTCTGCCGTCACCACAAGCCTATGCAGAAGAAAGTCTAACTGCCGCACTCAGAGACGGCAGTTAACGTTAATTAGTACACACAAAAAATGTCAATTCAAAACTAGTTGCTATTCTTTCTGGGTATATGGTCTAGTTTTGATTGACAATTTTTTGTACTAAGTAACTAGGTACTTACTCAATAAAGTTAGTTGAAGTCTCGAGTGCGGCACTAGTTTCATACAACTTTTGTTCCTTATTCGAGTTTATCTGTTGGATAATCGCTATCCGATGAAACATTATCTTAATATTATCACATACATACATACATAATTCACGCCTATATCTCCGAAGGGGTAGGCAGAGGTGAACTAGCACCCACGCCTCGCCAATTATGCTAGGTCCCATGTAATAGGTGGCGAGCCTATTGCCATTTATCGGGCGCAAAAGTCGCAGTACTTTGCCACCACTTCTATAAGAGGAACGCTGCTGTCTATTCCTCATCACTGATTTATCCTTAATCGCCTTGTACGACACCCACTGGAGAGATTTGGGGTGGTGACAAATTGAATTCTACTCTGCTGTCACCACACGGCCACACGGCCTTAATATTATTACATCCTAATATAATATTCAAGAGTTCTAAACCATGCAATATATCGTTGACGGTACCAAAACGTAACAAATACAGAAAGCCAGCGTAAATTCTTCGAATAAAAACCCAATTAATAATGGGCACAATACACATTTCTCAATGAATTGTAGCTACAAGTTAGCCGGTAATTAAATCTTGGTGCAAAGCGTGTAGTGGTAAGATTTCTGTTTATCTATCGGTCAGATTCAATTTAGCATGCACCGTGCGGACCAATATGTGGGCGACATGGCATTTTTAAAGCCATTAAAGGACCTTCGTAGAACTGCTTCTCTTTGCAACTGTGGAAGGTAAACCACCAACCAACGACAGCTTACATACATAAATCACGCCTATATCCCCGAAGGAAGGCATAGGTGAATTAACACCCACTTTTTGCCAAATAGCTTAGGTCGCATGTAATAGGTGGTGAGCCTATAGCTGTCTATCGGGTTCGGGAACTGTGTTCTGCTCTGCCGTCATCACACCTACAACTTTTCTGAATTTATTCTGTAAGTACCACATCTCACCCGTGGGTCGTACAAGGCGACTAAGGGTGAGTAATGGGTAATGGGCAGCAGTATTCCTCTTGTACCACCTAGCAATATGCTTTGTGTGCCCGGTGCATGGCAATAGGCTCATTCATACATACATACATAAATCACGCCTATATCCCCGAAGGGGTAGGCAGAGGTGAACTAGCACCCACATTTCGCCAATTGTGTTAGGTCCCATGTAATAGGTGGTGAGCCTATTGCCATTTATCGGGCACAAAAGGCTCGCCGCCTATTAAATTGCAGCTAACTTAATTAGCGAAAACTAGGTGTTTAATCACCTCTGCCTACCCCTTCGGGGATATAGCGTAATTGTGTATGTAATTTGCATGTAATATTTTTCCTAACATTTTTATCTATGTAAATTTCAAATGAAAATTAAATTATCTCAGAGCAAGAAAGGGAATAAGATGCCCTATTTACAACACTCCAAGGGCCCGTAATTATCGTATACACGTATGCTTGTGTGGGGGCCCGTTATTATCGTATATACATGTATGCTTGTGTGGAGGCCCGTAATTATCGTATATAATATACATACACGTATGCTTGTATGGAGCTCGGAGAAAATTGGCCTTAGCAAGTCGACTGAAAGTCAGAATTCAGGTGGTTCTCACAAAATGGCCGTGTGTCGGATTTTTAAGCGGAGCACGGCGGAATTCTCCAGTCCCGCGTAGGTACAGTCGGCAAAATAAAAGGTGTTTCTTGGGAATGGGTGGTTGAAATATTTGGATTCCTCTAATCTGGTAAACCGCTAATCGTAAAAAAAACAAACGGTGCGTTTGTTTTTTAACGATTAGCTACAACAAAGTGTTTAAGACGTATTCGAAAGTGTTTAAATCTGATGTTGTCCCTTTTTTTGTCATTAGTGTGTGACAGTGTCAGCATCTGTCAGTGTCACTTTTTTGTAGTAACACCGTAGATGTTTAAACCAATCACTAATTTTCGTTCCAAGAGGTGTTCTAACACATTTCGTGTTATTTCACCATTGCCTACCCCTTAGCGGAGAAGGGCTTGATAAAGATAAAGTTCAAAATCAGCCAGAAATTAAATTGAGCCCTGTCAACCGCACATCCAGTAGATATAGAATAGCTTCCCAGTTATTAACTTTAATGAGTACATATTAGAAACAAAAGTCTCAATCAAAATTAGACCATCGACCTGACAAAAACAGTGACTAGTTTTGAATTGACATTTTTGTTTTAAGTACTCATGTACGTTAATTGACGTCTTTGAGTACCTACGGCTGTTAATGAAGTCGATAATTATAATCAATTCCCTTTTGCCCGCCCGGACTTTGAAAACTTTTGGAAATAAGTCAACTGTAGTAAAACTCCAATCACTTTATTAAGACTCGTTCATTCCTTCTTTCCTTCCTTCATTGCATTGCAGCAGAATAATCCGTACACCTATTACAATTTCGGAGAGCACGACCACTCAGCTCTGCTGCCCGGCATCGAATGACCCAGCTCGCCATCCGCCATCTTTCTATTTTTTGAATTGTTACAGCAGTGTTGCCAGTTTGAATAAATACCCATAAATATTTTAATAAAAACAGTGAACCTTACACAACTAATACTAAGCTTAATATTACCTGTTTACGGCTCGAAAATCGCGTTTGCAACGTTCGCCACGACAGCACTCGAGATAAAATTGTAGCGAAAAATAACGAAAGAGAGAATTAAAAAAATTTAAAAATAAATAACAGCTCTTTCATTGCTGTCGCTACAACAAATTTTGCTGGCAACCGACGCGTTACTTTTAATCTCGAATATTGCAATGCGACAATTTGAAACCTACCCTCGGTCTGTCTTTTTCACTCCTCTTTATGTGGGAGTTTGTCCTTTTCGCTCTGACTTTGCTCAAAATGAGGAGCCCGATAGCGTAGTGGCTTAGCCTACGATTGTGTAAACTAAGCAATGTTCGCTAAGGTCGGTCATTGGATGGGTGACCAAAAATTTACTAACCTAAGTTCCTCCGTGCTTCGGAAGGCACGTTAAGCCGTTGGTCCCGGCTGCATCTGCAGTCGTTAGTACCCACCAACCCGCAATAGGCTAGCGTGGTGGGTTATGACCCAATCTCCCTATATTCTTCCATCCACAGGGAAGGCCCGTGCCCCAGCAGTGGGTTAGTGTGCATAAATAGATTTAATTAAATGCGGTTTAGTCTGGAGTCGTAATAGACTGTGATATTAATGTTTATTTTCTTTGATATTAATATAAATAGGCAAACAAACCCGGCTAAGTTATCAGGGAGTGTAAATAATTAAAACCTCTCTACGTGCAAATATTTGCCTTTGAGGGTGGAATGAAAAATTACGTTGTTAGAATGTCAGCAAAAATAAATAAAACTCCGTGTTTAATGCGTCATTTTTTAACAAAAAAACCTCGCCTACTTATCCCCGAAGAGCTACACCCAAGTTTCGTAAATTACGCTGGGTCTTATGCAATAGGTGGCGAGGTAGAATTGAGAGGAAGACCGAAGAAGCGATGGATGGATTGTGTGAAAGATGAGGAAGGTAGAGGAGAGTGGAAGGAGAAGAAGAAGACTTTTTGTAGAGAATTTCAATCAATTGGCTTCATGTTTAATGATATTGTAATAAACGTAAATCAAAATGGTAGGCAGTAGGTATATTGCTAAACCAGACGAATTTCCCAAATCCAATTAAAACCTTCAGCAGTAACGACATAAAGCACATTTTCGATTGAACGGTCTCGACAAACTGTCTTAAGCCAAAATGCGCTGTCTGTACCTTTGAGACGAAATTGCTTATTCAACATGTATTTGAAATTTCATCTCAACTCGTTCATTCGAGTTCGAACTCTGATAAAACTCCGAGAGTTTGTCACTCACCCGTGACTAAATGACTGAATCTAATTTGGTAGTGGTTCTTAACTTTGATTTTGAGCTTAATTCTGCAGTGGTTAAGGTTCTATGCTTCTAGATAAGAAGTCTAGAAGTTATTTTGCGAAAAAATATGCCTTGATCACAATGTTTTGAGATTAGATTTAACGATTAAACTGTATTGTTGTTGAATGAAAGGAACACTTAATTAAACTCAATTTGTAGATTTAATAGTTTGTTATTTTATAACAATGTTAGATATGAACGTGGAAAGACGTAGAAGGAGAGAAAGACCAAAGAGGAGATGGATGGATTGTGTAAAGAAGGATATGAGAGCGAGAGGAGTGGATGAGAAATTGGTGAAGGATAAAGAGGAGTGGAAGAAGAAAACATGTTGTGCCGACCCCGCCTAAAGTGGGATAAGGGCACGAAAGAAATTTGTTACCTGAGATGCGCCTCTACAGGTTCCAGCAGTAAGTGAAGAACCCTTCCCCATTCCCTATGGATGGAAGAATACATACATACATACATACATAAATCACGCCTATATCCCCGAAGGGGTAGGCAGAGGTGAACTAGCACCCACGTTTCGCCAACTGTGTCAAGTCCCATGTAATAGGTGGCGAGCCTATTGCCATTTATCGGGCACAACAGTCGCAGTACATTGCTAGCCTAGGTGGTATAAGAGAATAATAGGGAGATTGAGCAATAACCCACCACGCTGGCCCAGTGCGGTTTGGTGGGTAGTAACGACTGCAGATGCAGCCGGGACCAACGGCTTACGTGCCTTGCGAAGCACGGAGGAACTAGAGATAATACATTTTTCGGTCAGCCATCCAACGACTGGTCTTAGCGAACATTGCTTAGTTTACGCAATCGCAAGCCAAATCGAACTCGTCGAGAGCTATATGATCTGTAATCTTATTCAAATAACACAAATAATTAGTAGGTATCCGAAAATAGTATCGGTCAACTATCCCACAAAGTCCACTCCGTAAAAAAGTTTGTCTCGTTAACGCCAAAAGACATTAAGTCCACTCCACCACCCAAACGACGCGAGGCAAATCGTGAAGACATTTCTAATCGATTGCCACGGCATCGATTCTCGATTTCGTTGCGTCGCGAATCGAGTAATCGTAATGTTTAACTGTGTTTCGCTCGTGCTAATGACGTCACGATACGTAGATGGCTTGAAACAATCGGAGCGACTTGATATGTATGACACGCGGGCCTACTGTTCGTTCTATATCGTGTGACTGTCACTGTCACTCGTCTGGGATCGGGCAGGGCGAGAGAGGGACGGGTAGTTGTGTCTACCTGTCACCGTCTGATCCGGTGTTTTGAAGGGGACGGAGTGTTATTTCGCTGTATACTTACCTTCTCTGCTTTTTAATAAATGCATTTTGATATGACAATTAAAGATTAGAGAAAAAGCCCAAAATTTACTTCACGGAGCTTATGTATGCTTCATGGTAAAAGACATACATATACAAACATACATAAATCACGCCTGTATTCCCGAAGAGGTAGTTAGTGGTGAATTGCCACCCACTTTCTGCCAATTAAGCTAGGTCGCATGTAATAGGTGGCGAGCGTATTGCCATGCATCGGGCATGGAAGTCTCGCAGTATATTGCTAGGTGGTCTAAGAGGAACGCTGCTGCCCATTACTCATTCCTGTTTTAACCCTTACACCCGTATTCACAAACAATACTTGTTTATGTAAAGAAGCAACACTGTACAAAGATTTATTATTAGAATAAATCTTTATTTATTCTTTATTATTATTTATTATTATTATTCTTTATTAAAAAGATTTATTACAAAGATTTAAGCAACACTGTGCGAAGTAAGACATTTCTCAATGCGTTTTGTCACTCAAGTATTGTATATGAATAGGTTTTTGGGACCCTGTGCGTTAACGCAACTCGTAGTAATGTTTATGAATAAGGGTGTGAGCCGCTTTGTACGACACACACGCGAGAGATGGGGGGTGGTGACAATTGTATTGCCCGATGCAATAGGCTCGCCTAATAATTTGTATCTTTATTGACATACTATTTATTACTTGACATTGTAAGTTATTGACATCTTCAATTTCCAATTATTAATAAATTTAACTTACTTTTATGTCAAGGCAGGAAAAAACCTGACTGAGTTTCTTACCCGTTCTTCTCAGGACAGGGCCGGGCAGTAGTTTGCGAACGTGAAGATTGAAGATGGCGTAAATTTCTTGTCTTGACGATTCATGAGTGTATTGTAATCATACCAGGGGGCCTACCGCCTAACTCGATTGCTAAATTAAAAGCTATAGTTTATGACGCCATGCTGTCATTTCGCACCAAATGTACCTAAACTATTAGCGATAGCTTTGAACGAATGATCACCGAATTATTTTGTATGAATTTGGCACTAAATCTGTACCGCCTAAACGTTCAGGATGGCTGCTATAGCTGTAAGCAGTGCATTGCTTTAAAGCTATCATCAGCAGTCGAGCTAGGCGGTAGGCCCCCTAATATGAATAAACGAATTTTGATTTGATTTGATTTGACTTTTACCTCCTTGTTATGTATGCAACAAATGGCCAAAAGCAGTCACTAAACACGACCGTCGAACCGTTGAAAAATAACGTCGCCGAAAAACGGTAGCTTATAACGTTGAAAACACAATTAGAGTCCCAGAGGCGGGCTTAGTCCACTAAAAGAGTTGTAGAAACTCGTTTTGACGCAAACGCTGCCCCCGAGCGGGTAATTTGTCGCTAACAATTTATGTGAGGTGCACGTTTCCATTGTAACACGACAACAGTGTTGCACTTGCAACGCTCGATGCGGTTCTAATTCGGAACAGTTATTGCGTACTCTTATACTACCTAGCAATGGACTGCGACTTTTGTGCCCGATAAATGGCAATAGGCTTGCCACCTATGGCCCACCACATGGGGCTACCTAACATAATTGGCGATACGTGGGTGTACCTATGTATGTTTTGTACATGTACAATAATTATCAAAACATAGAACCTGATAGGGCAGAGCACGAATAAAATAGTAAAATATAATAATAATTCAACTAAAATTTAAATTAAGCATTAGTAAATAAAATTAAAAATAGTAAAAATTAGGCATTAGAAATTACCAATTAATAAATAATACATTAAAGTATTATTTAATAATACATTAAATATTAAAGCTGACGAAAAGTTATACATCAAAAATTCCTTTAGTGACTTTCTGATATTGAAATTTCAATGTTTGAATATAAATAATAATATTGAAAACGCCGTCAGGTAATCATTTACATACCACTTTTTAAATTTTTTCTAATATGTATTGCCATTTTAATCTATACTATAGTCTAGACTATCTTTTTTTTTGGTTTGTTTGGTTGGTTGGTTAAGCGCGCTAATCTCAGAAACTACTGGTTCAAATTGAAAAATTCTTTTTGTGTTGGATAGTCCATTCATCGAGGAAGGCTAAAGGCTATATAACAACCGACATTAACGCGAACGAACCCGCGGGCGACCACTAGTGAATAATGATATTCAGAACGCCATCTGGTAATCATTTACATACCACTTTTCAATTTTTTATAATATTGTCATTTCAATGTTCGATTAAAAATCGAATACCAAAATTCACGCCGTCAATAAATAATCGTGCGACAAAATGCAACGGGAACACACCGCGCTGCACCAACCCGACGCGTCTCGCTCGCTCGCATCAACGTTATTCGAATTCGAGCGAATAAATAACGTGATGCCATCAGCTATACGCACCGTTGGCTGACTAAAAGGCATAGCGCACGGGCCGATCTTAATAACAGTTGTTAATGTTACAGCGGTAGCGTTACAACCGTTTTGACGCTGTGCGAGCATCACGCTAATTGATTCAAGTGTGATATGGCACTTAATTCCTTTAGGTCTTATTCTTTAAGAGCCGTGTGGTGACATACATACATACATAAATCACGCTTATATCCCCGAAGGGGTAGGCAGAGGTGAACTAGCACCCACGCTTCGCTAATTATGTTAGGTCCCATGTATTAGGTGGCGAGCCTATTGCCATTTATCGGGCACAAAAGTCGCAGTACATTGCTATTGCTAGGTGGTACAAGAGGAACGCTGCTCCCCATTCCTCATATCCTTAGTCGCCTTGTACGACACCCACGGGAGAGATTTGGGGTGGTGACAATTGTATTCTACTCTGCCGTCACCACACGGTCCTGTGACTGTGGTGACGGCATCGCAAAATACACTAATAATTGTCACCGTCCCAAATCTCTCCCGCGGGTATTTCAAGGCGACTAAGGGTTAAAGCAGTGACAAGGAATGGGCTGTAGCGTTCCTCTTATACCACCTAGCAATGTACTGCGACTTTCGTGCCCGATAAATGGCAATAGGCTCGCCACTTATTACATGGGACATAACATAATTGGGAATATATGCACGATTTATGATGTACCTGTGTGGTTTTTTTTTTATTTGAATCATGAATCCGATAATTTTACCGGTCCCGTAGTCGATTGGTTCGCCCAATGAAATTAAGATCCAATGGTCCCGGGTTCGATCCCCAGAGGAGTGCAAATTTGTACTCGGTTTGGTTGGTGGTAGGACTTCTTTCAAGTCCGACTGGCTAGCTGCCACCGTTTTATCAAAATCTGTCGCCATAATAGTAATGTTAATAGCATCATTATGTTCCGATAAATTAAGACAGCCAGCACCTCTGTGGTTGAGGGTTCCAAGTGAAGCTCGATTTCATCTTCGGGCCTTATCGTCACTTAGGGCTGATTTCACCGCAGAATTAAACGCGATCAGTTGAAGTTGAACGGTTTTTGACGTTGACGGTTTATGCTCTAAACTGAATTACCCAGTTTGCATTAATCAAAACCAAGTTTTATTAAACTCAGTTACTATGGGAGACGGTGAAATCGGCCCTTAGTCATCATCAGACAAGAGCTTATGTCTAGCATAAAAAATAACTAACTAACTCCAAATACATCATGACATTGCGGCACTTAGCATATTCTGTAAAGTGTACCATGGGGCGTTGCAAATTTATTCGAACGAATTGAATACAAAATTGTTAATTTTTGACAGCTTCTCTTACATCTGACACGACAGTCGCCATATAGTTTTCTCTGTAAAACGTCAGTTTCAGACATTTGTACCTATTATCTATACGTTCGAATAAGTTAGGCACTTCTAGAGAAGCTTGTATCATTAACTGCCGCACTCAGAGACGTCAAATAACGCTAATGAGTACTTAATGTCAAAAAATGACAATTCTAAACTAGTCGCTATACTTGCTGGATCTATGGTTTAGATTTAAATGATTTTTTTTGACACAAAGTATTCATTAAAGTTAATTGACGTCTCTGAGTGTGGCAGTTGGACTTAAAATATTTTTTTGCT